>CP092090.1:37011067-37103567 GCA_029203775.1 Neoneuromus ignobilis
TATATTTAAAATATATATTTATTTTTAAAATAATATAATTTTAATAAATGTCTATTTGTTTAATTATTCTATAAAATAATAAATTTGGTGATATAGAGATATTAATTATTTTTATAAAACTTTATAGTTATTAGTTTAAAAACTATTTTAATAATAGTAAAAAAAAAATGTCTCTGCAAAATGTTTATATTTTTACGTCGTTAAATTTAATTAAAAATAAATAAATATCACCTGTCAAAAACCTTTTATCAAATTATTAATAGGCACATAACATATTCTTGATATTCGAAAATTGAAAATGTTAACGGAACCAAAACTACATGCATAGGCCGAGTTATCGACTCCTGGGTTCTGTAACTCATGCATGCGTGTGAGTTTAGTGAATGCGTTTGACACGTTTCCCAGCACTGATCAACGCAATAGGTTTCAAAGGTGGTGGCTCGTGCAACTGATGGCATACGTCACAGTTTATGTCGATAACGTTACCATGTATATACTCTTTACATATCAAACATGATAAATGATGTACAGCCGTCACAGGTCACACTGTATACAGCAAGTTTGTACAACAAAATCGCAACCCCTGGTTTTAATATCGAGGGTGCAAACGAACATTATCATGGAAAAAAAGGATACGTACATATCAAAAACAATTTTTGACGTAATTGAAATTTCGTTTCGATAAGAATTATTTACAGCAACGTAACAAATCTAAATGCTTATAAATCAAAGAAATTTGTTATACAGATATACAAATCCAATTATTTCGTATACAATCAAACGGAATATTAATTGAAAATTAAAATAATTAATAATAAAATTGTACAGCGAATAATTGAAACATTTTATGAAATGGTTATGGATATATACAGGAAGAAAATGTTACGTCTGCAATTACTTTTGACTATCAATAGAGAAAATGAATTTATACTGCCTTGATTATAAAATACGAATTTCTAAAATAATGTAGAACAAAAAATAATTTAATTATTCATATTTTCGAATGAAACGTTTTATTTACAAATTTTATATTATTATTAACTATAAAATATAACATTCGTTCATTATAAATGACATTTTTTTAATTAACAAATTTATCAAAGTAAAAATTTAAAAATATTGTTAACATATAATTTCAATAATCAAATATTATTTTCGTGAAATAAACCTTCTACATCATTACTTTAATTAATATATAATTAAAATAAAATTTCATTTATATATTTTTTTCTTCGAGTAATATATATATTTTGTGAATAAATAACATACATTTTTTAAACAATATTTGAAAAATTAAAAATTTGATTATTTTCTATTTAGATTTTAAAAATGTTGAACAAATTAAATACAAATTTATAATATACATATATATATATATATATATATATATATATATATATATATATATATATATATATATGTTTAAAAATAATGGTGCTCCACCTCCAGCGTGATGTAAAATTTGTACTTAATATAAAAATGTAGTTTCAGAACATTCTCTAAGTTTTCCAAAAATTACAAAAGTGAAACTATAATGAATTACCATAATGAAATAAATTAACAATACCCAGTACATTGTTAAACTGAAGTAAGTTCAAGGGTCGACGAGCGAAGCTAGTAGGGCCGGAGCCCCTGATGTAAATATATATATATATATATATATATATATATATATATATATATATATATAAAGAGAGAGAAAAGATGGGAAAAGAGAAGGGTTGGCTAAAATGAGACTAAAAGGTTTAGACATATATTTACTTGCTTACTTTCATTTGTTTTCCTTTAGTCATATTAAGGTCATTTATATATCTATTTGGGTCAAAAACATAGAAAATTTATCAAAATAAACTAAAAGATAAAGGTAATGAATCGATGTAAGTAAAATTTTTAGAAGAGGTATTTATCCAGCAATATATAAAAACAGGTTGATGATGATGATGATATATATTCGAGGTGAAATGAAAGAGAAAGTCACTGAATGGCTGACGTTCAAAGTTTTGGGTGTGAACTTCATTTAACCGTTGATAGAAAAAGGCTGATTATATATATATATATACTCGTACATATATATATATATATATATATATATATATATATATATATATATATATATATATATATATATATATATATTTATTTATTGTTTAATTTTATTAATTTAATTTAATTTTTTAATTTACTTTTTTTAATTTTTTAGCATACTTATCAAATGACCCTCGTATATATATATATATATATATATATATATATATATATATATATATATATATATATATATGTATATGTATCTTCTTATTGTCTTGTCTGTCGATTTAGCGTTGACGACCACTATCCATATTTTTTAGTTCTCTCTATTCATTCTCGTCATAAGCAGCATGTTGTAGATATTCAATATTATGCTTAGTACACTGGTGTTCAAAATCAAAATTGATTTTTTCATCTATTAATTTTTTCCTTCAATTTTCCCCATGATTATGAGATTGAGAAACACATTCTTTGCATCGTGAATTAAAAGCTTTTGATTTTAATTAAAATCATTTAAAGGTTAAGATTAATTCTTTTTTTATAATTTTTTTAATACTAATACTATACTCATCTAAGAAAAACATTTCATTAACTATTGTGTATATATATATATATATATATATATATATATAATTTAAGTTATTCATCTATAATTATATTTTTACTGTCGTATTTAATTATTTGAACAAGAGAATTAAAAATACTACTGCTATAGAATTATTTTCATAACGTTCAATGATAATTTTTTATATCATACATCTTTTATTTATCTACTATTATCCTATACGTACTTATAATTTTCTACTTGTTCCTTTTTCTTATAATATCAGCTGTTTGTTATGAAAATGATCTTTTCATATCTACTTGTGTTTTTATATTGAGTTTTAATACGAACTTTTAATATTTCTTCGTCAATTTCCGAGTCATATAGGTCAAGCTCTTTTTATCTTTCGTTATAAATATCTATAGTTGGTTTAATGTAGATCTTGTAAAAATATGTTTTCTATTGATGAACCCATACATTCGCATTTATTTCATTGGAAAATGCTTGAATGCTTGATTGAATTCTTGATTTAAGTATGTATTGAATAGATTTAGTATAATTCACTTTATATATTTATATATATATATATATATATATTTATGTATTAGAAGTTTTATATACTACAATTTTGTAACAAAATGAATTCGATTAACTATAATTTATTGATTTTTGAAAAGTTTTCTAATGATCAGAAAATACTAAATTTATTTTTATAAAGAGATACCTTGATAATATATTCAAATTTATAATTTTATTATGTTTAATTTGTTATTTTTTAACAGAAAACCCTAATATTTATATAAGATTTGATTTTAATTTTATTTAGGTTATCTAATTAATAATTCAATTAATTATTTTCTTATGCAAATTAGGAAATGCTACTGATATTATATATATATATATATATATATATATATATATATATATATATATATATATATATATATATATATATATATATATATATATATACTCAAAAGAATTTTACAAAAACATAATTAATCATATTTCCTAGATTTCTCTGTTTAGATATATTTAATATATACAATAATATTTTAAGAGAATGAAGTTAAGTTTAGTTATGTGTAAATTATTAGCTCAATATTTCGTCTTTATTACTTTTTTCCAATTTAATTTCAAAAACTTTATATTAACTCCACATGGGTTGTATGTGCTCCATGTTTTTGAGACTTATATTTTTGCTTATAATATAAACCTAATAATATTTATAAAATATAAGTAATCATAATTATTAACAAAAATATCTAGCATTTAAAATGTCCCAATAATAAAACAATTTATTAAATTAATTAAGTTGAACGATTAAAATAATTCATAACATGTAGAAAAAAATTACTAATAAAATAATTATTAAAGAATATAATATAATATTAAATAGATTTTTAGGAATTATGTATATAATAAAAGTGTTATATTTAATATTAAGAAAGAAAATAATTTTTTATAAAATTGAAGTTTACTGACATTGACAAAATAAAGAAACAACGGATGCATTACAATGGGTAAATTCAAAATACATAATATACATATTAGAAAATATGAATAAATATATTCTGAAATATAGATGAAAACTAATTGATATTTTTTTCTACACAAAAAAATAGTAACATTTATTCGTTATGTATAATTGTTAATTTAATTAAGTTTAAGAAAAATATTACAATTTTTCTTGAAAATATACCTGTATACAATTATTATATATAAGAGGGTCATTTGATAAGTATGGTAAATTTATTTATTGTTTAATTCAATTAATTAATTTAATTAAATTTTTTAATTTAAATTTTCTTACTTTTTTACCATACTTATTAAACGACTCTCGTAAATATATATCTCGTATATATATATATATATATATATATATACTCGTATATATATATTTATACACACCCGTCCTTCAATTTACGTGGAGTATCCGTTCCACGTGGATTTGTTTTACGCGAATGAAAATCGAGTAAATCGAGTCTGTCAGTACAATAGAAAAATATTGGAAATAAAAGTTAGTAAAGTTGTAGAAACACATATTTATTTCACATAGCTTAACAAAAAAATAATGACGTTTTAGAAAACAAAAGTAGATAAATTTTATTCAGTGTCACTATCGCAACTGTAATTCACAACAATCAAACTTTTATATATTTATATTATGTTTTTATACGTTCAAGTAAGAATTTGCGTCACTCTGATAAATAATAAATCCTATAAAAAATTATATAAAATGAAATCTATCTGACAGCGTATAAAAGTGCCGCGTAAATCGATACCGCGTAAAAAAAGTCTCGCGTAAATAGAGGTATAATCTGCCGCGTAAAAAAACTCGCGAAAAAAAGTCCCGCGTAAATTGAGTGGCGGGTGTGTGTGTGTGTATATGTATATGTATATATATATATATATATATATATATATATATATCAAAAGATGAAACTAAAGATAAAAATTTCAAATTACTAATCCACCATCATATAAAAGAAATTTAATCAAATGCATTTTTAAAAAAATGAAATTGAAAGGAAAAACTCAGTTTGAAAAATATCATTACCAAGGATATTTTAGAAAAAGAAAATTTTATTTTTTGAAGATTTAAATTTTTTCATAAAACAAAATGAAAAATATATTAATTGCTAGGAATAATATAATAAAAAAATTACAAATATAAAATTAAAACATACTTTCTTTTATATAATGATAAGAATTTAATAATGATATATATATATATATATATATATATATATATATATATATATATATATATATATATATATGTGTGTATGTATGTATGTGTATATATACGTATTTATGTGTATATATATATATATATATATATATATATATATATATATATATAAGTATACACACATGTGGGCACATATATAAATTTTGATTTTTTTATGAAATATTTATAGATTATACAAATACACAACGGAACAGGAAAAATAAAATTATGAAAAAAATATGATAGAGTGACAATTTACCACTGAAGCTGGTCGCAAATGTTTAAGACACTAAGTTGTAAACCTAAAAGAATAATAGTAACTGGTAAGATAATTAGTTACCTAATATTTATTGAACAATTCCCGATGAATTTTGAAAAAGATAGAAGAATTATACAAAACGAGACAGAAAATTTTTCTTATGATGATAAATTTGTCATAGTAAGATAAAGGCAATCAATATGCATGAATTTGTAGATCAGAGAATAATTCAATTAAAAGAAATAGAATAAGGAGGTAAACATTAGGAGTATTTAAACTATTTCAATAAATCTAAAAAAGTCATAGATAATTAAACAAAAAAATAACAATAGTATGGGGTTAATTCAGAAATCATTCTTATATTATGAAATTGAATATTTTTCTATGTTGGAAGAAAATATTTTTGGTTAATACATTGGACATGTTCTCACTTATAGAATTGAAATGTATTTTTTTAATAGCATAATAATTTAATTTATGCCATTCAACATAAGAACAGAAAAATATATTTTTAACAGAGATAGAAAGAAGCAAATGGATTTGGACAAGTCATAAATTATAACAAGAATAAAAAGTTTAAAATAGTAATAGGTTGATAATATAACAAGAGAATATGGTCATCATAAATTAAACTATATATATTACTAATTAGTAATTCAGCTATATAAAATAGTTCAAAAAAAGACTCATAGATAAATAGGATAGAAAAAATAGGATAGAAACAAAAGAATTTATCGATGCATGATGAAAAACAGGTACATTGTATAAATAAAAATGAAAGTTTTATGAGATGTCTTCAACCAGCAGTGGATAAAAAAAGCCTGATGAATATAGTGATGATAATGATAATAGACAGATAAATAATAATAGATAAATAATAATAATAGACAGGTAAATAAATGGATATATAAGTATAGGTGATGGGAAAGTCAGAAAGAAGAGAAAAAATATATTTTACTATAATACATATTTTATTACACACACTAACGCAAACACGCCTACAGGACACAGATACACACACACACACACACACACACACACACACACACACACACAGAGAGAGAGAGAGAGAGAGAGAGAGAGAAACAATAATTATTTTTAATGGAGAATTATTTTCATAAAATGGAGAAATACAAAATAGATATTTATTACATTAGAATTAGAAGTTCATAACAAATGTAAAATTATTTTTAGTTCATCAATTTTCAAAAAAAAAAAATTATTTCCACAAATAAACCAAAAATAATATTTGACAATTTTTTCCATTTGTAAACCACTAGATATTATATATTTAATAGATTTTCAAATGACTAAGTTTATTTATAAGATAATTTATCTTCTATTTAAGAAAATAAATGTATAGAAAAATATTCAAATTTTATTTTTTGTTAAAGGTTCGTACGTAAAAGCAAATTTTATACTGATAAAATATCCGTAAAATACGAGAACGAGACAAGAAGCGGAACAACATTTCGTATCGATCTGAAAAAAATGCTGTGTCGAATGTGCTTTAGGGGCTTTTGTTTATAAATTCCATTATAAGAATATTCCATTATGTCATGTGTATATTTAAATGGATATTTGTGATATGTATTGTCACGGCTTTTTGGTTATATATTTTCAACTTCGTTTCCTATAAAAATCCGAAAAAATTAATTTTATATATTAAATTTCACTACTCGATAATAAAATATTTATTATATTTACTTACTAAAAGAAACAACAGATTACGATTCAATTTTAACCTATAACAGTACGCGTTTAGAATATTGTTATTATTTATGATTTTTTCGCTAAAAGTAAACAGCATAATTCACCTTTCTAAAACGATCATCTATTAATAAGTAATTTTTTTTACACAAAATATCCATAGTATCTTGACACGAGAATATTTTTCTCTGAAACCATTTCATTTATCAATATTTAAATAATAATTTATTATCCATTGTACACTTTTTTGTTAATATCAATATTTATATCTATACTATCATCATAAAAGTTCGTTATAAGAAAGCACGGGATTAAAAAGTAAATAAACATTTAAAAAACAGATATATATATATATATATATATATATATATATATATTTAAAGTTGTAACTATATAGATTTGAGTATTAAAAATCGTTTTTTGTGATTTATTAATTGCAAAAATTAATTACGAGTTTGATGAAGTTTTTGAAAATAACAATTTTTACTAAATATTTTTTTTAAAAAATAATATACATTTATTCATAATAAAACAAATTATTGACAGAATTTTTTAATATATAAAATTTTTATATAAATAATTTTTCATTTCGTTTAATTTAGGTTTCAAACAATTTAACATATACACTTTTGAAATCCACAACTTTTGTATGATTAAATGATATGTTTATAACTATTTTTAACATCAAAGTAAAACAACTGATACAATCTAAATTATAATATATTCTATAAAACTAAGTACTGCTCTAGAAATAACTATGCGTACATTCTACAGTTTTTTAAATATTTTATTCGAATAGTTTTGAACTATTTGATTGTCGTGTATTTACCTTATTTAAATACGAAAAAAATGAACTTAAATCATTTCGAAAATAAAAACATATTCTGGCATATATTGTGAAACGTTTAATAAGAAAATTATCATAGAATTATTATTTGAATTAATATTTTTTTTATGAAAATAATTTACGCTATATTTGTGTACAAACATGTGTGTAGGATTTATGTAAACATTCATATAAGAACAAATTACATAATTTATTTAAGAATGAAATATACTAATATTTTGTAAAAAGATATTTAATTATTTTATTTTAATGTAAATAAAAATATTTTAATTTGGTTTTATATTTCTAACGTTAAATTAAATAATTTTATAGTATTGTTACTTACTTTTTACAATATTTTTTTATTAAAACAAAGTATTTGATCATATATTTTATTAATTTTTTCGATAATTTTATATAAATATACAATTTAAATATAATTCTTAGATTTGTGTTTGATTAAAAAGACACATTTGTATAGGGAAAACTTTTCGTTTCTTTTTAATAAAACACAAATCTAAGCGTCGCATTTGGATGATCCTACACATTAATTTCATTTTTCATTTTTATACTGTTTAATAAATTATTCATTTTTTATACACAAATTTATCTAACAAGTTAAATGTGCGTATAACTAAGCAAATTTAACGATATTAATTTAAATAAATATATACATATAACATAATTTTCTTTACAGTGAAAAATAACATGCTATAAACAAGAAAATTAACTGAGCATTTTCATTTACATAGTAAATATATATATATATATATATATATATATATATACTGATGTGTATGTATTATATTATGTATGTATATATTATACAAATATATACTGTTTAATTGTTTACTGTTACTAAAATCTAAATTAATTAAATTGTAAGCGAATCACTACCGTGACAGTGATCACCTGGCGTGAAATTACAACTACTTTATCACTGTCAACACCGTAGTTCGTTGTTAAGATATATTTCTCTCTTGGAATTATCAAATCTTTATTTATATCAACATCAACTCTCCTAAGTACTTTATCATTTATCTAAGTCTATGTATTTGTCAGCAAAAAATTACACGTTTTTCAAATATCCTAATTTGTTTTCGTATAAAATGAATGAAAAATATCTGTGTTAATAAATACAGTTCTACTTCATTTATATCAAAGATCAAAATGAACAAATAATTTTAAATTAGTAACAAATGAGTAAATAAACGTAGACAAAAATACAAGACTAAGAGTTTTTGTGAATACACGACACACGACACACACACACACACACACACATATATATATATATATATATATATATATATATATATATATATATATATATATATATATATATATGGAGGTATGTGTTATGTGTTTCTGTGTGTGTGCGTAGATATGTATGGGTATAAATAAGTTATTGTTTCTTGTATTGCATGTGATCCTGTTCTGAAACATGATACAAACAAAGTCTAAGGTCTAAATCAGTGGTTCCCAACAGGGTCGGTACCGTCCACCGGTGGACGTTGAAGTGATCTAAGGGGGATTTTTTGATCCAAGGCAAATTTAGGGGGCGTTAAGAACTAACCGCCGCCCCTCTTGATAATACTCGCAAGAATGCACTGAAAAGTTTGATTAATACTAAAAATCATCGAACTCCTGTTTAACTCATCGAAGGATACCTGTCTAAAAATATTTTATAACCTCTTTGACTCAGTTATAACGTTTTTTGAAAACAAAGATGATTCCTTAAGAGAGAATTTATTGAAATTTAAGAATGATATAGCTTATTTAACTGATTTTTATAATAAATTTAATGAAACGAATCTACAACTGCAAGGAGATGATTTGAATTTGATCAAAACAAAGACAACTATTTCTGCGTTCGTGTCAAAACTTGCCTTGTACAAACAAAATTTGAGTCGAAGAGAATTCTATCAGTTTCCGAATCTTTCCTCTGTGGAAACAAATAATATCGAGATTCTGGTATTTTTCCAGCATTTGAAAGCTCTTAAAAAGATTTTACAAATATATTTCAGGATGTCCTTAACATGATTATTCCAGATTGGGTAGTAGAACCTTTCTCAAACCCACAAACAGCAGAATTATCACTGTAGGAGGTGTTGATAGAATTGTCAACAAATGTAGAGTTAAAATTGAAATTAAAAAATGGATATCAAGAATTTTGGCTTCAAAGACAAATTCCAGTATTATACCCGGCTTTATGGGCTGCATAAAAGAAGTTTTTCTTCGCATTCCCATCATCATATTCAGCCAAAAGAGGATTTAGCGTAGTCAGCAATTTACTAACAAAAAAAAAGAAAAAGATTGTCAATAGTGGAACACGGCGATTTAAGATTGCTGATGACAAATATGGCACCACATATCGATAAATTAGTGTCATTATAACAAGCTCAGCCCTCTCACTAATAATATTATGTTAATTTTTTTAATAATATATATTTGTTAATCAAATTTTGAGCGATATACCAATATTGTTAATATCTTTTAATAAAGTAATTTTAAAAATCTGTCCTTGTTTTTCAATATATAAGGTGAATAATTTTTTTGAAGAGGGCGGTAGTCCAAAAAAGGTTGGGAACCTGTATTCTAAATGAAAGAATTATCTATATACAAAATCAGTAGCATCACTTTTATTCTATTAACTGTTGGATAAAAGCATCTCCACAAACTTTCATCTTCTAGTGATTCACTATGTTTATTTTTCATTCCACATCAACCCATTTCCTTATTCTTTATCTCGTCTATCCATAGATCTATTCTTAGAATCGGGAATATCTCTAAACTTCAATGACTAATTTCGTTTTCTATTTGTGATATCCTCTTCTTTCTATAATATAGAATCTCCTTAAATCCATTTTAATTTTTCACTTCTGCTACAACGTTCATTACTATTATTCGCTGTAGAATTTAGTTATTTCTTTTTTTTCTGCATGTTAATCGTTACATGTATCTTCCATATCTACAGTCACTGAATTATTTCAACATTTAAAACTCATGGTTCACTATCATACGCGAGAACAGGTAGAATGCATCGATTAAAATATTTTTTTTGAACAGTAGAATATGTTTAATTAATATATGTTATAATTTCTTTCAATTAAGCATTATCTCATTTATATTCTCCTATTTACTTAATTTATAAAAAGAACACTTTTATTAGCGAGCGTTTTAATGGACATTGTTTTTAATATTTTATATCTCTACTCGTTTTAACTCTTTCATCATGGATTAAATATTTTTAGTTTTAAAACTTCTGTTTCATTTGAGTTACTTAAGTAATATATTTTTGGGAAAAAAATTGAATTTTATTTTCAGATTTCAAATTTGAATTACGGACATACATGTCCCATCAGTAGTTTAAGTTGGGCATATTTGTCGCAATAGTAACAACAAACATATTTTTGTGAGATGAAAATTTTATGGGACACATAGTTCCGTTAGTAGCGAAAGAGTTAATTCAATTTTCTTCAAATTTACAAGTTCATGTTACAATATTTTTGTCTTTTTATAGTTAATTGAAAGATCAATTTTTGTGACATATATATATATATATATATATATATATATATATATATATATATATATATATATATATATATATATATATATATATATATATATATATATGCGTGAAATTAGCTGCATATCAATATCATTTAATATAAATTCTACTACTGTTTACTTACTTTTATGTACTAAATTTGAATTATTATTTTTTTAGTATATGTTATTATTTATCCACTAAGTTACAAATACTTTGCAGTATATACTACAAGTATTATTTACTTACTAGGAAAAATTATTTGTCTTAATATGAAGTTACTGAATGATAATCTTTAAACGTCTAAATGCAATTTTATTACCGAAAAACATCATGAAAAAATATTGTCATAATTTTGCTGATAAAAATCCTTTTTTTAAATATTATAAAACTGAAGTCAATAAATTTCTAAATTCATAAATTGTAAATAAAGCAAAAATTGTACTTCCGGTGAGTACTAAAATCAATCATTCTTAATTACAAGAAATAACGATTATCCATAATATTAAGTAAAACAATCATTTAGTAAAAAAAAAATTGAAAATATATTAGAAACATTATAAATATATTTAAAATATTTTTACATCTTAAGTGTCAACTTATACTTGTACTTATCGAGGACAAGAAATAGTGGTCAGTAAAATAAACCGATATATTTTTAAAAAACTAAAACCTAAATTACTTCATTTTTTTATCACCAATAAAATCATATGATTATATTATATTTTTTTAAGACAAGATAAAAAATTAAACAAGGAATGATTAAAGCTAAAGATCTTAAAAAAATAGAGAAAATAATTTTTATCAGAAATAAAATTTTGTTTGGTTCATTTTAAAAAACATACCTCGGAAATAAGAAAATGATTTTCGTAATTGAATCTTCTTTTATAATTATTATTAAATCAGTATAAAAATAATATATGAAGAAGAATATTTTTATAGTGTATTTTTATTATTGAAAATATATTAAATATAGAATTTACATATTTTTAAATATTTCGTTGCTCGTATATTTTTAAAATTTTATTATTCAAATAAAAAATACAATAAATTATATAAGGAGGCATCATCACTTCAATGATGATTTAGGAGAATTTAATTAATGTTTAATATATATATATATATATATACATTAGTTTATATAATAGAAAGAGAGAGAGAGAGAGAGAGAAAGAAAACAGATAGTATAAGTTATTGATTGAAATATAAAACAAATCTTAAGAATTAAAAATAATAATTTAAAGCAAATTTCGTAAATTAAACCACAAATGTAGGAAAAAGATAAGCAATATATCATTAAAAAAATATTTAGTTAAAAAAAATTCAATAACAAATATTCAAAAATTAAAACTGATAATAAAGTATAAAATGAATTGATACATTAATATAATTTATCATAAAAATTAATATTTAATAATCAATTGTATACTACAATAATATATTTTAAATTTAATAAAAAACGCACTAATAAATTATAAATTAAATATTTAACAATAATCTTTAGTTAAATATTGTCGATGTATCTTTATGGATAAAAATACGAAGTGAAATTAAAAATAAAAATAATGAGTGTCTATATAATGTTTGCATAAAATTTATAAAATAACTTTTCTGTAATGAAAGGAAAACAATAAAAATGATCCAGGTAATAGAGTTTACTTTAGTATATTAATATTTTTACAAACTTGTATGGTAAAAATACCAATGAAAGTATGTAAAACATTTAATAAGATTCCAATAAAATGAAGAAAAAACTAATTTAAATTTTTGTATGTAAATAGCTTTTATCAAAAACAACAGAAAAAATCTTAATAAATATTATGTTATATTTGAATGCATTCACACACACATATATATGTACATATATATATATATATATATATATATATATATATATATATATATATAGAGAGAGAGAGAGAGAGAGAGAGGAAGAAGACGAAAGATTTGTGAACTAAAGATTTAAATTTATGAAGGGTGCAGATAATACAAAGTATTAAATTTGTTTTATTTCTTTCAAAATTACTTTAAAGAAGAAGTCAAATGCGAACACATAAATGAAAAGATTTTTTTGTAATACACGATATGAGAAAATCCCATTTATTTTTGTAATTTGTACAAATACAAAAAGTAATTTCTTTGAAAATTACTTGAACAAAATTTATAATTTGCCTCGTTTTTCATAATATGTAATATATATATATATATATATATATATATATATATTCTTTGTATATTCTATTCCAAAAATATTTTGATTCTCAAAATTTATAAAGAATTCTTTTTTAATTCGTTACTGCTTACAAAAAAACGATTATTATAATAATTATTTAAAAATAATAAACAACGCTAAATTAGAACGAAAAGTTCGTATTTTTAAATTTAAAAACAAATATTTTTTCAATTCTTTAAAATAAAAATATTAAATAACTATAAACATTAATTATGAAAGATTTAATTGTAGAATTTTATAATTCTTAAAATAATATCAACTTTACTTACAAACATAGTATGGTTTAGGTAATATATTTATTTTTTATTATATATTGCAATATTTAAAATACGAGGCACATCTAGAAAAAAAAGATTGTATATAAAAAAATGCATAATAAAAATTTAAAATGTATTTGTTGCAAAATGTAGTGCATTTATTAAATTACTTTTCATGTAGTTGTCATGTAAAATAAGAGTTATTATTTTGATAGACTATCTTTTGCATTCGTTCATGGAAGAAGTTCACTGGAAAGCCTTTCAGCCTGTTCTACACAATTTATTTTACTTTTTAAACTCTGATCGTTCAAAAATTACTTGAGGTGAAGAAATAAGTAATAATCACTACGAAAAATTTGTGATTGTCAAACATTAATATGATGAAGAGTAAAAAATTATATGAAAATAACACATAACAGCACTATAATACAAAAAATGGTATATTTAAAAATTATAGATCCCTAGAATTGGATAAAAAAAGAAAAAGAATAAATATTCGCCACCAAATGTATTCATTAATTAAGCACAATAAAAGTTGATACCAATACAGAGAGGAGTATGTGTCAATAGCCTCGATGCATCGAACAAAAAAAAAATCAAAACGAGTCAATGTCAATTATCAGCGTGATTGGGGTAGTACGAGTAGACTAGTCAATATGACATGCTTTTCTACGGGATTGACGGGCTCATTTAATGGCAAAAGTCATTCATTTTTTTTAATTTTTTTTAAAAATAGAATATAAAAAAACAGACCTTAAAAACTTATTATCAACAAAGGCGTCGTTTATAAAAATACACACTTAAAACTATAATGGTAAACAAAAATCAATTTGAATATTTTAAAATTATTTAAAAAAATAACAAATAAGATTTTATAATACAGCACTCTGACAGTAATGATAAAAATGAAAGTACATCTAGTAAAGTGAAAAATAACTAATTATTTAATATTAAAAAAATCAAAATAATAGAATTTCAATTTTATAAAATCTTCTTGTAGAGAGAGAGAGGGTAATTAATTTATGTCGAAATGAATTCACTATAGTACCTAAATAAATAGAAGTAATAAGTATCCTTCTATTTAAAAAAGTATAGTGTTCCGTCTCCAACGTGATGTGAAAATTTTATTTTCGAACTTTCCCGAAATATTCCGAGAATCACCAAATTTATATTTCATGAGATATAAAAAATAATAAAAGAATGAAAAAAGAGAAATTTTTTGGACAGTTTTCGAACAATTTTTCAGGCAAAATAAATTTGAATTGTATTGGCATTAGATTTGAATGCATATCAGACTATCAATCTATAATTAACATCATCTATACAGAAGCATTAATATAGTTTTCTAAACATTTTATTTACATTATAAGAAAATATGAGGATCGATGAGCAAAGCGAGTTAAGGGAGGAATCTTTTAGTGATAATAAAAAAGAAAAAAAGTGAGTTTTCTATATTTTTACATTTATTTTGGAAATATATTTTGTCAGGCTCAACAACTGTATGGTCAAGCGGTGAAAAGCGACAACGCACTTATCACATCGTTGAGGACAACTGACTTCATCAATAAGTACTTTAAGTACAAGCAGCCCTGTCTGCTTGCACCTCTGGAGAAACTCGATGAACGTCAGTGAATCCATTCATCCATTCAATCTGTAACAAGGACACAGGAAATACTCCAATAAGAGATTATTAACCTAACTAAGAGACGACCAAAATATTCAAACAGCTAAAGTCAGTACTCCTAGGAGTAGCCAATCAGTACGGCCTATCTTAAGGTTAGCAGCCGCACGTACATAAAAAATATCAAGTTCACTTCCTATCGTATTTTAAAAATAATTAACACAAAAAATAATGGTTATTTGAATTTGTAAATTTAAATCATTAATGTTTTATTTTGTTTTATAAATTAAAAAAATATAGGAAACACTGTTTATAAATGATATGTTTTATTAATTTATTTAATTGATATATTACAATACATTACTTCATAAAAATTTAAAAAAAAAATAAAAAAATGTTTTAGACTTAATTTAATTATAATAATTAATTATTCCGTATAATTAAAATATATTGGGTTGTCAGAAAAGTCATGTCAGTTTTTTATAATAGATGTTGTTAATCTATTTTTTTATAATAGAAGTGTCATTCGCATCCATATAATTGTTACGTAGTTTGACAGATAAAACTTCTGTCTTCATTCAAATAAAAAAATTTAACGATTTGGTTGAGTTTTATAGATTTTATATCAAATTGAAAATGAAAGATTAAACTATGGATTTTCGCTATATTTTACTATTTTATTTCCATAAAGGGAAGAACGAACGGCAAGCTTATGATAGGTTGCGTAAAGTTTAAGGTGATCATGTCCCACAAGAACGTTAGTGTAAACTATGGTTCACGAAATTCATAATAATTTTGATGTTAACGACGCTCCTCACTCAGGAAGCCCAATCGAGATTGATGACGACAAAATAAAGGCATTTATCGAGTCAAACCCTTTTTACACGACACAAAAAATTGCAGAAATTTTAAATTTCATTATTCCAACGTTTGAAGAAATCACCATTTGAAGAAGCTGGGATACATAAGCAAGCTCAACATTTGGGTTCCTCATGAACTCAAAGAAGTTAATTTGACTGCACTTAAACGTGTATGAACAAACCAATCATCTAGAAGCGTCTAAAACTCGTTAATCGCAAAAGAATTGTGTTTTAACTTGATAACGTGAGAATACACTCAAGTTTGGTAACCCTTCAAATACTATTCGATCTTGGATGGGATGTAATGCCGCACCCAATGTACTCACCCGATGTTGCGCCATCAAACTTCTTCATGTTTCGGTTTTTGCAAAACTTTTTGCGTGGTAAATCGTTCAATTACGATGAGGCTATTGAACAGTATATTGTGCAGTTTTTTGCTAATAAAGATAGGTTTTTCTGCCAACGTAGAATTATGAAGCTTGACAAAAGATAACAAAAGGGTATCAAACAAAATGGAAAATACATTATTGATTAAACTTTGCTCCTTATTTAAATAAATGATATTTGAAAAACGTAGTTAAAATGCGTCATGACTTTTCTGACAAACTAATACAAAAATATATGAAATAAAAGTATTTTTTTTTCTATGAAATAAATATTGATTATAGATTATAACAAAGAACTAATATTTCGTATATTACAAAAACACATAATTGAGTTACCTTAATACATAAACTCATTATCTACGCTAAATGAGCTACGAAAAATAAATAGCAAAATTGTAGTGAAATAAATATACACAATATATTTTTAGAACAAAATACTAATATATACATATATATACATACATACATACATAATATATATATATATATATATATATATATATATATATATGTATGTATAAAAATATACGTTTTCATGTATCTTTTCTAACAAATATACATAAACAAGTATTAAAAAAACAACAAATGAGTATTTTCTACATAATTGAAGGAATGAAAAATTCAATGACAATAGAATGGTCATGTAACCGTAAAAAATGAAGGCAATTGGACAAGAAAAGTACTAGATTGATGTTCTAGAAACAAAAATATAAGGTAGAAGAAAAAAATTCGAAAGTTCAAAAGAATAATGTTGAAGAGAGGGTCGCTGACAGAAATTAATGGATAGTTCGTGAATAGGCCTTGCTCCATTAGTAGATCGATTTAGGTTATATATGTATATGTTTATGTGTATATATATATATATATATATATATATATATATATATATATATATATATATATATATACTTAACGAAATATAATTCTAAATATAAACTTCGAATGTTGTATTGCCCAGTTTGAAATATTTATTTATATGTATATCTATATTAGAACACATATCAAAAACGATATTATCATTCCTCTTAAAACAAAATATGTTTTGATATACGAGACCAAACACAAAACATATTTCAGATAACATGTTTTTTGTTTGATTTTGTTCTTGGAATGTATGCTAATATAACTGTATTGATATCCATACGAGTGCGAAATGTATGTATGATTTACGTATGAGATTCTCTCTAAAAGTCATATTTATGTGGCTTGATTTGACTGATATTTAATTAAAAATATTTTTTTATCTTAACAACATACGTAAACACAAAAGTATAATAAGTAAGATTATCTGAAATTAAATTTAATAGTGAACACGTTCGTATAGTTTCTTTAGTTATAAGTCAATTTGAGTAAATACAAACTCATGAAAGATTACAAGTGTGTATTTTACTTTACGCTTTTAGTTTAAAATTTTCTGCAAAGCTTAAGGAGTTTTCGTAAATCACTCTTAAGTGAAATACGAGTAGAATAAACAATTACTTTGAACTAATGGGAACACGAGACTAATTGAAAATAAGTTATAATGAAAATAGTGGTTTTTAAAAAGAAACTTTCCTTTTAAGATATAAAAATAATATATATTTGTGTTTAGTTTGTTTAATTTGGTATCTTATTCTATTTAAATCAATGTAAATGATAATGCTATATTGGATAATGTTTTTTATAGCATACATAAAAATATATTTTGTATAAAAATAATAGCATGATTTCTTAACCCGTTTGATATCAGCGTCACATATATGTGACATCCTAATTTTCTTACCTGATCCTAAATCACAAATATGTGACGAGTGTTCATTATCAGTTTATGATAACTGTTTGTATCAAATCGTGCCGTAAACAGATGGGTTATGTTAAAAACAATAAAATAGATGCAGGATGTTATTGGTCTGTCGATAATTACATTTTTAATCATTTAAAACGTTATAAATACAACGAAAAAAAATAATGACAATTTGGTATCATATTTAAATAATAAAACGTCTGGGCTGTGGTGACGGATTTTCTCCTGAGGCCCTGGTAGCGAACGGGTTAAACAAAATAATTATTTAATTACTAAACTATATGATTTTATTTTATTATTTAAAAACTTAACTAATGATAACACTAATTCAACTCGTAATTTATGATAATATTATATTTATTAATTTTTATAAATTATGCAATGAAAATGAATAATTATTTTTTATTAAAACTAATTTTGTACTTAATATGCAAAATATGTTATTAGACTCTTAATTCAATTTATCAAGAAGTATATAATTTCATTTATTGGATTGTCGAAAAGTCATGACATATTTTGACTATGTTTTTCAAATGTCATATATTTATATAAAGTACAAAGTTTAATCAATAATATATTTTCCATTTTTTTCGATGACTTTTTCCCATATTTCAGTGAGCTTCATAATTCCATGTTCGTAGAAAGATCTGTCTTTATTATCGAAAAACTGGACAAAGTGCTGTTTTATAGCCTCGGATACGGACAAGTAAACAGATACAGATACGTACTACACTTGAGGACCATATAACGAAACAAAAAGAGAAAAAGTTAGAGATGGATTGATTAAAGATACAAAAACACAAATTAGTATATACGAGGGTCGTTTGTAAGTATGGTAAAAAAGTAAGAAAAACTAATTTGAAAAATTTAATTAAATTAAACAATAAATAAATTAACCATATTTATCAAACGACCCTCGTATATAAAAAAGTCAAATAATTAGTCTAGATTTTAACAGAAAGGCTCTGACGATGATGGCATCGCCATCGAAATGCACACCAACAATAAGTGAACAATAAGTGATTATTTAACACTTTATAACCATTGTGGTTTTGGGGATAAAAATTCATTTGTGTTAAAGTGAATCAGCCACAATTCCAAAACAATCAAAAACTATACATTGTTTATTTAATTTCAGTTATTAGTATTATTATTTTTATGATTTTGATCTGAGAAATAATATATATATTTAAGGAAAGAATTTTACGAAGTTTATAATTCTTTAACAATAGACTATTTTTATGATTTTATAAAATTTACATTTAATAATATTCATCTGATATTTCGACTTCAACGAAAATAACTAAAAATTCCTTTTCATTTAAAGTTTCATCATCTATTAAAAATTAACATACTAATAAAATAAAAATATACAATTTTTACGAACTTTATTTAATTCAGATAAAAGTATAAGATTGATAACGTTATTAAACGGAATTCATTTATTCATGTGATACCATATAAAATGTAAAACGATCCACAAACGTCTTTTCTTTTGTAATTTTCTTTTCTTTTATGAAATAAAATTAAATACGTAGTGTTGTAATTTCATTTCGTGTATTTTAATTAAATGAAAATAAGAATTCTTCTTCGCAATGCATTCATTATAGCCGTATAACATAAATATCTTTCCGTATTTCGTTGAGAGATGCGAAGTATGAGGTAGACAAAGTAATTATGATCCCTCACTAATCCAGTGCACTTAAGGCAATCGCATAGTTTTCCCGTTAGTCATTGAATAGAATCTGATATTGTACGCGGTTTGGGTACAGATGACAGGTTGAGTAATTAAAGGTCTCATAGCATACCAGAGCGAGTTATGCCGGAAAATAGGGCTGAGTAATTTTAGCTTGTTTCATTATTAACGATGGCGCGTTTCTCGCGTTAATTCTTTTACGTGTTAGATACATTAATGTAATGCGTATGCAGATTTATGTACACCTTAATTAGTTTATTTATGTATGTATATTTCTTGAGACGTGTCTTGAATATATATTTGCCTCCTTATACAAAGATATATATATATATATATATATATATATATATATAAATAAATGTGTAAGTACTTGAAATTTTGTATAATTTTATACGGTACTTAAAATTAAACCAGTTTCAATTAGAGATAAAGTGTAAATTTCATAACAAAGTTTAAAAATGCTCTTCTGATGTTCATTCATTAAAAAAAAGTACCTTAAATGAAACAAATATTTTAATACGAATATTAAATATAAAACGATTCAATTAGACTAATTTGATATCTTAATTAATTTGCATCGATTCAAAAAAGTTTCGAAACAAATATGACCAACCGCTCGAAAGTATTTCCAAGAAATTTGATAATAACTCATTGGTTTTTATTAAATAAGAGATAATTAAAAAAGGTTCAACATTTCGTTACACTTCATGTGGAAATTCAAAATTCGATTAGTCGTTTAAACGATTTGTTTCATAAATCCTAATTTCTTGGAAACAAATTTTAACTGTTACGGTAATGAAATTTAAAAAAAAGTGTTAGTTTTGTTTTGAAAGCCAATTAATATTTTTCTTCATTTATATATATATATATATATATATATATGTGTGTATGTGTGTGTGTGTATGTGTGCGTGTGTGTGTGTGTATTAGTGTGTGCATGTGTGTGTGCGCTTGAGCGAAAATATATATGGGTGTGTGGGTATTTAGTTGCGTGGATATTTGATTGTGGGGGTGATTTTTAACTAAATTTTTACATATATATTTCTATATAAAAAAACATAATTGATAACAAAATAAATATTAGAGATAAAAAAATAATTATTATAATTGAGTAATATTTTTTTAATAAATATCTTAGGAAAATAAATTACTCATATTATTGAAAATATTTTTAACTTTGATTAAATATGAATTTATACTAAAATAAAGACTGATTATAAATTTCGATTATTATTAATTGATTTTTGTATATTTTTAAAAATTTTTTTTGAGATTATTAAAGTAGTTATTATTTAGTAAATATTGAATAAAAATGTTGTCTCATATTAATTAATTTATTTTATAATAAGAAAAAGATTACTGGAAGGAAAAATAACGATATTTTTTAACTTAAATTGTAAAATATATTCTAATAAATTATTTACAATTTTTAACTAATATTTTACATAATATTATTTACAATGTGACATCTAGCTTTCTGGAAATAATCCTTTTTCTAATAGAAATATAATTAAAGTATTAGATAATCTGCATTGAAATGCCATTGGAATCCACATTAACAAAAAATAACTTAAAATGGAATATTTGGTAATTAATATAGTATTATGGTTTAGAAGAGTGATTATAATTCAATTAATTTAATTGCTTTAATAATCAATTGTATTTTACTAGTTAATAAAGAATCGCTGATTAGAAACTTATAAGTATTATAAATTTGAGGAATTTTAGAAAATATTCTAATGATTAAATAATAATAATAATAAATCACATATATATGAAGTAATTGGATTTGTACAATAATAAAAAGACATTTGTAAAAAAATACCTTTTAATTTTTAGAAACTTTATTGAATTATCTAAATTAATTTTCAAAAATTTAAATAATTTATTTATAACTTGAATTAGGAAAATCTATTAATATTAGTATATATAAAAAACAATTTATATTAGGTTGGCAAATATCTCCCTTCCGCCTTCTGGTCTTTTGAATTTCGCAGCTAACGGAAGAGAGATACTTGCCAACCTAATATTAATAACATTAATTTTTAAAAATACATCATTTTACATAAAAAAGTATAATGAGCATATTCAAAAAAACAGAAAATAATTTATGTGTATATATATATATATATATATATATATATATAGAGAGAGAGAGAGAGAGAGAGAGAGAGAGAGAAGATCATAAATGAGACTGAGGGACTAAGATATCCATTTACTTTCTCAATATCACTTACTCAATATTACTTACTATACTTCAATATCATTTGGAACACCCTATATACTTGTATGTATGTATGTATGTATGTATATATGTATATATATATAACAATATATATCAATATATATATATATATATAGATCATTTATATGTATAAGACGTGTATATTTATAGATTAATCAATAGCAAAAACAATAAATCAATCCGGATGGATTATTTTGGGCGATGTTTAAGAAGACATTTGAAAAGATTAAAGATAAAGACAAAAGGAATGCTTTCGCCCAACTATAGGCTAATGTAGTCTTTTATGATGATTATATAAGAAAAAGATTATATATATATATAAAAGGTCATCCAAATGTGACGCCAAGATTTGTGTTTTATTAAAAAGAAATAAAAGAAACTATACACATGTTTTCTTTTAATAAAACACAAATCTAGGTGCTACATTTAGATGACCTTACATATATTTATTTATTTATATGTATATATATATATATATATATATATATATATATATATATATATATATATATATATATCTGAAAGCTTATTACGCAGATTTAAAAATCTGTCCAATAAAAGAATTTTTCTGGTCTTTTGAAATAAATTTAGCGGCAGCTATATTTGTAATTTTAATGTAAAGCGGAAGATTTATTTATCATCAATATTGACTATTTGAAATATAACGGGCCGGTCAAGGTGGTGGGGACCTGCCAAGACGTAGACCGCGGTCGACCGCAAGGCCTCTGGAAGTCGCCCGCGAAGCTGACGTGAACATTAATAAATTAAAATGATAAAATCATATTTCAATACATTTTTTGGTTCAAAATATTTGTGGGAATCAGCATTTTCCTGTATGAATGCGATGAAAACTGAACATAGGTCACAATTATTGAATCTACATTTGGAATCCTGTTTAAGAATTAGTTTAAGTTCATACGAGCCAAATTTTGACAACTTGCCAAAACTATGTAATACTAAGTGTCATCAAAATAAAAAAAATCGATTTTTTTATATTTTTTTCCTTTGAATTTTTTTGTAAAATTTCAATCTAATTTATTTTAATACAATTCTAAAACAATAATTTTCTTTTTTTCTCTAAATTTCTTGAATTTTTTTTTAAATTCATGACCAGTTCTAGAAAATAATTATTTATAGGTAATTTAATAGTAGTTACAGTACAATGTTTTTGTCAGTTCGTGTCTTATAGGAAAAAAGTCACCAATTCGTAAGTACATTCTAGGAAAACGTAGTCGCCCTCAGGTACACTTTTACCAAAAAAGTTACCCCCAACGTCTAAATGTTTGGCAACCTCTGATATATATATATAATAGTCCAAACAGACTAAAGGAAAGTAAATGATAGTAAGCAAATTAATGAATATCTAACCTCTTTAAAAATATTTAGACCATCTATATATATATATATATTACTGAAAATTATGAATCTACATTCCGAAATTTTTTTGATACGAGCCAAATTTTGACAACTTGCCAAAACTATGTAATACTAAGTTATCAAAATAAAAAAATCGATTTTTTCCTTTATTTTTTCCTTTGAAATTTTTTTGTAAAATTTCAATCTAATTTATTTTAATACAATTTATAAACTATTTTATATTTGTGTACTTATAAATTAGTTTTCGTAGATATTTTTAGAAATATGTTTAATTTATTTGGGAATTTATTTCAAAATGTATATAGAAAAACGTAGTCGCCCTCAGGTACACTTTTTTACGTATATATAATATAGTGTTACGTTAAAAAAAATAATGTTTTTTTATATGAATTTTACGTGGATTTCTTTTTAAAGGTATCTACTATATAAAAATCGGAATTAGATGTATTGAATAAATAGATAATTGAATATTAAAAATATTATAATTCAAATTCAGAAAAAAATAATTTACATAATTATTTTTATGTCTAATATTTGCATTCATAGTTAACTCAATAAAAAAATGATTTTTATACGAATTTTACGCGGATTTCTTTGAATAAAAATAATTGAATATTAAAAATATTATAATTCAAATTCAGAAAAAAATAATTTACATTATTATTTTTATGTCTAATATTTGCATTCATAGTTAACTTAATAACAACCTTGGATTTTTCATTGAATTTTTAAAATAATATATATATATGCGTATATTTTTAGTCATAAAACAATTATTGTTGAATCAATAAATAAATTAATAATAAAAAATGTAGAAAAATATTTCATATCTAAATGAAATTTTTTTTCATGATTATTTTGCTTTCTAATATTTATGTTTATAGCAAATAACAAGTTTGAATTTTTTTACTATATTTTTAAAATAATAATGTGTATATATTTATATGTGTACGTATAGGTTAGTTGTATATTACTGTTTGAATAAAATTTTAATAAATATTTTCAGTAAAAAATATAATAAAGAACATATATTCTCGGTATATAATTTACTTACAATCGAAATGAAAATAATACAAAATGACTGCATAAAACATTTCATTCGCAGAACTCAATCTACCTTAAATATAAATAAATTCATGACGTATTCTATTACGCGAAGGATTTCTTTCGTTCTGGAACTCGTTAGCTAACGCATTCAAACCAGTACTTATACTTCACATAAAGCTAGACCGGAATGTGGTAATAAATTGACCGAATGAGTGGTAATAACAATGAACATTTGCGGCAACCCTGAACTTCAAGCGTTGAGTCTGTGTAGTAAGAGTATGCTTGCTTTGATGTTTGAAATTGCAATTGGCCATGGCATTTGTTCACGATCACTACACATTAATCAATTCCATAACTTTATAGTAAACTAACTTATTTAAACATGTGGACAAATCGTATGTCTACATATGCATACATACACAAGTATATAAAGGAATATTTACACACAAAACGTTTGTACATGAACACAAATAAGTATATATGTATTTGCATATATATATATATATATATATATATATATATATATATATATATATATATATATATATATATATATATATATATATATATATGTATTAGGTTCTATCAAATCGTTTTCGTATGACCCCATTTGATGACGATGGTAATTGATAATCGGAAACCAATTCTCTTCTAGTGCAAGCAAACAATGATTGGTATGTAAATTAAAATTAAGTTTGCCGCTGGTATACATTAGCGATGCTTTATCACTAGTGAAAGTTCAACTTAATCCATGTGCTGAAAGTATCTGCTCAAGATACAAAGTTATCAGATCAATTTACAATTGATGATGCATAATTCAGTGTCTTTGTTAATTTAAAATAAACTCAATGAGCCTTGAAAATATTTAAGAAAAATAAGTAATTACAATTACCAAAAGAAATTTTCCTCTAAATAAAAAAATAAAAGTAAATAGTCCTTTTTAGGAAATTGAATTTATAGAAATAAGTAATTAATATCAAAATTCAATTATTACTTATTGCATTATATGTTCTTAATTTTATAATGTTAAAATAAATATATAATTATTAACAAATTTTGTATATTTTGCACGTGTAGAAAATAAAAAACTGCGTTATGTGAAGATAAATTTTGTAAGATTATTATTAAAGTATATTTTAAAAATCTATAATGTATTTTTACTAAATGTTTAATTATCGCTTAATTATTATTAATATATATATATATGTGCGTGTGTGTGTGTGTTTGTGTGATTTTTTTTCATTTAGAGATGTCAGTTTCACATTGAACCTAAAGCAACAATTTTCCCAAATATGTACAGGTGTTTTTTAAGCATGAAAAATTTTTAAATTCAATCCCTATAGAAAGTCCTATCTATCCTAACAAAACATCTTTATATATAAACAGTTCAGAAGCCAATGTGATTAAGTCCATTAAACAGAAATTGAGAAAATTCATGTTTTTTAAAACATGAATTTTCAAAATTGTTTATTTATTAATTTGATCAAAAATATATAGAAAGTATTTTTTCAAGATGTAGACTTTACATAAGAACACGTTATAAAACGATGTACAAACAGAAACGTAAATATTTATTAGGACAATGGAAATGTTTTAAAAAATTTCAGATTTACATCTCTTGGACACTGAAAAATATAAAAATTTTATATAAAAATATTTTGATAGCATTGATTATTATGAACTTTATTAGTAAAATAATACAAAGAAAATATTGATAAATATGTTTATTATTTATAATTATATAGTCGTCCGTCGTTTATTTGATATGTTTCTTTAAAACATTTTACACACACGAACGTCTTGCTAGTTAAGTGTAATAAAATATTCAAAAGACTGAGATCTTGGTCTTTTGGTGTTATTTCTAGGTCGTTGTTTTTTGATAGCGTAAGCATTAATCAAATCCCTTAAAAATATATTCTGCTTATGAGGATCTTTAAGCTTGTAGAAACTTTTCATAGCCTTATTTCTTTGAGAAAATGTTATATTACAGTTACACTGCCGTAAACAGTTGCAAGGTTTATTATCAATCTTTTTTGCAGGAATTATTTTATTATTTCTATTTTGATATTGTTTACCTTGAATTATTTTTAGTTTGTCGTTATTTCGATGTCATTTTCCAGGATTTCTGCTGAGTTTTCCATCAATTTTTTCACCATTTTGTGTGTTTGAGATATTTTCTACATTTTCATTATCTGACGATATATCTGAATCAATATGATTAATTCTCCTTGGATTAAAATAAAATTGTGAATCACTTTCACTTTCATTATTATCTACTTCATTGAAATAATTATTTTCCCATGGCATCTTTATTTTTTATACCCTTACAATAAATCAATTTTTATTATTTTACAAAGTCACAGTTTTTACAGTTATTAAAGAAAAATTATTTGATGTTTTTGATAACACTTTAATGCAATATTTTTATGTTTTAACCAAAGTTTGGATATTCTAAGTTAAAAGAAAGCAAGTACAATTCGTTAAAATATGCCGTTCTTTGCATATCTGTATTTTGAAAATTCTAAATAGCAGAAGTAAAATTTTACCAAACAATGACTGATAATAACTGTATTAACAACTTGTTGTACTTCAGTGTAACCAACAGTCTTGAAAAAGACAAGTAATTGAGATTTTATTTTAAAGTTTCAAAATGTTGATAAAAAATGGACTTATTCATAATGGCTTCTGAATATTCAAACGGACTTATTCATAATGATTTCAGAAGCCATAAAATAAAGGACTTTCTGAAGTAGAAAAAAACTAAACAACGAGTAAAGCATTTAATAAATAAAAAGAACATTATTTGTTTGATTAAAATTGACAAAAATATAAAAATTTCTAAAAATAGACTTTATCACATTGACTTTTGAACGGCTCATATATACATGTATGTATATATATATATGAAGTTATGATAAAGATATGTTTTTTTAGGTTAGATAGAACTTTCAATAGGGATTTAATTTAAAGTTCTATCACGCTTAAAAAACACCTATATATATATATATATTATATATATATATATATATATATATATGTATAAGACCTATTAAAAATATATGAACTTTAAATTAAAAACAAATAAAATTTTTGATTTCATATTTATAATTTTTATCATTGGTTATTCAAAATATATTTTTCTGAAAAAATACATTATTATCAATAACTATACAGCTTTTTAAAACAAATCTCGTATTCTCACACAAGAAATACACAAATTATATTAAATTAGGCGAGTAAAGCGGATGACTAGACACTAAAATATATTTTAATATTAAAAAATTACGTACAGTGATGTACTTTTGAAGAAATAATCGCGCGAATTTTTTTTTTCATTACAAATCTGGTCAAAGTGAGATAAGTTTGTATTTTGCTAATACAAGTGATATTCTCAATTAATCTTGCAGTCATGCAATAATCATTTTTAATTAAATCACGAACTTTTTCTACAATTTTTTTTCTTTTGATTGGATAACTTAACCTTTTTAAAACTTTATATACCACTTATAAACTGTTATACGTGATAAAAATTCTTTTACCATAAGATTCATTCAACATGCAAAATTCCTTAATTTAGTTCTTTTTTTACTGTCTTTTAAACAAGGGTTAAAAAGATAATGCCACATTTAGATTATAAATAGTATCACAATCATCGAATTTTAACCAATCTGAACGTAGATATAAGCGAAGTGTTAATATTAAAAAACACACTATTTCAAAATATACCGTTCCTAAAGTTAAAGTTCGATGTTTTTGAAATAGACCGTGTATGTATGAGTAAAATTTAAAAGTTTAAAATTTTCTAACTTTCAAATTTATTTGTTGGAAGTTAGTTGATCTAAATTCATAAAAATATTATTAAAATTCTGAATCATTCATAATTAATGTATTCATCAATAGTTATAATGTTTTTAATGATATTTATAATTGTTATTAAAATCTTATAATAACTATTATGAAAATATATATAAAAATAATTTACGTAATTATTTTTCAATGAAAATGTATACATATATATATATATATATATATATATATATATATATATATATATATATATATATATATATATATATATATATATAGTCAGATAGATAATATCACGTAAAATTGAAAAGTTTACTGAAAATTATTAATAAGATACTGAAACAAACTTATTTTAAGTTGATTATAAAAGCGAGAAATGAGACTAAACTTCATAAATATAAATAATTACTTGAAAGTGAAAATGCTATTAAAACAATTTATGAATAACAAATATAATAAACTTAATTAAACTTTATATATTTAAAGAACACATTGCGAATGTGTTAAATTCTTATAAAGTTCAAGTTCTCTGAAACGACTAAACTGCTGACATCTTCAAACAGAATACAATCTTATGGCCTTAGATACAAAACTGTTATTTTCAAAGTAACACATTCGAACGTCTTAAATTGTTGTTAAAAGTTGTACTTAAAATTAGGTTAATATTTATTAATGTATTGTATTTTACTTGTATGATGTAAACTTTCTCGTACTTTACGAAATCATTTTAATAAATATTGACTGTCTTAAGAACAAAAGCAGTCATAATAATACCAGTGTATTAAGATGCGTAAGTGCAAAGTTCTGAAATATTTGCTCTAAGTACAATGACGAGACACGATGAAAATTTATAAATTTTTGTTTATTGAAACTGTGATTTCGGAAGTTTATTTCAATATTCGTTTCAAACTTATATTATTGTTTTATTACTTCAAATATTATTTAGTATATCTCTTCAATAAAGTCTTGGACTTTAATATCTATAATACCAATATACTCGTATATCAAAAAAATTAACATTCCACTTGCATATTAACATAGTTTTAATTAGTTTTTGAAACAAAAATTATAATAACTATTTTTTTAAAATGTTAATTTAAAATAATTTCCACTTTATTGACTAAGCTAACAATTTAATTCATTCTTTCATTACTTTTCCATATTTGTAAATAAAATTGTGTTATAATTATTATGAAGTTAATTTTTATAATATTTAATTAGTTAAGCTGCAAAAATATAACAAAAGATACAATTATATATAATTGATTTTTATAAAGCTCATAAAAATTAAATTATTGCGTGAAAACAGTTTTTTATTGTTTTAATTAAAAGATTAAAACATTTTTTGAATATTAAAACATTTTTTTTGCATATGTAGGGTGATAAATATTTTTATAAAATAAATATTTAATAAAAGTTAGTCAAATATTTTAAAGTAGTTTCTTTTCTTTATTATGTGTTTAACATTTTTATAAACTTGTTACATGAATATGAAACGTATTTTAATATTATTTTTTTAATATCTTCTAAAAAAATATTTAAATTTAAATAAAACTAAAGGTAGATTTTTTTTGTATTATTGATTTTTTGATATCGCCTTTATTCTTTAAAAGAGTCTAGTTGATTCAAGACAAAGAAGCGAATAAAAAGACATATTTAGTAAAAAAAAAGATTTCAAGATGAATCATATAAGTAATGTACAGTAAATTTTAAAATTCAAAAAAAATCAAATTAAAAGTAAAAAAAGAACTCAAAATTATGTGTACTTGGGACAATTCATTAATACAAAAGGGTTAATTATAAATAAAATAAACAACAGAAATAAAATAAGATGGTATCAACTTTGAAAACATTCTTATATTTTGAAATTTAATATTCGTCTTTTTTCGAAAAAAATGTTTTTGAACAATTTATCTCATACATTTTAATTTATGATAGGACAAAAAACTTTAAATTACAAAATAATTAAGTGAGTCCAAATATCAAGAAAAAAAGTTAATATGAATATAAAAAGGTAAAAAAACTTATTTATTGAAAATCCAAAGAAAAAGTTAAAGGAGAGACTTTTATATAATTTGGATAAATTAATAGAACAAAAAGGTATTGGATCACTGGAAGTGGAAAGATTTTGAAAAGATCTTTTAGCGTTAGACAGAAATAGGATATATAGCAATACCTCGCATAGTCCGGCTAATCGGTTCCACTGATTAGCCGGACTATTTTAAACCGGACTAATCGAAACACTACATACAAAAAACGTTCATTAGTTCCAAACAATTATTTTCACGTTTTTCAGTAAATAAAACGAGGGTAATATATTCAAATGTTTGTATGTATCAACAGAACAAAATCAGGGATTTATACATTCATTTTCAGATAGGTTATTAAAATTTAATTATAAAAAAATCGACTTAACTCTAGAGCTGCGAACCGAAAACTAATAGAAAAAGAAAAAAAGACCACAAAATTAGAACTGCACATGCGATGCGCATAATGTGCATATACAATTTCGATTTTCTTTTTTATTGTTTTCATAATAAAGGGGAAAACTTGAAAATTTGCTTATAAAATAATTTTGTGTATTAATTTCTTGGAATGTTTTTCAAGAAAAACTTTTTAGTAGGATTTTTTTCAAGTAAAAAATTTTTTTTAGAAATTTCAAGCAGGACTATAGTGAAACCGGATTAATCGAAGCCGGACTATGCGAGGTATTGTTGTATATATATATATATATATATATATATATATATATATATATATATATATATATTAATGTAGAAAATAAATCTTCAATAAAAAATGTTCATCAATCCACTTGATAAGCGTGATGAGTTTAATCAAGTACGAGAGAATAGTAAAATTTAATGAGGATTTTGCTCAACAAGGGCTAATATCTAATGATATATATATATAACCGACTGGGTAGCACAGTGGTTTGTATCACCGCGTGTCATGCGGGAGATTGCGTTCGAATCACGGTCGGGGAGTTCCTCATTTTCGAGGGTTGAGTATGAAGACCGACAACCTCATCTTGTAAAAAAAAATAACTGTCGAGAAGGGAGTAAACCCTGAATAAAAAAATCTTCACCAATCCGCCTGGTCAGCGTGGTGAATATGACCAAATACCAATGAATGGCAGCATTCATTGAGGCTCTCGTCCAATAGTGGATTGATATGGGCTTTATGATGTGATGATATATATATATATATATATATATATATATATATATATGTGTGTATGTGTGTGTGTGTATGTGTGTACATATAAGTATTATCGTACTTGTAAAAAAGTAAGATAAAATAAATGTATCAGCATAAGAAAAACATTTATAAAAATATATTTCAGTTACTAAATTATAATTTTATTCTATTTTAGTCCACAAAAATTATACTTTAAAATATATATATATATATATATATATATATATATATATATATATTTAATATTTCAATAAAAGTAACATTTTTAATATTTACATTAATTAAAATATATATTTTTAATTTATTTATGAAATAAATTTTTGTATTTGAATGTTTCTTTGGAATATTTCTAGTTATTAAATAAATGAATATTATTTGTTTATAAAGATATAAACAATATCTAGAAATAAAGAAAAATATTATCTAATTCTCAAAAATGTTATAAAATATTAAGAAAAATAGTGTTATAAAAATTTGTTTAAGAAAACGTTAATATATATTTAAAAAAAATCTTAAATTCAATTGAAAAATTTGGCAAATGTATTGTTAAAAAGTATATATGTATGTATATATATATATATATATATATATATATGTATGTATATATATATATATATATATATATGCATATTATTTTTATAAAAATGGTATTCATATAAAATAATTGATATCTGTGTAAAAAATAAATACAAATTTAATTACACATTTTTCGATAAATTAAAATACACGTCTATAGAAAAAATCCACTTTTTCATTTATCAGCTCTATTTCTAGAATACAACAGCGTATATAGCTTAATAACTAAATAGTAAATTACACTCTTTCATTTCTCGACGTCTGCGATTGATATATAGGAAAACGTGACCAAATACCATAGTCTACTATAACCTCTAAAGAGGATCACGAGTTCGAAGGATACATTACGGCAGACTTAATCAAATAAATGAAATTAGATAGATCAGACTTTTCGCAACACTAACTAAGATTTGAAACCAACAGACGAACTGTACACAGGTCAAAGAACACGGATAGGCGTTCTATAATGAAGGATATTACCAAATACCATTTTAATCGATTTTGCGAATATAACTACGAACATTCCATTAATAGCATTATTATCATCAGTGGTGAAAATAATATCGAGCAGAAATAATTAAATTATAATTAGTAAAATCAATTACAATTATATTTACCTTTTTTGTAGACGGTTGGTGAAGATATCTGTAACAAAAAAATATTGATTAGATATGAATTTTTCTCTAAAAAAACACGAATTATAGTAAATTTAAAATTTATTTATCCAAATTAATTCGTGTTATTTCATCAACTAGATTTATGTATGCAAAATAATTTTTCACTTTGTAATTTTTACAAAATTTCTGTAAACAAAAATGGTTTTTTAATACATAATCTGAAAAAATTGAACATTTTTAAAATTTGTACAAAATCAAACAGTTTTATTTTCTATTATATTGAAAACATATGTAATGAAAATTTTTAACAAATAACTTAATCAAATGGCACATTGCTATCAAAAATTACTGTTAACATCCTAATATTTTGGAGCTTTATTAAAATTAACTTATCTATGCAAACACTTTTTCTATTTCTATTTATAAATTCATTGATATTGTTAATTTTTTGTATACACCCGTCCTTTAATTTACGTGGAGTATCCGTTCTACGTGGATTTGTTTTACGCGAATGAAAATCGCGTAAATTGAGTCTGTCAGTACAATAGAAAAAATATTGGAAATAAAAGCCAGTAAAGTTGTAGAAACACATATTTATTTCACATAGCTTAACAAAAAAATAATGACGTTTTAGAAAACAAAAGTAGATAAAAAGCTACTGTAATTCAAAAAATCAACCTTTTATATTGGGTGTCATCTCCCTTATCGCTAGCTGCGAAATTCAAAAGACCAGAAGGCGGAAGGGAGATATTTGCCAACCTAATATATTTATATCATGCTTTTATACATTCAAGAAAGAATTTGCATCACTCTGATATATAATAAATTCCATGAAAAATTATATAAAATAAAATCTATCTGACCGCGTATAAAGTGTTGCGTAAATTAATACCGCGTAAAAAAAGTCCCGCGTAAATAGGGGTATAATTTTCCGCGTAAAAAAAACTCGCGTAAAAAAAGTCCCGTGTAAATTGAGGGACGGGTATACTTGTTTATTGTGTTAATATTTTTACACTTTAAAAATGATTTTATATTAATAAAATGAAATAAGCTAATATTAATTTGAAAGATTTGTCCTTACATATTTTCTGTAAAATCTTATTCCTGAATATATATTTTTTTTTATCGACTATATAATTTTCTTGTAATAATGGAAATGTACCAACAATTCCTTCAATCGTTTTTAATGAGTAATGAATAAACTATTTTTAGTTTTGATGGATTCAAAAAAGATATTTTTTCATTTAATTAATCATTCCATTTTTATTAATTCTTATTATTGTCTTTTATATTTTAGAAAGGTTATTTATTTTATCCTTGCAAAGAATATATTTTAATGATAGGTTAGTCATATGAAGAAAAATCTTCGTATAATTAATTTTTTCTAATTAAAACTATTTTGTAAAATAGGAATAGACTGTAAACCAAAAGTACTAGATCGATTGAATATAAAATATGTATAAGGATTTCCTAGTTAAGAATTTATGGTTTATTTTAATGTTCTTAGCCACATGTGGTCTTGTACTAAAGTCACCAATTAGATTTAACCTCCTGGTACCAATGTTATATTCTTGATATATTAGTGTACAAAACCTATTTTTCATCTCTGAACACAATTTATCTCAAAAAGGTTTTATTAGCTTTACAAGAAAACAAATCATATAAGTCGTATATCTGTCTATCAATTTTTTTCGTTAGTTTATGTATTATCCAAACATCAACTGTTGAAACCATATTAAGTTTTTAAGCGATCTAAAGCTATCCTGTGATAAATTTGAATCTATTTTCTAATTTTCATATAGTTTGTTGTGAATTCTCGACTATCATTTACTTTAAAATATAATTATTCTGAAATAGATGATTTTTTTCCAGAATGTGGTTTATCACTTAAGTTGAAATCATGAGAAAGATTTTTTTGAATTAAATTTGATATAATCGTTCAGTAACTGTATTATTTTTAAGCACATCTTAGGTATTTTTCGAACAACTATCATGCTGACATCTTTTTTAACTCGTTCACTATTATAGATCAAAAGCCATTTCTTTACTCTACAGAGATTAAACTTATAATGCATTTTCTAAAGCAAAAAGTTGTATGTGTTCTACGAATGATGACTTTTCACAGTAAAGTACTCGTTTTATGACTAGGGCAAATAAAAATGTTCAGCGATAATTTTATCGAATGTGGTAAAAACCGAACAGACTGCCACTTATCCAATAAATTATAAAAAGCATTCTATTCGCTTAACACTTTAGCGACAGTGACATAAGCATTAGTCACTGTTTTGAAATCTTCAATTTCTTTTGAAATATCGATTCTCTATTCATTCGGTTTTTGTTTAAAAATATTCTAGTAATGTTTCTAGTTTCATTTTCAATTCATAAACTAATAAATTGTCAAAATCACTTTAATTGTATGAACTTTTATAAGACATTTTCTTATTTTTTAAAAAATAAGATATATCTTTTAAATTACCATAAAAATTATTTCTTCAAAAATGTAAAATATTGGTTTTTAAATTATAAAATGATTTAAATGTTATGATATACGATCTGGATAAATATTTCTCATATAATAATATTATTGACTGATTCATTTTTTTTGCACTTCGATATGTAAAGGGTTTTTCAATAAGAATATCAAAATTTTGAAAACTGCTGACACCCATGTATGATTTTTAAGCTCATTTTGAGATTTAAGTCAGTATAGTTTGGCAAATTATCATGGAACGTTTAATACTTAAACAACGCTCAGAAATTGTGAAAACTTCAATAGACTTATTGAAATAAAAATTTAATGAGTCCGTTATTTCACGAAGTCGACCCATCAATTGACCACCAAGATCATGTAATCTAACTCCATTTGATTATTTTCTGTGGGGTTATGTAAAATCATTGGTTTATGTTTATAAATCACAAAAAACAAGACCATTAAAATTAACAGTGAACGTGAAATTCATAAAATTGGACTACAATTGTGTGAAAGAGTGACTAAAATTAGATTCAACGAATGCACTATGTCAAGCTAAATCGTGGTAGTTATATGAGTGAAATTGTGTTTCATCATTATATAATATCATAGAATATGCACAACTAATAAATTAAATATTCTTTATTTTATTTTCATTTCAATTTCTATAGCGCTTATTAGAAAACTCTTTATTCGTATCGTTTTTTTATAAATTGTAAGACTGTTTCTTTGGAAACGTAACAACTAAACAGAATTATTTTAAATTCGCTAAACAGTTGGTATAAAATTATAACGAAATGTAAAAACAAGATATCTTATGATCTGGCCTCACGATTCAATTTGCTAAACACGAAATATCTCGTGACTCATATAAAATGTGTTAAAATTGAAAAAAAAAGTATTATTTATATTATTATATAGTCATAATTTTTAAAATAATATTGCAATATTTGAAACTAAGTATTACTTTAATGAAACTTTTTCAAATATTATAAATATTCGGATATTACAAAAGAAATAGTTCTGTTACAAATAATGCTATGTTGTAAATTATTGTTATTGCAGATGCTTACATGTAATTATATAAATTTATATTTTTAAGTAATGGAGCTCTTAGTTTTTGCAAAAAATAATTTATAGTTTCCATTGAAACTAAATTTATTCTAAAATAAAATTGTTTTTTAAAACAACATTTGATTATAAAATCAGTTTCTTAGCGATACTTTTCTTTTCAAAAAGAAATTTTTTTGAGCATATCTAAACAGTACATATAAAATCGTAAACTTTTAAATACGTTTGGAGTTTCACCTTTCAATAATTATAGAACTACGTAACTTTAAGATACATATTTCTCTAAAGAAAATCATAAAACTACTAAGCATAAAGTTGTTTTCATACACACATCTTACGATCTAATGTAAAAAACAGTCAAATATAATTAAATGAGAGTTTTAAATATTTAAAAATATATCATGAATTCGGTCAATATTAAATACTAAGATATATTTACATATCCAGTTATAAAAATAATAACAAATATAAAATTTGATTATTAGAGAATATACTAAAAAAATATATATCTCGATCATTAACTTTTAATATCCAAAAATAATCAAGGAAAGAATTGTTACTTTATTTCATAAATTTCATGCATTTATTAAACCAATAAATGTTACAAAGTCAGTTAAAAAATGAGAAAATACATATCAGAGAAAAACAGAATACTAGGGAAAAACGATTGTCAACAAAAAATTAATGCCATTTCATTTGAAAGTCAATATATATATATATATATATATATATATAAATTATCTCAACAACTCGCCGATTTTTACAACGTCGTAATTATAATTTAATGTGAATAAAAAACACAGAGTTTTGTTGAACACTAAAAAAACGGACGTATAAATATCACAAATCCATTTTGAAATATATCGTTACGATTTTAATAAAAGCGGAGCTAATACTGGAAATAAATAACGAATTTACGAACATTATATAGCAATGTTTTTCTTACAATGTATATGATTTTTAACATAAATATCTTTCAACAGCACAGCTATAAAGAAGTCAGTGTGGAAGCACAGATGCGTATAATCTGTAGATTTTTGCGACGTGGTAATAGCGATTTCGCAACATAATGAAAAACGGCGAATAAAATGTTTTGTTATGATATTCTTTTCTCATTCTGTTTGTAGTAAATATATATATATATATATATATATTTTTCATGAAAATGTAAATAATATTTCGATTTACATATTTCATTATTATTACAAAGTACAACAAACTACGTTATGTATTGGTAAATGAAAATTGTAGGTGAAAGAAATATACATTTCTTTTTGTACATTATATGTGTATTAATCTATACGAAAACAAATATATTAGAATAATTGTCATCTTTATTCATATCAGTGAGTGTCATTTTAATCTATTCGTATTTATTTATTTTTAAATAAATTCTACAAATTGTATCTAAGGGAAAGATGATTTTCTAAAACAGTCTTATAACATGAAAACAATAATTAGATAATATTTTTTTAAGAGTTTCTTTGTAAGATTATTAAATTTAAACTGTCAGAAAAAATTAAAAAATAAATTTTAAAACTTTCTACATTTATTCACACTTAGGAAGTTGTATAATTTAAATAGAGAAGATTAAAACATTAATAATTTATTTATACAAGTTTTAATATATTTGTAGTAAGCCATTATATAAAAGAAAATAATGAAAAATGTATTTTTCTATCGTCATATAAAAAAGGTAAATAGTAAAATTAAATAGATTAAATGTATATTAAATAAATATGTACTTTTTAAAATATATTGAATTTTTTTAAAAGATTTTTTCAATATCTACTTATATAGATTATACATCTCTTAATGTAGTTAATTGAGTAAAACAAAACATGTAGTACAAGTAATGGCCATGGAAGATATATTATTGATTATTTGCATAAAACTTGTTAAAAGTATGTATAAACTGTAAAAAATACTTTAAGATAATTCACTTCCAAATATTAAAGTAAAAAAAAATATTTTTCATAGTGATTTCATTTCATTGTGGGAATATCACATTTGTCAGTGTAGAGAAGTAAAAGTAAAATATTTTAAAGTATGATGACTAATTTTTAAAAAAAATAATTCCATTTTTATATCCAAATTTTACATATTATATTTTGAATACTGAAATAAATAAATAGTATTTAATTTTAAAAACGTATATGAATAATTTTCTTTTTAAAAATAAAAAAATAGAATAAGAAGATATTATATACTTTTTAAAAATTGTTAAATTGTATTTTTTTAAATTAAACATTTGATTTTTAATTTAAATTCTTACAATAAAATACATAAATAAATTCGTACTTCTCATTTTTCTTTCTTTTCCTTTCTCTTTTTCTATTTACACAACCATGCATATATATATATATATATATATATATATATATATATATATATATATAAACATATTTTTGAATACATATCAAATTGCTAGATAATCTGATTTATTCCAAAATTAATTAGTGATACTTGAAGTATAATGACAAACGATTTGAAATAACAATTGGATGTAAAAATCATTACTGGATTTTATAATTGCTGTAGTTTATTATTGCTGTTGTCCATAAAGATAATTCCAAACCTATTACAATTATCAGATGAGCAGTTTGCTCATTGGCCTCCCCTGTCAAGTGGCATGTAATAATGATGGTTGGTTGTGGTTACGTGTACAAATGTAACAATAATAAAACTGAACTGAAGCAATAAATCATGTACAGGTATTGATCGTAAATGTCTGTATCAGAGTACTCAGAGTTTGAATGTACGGTGTTGCTGGAATAAATGGACCAATTTTGCTGAAATGTGTTCTGATGTAAATTGTGTTTATAGCTGACAATGAACGTGTAAAGCACTGGTCTCGTATCCTTATTCACATCTCTAATATTATATATGAATAAAGTCAAAGACGAAAATATTATTCACAGTGAGTAGTGAAATCGCTATAACACATATTATTGAAGAAATGATTTTTCAAAATAGAATCTATTACATGAAATAGAAAAAATATGTTATTTTCTTAAAATATGTGTGAAATATTTATTCTACAAAATTTATTAACCACATTTTATAGTAGGAAAATAAATAAACATATACAATTTATTTGGAAAAATGCAACGCTATCAAAAAAACGTTTTTACAGACCATTAGATAAAATAAATTACAACAATTTATAACCTAACACTCGAGGAAATCATGTAGATGAGGAAAATTTGTGTGGCCAAGTAAAAAAAATCGAATCTGTGCGTAACATATAAACCAAATGTACCTGTATTCATTGTGTTTGAATAGGAAATGTTCACAATTTATATGCATCACAAAATTTGAATTATTCATAAAACGATATTTTCTGTGATAAAATTTTTTTCTTAAAAAAAATATTGAATAACAGTTCCTTTAATTAAAACACACATACGTGAGACATATATATATATATATATATATATATATATATATATATATATATATATATATATATATATAAAATCCCAAAATAATTTCAAATTAAAACAATAATGACAACAGTATTTTTTCACAATGCTGCTCATTATAATGTATTAAAAATAATTACCTACATTTACTGACTTATATTTAAATTCAATGAACACAGACTATAATGAATATACAAATAATATCTGTTTTATTTATTAAAATATATTTGAAATTATTATTTAATAATTCTATTAGCATACATAAAAATATTATATATACAATAAATACAATCATGAATTATACTCATAAAAAGTGTATAAGCACATCAGAATATAAAACAAAAACTTCTTTGATCTTTTTCTGAAAGTTAGAGGAATATAAGTGGAAAACAGAACAATCGTATATCTAAGAAAATGCGACAACGGCTAGACAAACCGAATTTATTGAACTTGGAGAAAATGTCTAAAGCAACTACAACAATACTTGAAAACTAGTACTGTAAAATTTCCTGAACAGAAACATAAAAGCAATTGAACGGTACGCTAACAGAGCACATCTTAAGTTAGTTTTTGTATTTTGTCAATGAAAGATTTATTGGGATAATTTTAATGTTCTTTAAAATAAGAAAGAAACAAATATAATTATTCATTATTGATGACATTTTCAAATTGTTTCACTCTGTTAAGAAATCACCTAGAGTTACAAACAACTCTACATGTATATTATATATATATATATATATATATATATATATATATATATAATATTTCTGTATATATGAAAATTAAATCATAAATATCAATTTACAGCCAGCAAATAACAACATCAGAATATATAAACATGTATATTTGGTCGTAACTGAAAATCTTGAACGCATATACAGCTTGTGTTATTTATTGAGAAAGTTAGATTGTAGAAATTGCAATAAGTTACTGTTTAATGACGTACTTAAATGAATTAAATTTACGGCTGTCACATTATAAAGTATACTTTTGTGTATTCAGTTATATTTTGAATTATGAGTGTTTAAAAACAATTAAAAAATTGCGTTTGTATTCTTTATTTTCTGTTAAAATAACCATTTATACGTATGTATGTATGCATATATATATATATATATATATGAACGATAAAAAATACTGAGTTGAAAATTTTTATTTTAAACGGATAACATTTTTGTTAGTAATAATATATAAGCAAAATTTATGCAAATTTTTACATTGTTAATCAGTTATATAGATATAAATTTAATTTGTTAGCAAAATTCATATAGGTATAACGCAAAACTTTTAAAAATAGTAATTCGGTAATATATATATATATACACCCGTCCCTCAATTTACGCGGAGTATCCGTTCCACGTAGATTTGTTTCACGCGAATGAAAAACGCGTAAATTGATTTTGTCAGTACAATAGAAAAAATATTAGAAATAAAAGTTGTAGAAACACATATTTAATTCACATAGCTTAACAAAAAAATAATGACGTTTTAGAAAACAAAAGTAGATAAATTTTATTCGGTGTCACTATCGTTGCTGTAATTCAAAACAATCAACCTTTTATGTATTTATATCGTGCTTTTATACATTCAAGTAAGAATTTACGTCACTCTGATATATAATTCCATGAAAAATTATATAAAATGAAATCTATCTGACCGCGTATAAAAAGTGTCGCGTAAATCAATACCGCGTAAAAAAAGTCCCGCGTAAATAGAGGTATAATTTGTTGAGTAAAAAAAACTCGCGTAAAAAAAGTCGCATGTAAATTGAGGGACGGGTGTATATATGTATATATATATATATATATATATATATATATATATATATATATATATATATCTTTTGCATTCTTCAACTGTTGATTGTTTGCAATTAATTTATCTTCAAATTATAAAAAGTATGGTTTGGATAAGGTTTAAATATTATATGCTTTAGTTTCATTTTTACCACCTTGTATAAACTTAATCGAACACAAAGTAGTGAAAATAAATGAATTTAGAAACTACATGTATTTAGCAAAAATCTTTAACAAAGAATAAATATTTATAAATGGACTGAATAATAGAATTAACATAAAAGATTGCTAATTCGGAAAAAAATATAAAATTGAATATTTAAGTATTAAGCAAAATAATTTTTGATCAATGCATCATACCTATTTCCACTTGAATAATTGAAACAGATCTTATAAATTTGAAAGAAAACTAAAATTACAATTTTTATAATAAAAGTGAAATTTTAAAATGGAAAGGATATGGTTACCTAATAAGAAGATAAGACTATCAAAAGACAAAAGAAATTATTGAATAGGTATTCAAAGATAGAAAGTGGCCCTCAAAAAGATCCAGTATTAGAAAGGATAGATACATAAGAAAATTATTCAATGTGGAATGGAAAAGAAAGGTCTAGATCGCTGAATATGGACAGTTTTTAGAAAAAGGTTTTATCTAACAATGGAAAGAAGGAAGTTGTTGGAATGCTTCACCTGCTAAATATATATATATATATATACATATACTTCGTTAAAAAATATGGTAATTAAACAAATCTGATAAAAGGTCTAATAAGTTAGTATTGTCAAAAAGGCTAAAGTTCCATAAAAAAATCACAACACTAAGGCATACAAACAATATTCAATTAATTTCAAACGGACCTTATAAACCGTTAAAAAATTATCAAACACTGTGACAAGAATCATGTTATAGAAAACCATAAATAATACATATCCAAAACATGTCAAATCTCACAAGTGCAGAATATACGAATACCACGTACTAGCACTACGGACCTATGACGACATAAAAAGAAACAGTCAACCAACAGTAAGAGATGGATTGAATAAAGACACAAAACCACAAATTAGAATATATTTTAAAAACAGTCGAAGACTTTAACAGCGAAGCTGTCGCGGAGGTCAAAGCGCTTGCTTTACCTCAGCTACATCCGACCGATTATGACATATGCGAGTCCGGCCTGGGCATACAGTCACCTAAACGTGAAAAAGCTGCAGTTGTTCCAAAATAGGTGCGCAAGGATGATAACCGACGCGCACTATTTTGTTCGAAACACTACCCTCCATCGCGATCTCCGTCTGCCTACGGTTGATGAGTTCGTCCGCGGACTAGCTCACCAGCTGTATGAACGATCGGAACGTAGCGATAACCCCCTTATCAGGGCGTTAGGGATGAACGATCTTGTCGACGAGTACTCTAAGTACAAGCGACTCTGTCTGCTTGACTCACTTGAGGACTCATCGTAAAAGTCCGTGCTACTCTTAAAAAACTTGGCCAGAAGAAGTCACCTCGGTGACTTGAGTTCAACCTGGCTATACGCATGCAACGGTTCTAGTGAAACACTTTGTTTCACTAGGATTTGAGACAGGCTCAATAGTGCTCCCCTCCTAACCATACAACTATCAGTAATTTGTTCATCAGGAGTAATTACCGTCAGGCACACTCCAACAACTGACCGCAAGGTCGTTGCTTCGCCTTTAGACTTTAACAGAAAGGCTCTGATGATGATGGTGTCACTATCGAAATGCATTAGCCGATATAATTATAGACTATATAATTATAAATAATAAGTGAACAATAATTTATTATTGGACACATTAAACTAATGTGGTGTTGGGGTTGAAATTCATTTGTGTTAAAGTGAATCAGCCACAATTCCATAACAATAAATAGTTCTATACGAGTTATAGCGCCATAAATGATGACGATGTACATATATATATATATATATATATATATATATATATATATATATCATAAAAGTATGTATCAATCCACTGCTGAGCATAATTTTATTCAATTCCATTAGGTCCTCTTAAATATTTTCTCAAGATTATTCCACTATTTCATGTCGGTAACTAAACTCATTCAAACTCACCCCCGAAATATTTTCTAATATCATCCCTTCATCTTTAGTAGGGTTCTTCCTGTGTTTCTTATCTCTTGGTTGCCACTCGATAATAATTTTTGTCCATCTATTATCTTCTTTTCTTGTTATATGTTCTAACTATGGTCTATTTAATCGATTTTTTATCTATTATATATATATATATATATATATATATATATATATATATATATAATTATAAAATAGCAATACTATATATTAATATATAGAATATCATACAGACAAGACAAATTAAAGAAGAAAAATATTTTTTAATAAAATAACGTTTAGTAAATAAAAAAAAAATAATTTTATAAATATACAAAAATATATATAATACAAAATATTACTTACACCCTAAATAATACTTTACAAATATGCATTGTATAAAAAACCTGTCGTGTACTAGGTTTGATACGTGAAATTTATATTTTTTAAAAAAACAACGTACTTTTCAGTTAATCTTGATACATAAAATATGTTTTCATAAACAAATTCATACTGTAAACTTGGATACAGTATATGAAATTACAATATCAGCGCATTTTAAATTTCACTAAACTTTCAAAAATATTGGCAATTATCTTTTATTATTCACACAAATTGCGCGTAAAAATGCGACCAGAGCAAAGATTACGTATCTTTTAAGTTTTGAACATAGGTCTTGTAATGCTCGTCTGTAATCTGTTATTATATTTATTATGACCCGAACATCACTGAAGGTTATGAGATCCTCAATGAGTGACATTTTCTTTTTATTACCAAGATCAGAATGTATTACTCATCTGAGAATTTTAAGCTTACGATTTGTGCAGAAAAATATATTTGGTAAAAAGATTTCGAGAGAAACCATTCAAATATTATTTAATATTACACAGGGGAATTTTATGAAAAAACGATTATGAACATATGTATACATACATACATACGTATATATATATATATATATATATATATATATATATATATATATATATATATATATATATATATATATAAAATTGAAAACTAAATATTTATATATTTTTGTCATTAACAAATATATTTACTTATTCAATTAATAATTAATAATTTCCTTTTATCAAAGTATCTAAATTCATTATATTAGTATATTTTTTATTACATTTTGTTATTTGTTAATAATCAGAGATATATACAGCATTTTTGTAAATAATATTTTTACAAATATAAAAGTAGACAAGCGTTTTTATTATTAAAACTGTTAATAAATAAATAAGATTACAATTTAATATCTTATTACTGAATTTAAAACAAATAATATTTTAAATAATTATAGTATAAAGACGTGTCTTTATTAATTAATATTAATGTAAAAGTATTTAGATATTTCAATTGAATAAAAAAAAATTGAAATCAATAAAATGTTATACTGAGCTATTTAGAAAAAAACAATACTGAAAGAGTAACGGAAAACAGCAATTGAGAAATACGAAATATACAATGAAGATTTTACTGACATGGAAAATTTGCAAACATAAAGTGATGACGACGGTAAAAACTTTTTCAATTCTATCAGAGAAATTGAAGTGGTGGGTATGAAAAATGTTCATTTGTATAATAGAAAATGATTTTATATATACATATATATATATATATATATATATATAGAGAGAGAGAGAGAGAGAGAAATAGAAACACATATACTTATTTACATTTGTTTATATGTAAAAATATATGTGTATTACTTACATCCATGTATCGAATTTGTGCATCAATATTTCATAATTTTATTTTAGTCCACGAACAAATTTAAATATTCCTATTGATTTTTTTATTTATTTGATTTAACACTTTGATATATAGTGTACACCTAAAATATATGGTCATCCAAATGTGACGCCTAGAATTGTGTTTCATTAAAAAGAAATAATTGAAACTATACACATGTTTCTTTTTAATAAAACACAAATGTAGGCGTCACATTTGGATGACCGTATATAATAATAATAGAACAAATATATTCATATGCATTTACATAAATATATATATATATATATATATATATGTGTGTGTGTGTGTGTGTGTGTGTGTGTGTGTGTGTGTGTTTGTGTGTATGTATCTATACAGTGAGCCACAAAAGTCATGCGGAAAATAAAACAGAAAATTATTTTAAATAAAATATCGTACAGAAACCCAAAATTGATATCGTGGTTTAATAATATTTTATTAAAGAGAAAACTTCATTATTAAAATATAAATATATTTTTCATTCACGATAAAAGTAATTTTTCTACAAAAATTAATAAAATTATTTACCAAAAATATCATAGGGTAATGTAACTTTAAAAACAATATTATGATTGTAAAAATTCTTTCAATTCATTTTAATTCAGAATAGGGTTTCCTTTTGATAGTTTTAAATAATTTTGATACTAATTTAACGAAATCAGTAGTTATTTTCTTGTTTATGATCACTCATTCAACTAGTAAAATTCTTTCCGAATAATTTCTTGAAGTAATTACATGTTTAATTTTTTGAGAAAATATTATAAAAATAGTCAATTAGATTAATGTTAGATAACTGGGGTGGTATTGGAGCGGTGCCTTCTTTACTAATGTTTCATTAATAACAACCATATCTTCAACCTAGACATTCATAAAAAATCGATCGCCATATTATAGAGTTCGTATTAGTTTTTTGTTTTAATTATGTATTAGGCTTTGCTACACATTTATACACCAATCATTTTCAAAACTATTGAATTTATTTTTATTTATAAATAAAATTTGTTTGCACTTTTAAATGTATAAATTTATATACATTTTTTTAAATTTTAGTCATTTTTTGTTCATGTAAATGTTTGTCTTTGTAATTCATCCATAATAACTTGAATGTCTAATAACTCTCTTCGAGATTTTTATATTTAAAACTTGTACTTTATTCATTTAAAGCTTGCATCAAACACATTAAGAGAAGGTTCCGATCTAGACCTTTCAAAAAATCGTTTTTTTTTTAAAAAAATTAACTCTAATGTTTGAAGAATGTGTAGCTAAAAGAAAATGTTAAAATTTTAGAAATTACCAAGGTTACAGACTTCAAAAGGTGACAGCCGCCACATGGGTTTTATACCTGATTCTACTACATCGGCTAAAATCATATAAAACTTTAAACACGTTTTTCTCGAAAAATCATTATTTCGAACTGGTAGGACAAATATCTCAAAAATTATTTCACCAATTTGAATATTTTTTTAAAATTAAAGATTATTATTTTTTCTAGGCAGTGTACCTCTAATATATTGAGTTTATTTGAATTTACTAATTTTTAAGGATTGCAGAACTTTGAAAATTTCAAAAAGAAGGCAGAAGGGAGAATGCCGGAATATTTTTTTTTGAGTTTCGTAATTTCATTTATGGATTTTTAAAAAATATTTGATTTTAAAATGTCGGATTTTTTTTAAGTATCGTAGTTTCACTAAATCAGAATTTTATGGACTTTAAAAATATTTCTGGTTTTTTGATTTTAAATGAATAGCTGAGGAGCTAGATGTCCCACCGTCAACAGAATTTTTTTCAAAGGATACTACGAAGCACACAACTAGCTCTTTTAATATATTCGTATATACATTATTATGTTACTTTTTTTATATAAAATATAAATAATAAAATACAAAAACCCAAGATTATTGTCTTGATTATTTTATAAAAAATATCCTAAAAATGACCTTCTCTTTTACCATTCTAGACTGGAACTTCCCCTTAAATTTCATTTTCGATTCGGTTCCCAATTTCAAATCTTTTCAATAAATTAAAAATTATAGACCGTTTTAACTTTTTGTACAATTTCTCGTACAGTTTTGTTTCCCTTGTAATAAAAAATGATGCATTTTCTTACTTATTCTCTTCGTACTATATTTGTTAGAAAAATATATTCAATATTTATCAGCACAGCAATACTTGTTCTTATTATACATATGTTTTATGCAAAACTCATAAAATCAATTATTTAAATATACACATTCACAATAAACGCAAAAATCTTTATTTTCTTGTCTAACATCTTTTGTGGTCTTTTGTTAGATAGTAACGAAATGTGTAATTCTAAGCTTTTATTAAAATAATTTTAAAAGAAATTGATGGTGTAAAATTATGTACCTAACATAATACTACTAAAAATGCAGCATATTTTAATTATTGCTCAATACATATTTTTAAATATCAAAAATATTTTATTAATGTCCCTTATAATATATATATATATATATATATATATATATATATATAAACACATATTTAAGCATTGATGATCAAAGAAATAAAACCATCATAAAATAAGAATTTCTAAGAGGTGCTTGATATTTATCATATAATCGATTTTTAAACAACTTTTTTCATTAAGTCTGTACGATTTATAACTTAGCTATTAATTATGTTAATTATCATATTATATTAGCTTTTAAGTATTTTAATGAGAAAAAATACACCACTGACAATATTACAATACTTCATTCAGTATACCAGGCAAACAATATAATAAATTATATTTTAATTAAATAATTTTTATATGTTTTTATGTAAAACAAAATATGTGAAAGAGTAAACAGTGCTCTTTCGAACAAAGATGATTGATAATTTAATAAAGAAAACGAAATAATAATACTTCACATATTGCAAAAACTATATTTTCTATGTTATATGGTACAGAGTATTATTCGAGACTGAGTTAAAAACAACAAATCAAAAAGAAGGGCATGTCCATTAAGAAAAACAGCTAAGTATAAGGGTAGAAGACTGCACAAAAAATAAAATTGATCTTTTTTTTAACATCCAACAATATTAATATAGTGTATATTAAATATGATAGAAACTTATTGATAATACATCAACGTTTAAATGAATTTTCACTACAAGTATGTCTCACTATAAAGTAATACTTTGTTTATTTTTTAAAAAAGTTTATTTTCCAAAATTCTGCTTTGACAAACTTCTTTAATTTTGGAAAAAATAACTTAAAGAGCAATACATGTATAATCTCTTTTTCCTCTGATGGAGTATTATTTATATATTACCCTAAGAATCAATCATCAAATCCACATTACACAATAAAATCATTAAAAATGGCCGTGGTAGCACTCTTATGACGATGAAGAGAAATATCAAGGTACAGTGTTGGCACTATTGTGACAATACATAGAAAAATTGATTAGTATTATTACACAAATAATTTTCAAAATGATACAAAACTTTACATGAACGAAAATTTACCTATTATATAGAACTTGATAAAAGATAACAAGCTTAACCATTGTTACTGTTTAGTAAATAATGGTTTTATAGTCACCATATTGATATTTTGGATTGGCTGGCACAAAACTTTCAATTAAATCTATGAAAATATTTATGAAAAGATATTAAGGTCAAAATAACAGACAAGTATTATTCAAATTAAACGAACTAAGCTATGAATAGTTGTTAGAAAAACTATACAACATTCTTTTACAGGAGTTGCTTAATTAACTCTATTTAATAAGATTATAAAAATTAAAGGTTACTTCATGAAAAATCGAATATTTGTACAATTGATTTTTTTAAAATTGAATCACTGGTTTATTATGTCTATGATCAATTATATATTAATAGTTATTTAAATATTCACATTATTTTATACTAATATTAATTTTACAAGTATATTTAACTCAGTTCTGTTACTATTTATTAATAAATATATTATAAAATGTTATTTTCGGTTTATATAAAAGTTAAAAGTTAATAACATAAAATGAAATTTAATATTAATGAATGTATCTGATTAGTTATCACTATATATATATATATATATATATATATATATATATATATATATATATATATATATATATATATATATAATATTTGTACATTCAATTTATTTATTAACAGTTCTAATAATAAAAACGCTTGCCTACTTTTAAGTTTATAAAAATAATATTTATAAAAACGCTGTATATATCTCTGATTATTAACAAATAACAAAATTTAATAAAAAATATACTAATATAATGAATTTAGATATTTTGATAAAAGGAAATTATTAATTATTTATTGAATAAGTAAATATATTTGTTAATGACAAAAATATGTAAATATTTAATTTTATATTTTTTAAAGTTATTAATAATATATAATATATTTATATTTAAAATGGATAAATATTTATATAACTGTAAAGGAATAATTTTTAAATAAAATTACAATAAAAAAGTCATAATTTTTTTATATAAGTATTAAATTTTCAATTATATATATATATATATATATATATATATATATATATATATATATATATAAGTACTAAATATATAAATGTATGTATATAGGAGACCAAAAAAGACTAAAGGGTTTAAATATACATTTAATTTATTATTATTTACTATTATTTATATCCTTCAGTCTCATTTGGGTCAACCTGTATATATTTTTAAAAATATAGAATATTAATACAATTACGTATTTTTGAAATGTTATCATAAATTTTTGGAAATTAAAATTATATAAACGTTATGAAAAACTGTATCAGTAAATAAAAAAAATTCATAAACTCTAGATTATTTTCAAAACAGAAAGATTTAATACTTATGTATCTTCATTATGATAATAATTATTTTTTAAGTGAGTTATCTTAGAACAACGAGATGGAAGTTCATTAACAGTCGAAAGCAATCTTATTAAAAAGATTACCTCAAAAAGCTAAGAGAGATAAATCGGATTAGACTTAATTTTAAATATGTAACAGATTTATTATTTTAATGTGTTTCTTCTTAAAAAATTCGTTTACATTACAATCTTGGTAGATTTTGAGTTATAATGATTAACTTTTAAATCAATATTTAATAATTGAATATAAGTATTATAAATTTTGTTTAAAAATAACAATATATTATATTCAATTATAAGTACTATAAATTAAGAAACTTATAGCATTGACAAGTGAAAAATATTCATATGTTGGAAAATTATAAGTGAAAATATGTAGTTTTGTAATGATATTTTATATTGATAATAAATAAATTATTGTGCATCATTTTCAAGTAATTACTAAAAACAAATAATTTATATATATATATATATATATATATATATATATATATATATATGTAGGTATGTGTGGGTGTGTGTGTGAGTATGTGTGTGTACGTGTATTAATATAATATTTTATTATGCAAAATTATATAGTGTTTCTTATATATGTAGCTCAAATGAGAGTGAAGGATATTAAAATATCGTAAATAATAGTAAGCAAGTAGATGTGTATTAAACTCTTCAATTTCACTTGAGCCACTTGTATAAATACAATTTTTTCTATTCAAATTCCATTAAATGCAATAATAGCATTTCGTTACTGTATAAAATATTTGCAATAAATTTGAATTAAATAATTTTTTAGTTAAAATATTTATGTGTTTTATAAATACATAAAACATCGTTGCGTTTCGCAACTTCCTGAATGCATTTAAATGTAATTTGTATTTTTATTAAAAGGTAGATGTTTAATTTAAGATAAACGTATTTTATCAGTGTAATTAAGTGAATAGTACCAAATCTTTCATTATCCTTTATCAGCGTGTCTTTTCAAAGGAACAATGTGTTTGTAAGACAAGAGCAAAATATTCAACTGACTTCTTTGTATCGTATTCACAGATATCTTCACCGAAAATCTCGAGAGATTTCCATGTTTTTCTTCAAGTCTGTCAAATGTGAACAAGCAATAAATTATGTTTTTTACACGCATACGCCGTATCAGCATTTCCTTTTATCGTTTATTAATGTAAAAATCATTAACAGCAGCGTAGGTGCGTCTTTTATTTTCTATAAAGAAGAAAATAATAAAAAACAGTACTAAAAAATATTACAAAGAGCGACTTTTATTGCTTATATAAAAGATATGTGTATGATACTTTATTTTGCGTTACTTTTGGTGTCTTTGTTATTAATAATAAATTGTCGTAAAACTCTAGTATGTATTATATCATCATAAAAGAAATAATTTCGCTGAAAAATTTCTTTATATATTAATTATCATTAATAATTTTATACTTGTAATATTTCATGTTTTAAGTGGGGATTAAATATACTTTAAAACTACTAGAAAAATAATGAAAATTAGAAGACATTTATTATCATAATAAATTTTTATGTTCTTTGATGATACATTTTTATATAAAAATAAATGAAATTGTTTATTTTTTAAAATAGAAGAAAAAATATCTGAAATTTTACATTTTTCAGAAATTATTTACTTCAAAAATAATTAAGTAATTTAAAGAAATAAAAATATCAAAAATATTAAATTTTAATTTTCTATTATTTTAAGGCAGTTTCGTACATACTTACATTAATATTCAAATTGGTGTCCGGAATTTCTTAGTTGTATATTAAAGGGATTATATTCATTAATTAAAAATAACATTTTATTCATTGTATTAATTGTTAAAATATATCAGATATAATTTATTTAAAAGACTGTTGAATAAACAATATTATTAATTACTTTTCAGTTTCCATTCTTCAATTGATAAGAATATAATTTAACAATAATTTTACATAAAAAAATATATTATATAAAAATATAATTGTTATAAATTAATACAAAATTGCAGCAAATTTTATTTCCGAAAGACAAAAAAGGAAAAAATCACTATGAATGATGTGCTGATAAAATACAAGCTATAAATTGGTATCCATGAAATCAGTTCCTGAATATCAAATATGTTCTGAAAGGTATCAGGACATTCAGTCGATCGATAATACATTTTGCATCGTTTACGATGTTCGTCCGCACTTCAATAGAACACAGATGTTAAGGAATGCACCGGTACTTTCCACTTTGATCCAGTCTTGTTTTTTGACAGAATGTTTATCGAGTAACGATGAAATATGTTTATTTGATGATTTAGATATAGTCGTTCATTCTTATATTATAAAAGTTTTACATACTTTTCGTTGCATTATTGACAAGTAATATTTAATTTACATCTACACTTTCTCTCTCTCTCTCTCTCTCTCTCTCTATATATATATATATATATATATATATATATATATATATAAATAATTATTTTCCAGTTATTTATTATTGAAAATATACTTGAAATTTTTTTAAATATTTTTAATATTTTGAAAAATATTATTAAAAACGATCATTAATACAAAAAATATCTGTTTTGTCAAAATATTAGTTAACAATTTCATCAGTTTTATCCTAATATTAAAATAAATCGTCAGCGTCACACATGTGTGACGACTCGATTTTCTTACCTCAGCCCAGCGTCACAAATGTGTATCGGATCTGTGACGGATTGTGAAACGTCTGGGCTGTGGTGGCGGTTTTTCTCCTGAAGCACTGGTAGCGAACGAGTTAATTTCATTACTCTGTTTATATTTTTAATTGTTTTGATAAAAGAAATTGATTAAACTATCCTATATTGAACCTTTTTTTAAATTCATTTTGTTACTAATTACCTTTGTACACAAAAAGTCAATAAGCTCCTAATAATAAAGAAAACATTTGATTTTATCGCAATTTTATTAAATATTTCATATTAATTTTTTGCTAAATTTAAATATTTAATATTTTTTATCATATTCAATAAAAAGTATAATATCATCTGCTTATTTTTTAATACAATCTTACTCGATTTCATACATTAATATATTTGCAGGATAACCGTCAATTTGATTCATTTTTTATAATAGTATTTCAAATCTTTCAGATCTTTCCATATGAGTATATATATATATATATATATATATATATATATATATATATATAATATTGAATATTTATATAATATTTGTTTTTTAAATACCAAAATAATTCATCAATAATAAATATCACACACAACAATGCTAAAATACAAGTTATTGTTAAAAAATAATAATAAAAAAGTATAGAATTAAAAGAAATATGCACATTGTAATAAAAGTGAAAAATTTTATTTGAAAATTGACCTATTAAATAACAAGAAAATAAGACCATAGATAAACAAAGAAATACTGCTTAGGAACATAGAACATGAAATGACTCAGAAAAAATATATAGCTAAATATAAGAGAAATAGAAGAAAAATTATCGATATGGAAATGAAATAAAATGTAATGGATAATTGGTATTGAAAAATTTTGGCTGAAACCTTCATCTAGTAATGGATAGAAAGAGTGAATGTGACCAACAAACATTGAATGATAATTCAATGAGCATTGGACTGATATAAAGCTAATATATTATACCATTTAATACATAGACAAGGTACCCTAAATAAGACAAAAGGTTTAGACACTCATTTACATATTACATTGTTCAGTTTTATTTGGGATAATCCACATAAAAGTATTGTTTAATAAATTTTCAGATACGAATAAATCGAACTACTAGCATAAAAATTACACACTCATATATACATATATACATACACACACACACATACACACACATACATACACACACACACACACACACACACACACATATATATATATATATATATATATATATATAAAAGGTAATCCAAAGGTGATACCTGAATTATTTTTTATTAAAAAGAAACTATACGAATGTTTCCTATACATCACCCTATACACATGTTTCTTTTTAATAAAATACTAATCTTGGCATCATATTTGGATGACCCTATAAATATATATATATATATATATATATATATATATATATATATATATATATATATATAGAGAGAGAGAGAGAGAGAGAGAGAAATAGATAGATAGATGTATATATGTATGTATGTTTTTAGAATATAGATATTTGACATAAAAAAAAATATGAATGAAATAATCTGTAAAATAAAAATGTAAAGAAGATAATTAAGAAGAAATAACTGTATTATTTAGTAAAATATTTGTCTATGTATAAAATGGCCCAAATAATATTGAAGGGTTTAAGTATATATTTACTTGGTTACTATTATTTACTATTCATTACTATCGCTTAGTCTCATTTGGACTACTTTACATAATATTTATATATATATATATATATATATATATATATATATATATATCGAGAGAGAGAGAGATTATTACATATAATAATAAATCTATCGGTTCTTGTTAATGATAGTGAATCACAAGAATTAAATGCCAGGATAATTTAGAAACTCCAGATAATACACAGAAGAATAGAAATATTTCTGATATGAATAACAGATAAAAACAATGAGATAAACAAGTGGATTTAAAACTTAACAGAAATTATAAATATAGGTCATCCAAATGTGACGCCTAGATTTTTATTTTATTAAAAAGAAACATGTGTATAAGGTGGTGTATAGGGAAACATGTGTATAGTGTCTTTTATTTCTTTTGAATAAAACAAAAATCTAGACGTAGCATTTGTATGACTATATTTTAACAAAAGTGAAAATAAAAATGGGATGGTCATATAATAAGTAGTATATACCATCGATGAAAAGCAAACATTATTGATTGGGAAAACAGAAATATTGAAAAGGTTAGAAAGAAAATCTTGGATAGATGGGATAGAGATATAAGAAAATTTGGTGATTCGAATAAAAAAGGAGAGCTTTGAATCATCAGAATTCAAATATTTTGGGGTAGATTTTTATTCAACATTAGGTAGAGAGATAGTAATTTGATAAAGATTTTATATAAATGATATATATATATATACATATATATATATATATATATATATATATATATATATATATGTGTGTGTGTGTGTGTGTGTGTGTGTGTGTGTAAATATATATGTTCATATGTGCGTGTGTTTGAATATTTATGTCAATAAAAAATCAATATGTATATATCGAAAAGAATTTCAGTGAAACGAAAATAATTTGAAAATCATCCCAAACTACATTTACATATTTTTCATCACAGTTTCTAGTTTGTTGATACATTTTATTTCTCAACGCAATCATCGTAGATCTATATAAGGTTCTCTTGAAAAAATACACTATTTAACAAAAACATCTAAGTAAAACGTAACGCCTTATTCGCAATTGGTCGTTAAGAAGCAAATATATCGTTACAACGCAGTCATCAATTCGATGAAAACAAAAGTGACGACGTAGAGCGTCGAACACACACCCATGCGTAAGGTTGTGTGCGTAACGCGAATCAAAGGTTATGCACCGGTGAACACGCCGTTATTTTTTTCTTTATTTGAAATGAGCCAGTGTATCTTGAACATTATTCGTCGAAAGTTTTCAAGATATTTTCTCATGAAAACGGGCGGCGTGATACGACAACGTTGTCGTATAGCAATAACAATAACAACGGTGCCTGGAGCGTCAATATTCACGATGTTGTGAGCGTGTACGGTTTTAAGAGTGAAGGGAAGAAAAAAAAAACGGGTCATCCATTGGTTATATCTTGGTTATATCCAGTGGCGTATATGCGGTCTACTGGTACGTTATCTCGTAAGCTATGCGTTATGTATGACGTGTTTGGTATTATATTGATGGACATACACAAAATAAATAACATATCCGACGTACCAGAAACGTGTTATATACAGAATTTGTATTTTATTGAGACTGGGTCATAGAAGATGTACTTTTAAGATGACTTTAAAAATCAACAAACAACACGTGATAATTTTTTACCTAATTTTAGAAATGTTTGCAATTCTTATTTTAGATTAAACTTTAGTCACATTAAGTTTAATATATATCTTCAATATGTATATATATATATACATATACATATATATATATATATATATATATATATATATATATATAAGGTGTTTTTTAAACATAATGGAACTTTAAAATTAAACTCTATCGAAAGTTCTATCTAACCTAAAAACACCTTTATATACATGTGTGTGTATGTATATATAAGTTTTTTTAGGTTAGATAGAATTTCAATAGGGATTCAATTTAAACTTGTATCACGTCTAAAACACCTATATATCTAAATATCATACATGTGCAATATTTGTCTTCTTAAATTATTATAAATACTTCAGTTTTAAATTTGTCTAATATAATATAAATGCGTACCTATATAAAATAATTATTGTGAAAAAATTTAAGAAAGAATTAATCACAATTTATTTTAATTTTTAAAAAATGTATCAAGTTTTTCTGTAAAATATTTTTGTCATTTATTTGTTGTTTTGGAACTGTGGCTGAGTCACTTTACACAAATGAATTTTAACCCCAACACCACAATAATTATAATTATATCGGCTAATGCATTTCGATGACTACGCTATCATAATTAGAGCCTTTCTGTTAAAAACTAACAGAAAGAATAGAATTTTAACAGAAAGGCTCTGAGGATGATATCATCGTCATTGAAATGTATTAGCCGATATAATTATAGACTATATAATTGTAAAAAATAAGTGAACAATAAGTGATTATTGAACACTTTAAACTATTGTGGTGTTGGGGTTAAAATTCATTTGTGTAAATATTTTTTGTCATAAATATACTACTAAAATATAACTTTTCATTTTTTTTAAATATTTTGTTACTAAATACTTAGCAGCAACAATATCTGTGCCCAAGCATCAACGATTCTTTGAATATATGCTTTTGCTCATTGTAAATGTTTTGCTTTTATAGATGGTATGAATCAGAGCTTTTTTATGGTCTGTAGCATTTAAACCTCTGATCAAAAAGTCGATGTGTAACGCAGAAAATTTATATTCTTGCTTCTATTACAAGGTTGTGTAAAGATTTAAGCGACTTATCTTCACAAATGTCCCTTATTTTTCGATCACTTCTTTCTGTAGCTGACCTTTTTTGATTCCACCTACATATTCAGTGCGATATAGTATATATGTTCTTTTCAATTTTTCTTTTGATACTGTTCACGGTTTCAACATAAACGAGCAATAAGCACGCTACTTTACATTAGGAAAGCATCATATTTTTAAAAATCTTAGGATTTAATCATGTTTTACATTACTTATGTCATTATACTTGACTATTGAAAAAAAATTGTACAACAAAATAACTTTTTAGGCGAAATTTCTATGAAAATAAATTTTAAAAAATGTAAATTTACCAAAAATGCATACTTATACCAAATTTTTTTTTTCAAAAAGACGGTGCAATAAAACTTTTTGACAATTATCATTTCAACACGATAAGATATTAAAAAAACTGTTCAATAATTAATTATTATTTATTTTCCTTGTTCATAAGCTGGAAAGCATTTTAATGACAATATCATAATCATCATAGTATTCTGTTATAAAATTTTTAGGTGCATTATAAAATCTTTAAGATGTTATAATACAGATTTTTTAATGCTGCACATTGCAAGTGAATTTACTAAAAAAAAACAACACTTTATACATATTTATAAAGCCAGAACAATGATAATATTCATAATTATTTAATGCATATATCAATTTGTAGCCCAATAATTCCAGATTTCAAAATCGAGGACTAAATTTGCAATTCGTATAAATTGAGTATATGAAAGCAAACAACCACAAGAGGAAAGAATGTTTAATATAATTGGAGTGAACTATATATATTATGTTGTCAAGTATCTCCCTTCCGCTTTTTTTTTTCTTTTTTTTTTTGTACATAGCCGCGAAATTCGGAAAAGCGGAAGGCGGAAGGGAGATATTTGACAACCTAATATATATATATATATATATATATATATATATATATTGTAATTTACATATTTATAATAGTTTAAACTTATAAAAAGTTAATATTATAAAATATATTAAAATTATTACTATAATAATATTTTAACAAATAGTCATTACTACAACTTTCACTAAGTTAAAAAAAATAATTAACTCAAATGAATTACCAAATTCAATAACTCTGGAAAAACATACTAATATTATTTATTGATTACTTTATTTTCATGCACATTTTAATAGCTATTCTATTGTATTCAGAATAAAATTTATAATTATAAAATTTAAAATAATATAAAGCAGTTTTTTTTATGAAGGAATGGCCATTGAAATGCTTATTAGCAAATAAAGTAAACGACATAGATTATTACATTTTTCATAAAATCTTGTAATGTTAAATAAATAATTTATTTTTGTTAAAATAAATTTGAAATGGTATCAAAGCAAATAATAAAAAAGAATTACTTAATATTGATTGCAAAAACTTAAATGGAAAATATTATTTTTACATACTATACTACATTGTATTTCAAAAAGAAATAATTTTGTAACATATATATATATATATATATATATATATATATATATATATACAAATGCTGTTACACGTTTAGGAAATATAGAAAACAATATTAAATATTAAAATGATTAAAATAAACCATACAAATAACAAATACAGTAATTGTGTTTAAAAAAAAGTCAGGCAGAATTGTTAATATTACCGAGAAAAAATACGTTAAAATACAATTCATTAAAATAGATATTGAAATTTTAAAAGAAGCAAAACAATATTAAATGTTATATTCATTCAGAAGTCAATAACATATTCATCTTTTGAATAAATTACTCATATAATGTATATGTTTGTAAAACCAACAAAACCTTTGATTTTCATGTTTCTTGAATCCATTCACTGAAATTTACGTTTTTTATATTTTTTTGTAGCAATTCCAAAGATCTCAATATACATATATTGCTAAATAGCTCGAATTATATACAAAAGGTAATGAAAAATGTACATTCAAAAATACGTGTGCAAAGATATTATAAAGATGAATTCATACCGATGATACACACACACACACACACATATATATATATATACATACATACATACATATATATATATATATATATATATATATATATATATATATATATATATATATATAAAATATATTTTTTGGGTTAAAAAAATTTACTGAATGAGTTACTCAATTTTGTATACATTTAATAATAGGTTTACAAGGAATTAAATTACTTAAAATTATTATTTAGAGAAACAACAGTTATCATAATCATAAAAATAATTCATAATTTTATTCAAATATTTTATATTTGTATGTAAAAAATGAAATAAATATATATATAATTTTACTTAATTTTCACTACATAAAATATTATTTTTTTATTTTTTAAAAGAATTAATTGTTAAATAATTTTAATCAATAATTTTCATTATTCAGTAGTATCATATTTTCAAACTACTAAAAATAGTTAAAATTGTAAACTTATATATTATGTTAATAATGTTTTTCAGAATTAATCTTATATCAATAATAAAAATGTAATAGAGTATATTTTTTATTTTTTGAAATTCTATTAAATTTTTATTTTTAAAATTTAAACGTAAATAAATAATTTAAAAAATTGAAAAATTAAGAAAGTATACTACATTATATGAAAATTAAATAATAATTTATTTGCAAATGTTCTATTGAAATAATTATACCAAATGGTTTTATTGCATATAAATGTTTAATTTATATTTTCAATCAGACTACAAAATAAATTTATTCTAATGAATAATTCAGTTTCATTATTGAATATAAATCATTTAATACAATTAATATTAATGAGAATCAATAAAATCACATGAATAATCCTTGAACATATTAAGAGTAAGTCTTCATTACTTAAACATATGTATATAAAAAATATATTAAAAACAATTATATATGTCAAATTGAAATATATGTTTGTGACTTCTAACTAACTTTCCCTTGAGTAATGAGCTCAAAGCCCATGATTCAAGTTGTGAAAACTACTTGGTTACTATGTAGTTTGATATAAACACTTAGGTTAAAGTGCTTTTGCAATCTCAAATAAAATCATTTTCCTTGTAGACTAGAAGAGCTCTAAGGTACAAATCTGATGTATATATATATATATATATATATATATATATATATATATATATATATATATATATGCTACAAAATGAGTATGTGAAAATATATAGTATAAAAGACTACTCTCTACCACCATACATTTCTATGTATAATTAATATGTTTTTCAAATTAAGTACAAAGATCTTGTATACGAGAAGTTAATTAATTTTTAATTTTTAATCATCATTATTTATGAATAAGTATGTAACTAAAAAGATAGCAAAAATTCAAAAAATGTTTTAAATTAATATTTCTTTTATTTTTCATGCATAAGAGCTAGACAAAAAATTATATATAAAGTAAAACATGAAGTTGTTTAAAGAAAAATATAATTTCTAAATATTTTTTTATTAGATATAACAAAATTAAAAATTAATAATAAATAAATTTACGATAAATTTCTATGATTTACCTCTGAAACATATTCTTACTAATAAAACATTTTAAAACCGAGATGCGTTTTAAATATTAAAAAATTTAAAAGCATAAGAGAATAAAACTTTTTAAAATTTTAAAATAAATGGTTTTTTAAAAAATAAATCCACATGTGGTTAACAAAAAACTAATGACAAAATATATATATATATATATATATATATATATAATGTAAAATAAATAAATATTTATAAAAAGAGTATCAAAACTATTTCTTTTAATCTTACCATTTTATCAAAATACACGAAATTAAAGTAAACCATGAATTATTATTGAATAATTTTATTAAATATTATGGTGTTAAAATAAATCAATTGTGTTAAAACTATTAGAAATTTAATTATTTTTTTGTACTACAAAAACTAAAGTTTTCTAAAACTTAAAAAATTAAAAGTGATCTTTAAAGAATTATAAGTAGTAAAAATTTAAACAAATATTGAATAGTGATAGCAATGTTAAAAAATACAATTGAAAATAATGTATAATTATGAAAGTGACTTTACAAAAAACAATAAAAAAACGGTTTCTTTTTTTAAATGTTTTTTTAATTTGTTTTTTTTTATTTAAAAAACAAACAGATCAATTTTCATTCTAAGCAATTAATTTTAAGAACACTGATGCAAGCAATACAGTTAGCTTTTAACAGAAAAAATGACTTAAGAAACTCTATATGCTATTGATTAAATTTTTTATGGGTATGATTTATTATAGATAGCAATTTTAGAAAGGATAAATGCAAATTTAAGACTTTTGTTTATTAATATATTTGTAGTACTTTTTTTTAAAGAAAATAATTCAAATAAAACACTTCTTAATTCAAGGTATTATTATTCGGAAGTTCAGACTCAAATTAAAATATATATTATAGAATTTATTATGTATATATATATATATATATATATATATACATATACACACGTACCTATATATATATATATATATATATATATATATATATATATATATATATATATTTGAATGTACATACGAATTTATAGAGACATTCATATAATTTGATTATATTGTAAAAGGAAATTAATTTATATTCTGATCATTTGACAGCACATGGATAATACAAATGTAACTATGAAAGCTAAACAATTTAATATTCTATGCTCTTTGTTTGCACATTTTATTTACTTACAAAAGATATTGCTGTACAAAGCATATTTTGAATGCAATTAATATTTTATTTTCTATGGAGATAGATATATGTTCTATTTGTGAATTTAATTATTACAAGAGTAATTTAATAATCTTATATTTAATTTAACAACTAAAAACAAAAATGTATACATGGAACGTCTAATTCATTGGATATGAAACTATATTTTAGAGAATATTTTTCATTAGTTGTTTTTACCTAATTATATCATTTTTAAATATACATTTCAAATAAAGAAAGAAAGATTTTTATGTATTTATAAATTTTAATTTAAACTAACTTCATTTAATGTTATAAAATAAATGGTAAATTTTTATATATCTACACTTTCATATTAAAAAAAATTCATATTAAAAAAAAATCTTTTGAAAAAATATAGCTTAATGATATTTATCTAAATCATAAATTGTCAAAGTACTACAACTTTTATTCATGTCTCTAATGAAAAATAATTAAACAGAAATGTAAAACTAAAGTAGAGACATGTTTTTATATAGCTTTTAGAAGTTAATATGAATATATTTTCAGTAATTAATACTTCAACGAATCCAAAGTTGTATAGAGAAGTACTATCGGTAAAAAACCTGAGTTAGAAACATTATACGAATAAAATACATAAATAAATCAATTAATCATATTTTAATGAATAATTTTTAAAACTATTTATAGTATAATATAAAGTAGTTTGAAAAGTACAAACACTAACCTAGATTATTTTTTATTAATATTTAAAAATGGATCTTTTTTAATTTAATGAAAATTAAATTTATAAAATAATTGTCAAATTGCACTTTCAGTTATACATTTTAACTTCGGGAATAACTAATACTTTTTATGAGGATGAAATAAATAACTTTCCTAAAAGATAGAAGGTAGTAATAATAGAAACTACATAATCGATTGAATAAGAAAATAAAATAAAAAGTTTTTACTTCATACATCAAAATCAAAAACGTTTTTTATAAACCTATATATATATATATATATATATATATATATATATATATATATATATATATATATATATATATATATATGTAAATATGTATATGTATATTTAGTAAAAATAAAACATGTAAAAACCTATATCAAATAATTTAGACATTTAAGGTTTGCAGACATATTCGTAAGTAATTATTTAAGACATGCAATATACGTGACAGACATGTTATATTTTATAAACCTTTACGTTTTATGTTTCGTGAATTCAATGTCCAAAACAGTAATATCCTTTCATGACTACATTAGTAGACAGACTGTTTTAAAAATAACATCAAGTTAAACGAAAATATATTCACGTTTTACTCATAGAGATGATTTTTTAATTACAAAATTAATATTTTATTTTCAGCAACATTTTCGCTGAAAATATTTTTATTTATAATTTCTCTTACATTCTGTTTTTAAAAAATACAACAAAAAATAATATTAATATTTGCTTGTTGTAAAAAAGAATTTTAAATTACTGTTTTACTGAAATCTTATATTTGGTACAAAAGAAAAAGCAGTTGTTGAAATTAATATATATATAACTGTAAAGTTAAACAATATTGATAATGAAACAATATCACAGAAACTGAAATAAATTAATAGTCTTACTTTACATTATTCAGTGTATTATTAATTAAATATCAAATAAAAATTTAAATTTGACAAAAAAATTACAAAATAATTTTTAATTTAAGAGGTAAAAATATTCTATAAATTTAAAGTTTACATAACTTATTATAAATGAGTTTCATTTCTTTGCATAATATTATTTTTACAATACCTTTCTATTTATACTGATAAAAAAATAAAAAAAATATTAATAATAAATTAAATAAAAATTATTTATTTTATTAGTAATACCTATGTATATGTATATAATCATCAACATATTACTTAATATTATCCCACTATTGAACGAATCCTTATTGAATATTAACAATCATTGGTACTTGATCAAACTCATAAAGCTGACCAAACGTATTGGCGAGAATTTTTTTATTCAGAGTTTACTCCCTTAGGCAGGTTGCATTCACTTCGGTTAAAGAGCCCTGCCTACCCTATATATTCGACCGGGAATTGAATACACTTTTCCTCCGTGACAGACATTTATGTTATCTATTAAACAACCAGTGAGCTATATATATATATATATATATATATATATATATATATATATATATATATATATATATATATATATTATAATATATCATATATGTACATGAATGAAAAAGATGAAAATATCAATTAAAAATTAAATCGTCAATTAAAAACATAACGGAATTTGTTTATTTATTAATAATATTAAATTAATTTTTATTTTACATGTGTATTTGTTATAAAAAATATATCAGCAAGCAAATCGATAATAATTTTATACGAATTTATTAAATACCTGTAAAAATATTAAAAAGAACACAAAACTTTAAATAATAACATTTGCAACTTTTTCCATACAAGTTTTCAATGTCAAAAACTTTCCGTTTATGTTCTTAAAATATTCTGACATCACTTGAAGCTCGGTAATTTTTCATTTAATCGTTAATTTATTACTGTCAGAAATGAAACGATATTCATTTTAAAAAAGCTAAGATGTGCTTAACAAAAAATATAACAGAAAATTAATGACGCGCAAGTGTGTTATTAATTTAGTTGTGTCGTTCAAGTGCTTACAATAAAATAAAATTTTAAATTATATTTCGAATTATGTCCACATGACAGAATTCAATTCAATTAATTAATTTTTAATCACTTTATAAACACATAGAGACATACACATACAATAAATATATATATATATATATATATATATATATATATATATATATATATATATTAATGTGAAGACTAATATTTCGTTTGGGAAGTAAAGAAATGAAAAATTATTGATTTGAGCACATTTTGATAGTAACAATACGTATAATTTATAATTCGAGTTTGAAATGACCTTTAAGTATCACGAAAAAGTTTTTAACTCAATACTTTATAGAATTTAAAATTCATTTTTTGTCGATTAAACTTTATATATATATATATATATATATATATATAGGGTGGCTCAGAAAGACAGAAAAATTTATACATATATTTACTTACTATTATTTACTAATTTTTATTATCTTTCAGTCTAATTTTGGCCATCCTATATTTAAAGTAAAAACTTATATTGAAAATGCATCATACACACACACACACACACATATATATATATATATATATATATATATATATATATATATATTAACTAAAAATATCTAAAATGTCAAACAATATAAATTTATTATCAAATTATATTATTGAAAATTTAATCGCAAAAGTAATTAACTAATAGAACTGTTTTGAAATAAAGAAAATTAAAAATTGCTCCTAAGGCAAAAAAAGTTATTTCTTAAATTAACAAGAAAGGATAAGTTTTAAAACGAATGAATGATTGTTTAATAATTTATTACTTTTTTCTCCCGTGTGTTTACTCTTGTATGTACACTTTAATTATTGCATATATTAAGGTTTTCTAATATATAATTATATATTTTTTATATCTTAATTTTGTACTAAAATTTCTTATATACAAATATATTTCTTATAATTAATTTCAATGTAAGAAATATAAAATAATAGAACACAAAATTATCTTTTTTAGAATAAAACCAAGTGTTTAACTTTTTAAAATAATTATCTGCTTTTAAAACTAAAGTCTGTATGGAAAAATCCAATAACTGATTATTTATATTTTTTACTAAACTTTTATAATAGCGATACAATTATTTCGAGCACGCACATCAATTTTCTTTCGACTATTTATGTATTGTTTAACACAAGAGATGTTTTTTTAATAAAATAATTATTTAAAAACAATTGTATTTGTTTTTAATACACTATAATATTTGTTACTAATATATATAAAGAATTTTTTAAATATAAATTAATAAACTTAAATATAAAACTGAATTAAGAGATCATTGTTATTTCTAACTGTTAAAATTTTAAACAGTTTTAATTTTATTGTTTGTTTAATAAAAAATATCTCGTATTTATATACAAGTTGATAATAAAATATCTAAAATCAAAATTACATATTTGAATTCATATTTCGCTTAAAAATTTATAAACACTCATTTTTAATACTAGTATTGAAAATATATTTGTTTAATTTATATACACAATTATATATTATTGTTTTACTTATGAATCATGTATGAAATATCTGTCGTTAATAAAAAGGGTGTGTGTACTTATGTACGCATGTCAGAAGTGAAACTTCTTTGCCGTAAAGTAATAAAAAATTATAAAAATTTATTCGTTTTGAATTTCTTTGTTTTCCATTGCTTCCTTTGTGGTGATTGACTAGGTATAAACGATACAATTGGTTTATGATAAGTAAAGTAAGATATGAATGTCTTTGTCGTCACATTTTCTAAATACTTCGTGAATACAGCATCAATTGTAGTATCATATCTTTTTTTTGGAAGTTTACTTACGTGAAGCTGATATGGCCCTTAGTAGTATATGTAGGATATGCATATTGGATAAGTGCTACATTGTGCCTAGGAAGAGATCCCTTAACCCGTGTTTCTTGGCTTGGATTTTGAGTGAATTTCGTAGTAGGATTTACTGACTATTGTTATCAGCCGGGAAAAGTTTCAAAATACCCGGCATACCTTGATTAATTAATGATAAGGAAAAAAGAAAAAAAGAAGACAGCACCATGTCATATCTTGTCATTGCAACAATTTAATAATAAATACAACGTGCTGCTTATTTGATTTGCAATACTAATCATAGCTTAAGAAGGGGCGCATGCGTTTTGGGCCTCACTACCTCTCTACCCTATGCTCTATGTATACTAGATTTCTCCCCACTTTTTTCTACTGAATTTCGTGAATATAGATTCGGTACGTAACTTCCGTTGCCTGTAAAAATTTTACCCCAACACCTAAAGAAGTTTCACTTCAAAAATGAAAAATAATTCATTTAAACATTTTTATAGTTAAAAATTATAAGTTTATACAAATAAATACACGCTTTAATACTTAAAATTTTATCTATTAGTTAATAATTAAGTTAACAAATTTTACTGTATAGACCAGGGGTGGCCAAGACGTAGACCGCGGTCGGCCGGTCGACCGCAAGGCCTCTGGAAATCACCCGCGAAGCTGACGTGAAACATTAACAAATTATAGTGATAAATCCATATTTCAATGCATTTTTTGGTTCAATATATTTGTTAGAATCAGCATTTTCCTGCGTTAATAAGATAAAAATTAAACATAGGTCATAATTATCGGATCTACATTTGAAATTGTGTTTAAGAATTAGTTTAAGTTCATACGAGTCAAATTTTGACAAACTTGCCAAAACTATACAATGCCAAGTGTCATTAAAATAAAAAAATTCTATTTTATTTTTGATTTTCTTTTACTCTGTAGTTTTTTTTTTGTAAAATTTGCATCTAATTAATTTTAATACAATTCTAAAACAATAATTTTATTTTTTTCTCTATATTTTTTTGATTTTTTAAAAAAATTCAAGACAAGGTCTAAAAAATAATTATTTATAAGTAATTTAATAGTAGTCATAGTAAAATATCTTCGTCAGTTCGTGTCTTATAGAAAAAGTTACCAATTCTCGTAAGTACATCAAAAAAACGTAGTCGTCCTCAAGTACATTTTCACCAAATAAGTCGTCTCTAACATCTAAAATTTTGGCCAGCCCTGGTCTAGATAATCAAAATAATTCTAACTTTTATAAAAAATTACTTTTATTAAAATTGTAACATTAAAATATTCAGCATATTTTATTTAATTCTCTCAATCATTTTATACATACATACATACACACACACAATATATGTGTTATTTTGGGATTAAATTACATTTAACTTCTAAAGTCGTGAGTTAATATTAAAACCACTATTATTTAACCATAAAAAACTGAGTAAAAATAAAATAAAACGGTAGAAGACAAAACTCATATCGTAAAATAATTATTTCAAATAGGAAGTGCTCTATAGACAGCGACTCTCGTATATCTTTTTCAGCATACTATTATATATGGTTCACAAAAGCATATCTCATTAAATTAAATAACGTTCTAAATCAACATCGTTATATTAACAGAATGGCAGCGTTTACAGTCCCACTGAATAGTATGAATGTTTGTTTATGTGTATATATATATATATATATATATATATATGTATATATATATATATATATATATATATAAACGATAGAGATTATCTCACCTTTTTTAGAACACAGTCAACACGATGAATAAATTGCAAAGAAGCGCATTGAAAAAGCTCCCTTCACTCGCTATAAATTGATTAAGGGCTGCGTCACGAAAATTGAACGGTACTTGAATCAAACTACGATCCACTGACAAAGAAAATTACTCATGACCTGCGTACATAAACCGTGCGTTTTATACCGTCGATAATAATTAATTTATATTTAATATAGGCATAGAATTGTATCCAAAAGCAATTTTGGAACAAAAACTTACCACCAATTCTTGTTAAATAATTCTTTGATGATCTTAAAATATAATATATAAAATTTATTAGAGGTTTATTACTTTTTATTGTATTATATTTTTTTATTGTTAACAATAAATAGTTTGAATAATGATTTTTAATTAATATTTTGTAATTTTATTAAAATTTAAACTTATCTGATTTTTAATAACTGTTGTCTTTTTTACTTTATATGAGTTGCTTTATTCAAAACTAAGGAGAATTTGAATTATATATATATATATATATATATATATATATATATATATATATAACAATTACATTTATAAAACAAAAAGTTATTGAATAGTTATAACTATTTTTGTATATATTTTCAACGACTTTAAGTTAATTAAAAATAGTTTGATTTGATTTTGAGTTTGAATAAAAAAATAAATAGTAAGTGAAATGTAATATTAATAATATAACCAATTTATTATTTATTTAACGGTAAAATTAAAAGTCGATTTGGTTCCAGAGTAATATATTTATATTTATATGTATGTATGTATGTATGTGTAAGTATGCATGTGTGTGTGTGTGTGTGTGTGTGTGTATTTATATGATAAGTGTGTATTATACTTTGATATATACATTTATATATATATATTTATATATACATTATATATATATATATATATATATTTATATATATATATATATATATATATATATATATATATATATTAGAGCTAAAAAATTTAAAATTTTTGATATATATTTCTGAATATACAGAATTTTGTACTAGCATTTCCAAATTAAATTATTCATGAGATGATGTGCAAGCCTTATATTTATATTTCTCTCGATATATTAAACTTTATATGTAATATTTCTTCCATTATTACTATTTTAACTGAAAATATTTTAACGTTAGAAGTTATATTTATACGTAAAATTATATTAATTTTTAACTTTAAAAATATGTTTGTATATGTATGTACTCGTATATATACGAGGGTTGTTTGATAAGTCCGTGTAAAAATAAAAACTGCTTCATTTTTTTGAATAAATCGTTTTTATTTTTCAACATAGTCTCCTTTTAGGCTTATACACTTCATCCAACGCTGCTCTAGTTTGTTGATCCCTTCCGAATAATAGGATTTGTCCAAGTCTGTAAAATAGTCATTCGTTCCTGCAATCACCTCCTCGTTCGAATAAAATCTTTTTCCCGCGAGCCATTTCTTCATATTAGGGAACAAATAATAGTCCGATGGAGCCAAGTCTGGAGAATAGGGGGGATGTAAAACGATTTGGAACCCTATTTCCATTAGTTTTGCGGCCACAACTGCTGAGGTGTGAGCTGGTGCGTTGTCGTGATGAAAGAGGACTTTTTGTGGGCTAATCGGGGACGTTTTTCTTGCAACTCGGTTTTCAAACGATCCAATAACAATGAATAATATGCACCTGTAATGGTTTTACCCTTTTCCAAATAGTCGATAAAGATTATTCCTTGCGAATCCCAAAAGACAGTCGCCATAACCTTCCCGGCCGAAGGAATTGTCTTCGCCTTTTTCGGAGCAGATTCCCCCTTGATAACCCATTGTTTAGACTGCTCTTTGGTCTCAGGAGTGTAGTGATGTATCCATGTTTCATCTACAGTGATGAAACGACGCTTAAAGTCCTGCGGATTTCGCTGAAACAGCTGCAAACCGTTCTTGCAACACTTCACACGACCTCGTTTTTGGTCGATCGTGAGCAATTGCGGCACCCACCTGGCGGATAGCTTTTTCATGTCCAAATGTTGGTGCAAAATATTATGTACCCGTTCACACGAGATGCCTACAGCACTAGTAATCTCAAGCACTTTCACTCTTCTGTCATCCATCACCATATCATGGATTTTATCAATGATTTCTGGAGTGGTGACCTCAACAGGGCGTCCAGAACGTTCAGCGTCTCTTGTGCTCATATGGCCACTCCGAAAATTTTGAAACCACTTATAAACCGCACTAATCGAAGGTGCAGAGTCACCATAATGTTTATCAAGCTTCTGTTTAGTCTCCTGAGGCGTTTTGCCTTTAATGAAGTAGTGTTTAATCAACATGCGAAATTCTTTTTCGTCCATTATTTGACAATCACTCGATTTCCTTGATTCCAACGATTGTCAAACACAAAAGAATACACCGATATGGCTGAAACTTGATGTGTGTTCTTCCAAGAGGTGCTACTAATTAAAAATAACCTCGATATGCACCAGTGGTGCCATTTTTCGGAATTTACACGGACTTATCAAACGACCTCGTATATATATTTATATACATGCATGTATGTTCATATCAATTATTTTTATAAAAAAATCAATATATTCTAAAAAAAATATGTTTTATATATATATATATGTATAAATATATATAAAGTTTTCATTTACCGTTCTGTCCATGATTATATTTCATATTCTATATTGAATACATTATACAACCTTCTACTTTATTTATTGTAATATACTGAAGATACATTATCATATAGAAAGAGTATTTATTTTTGTTCTTTAATAACTGTCATAACTTATCTTTTATATATATTAAAATACAGTGTGTTTAAAAATACCCAAGATTTTTTAAATTTTGTTAAAAATATACTATAGAAATCAATTATGTATTTTAATTGCATTATTATTTTTTAAACATAAATTTTAAAAATAAATTGTCAAAAACTTATTTAAATATTAACTTTATCTTTTATTATATCTATTTTTATTTATAATAAATTACTTCAAAATAATCCACTTTAAACAATAAATTATTTATATTTTTGAAATATCCTCAATAATATTTATAATGCATGGCCAATTTATGTAACTGATCAAAGTACATTCTATAAACCATTCCTAGTTATTGTTTCTATTCTCATTGGTCTTATGTGACCTATTTTCGTAATTTATGTATGTAACTTCTAAAACAATCATGTTCTCTGAGAAAATGCGCTATGTGGTATCTAACTATAGTTCTTGGTAGCTATCAGCGAATGTAATATATTTAATACAACTGAAATGTAGGACACATTCTTTTACAAATTTTATAAATAAATTGAATTAATTCATTAATAAATTATATTGAAAAATACATAATTTAAAATTTAACGAAATACAATATTCTGCTTTATATTTTAAAGAATTTTTTTAAAATTGATTTTTTTGTTTATGATTTTATTATATAATTAAAATTTATTAAAAATATATTATATATAGCAATAACTGGTAAATATTCTGTTATTCTGGAATGAAATAATATTGTTAATCACTTTTATAGGGGTTTTCAATAAGAATGTCAAATCTTTGACAGTTGGTGGCAGACATGTTCGATTTTTTTTTAAATTCATGTTAACATTTAAACCCAGTATATTTTGGCAAATTATCATAGAACGTTTAATATTTCAACAAGAGTTTAACGACAAATTTAATGAGTCCATTATTTAACGAAATAGACTCATCAATTGACCACCAAGATCATGTGATCTAATATTATTGGATTATTTTCTGTAGAATGATGTGAAATTATTGGTTTATGCTGATAAACCACTAAAAACAGAATTATTAAAAATTAATATTGAACTTGTAATTCATGAAATTGGACCACAGTTATATAAAAAAAGTGACTAAAATTGGACTAAATGAATGCACTATGTTAAGTAAAGTCGAGATGGTCATATGAGTGAAATTGTATTTCATTATTATAGCCATAGAATATGCTTAAAAATAAAAGAAATAAATAACTGGTTAACTAAATCTTTTTTGTTTTATTTCCATTTAAACTTCTGAAACGCTAATTGGAAACCCTATATAAAGACCATTTGTAATATTACAATTGAGGAATTAATAAAATATATTCTAATTTTGAAAAATAGCGCATCTAGACAAATTTCAAAATCAAGAATAAACCTTTTGTTGGATTTATTAATAGTACTATATAATATCAAGAAATTTACAACCGACAAATTTCACAATTTCTTATTTCAGATTTTTATTAGAAATGATAAATTTCAAGAAAATAATTTATATATTTTTAGTCACTTACAAGAAAATAAACTCAACAGAAACATAAAACTAATAGTATTATTGACAAAACGAGAATGAAAATAAAATAATTATATTCATTATAATCTAATGAATATTGAAAATAATTTTTACCATATTCTGAACTAAAATTGTATTGGTATTTTATTTCATTCGACAATATTAATAAATAATAAATGATATCAAAATTTAATTATTTAAATATTTCCAAAGAATTTATTCTTACAGTGCATTATATAGAAAATAGAATTATTTTCTATTTTTAAAAATGCACCAAAAATAGCGTTCAAAAGGAAAACAAATTTTAATAACAATTTGGTTTGTAATATGAAATGTCAGATTTTTATATTATTTTCGAAGTACTAATCCGACATTTAATATTACACGACCTAATACTTATATAAATAATCATCCAAATATGAAGCCTAGATTTGTGTTTTATCGAAAAAAAGTGTATAGGGGGATGTATAAGGAAACATGTGTATAGGGTAATTTATAAGGAAACATGTGTATAGTTTCCTCTGTTTCTTTTTAATAAAACATAAATCTAGTCGTCACATTTGGATAATTCTCTATATTAAATTTCCTTAAAAAATATTATATACCATTTGTCTGTTTATCTTACAAAGTTTCGATATTTACAGTCAATAAGTTTCCAAAAGATATTTTCTTACATTGCGTTACATAAAAATTAGTATTACTTTCTATTTTTAAAGATGTCTACAAAATGGCATTAAAAAGAGAAATAACTTTAAATAACGATATATATATATATATATATATATATATATATATATATATGTGTGTGTGTGTGTGTGTGTGTGTGTGTGTGTGTGTGTGTGTGTGTGTGTGTGTGTGTGTGTGTGTGATGTATGTATGTATGTATGTATATATATATATATATATATATATATATATATATATGTATATATTAGGTTGGCAAGTATCTCCCTTCCGCTTTTTTTTTTGTACATAGCTGCGAAATTCAAAAGACCAGAAGGCGGAAGGGAGATATTTGCCAACCTAATATATTATTTTTTTTCAAAATAGGTCAATTCTTATATTTAATATTGTTTGTCAAATAATTTTCATTAATAACAGTCAATAAACTCCTAAAGGGCAGATAATCTCACTGAAAAAGTCCATTTAAATATTTTCAATATCGTGTGTTGATATGCTCCCAGCGATCTATTCTTTAATAAAGTGCTGTAGACGTATAAGCTAGACGTTGTCATGACAACTGGATTATTGAGCTTCCAAGAAGAAGGAGGCACATTACAAATATTCTCATTCATTTCATTCAGATAAAAAATAATCAAATAAGGAGCATGCAAAAAAGAATTCAATTATAACAGTCGTCCGATATATTAAAACAATGTATGCTACGTTTGTGTTTGATTTATTTATATGATTTTGAACAAAACAACTATTGATAATACACATAACTATGTATTAAATATGTTGTTTGTTTATTATCTATATTGTTTAAATTCTTTTTATAGGTACAAATTAAATTATTAATGCACAGTGACAATAATAACATACTTAAAGCTAGATAATCCGCTCAGTCAACATTTAAACAGAGTATAAGTAAGAAAAAGAGGTCACAAGTAATAAATAAATCAATTCATATCATCAAAAAAGGTCGCAAATCTATGAAAAAACATGTTGCAAAGACAATAAATAAAGTAAAGCACTTCATGTTTGCAGACCAGATGACGAAAAGAAAGATACAACCCCCAGTTGTAGATGAATTGAATAAGGACACAAAAACACGAATTAGTATAGGTATATATTAAAGAGTTAGGATAAGGTTTCTGACGATGATGGCATCGCCATCGAAATGCATTAGCCTATATAATTATAAAAAACAAGTGAACAATAAGTGATTATTGAACACTTTAAATTATTGTGGTGTTGGAGTGAAAATTCATTTGTGTAAAGTGAATCAGCCACAGTTCCAAAACAACTAATAAAGAAAAAGAGAGTTTTATTTCTATGATGGAATATAAGAGAATCGATTTATTATAAACTACTAGAACCGAAAGAAAGAATTAGTTCTTAAATATATTGTTAACAAATGGATAATTTGAACGATCGACTTGAAAAACTTGTCCGGTTTTCATTAATAGGAATCAAGTTATCTTACAACATGATAACGCAAAACAATATTATACTTATGCAACTCAAAAAGAAATTATGGAATTTTGTTAGAAGGTTGTAAGTAACTCAGTATATTCTCAAGATATAACATCTTTTGACAACAATTTTGGCAGTGGTTTTCTATCCTCAAACTTTCCTTCGTCCAATCCGGTCTACATAAATAGCTTTATCAACGAAAAAAAACTTTTTTAGAATTTTATTGTTTTTTGAAAGTACGTTTTCGTAAATTATATATCTTTTCTTCATATTCACCGTGTTTATTAGAGGTAATAAATTTGTTTTCTAATTGTAATAAATACCTATAACCTTATTTTTCAAATTATTTCTAATTACTTTTGATGTTATTCTATCATTGCAAGACACTTTCTTTCATCAATTATTTTTGTAAAAGATTTTAAAGAATTTTTATTATTTTTTTTATAAAATCTCACAGATGTCTGACAACTAGTTTTAAAGAACTGCTCAATTTATATGGTGTTGTATAAGCCACATTAGCTTATATTTATAGATGATATTTTGTAAGATAGGATAGATTTTTCCAAATAATATAATTTATTTTTGGTTGTACAAAATTTTTAAATAGAAAAAATTAATAAAAATAGAGATACAAAAGAGGCATTAAATAAATGTTTAGATTTCAAGAAAAAATCATTTGATCGGGGAGGAGTTCAAAACCTTCCATCAAAGTGAAAAAATTCGTATTTTTAATGGAAACTAGATTGTTATATAAATATTAATATATACTATAAAAATGTTCTTTCTTTATAAAATATAAACAGAACTTTTCATTGCACATATATTTATATATATATATATATATATATATATATATATATATATATATTTATATATATATATATATATATATATATATATACGAAGATCGTTTGATAAGTATGGTGAATATATTTATTGTTTAATTTAATTAATTAAATTAAATTTTTCAATTTAGTTTTTCTTCCTTTTTTACCATACTTATCAAACGACCCTCGTATATATTAAATGGAAAATTAAAAAATGTTGAATAAAAAAATTGATAATATTATAAATACGTAACTAACTGTACATATCTTTAAAGTAAATAATATATTTTATATTATAATTATTATTTTAAAAAAGAAAATTATTTAATGGCATAATAAGGAAATGTAAAAATCAATATCAAAAAGGTGAAAAAGTAAATAAGGCAATAAAATAATTGGCATATATATTATTGTAGAAGTTTGAAACTGAAACATGTTTTTTGTAAGTAAATTAATTTATTTCCTTAATTACTAATTAAACACCTAAAAAAGAGAACAGAACGCTACCAGTTTGCTTGTAATAGTATGAAACTATTTCTAATTTACTTTTACGTAAATAAATCGCTTCCAAAAAGTACAATCATACTTTATATAAAATTAAATACTCTTATTTTGTTATTTCGTACTTTAATCACCATTTTAAAATTATTCCGAGGTATTAGATCTGTTTGCATTTCAAATTAGGTATCATAGATATCAAAATGTGTATTGTTGAATAATTTAATCAATCAATGATAAAAATTTTATAATATAATTTGTTATTAATTGATTTGTTAAAATTTAAAGAATAATAGAAAATAGCTGTTTTAAATTAACATTCATTTTTCTACTCTAATTAATTAACTTATATATATATATATATATATATATATATATATATATATATATATATATATATAAACAATATGTGAAAAACCTTTTCATACGTTATATTGATTTAAAAAAGTAATGATATTTATTTTTGACATGATAATGTAGGCATAAATTTTATAAAATATAATTATTATTGTTAACTTAGAATTATTATTTTTTATTAAAGAAAAAAGTAATCATACACAAATATTTTCACTAACTTACGATATTGTACTTAAAAAAAATCTTAGTAGGGTATCCATTTGATTTCATAATAGTTTTAAGAGATGTGGCATTAAATTAACTAAATTATTTGCGACTTAGTAATATATTTTACTTCATTGTTTATATAAGATGATTAATTATTTTTATTTAAAAAAATATCTTTGGTCACAGTGATCAAGCTGCTACCATAAGTACCAGATAAGTTTAATATCTTGTGACTAGAATAGAATTTTTGAAATCTGTGATACTTCATAAACCATCCATTCTCACACTAATTATGACTTGTGTTTGACGTTGATATCGAAAATGAAAAAATAGCTATCACTGATTTCTAATTTTTTTGAATTTTGATATATTAATATGAATATACTAGTCTATTTTTCCGTCCACAAATACAAATTTCTTCACTCTAGCATACATCCCCATACTAGACGATCATTTTCACTATAATTAATAGCTAGTAATAAGTTTTTTTTCTAGAAGTAATGTTTTTCTATTCTCAAACTTTCCTCGTCCAATCAGGTTTACGTAAATTGCTTTTCTCAACGAATAAAACTTTTTATAACTTTATTGTTTTTTGAAGTACGTTTCGTGAATTATACACCTTTTTTTCCTATTCACTTTATTTATCAAAGGTTTTCTATTTGTTATAAATACCTATAACCTTATTTTTCAAATTATTTCTAATTATTTTTGATGTTACATCCCTGCAAGTGATTTTTTTAAACTCTTTTATTTTTGTGAAGGTTTTGAAAGAATTTTTATTATTTTTTTTATAAAATCTCGCAATTTCTAACAATTAATTTTGAAGAACTGCCCAATTTAATACGGTGTTCTACAAGCCCCATATGCTTATATTTTGTAAAACAGCATCGATTTTTTCAAACAGTTTTTTTTAATGATCATTTTTTTATGTTTAACAATCATATAAATTTTAATTGAATACAACTTACAATTAACAGGATTTTATGAAATACCAAAAGGTAATTAAAAGATAGCCCATATTTTAATTAATTATAATCGAAATTGTTCGATTGATAATTTCCTTGCGACTTTGATGTAATGTTATTTTTTTTCCTTTATTATGAGATATTTGTTAACAGTTTTATTTTTTAGTTCATATTTTAAACATGTTTTTAAAAATATATATTGTAAATAGTACGGTAATGAGTAAAGTTTTACAACAGTAATTATGTTAATTATCGCATTAATTTCAAAAACACAGTTATTTTACATTCTTGTTACAAAGTGTATAAATACTCATTTCTCTCACTGTGTGTGTGCATACATACGCATATATATATATATATATATATATATATATATATATATATATATATATTCATTTCTATTTTTAGCATTTATATATGTATATATGTATACATATATACATGCTAAAAATGTCAATAATAAAAACAGTAAAATTGTATTAACATATTTAATTATTGAACATGGTCTAAAAATGTGAACTGTATATAATTATATTTGAAATATATTTTTTTTACTTTCTATTACATTAATTTACTTATTTTTGTCGGGATTAAATAATCAAAGTTGTAATTTAATTTAACAATTTAATGTACACATTTTATAACGTTAATATATAGTAATTTTTTCTAGAAGTGAAAAAGTAAAGTTAAAAAAAGTCTATTATAATTTTAAGTTAAAGTTTATTGAACAAAATACATGAATTTATTTATATTGTATTATTTTCTTAAAATATTCCATTGTAATAACATTATTAATTAATATTTAGAATAAGATGATGGTTTATATATATAACTGTAATTGTTTTATATATACTCTGTAGTATCAATTTTCTTTAATTTTCCGTTTATTCTATGTGGAAAGCATGCGTCCCATGCTGATAATTTGGCCTATAATATATCTTATAATATTATGGGCACTAGCATAAGAATTAATATTAACATAAAATATTACTTGCAAAATGTACTATTAAAAAAAGTTTTTTTTCAAAACCAAGAGGCTCCACCCCTTATTCATTTTACTTGTCAACCCTTGATTTGCTACTATTTAATAATGTAAATAAGTTATGAAAAAAGTTATGCTGTAATAAGTTATGCTTCTGTGTAGAAGATATTTATTATATATATATATATATATATATATATGATATATAATAGCAGCACAATTAAAATTTGTTTTGTTTAAAAATCTGTCAGAAAAATCTGTCTGAAAATAAATTTATCTTTTCCATTATTTGTAAATTGCAATATTTCATAAAGTTTGTACTTTGGTACATATATACACACGTGATACACACATACACACACATACATACATACATATGTATAGATATATACATATGTATAAAATCATCATCTACTTAAAAAGTATTGCAAGTAGGATCTAGATCAGTGAATAATATTATTAAATAATGCTTTACTTGGGATAAATACAAGCAGATATGATGTTGATAATATTCCCCGCACGCACACAAATATATATATATATATATATATATATATACATATATATCATTACATTCAGTGTAATTTAGTTTTATTACTTTGATTAAATGGCATCCCAAACGAATTAATAAAATTTTAACATACGAACCTAGTAAGAAATTATTATGCTGCATAGAGCGTAAAAAATACACTTTATGTTATCAATACTACATACAATCCTTAGATATAAATATACACCCGTCCCTCAATTTACGCAGGACTTTTTTACGCGAGTTTTTTTACATGGTAAATTATATCTCTATTTACGCGGGACTTTTTTTACGCGGTCTTGATTTACGCGGCACTTTTTATACGCGGTCAGATATATTTCATTTTATATAATTTCTCATGGAATTTATTATATATCAGAGTGACGCAAATTCTTACTTGTATGTATATAAGCATGATATAAATATGTAAAAGGTTGATTGTTTTGAATTACAGTAGCGAAAGTGACACCGAATAAAATTTATCTACTTTTGTTTCCTAAATCGTCATTATTTTTTTTGTTAAGCTATGTGAAATAAATATGTGTTTCTACAACTTTACTAGCTTTTATTTTCAATATTTTTTCTATTGTACTGATAGACTCAATTTACGCGATTTTCATTCGCGTTAAACAAATCCACGTGGAACGGATATTCCGCGTAAATTTAGGGACAGGTGTATATATATTTATGGAATATCTTAAGATAATGTTACATTTAGTAGCGAAAATATCAAATGACTTAAAAGGTAAGCTATGGTATATATGCGTCATACATAACAGGATCGTGTTAAATATACCTTAAACAAAATTGTGTGTGTGGGTGTGTGCGCGTATATATATATGAGGGTCGTTTGATAAGTATGCTAAAAAAGTAAGAAAAACTTATTTGAAAAATTTAATTAAATTAAACAATAAATAAATTTACCATACTTATCGAACGACCCTCGTGTATATATATATATATATATATATATATATATGTATATGTATATATATATATATATATGTATATGTATATATATAAACAAAAACTTCGTGAAAAATATTTCTCATAAACACTTATTACAATAAAATAATAAAACGAAAAACCTTGGCAATACTAAATTATATTTGAATTATTAACTACATCAATTGCTAATAAATTACAAATTATCCGCGTACAAAATAAATTTTCCGGTAACATGCTTGACAAAATGATTCTCGAATTCCATCACAGAGAGATATCATCAATTCATTTCCATATGGTCTTGTAAGACGATGTTTAATCAGCGTAATTGCCGGAGGAAAGGATGTAGAATCCTCGCTTGACACTGTTCATAAAGGAGAAGCTATACTACAAGCGCACATTAAAACTGACATGTACTGACTACACATTTGTATTGTGCACAATACACAAACATATGGACGGATATATTCTTTGATTTGTAGCTTCACCGTTTTCTATAGATGGATTCTAATGATCCGAGACACTTGGCTTCTTTGATCTTTTATCACGTCCGTACTTTATTATCTATTTCTTACGTTTTTTTTCCGTACATTCTATCATACTTACAAGTTTCGCTTAACCTATGTTATATATATATATATATATATATATATATATATATATATATATATATATATTAGGTTGGCAAGTATCTCCCCTTTTTTTTTTTTTTTTTTTTTTTTGTACATAGCTGCGAAATTCAAAAGACCAGAAGGCGGAAGGGAGATATTTGCCAACCTAATATATACAATATAATATTGTTAAAAAACTAATAAATAGTTTTTTATATACAAAAATTTATTACCTTCACATTATTAAAAAGTTTTAATTAAATGAAAGGAAAGTTTTAATTCGTAGAGCAAATATTATTTTATAACTAACTTATATAAAGCTATTAACTAGAAATTGATACTACAAAACTTTCACTTACAACAAAGAAAAGAAATAAATAATAATTAATTTTTAAGAACAGTTAGATGTAACATAATTAAATTTAATTAACACTTATGATATCATGTCGGACAATAGTGGTGACAGTGAAACGTACCTCATAGACCATGTCTGCTATTATTGGTGATAGAAAAATTAATTAATATCGATTAATTAATTTTTTTTATTATTTTTTTATATTTCATGAATTTTTTTTTATTATTAGATTTTAATTCTGGTCCACAGTGGTGAACGATATTGTTGTTTACATGAATCTACTGATAATAACAAATGTATTGATCGTCAGTATATAGAGATTATATGTTTTACTTCAATATACTTATGTAAATTGTACATATGTATATACACACATAGTGAAAAGAAACAAAATTTTCAGTTTCCTATCGAAATTTGCAGTCATTCATAATCAAAGAGTGGTATATATGCATGCTTTTCTACTCGATTATCTCACGAAATTTAGTTTAAAAATAATAAGCAATTTCAGAAATATGCTGGTTGAAGTGGTAGCATTATTTGTTATATTATCACGCAAAAATGGAAAACAGGCAAAAATTAAATTTTGTTTATACCTAGTAAAATATTCACAGAATATTTATCAACTGAATTAATTAAAACGTCTAGTTCACGGTGATAATTACCTACCCCACACACAAATTTACATACGATCTGTACTTTTAAAAACATTAAAGAAGACATCAATGATATTTTAAGATCAAAACATCTTAAAACCATGACTATCGAAAAACGCATTGAAGAAATAATATCGAAAAACGCACTGTTTCTAATTCGAATAAGATATGTAGAATGTTTACCTAAAAGTTTAATGTGTCCAAGCATATAATTTATGAAATAAATTGGAACAAAAAAAAGTTTTAGCTTGATTTATGTCATATGAACTAACAAAAGACCAAAATAAAACATGCGTTGATCACTGCAAAAACTTTATAAAACAGTCAAAAACTTTATAATAAAGAAATCAAACATTTTTGGATTCTATTGTTACTGAGAATGAGACGTATAGCTTCAAATACAATTCAGAAACCAAGCGCCTGAGTGCATCATAAAAATCACCAGGTTTACCGAAAATAAGAAAATTCTATTTTCAAAAGTCGTGAGTGAAAATAATGTTCATTTGTTTTTACAATTTGAAATGCATCATTCATCGTACTCTTTTTGGAAGATGAAACTCTCACTATTTAGGTGTTATGGAGCGTTTGTAGTAGAGGATAGTAAGAATTAAATTAGAATATCGAGAACCAAGTAGCTTACATTTTTTTATACAACAACGTACCATTTCAGGTGTTGCTGTATACACATTTTTGGCCAAAAAACAAACTTATACTATCCATAACCAATTATTTTTCTATATTTTTTCCCGAGTGACTATTTTTCCCAAAAATGAAAATAGTGTTGAAAGGAACATTGTATTATACAATGACGTTGAAGTCATACAAGTTCCTGTCACAAAGCCAACGCAAAATTAGAATTATTAAAATCCATCTAAGTATTGTTTTAACATATCTAGCGTTGTATTGATGCAGAAGGGATATATTTCAAATTAATGTTTGAATTTTTTTAAAATGTATACTTTTTTATTCATAACGTTCGGCTTATTTTCCGACAAACATGTATATATTCTGGATATGCTTGTATATAAAAACATATATCAATTTAAAATTTAGGTCATATTATATTTTTAAGATATATAATAAAATTAACAAAGATAGGTTTAACATTAAAAATTACTTTGTTTTTAAAAGAGAATAATATAAAAATATCGATTAATTAATTTAACAGTGATATATAAATAATCCCTATCTTCATTTTAATATCAAACATACTAGTTTAAGTAATTTTTCACATTATATGTTTATTAAAGTATCCTTGTATATTATTATATACAAACATAAATTCATATTTTTTATTTTCATATATATATATATATATATATATATATATATATATATATATATATATATATATATATATGTTTGTATGATAATGTGAAAAAACGCAAACAATAATTTATAAAATTTATTGCAGCTATGAAAAAGTTTCCTCGAATATTTCACGGGCTCACAATTTCCAGCAGCAATAAATAATAAAACAAACATATGGATTCCGATGTAACTTTTAAACTGTTTTTTTATTTGTATATTTTCATAAAATAAAGACATTAAATTACCTGTTAAAAAACATTTTTGTGTATGTTTTTTATATCATTTTTTTCTCACAACCAAATAAATGCATCAATTTTTTTTATTAACATGATAATAAATTATATTTAAATAATAATTTATAATATGTAGGTGACTTAAATGCGATTGAAAAATATTAAAGAAAAATAAATGATATTAACCAAGTAAATGTATATCTAAACCTTTTCATCTCATTTAAGCAACTTATATTATTAAGTATTCTGCTCAATTATATATATTTGAAATTCTTAAAACTTAAAGCTTTTTAAAATTTTATTTCTTTAATTTTATTGTATATTATTTACATAAATACACCAAAATAATGTAAGCAAATTATAATTAATAATTAATAAGTGTTGTATTTAATTATATATATATATATATATATATATATATATATATATATATATATATATATATATATATACGTATATATTTGAAATTGTAAAATACCCGAAGTTTATTTTTAAATTTATATTTCTTTAATTCCTTTGTATAATATTTACATAAAATTATACATCTAATATATATCAAAATAAAATAAATTACATATCGCAAATTATATAGAATGCAAAATTAATAAAGAAAGAAAAATATACATACGTATGCAACAACTACTATGTGAATTCATTGGATCAATCTATACAATCAATCTAGAAAAAGCAACTCTTAGTAATGTTTAAAATAACAGACTGATACAGCAAGAGGAAATCAATAGAGAAGTTTAGGAGAACAGTTATTGTTCATTTGAAAATAAATTTTTAAGTTGAATATTTTTGATAATATATTATTTTTTATCGCCTATTTTTTACGAATCATATATATATATACATATATAATTTTCGTAAAAAAGCCTTATAATCAAAAATTGAATAATATATTACTGAAAATATTAAACGTAGAAATCGATCAATAAATAAACAATCATTTTTTTACTAATCTTTTTACTGATTTCCTTCTGTTATTTCATTCTGTTATTTTAAACGTTACTAACAGTTGTTTTTTCTCCCATGTACAGATTGTCCGATGAAATATAAATATTTGAAAAGTTTCAACTGCTTCCCAGCTTTTGCAAGATATAAATATTTTGTTGCAGGGAATTGAAAAATATTGTCGTTATTAATACATATTTTTGTTTTTTTAAAAAACACAGTTGTTCGATTTTACAAAAAATATTTCCGGCCAATCTTTCAAACTCGACGTAAATAAATCAAATGTCATTTCATGATAAGTGTTTTCATCATAATATATAAATATATACTGAAAAGTACATATACACACACATATATATATATATATATATATATATATATATATTATATTTACACATATTCTTGGATTCAATATTTTAACGACATTAAGAAATATAGATTCAGAATAAACATTAAAAAATAAATACATTCAAATAAATAATATAGAAAAATATTGTAATTATTATTCAAAATTCTTTTTTAATATATAAAATTATTTTTATGTACTGCAGAATAGTAATAAAATTAAAAGAAAGATTAACTTTATATTTTATATTGCCAATTAAATTCTATTAGGGGATATTTGGGTATTAACTGGAATACATGTTGCAAGGTTAAAATTTTGGGTCACAATTATTCTGGTATTCAAGAACGCAAAGTTAACTTAGTGCAAGTATTTCAAAAATAATAAAGGTGTCAGATAAATTTTACGTTCAATAAAATATTTCTAAATCATATCTGATGGGTGTGGAAGATGACCCAAATGTCTTAAGCAAAAGACATGCAGAGAATTCGGATTTTTCGATATGCTGTGCGAATAATGTTGGAATATTTACATTTATTCCTATATAAAATTAAACTTAACCTAAAACTTTAATCAAAAAAATATTTGCGTCATAGTATTTATTGCAATAAGATATTACAGATAATTGCCGATGATACGAAATTTGGCGAAAAATCATCATGAGAGATGAAGCACATTTTGATCTTAGTGGTAATATAAACATAGAATGCTTTTTTCTTCAATTCTATTTCGATAAATTTTCTTACATCTCCATCCCATCTTTTCATGAATCTTTTCTTAAGTTTTTTTATATCTGAGTTCCCAATTAATAATTTTCTTATCTATCAGCAGCTCTCTCTTTTAATTTTATGACAAGCTCATTTACATTTTAAATATTTCCCTTTTGTTACACATCTATGGCTTTTTCTCTATCAAGCACTTATTTATTTTCTGTACCCATATGTTATTTTAAATATGAATCTTTTTATGATTCTCAGTGGTTTCTATAGGTACTAAATTATTCTCACATTTAAGACACATGTTTCACAGTCACAAGAGAGAACAGATAATATATAGATTTCCCTCTGGTTTACAAATTCAATATGTTGTACATTACATGTGTCTTTCTATGTTACTTCATAACTCTAATTATTTATATATATATATATATATATATATATATATATATATATATATTTATATATATATATATATATATATATATATATATATATATATATATATATATAACAGGATATATATATATCACAACAGGACAATATGTATACACATAATATGTAAATAATATGAACTTGCATAGGGTCATCTAAATTCGGTGCCTAAATTTGTATTTTATTAAAACGAAACAAATGAACCTGCATACATTTTTCCCTATATACCATTTACCCTATACACATGTCTCTTTAATAAAACACAAATCTAAGCATCATATTTGAATGAGCTTATATATTGTGTGTTTGTACAACAATAAATTTTTGTAAGGCAGTGGGTAAAATACTAAAAATATTGTATTAATAATATATCAAATATGTGTATTTATATAATAACCAATTATGTGTGAATATATAATAATTGAAACAAACAAATATTAAGAAATAATATTTATCTGCTAAATTAAAATGCATATAATTTAATTATGAAAATTGATTTTGTTTGATCAGTTTGTGTTAATCGATATTAATATTATTTTAAATTAATACTCTAATATATTTTAAAGTATCAGTCTATATGCTATACAAACATATATATATATATATATATATATATATATATATATATATATATATATAATATATAATTTAAAGCTAAATGAAATGAAAAAGCAAATCATTTACTTTTGTATAATTTTTTTAAGTTGATATATACCTACAAACATAAATTACAAAATATACAGCAGAAAATTCATTGAAAAAATATTAATGTTTAAATACTATTTTAAATAATAGGGTAAGTAGTTTTAAAAAAAATGTTAGGTTCGAAAGTATTTTGTTAAATAAATATAATAATACCTAATAAATATAATCAATAAATAACATTTTTTCTAATTAAATTAATTTATACAACAAACTAGATTACAATTAATAAATATATTATATATATATATATATATATATATATATATATATATATATATATATATATATATATATAAATGCATTTACTAAAAAAGTTAACTAGAGTTAAAACCTGAAGAATAGAAATAAACGGAAAACTAAGAAAACCATAAGAAACCTTACTCAGGATGTCTATCTGAAAACCGGATAAGAGGTTATTCATTCAAATAGAAGACAACACTCACAGTAACACTTTATATTTTTATGTAAGTATATATATATATATATATATATATATATATATATATATATATATATATATATATGTATGTATACGAATATGTATATATGCGTTTGTAATAATTCTTTTATTATATTTTAGTGTAATTTTTCATAATTTAGTTAACTATGTATTTTTATAATAATATATATATATATATATATATATACGTATATATATATATATATATATATGTATATGTATATATATATATATATATATATATATATATATGTGTGTGTGTGTGTGTGTGTGTGTGTGTGTGTAAAAGTAAATTTCATTATTTTTAATTGGTCCTAAAATCCATAGAAAAAAGTTACATATAAGGTATAATAAAAATAAATAAAATATCTGCATATACAAAAAATTATTGATATTTTCAGTTAGAAAATTAAAAACACAGTCAGAACGAAAAGATAATATTTTATCGTATATATACTCATATAGAATATTTAAGTTCTTTATTGGTTAATGAAATGGATTTATTATATATATATATAGTGTATAAAAATAAAAATTTACTAATCAAATTAGTACAGATTAAAAAAAAACAAGTTAAAAACTAAAAAGGTTTAATATTGTAAATAAAAATTTATATATATTTATAATCATTTGAAAAAAGTTCGTAAAAAGAGCAAATTATGAATACAAACAGCAAAATTAATGTCAGCAGTTAAAAATAATAATGTAATCTTATTTAAATTATGACTCGAAGTTTATAAAGTTGTACAAGAACTATTAACACAATGGTTATATGTATTTTTTTTAAAAAACACTTTGATGTTTTCAACGTATAAATTACATTTTGATAAAATTAATGTTTGTAAAATGAAATTAAATTTACGGATGAATTGTAATTGGTATATTAACTATAATAAATTGAATAGTGAAATTACTGTTTGTAAATTACGTTATACATGTTGACATTATATATATATATATATATATATATATATATATATATATATATATAAATATGTTTAATATTTTAGTATGTAATATGGTTGCTACTCATCTGCATATGTGTATGTGTATAAATAATCATTAATGTCCTTTCAAATTTAATAGAATATAAAAATAATTATAGATGAAATATTACTACAAAATTATTTCATTTTATTTTTTAAGAAAATGTGTTATATACGTTTTTTTAAATATTTTTATTAATCAGTTTAAATTATATATATATATATATATATATATATATATATAAATACATATATATGTAGTAATACCTCGCATAGTTCGGCTTCGATTAGTTCGATTTGAAATTTCCAAAAAAAAAAATTTCACTTGAAAAAATCCTACTAAAGTTTTTCTTAAAAAAATCCCAAAAAATTAATACAAAAAATTATTTTTATACGCAAATTTTCAAGTTTCCCTCTTTATTAAGAAAACAATAAAAAAGAAAACCAAAATTATATATGCACATTATGCGCAACGCATGCGCAGTTCTAGTTTTGTGATCTTTCTTCTTTTTCTATTAGTTTTCGATTCGCAACTCTAGAATAAAGTCGATTTTTTAATAATTAAATTTTAATAACCCATTTGAAAATGAATTTAAAATGAATGTATTAATCCCTGGTTTTGTTTTGTTGATAGATACAAACATTTGAATATTAACCCTCGTTTTATTTAATAAACTCGTTTTATTAAACATTTGAAATTAATAACCCTCGTTTTATTTACTGAAAAACAGGAAAAAAAAATTGTTTGAAACCAATTAACGTTTTTTGTATTTGTAGTTAATGTTTCGATTAGTACGGTTTCAAATAGTTCGGCTAATCAGTGGAACTGATTAGCTGGACTATGCAACATATTCCTGTATATATATATATATATATATATAATTTGTAAGAGTTCATATGAATTTCATACACATTATTTCGTACAGAAATAATTACAATAAAATAATTCGATTTCATATCTTATATTCACTAAGACTGCTGTTTTACTTTCATATTGAAATCACTATTTTTAAATTTTCAAATTTATTAATAACATGAAGTATTAATTACTGTGATAGAATGAGTTTGATAATCTGTAGCGATTTTATGTCAATTAAATAAAAATAGCATAATATAAGGAATATGTGTCATATTTGCATCTATTTTTCAATAAACTAAGAATGTATTTATGTTAACAATAATGATTTGTCATTCGTTAATTGTAACCCAGGTTTACTAATATTAACAAAATAAAAACAGTAATGTACTTAAATATGTTTGAATACCATCTAAATCTCAACGATGGAAAAGTTTCCATATAACTAACACATTCATTAATATATATATATATATATATATATATATATATATGAGTATAAAGGGAAAAGGAGGCTCCTTAGCCTCTAGTAAAGGCAATATTTTTAACGAGTAAATCCTGATTAAAAATTCTTTAACAACCTGCCTAATCAAGTGGTGAGTATGACTAAATACTCACCACTTAACATTCATTGAGACATTTGTCCAGCAGTGTGCTGATATAAGCTAGATATGATAATGATGATGTATGTCTCTAAATATATATATATATATATATAAACTTGTGTGGGTTTATGTGTTATACTTTTTTAACAGCGTAGATTATTTGTTCAATTATTTAAATATCTTTAAACAATAAAAAAATTACAATACTTATTTATGAAATATAATAAAATAAAATGCCATCGAAAACTTTCAAGAAATTATTTAACGTAACATTACAACTAATAACCTAATACGTGTAAACAAGTATTAGATATTAATAAAAAGTGTTAATTTTGTAAAGTTATGGCATGTATGAGAGCTGTTACACTTAGTACAAACTAAAAAATTATGTATGTTAATTTATATTAAAGTAAAATTTGGTGAAAAGCAACTAATATAAGAATGTATCCATTATAAACTAAACAACGCCCATAACAAACTCATGGATAAAGAAAATCTGTAAGTGTAAAAAAAATGTAGGATTGATGTGCATTGTTAAATAAGTATTTACAATAAAAAAAATAAAGAGACTCATACAAAGTAAATACAAGGAAAATAGCACTTAAAGAAATATTTTTTCGTAAAAAGTGAGAAGGTTTATTCAATGAAATGCTATCAAATGTTTCTTATAACTTTGCATTACACTAAATCATCCAAGAAATGAGACATAATACGAATACAATGTCAATAAACAAACAAGAAATATCATAGTTTATTTTAGATTGAGACGATAGCATTGTAACGCAAAAAAAACATGGAAGTATAGTGTGAGAAATATATTGTGGTGTAAAAAATGAGGAATATATTTTCATATATAAGGCGTTAAAAGATTTGAGACAACTTGGTTTGCAGTCGGCAATGGAAATACTAGAAAAGTAAATATTAACCAAATACAAATATTGATAATATTTTTCAAAAGGTAATTCGAACGGAGAGTAGCAATAATAAAATAGAAAAACACTGTACGTTAATATTAAAATAAAATAATAGCAAGAGAAAGATATTCTGAAATGCTGCTGTAGAAATATAATATTATTTATAACTCGCGATGAGCCTAAATTACAAATCATATATATATATATATATATATAATATTTATTAAACTTTAAGAATATATTTATAGAAATACGTACGCATACGAGGTGGTCCCAGAAGTACCCGACCCAACAAAGAAAACACAAAAATTTTGGAAAAAAATATATTTATTTTTCAACATAATCTCCTTTCAGCTCTATACACTTTTCCCAGCGATGTTCAATAAGTTCGATACCCTTTTTATAATAAGAACTGTCTTGCTCCTCAAAATACCCATTAACTGCCGACATCACTTCTTCATCGTTGGGAAATCTTTGAACACTGAGCTATTTTTTCAAGTTTGGGAACAGAAAATAATCAGAAAATAATGGCGAATAGGGTGCATGAAGTAGCAATTCAAACTTTAATTCATTAATTTTGGCCATTGCAATAACGGATTTGTAGCTGGTGCATTGTCTTAATGAAACAACACTTTCTTCTTAGCCAAATGCGACCGTTTTTGCTTGATTTCTTCGCTCAAACGTTGCAATAAGTTCGCATAATACTTGCCGTTGATAGTTTTTCCTTTTTCAAGATAGTCAAAGAAAATTTGCCCACGCGCATTCCAAAAAACCGACGCCATGACCTTACCTGCAGATGAAACGGTCTTCGCCTTCTTTGGAGCCGGTTCTCCCTTTTCAGTCCATTGTTTTGATTGTTCTTTTGTCTCGGGTGTGAAGTGATGGACCCATGTTTCATCCATGGTTATGAAACGGCGCAAAAATTCTGCTTTGTTGCACTAAAAAACTTCGCTAAACACTCAATTGAAACATCTTCACGACACTGTTTTTTATAACTTTGAGTGTGAGCAAACGCGGCACCCATCTTGCACACAGCTTTCTCATGTCCAAATTTTCAGATAATATGCGATGTACCGCACTTTTTGAAATGCCTACTATGTCTGCTAGCTCGCGCACTTTCAGTCGACGACCATCCAGTACCGCTTTGTGGATTTTCTTCACCATTTCTGGAGTCGTCACCTCATTTGGTCGACCACTGCGATGCTCGTCTTGGCAGCTCGTTCGGCCTCGTTTAAACTCTGCTACCCAAAACTCTGCTACCACTACTGTTGTAAACGAAGGAGCAGACTCACCCAGAGTAGAATCCAGTTCAGCTTTTATATTGGTTGGGCTGAGGCCTTTCAAATAAAAGTATTGTATCACGTAACGATGACCAATTTTCTCCATTTTCACAAATTCACTGAAAACGTTCACTATTGATGGTTGCCAAACAAATAGTAAACAACATGGCGTCCTCAAACTTGAAACATATGCATTATAGATTGTGTACTTTCTAATACAGTGATATTTTTCAAACAACTACCGCCATCTCTAGGTTAGACCGGATACTTATGGGACTACCCTCGTACAAAAAGAAACACAACATTTTTAATAGAAACGTCCTGATATATAGCGAGAAGGAAAAACAATCGATGAATAAGAGAAATTATTGATTTAGAAACAAGAAACATAAAATTTCCCAAAAATAGACCCATGGATATATTATAGAAGACTTGAAAAAATTCGTTATAATGGTATAGAAGCTAAAAATATAAGTTCGACCAGAAAGACAATTTTTAGGAGACGTCT
>CP092090.1:37108567-37131067 GCA_029203775.1 Neoneuromus ignobilis
GGATATAAAATGTTAATACATGTACAACTTTAAATTAAGATAAAAGATGGAGTAATATTTTGGTTAGTTATAAATAATAAAACTGCTATTAAAAAGTAAAATGAAAATTACAAATAATTTATGAATTACAATTTAAAAAATAAATATATTAGACTATTTTACGTAACAAAACAATCTGTTTTTGGACCCTAATAATTTCAAAAAAATATTTTTAAATTACAATTATTTTATAACACTGAATAAATTTCTTATGACAGAAGTGTTTTTCTTTCCAGTTTATTATAAATAACAAATAGAATTTTAGAAACATTTTAATTAAAATTTTGATCTCTGTATACGATTAGATTTATATTAAAATTAATATTGTGAATTAGATTAAACATCTGAATTATATGTCAAAATAATATATCAAAACGCCGAACCTTACAAACATTTTTTAACATTTATAAAATTAATTTAAATGATAACAGAATTAATGATGAATAAATCCTTCTCATGTAACAATCCTTAGGTTTGCGAAAATGTTAATACGACCGACCGTTGTTTTCTCTGTTATTATGTCACAAACTGCAAACGGGTATGACAGAGGAAATCCTTATATAACAGAGACTTTAAGTATCTCTTCTATTGTAAATACACGAATTTCCCTGAACTAAATTAGATTGTCGTTGCTATTCATAAAATAAAATGCACATTTGATTGTGCTATTGTAAGATCTATATAGTTTATTTTTTAAAAATATGAATATATACACAAAATTCTCTTTGATTTACATTATTATAAATTACATTTCTTTTAATTTTTTTTAATCTTTTACAAGTTAAAAAAATCGTTATTTAAAATATGCATACAACTGAAATATGTATATAGGAGCAAATTTATGTAAGATATATATATATATATATATATATATATATATATATATATATATATAACAACCTAAAAATTAATGAAATGAATTCTAAAAATATCTAACATACTATTCTCTAAGAGTAAAATAAAGTCAGGCCCTTACAAACAAAGGAAACATTTATAAATCACACATCAAGCCAAATATAGTGTAATTTATCAAAAGTTACTATTCGGAAAACAACCACAACTTGATAAATATACTATTTCGAAAATAGTCGTCGTATTGAGAAAATAGTGAGAAAAACAAGTTATCCAGAAGTCAAGAACCTTATTTAAATTTTTCTAAATTTATAGCCAAATCTCTCTTTCTCTCTTTATATGTATATGTACATATCATATATATATATATATATATATATATATATATATATATATATATATATATATATACATATACACGTTCCTCAATTTACGCGGAGTATCCGTTTCACGTGGATTTGTTTTACACAAATGAAAATTGCGTAAATTGAGTCTGTCAATACAATAGAAAAAAGATTGGATATAAAAGCTAGTAAAGTTGTAAAAATACATATTTACTTCACATAGCTTAACAAAAAAATAATGACGTTTTAGAAAACAAAAGTAGATAAATTTTATTCGGCGTCACTATCTCTACTGTAATTCAAAACAATCAACCTTTTATATATTTATATTGTGCTTTTGTACATTCAAGTAAGAATTTACGTCACTCTGATATATAATAAATTCCTTTATAATGAAATCTATCTGACCGCGTATAAAAAGTGCTGCGTAAATCAATACTGCGTAAAAAAAGTTCCGCGTAAATAGAGGTATAATTTGCCGTGTAAAAAATAGCGTAAAAAAAGTTCCGCGTAAATTGAGGAACGGGTGTGTGCATGTATATGTATATATATATATATATATATATATATATATATATATATATATATATATATATATAATATAGCCTTTTGCAAAAGTACTAGAACTTTCATTATAAGACGGTATTAAAAGCGATACTTTTTTAATAATATTAATAATTTTTGTGTTAACTCTCCATTTATGAATAAGTTAAATTCAGTTAAAATTCGATCTATGTGTCATTATTTTGATATTAAATATAATTGTACTTTTTATGTTCATCAAAAAGTCAGTATAGAATGATGAGTAAAATTTTAGAAAAAAATTACAGAAATTATTAAAATATGTTGATGAAGCTTATGGGGAAGAAGCTTTATTACTTATAACAATTTAAAAGTAGTAAAAAAGTTTTAAGAATACAAAGTCATTTAACCATTTAAAATGAATTAATTATATAAAAAGAATGTGAATTAATTGAAAGTGATTCTTGCTGGTCTACAGAATTAAGTAAAAATATTACTGGTATTAGTAAATTGCATCTTGACAAACGATATACATCAAAAAAAGACTGCACATGATGTTTTTTGCATAGATCTATCATTACAACTATTTAGCTAGAAAATGTATCGTAGCGTTCAATCATCCATCCTTTTTACCTTATTTGTTATTCTGTGACTATTTTCTGTTTTAAAAATTTATAATAAAAATAAAAGGAAGGTAATTCAAACGCATACTAGAAATTCAAATAGTGTCGATCAATAACATTGCATACAAGTCAAAAAAGAATACCAGACATAAAAGTTGTATAGTCATTTTGATAATTAAATTTCCTTAGAGGGAATATATTTTAAATAATTAAAAATAAAATTATAAATATTATATCAAGAATGTATATTTTAAGCAAAGTTGGGATACTTTTTGAACAAATCGTGTATATTATTTAAAATTTCAAACAAATTTGAAATATAGGACCATCCTAATATAACACCTAAATTTGTATTCTATTAAAAATAAACAGAAGAACCTTTATACATGTTTTTCTATACACCATCCCATACACATTTTTTTAAAATAAAACAAAAAACTAGGCGTCACATTTGGATGACTATATGAAGTAAATTCAAATATTTTTCTTTGCTTTTTAAGATATTTTGCGAATTTCTCAAGTACAAGATGAGATTTATGTCAAAAGAAAGACTCGTGTTTTGATTTCAAGAAATTATTTATCCATTTTTGTATTTTTTCGAAATTTTAGAAGAGTGTACTTTCTAACCATATTGCGATGATTTAAATAAATGTAAATCGGAAAAAGTAATGTCTAGAAAATGAGAAGAGTAGGAAAAACTTCACATTCTAACTCTAACAATGTGTCATTTAATAACCGTGCGATCTAATTACTAACAATCATTTTTAGTCAAATGTATGTTTTAGTTTATATTATTTTTGATTGCATTTATCAGCCATAACTCTTTTAAACAATGACAATGCTAGTAACAGAGAACTTTTACCATATTTTACCAGATACAAAAAAAAAAATTCAGACAGTAGATATTCATTTTACTGTTAATATTGATAATTGACGAAAGCTTAGTACATTTATTTAAATTTAAGATTGTTGTAAAATTCACATTTTAACAACAATTATAATTAATATAGAAAAAAAATTTCTTTGTTTGAAAAGAAATAACATTTTTATATTCAAACGACTAAATATATTCTCTTTAGTCAATTCATACAAAACACATTTTCTGTATATTTTCTTTGACTTGGAAACGTGAAGAAAAAGTAGATTGATTAACTTTCAGAGTTAATACAAGATAAAAAGTCGATAAAGCTGAGCTTTTATTTAATAACGTTTGTCATTCATCATGTTCAATTTTTTTTCCAAAGCATTATGTATCTCTCACATCAAAATCACTATTACGAAATGTTCTAAATTAAAATTTAAAAATAGTAATGTATACACAACTTTTTCTATAAGTCCTTAATTGTTTTATGCACATTTACAACACTTTACTTAGATCAGACATAAACGTCTGTAATATACGAGTACATTTCACTACGCTCCAATTTTTCTTATTACAATATAAAACATGGCTAATGTAAACAATTATGATTATTAATATTATACAGAATAGCGATTATAAAAGAAAATATTTGTTGAAAAAAAAAATTTAATGCATACTATTTGTGAGGTTTTACTTACATGTACACCCCCTATATATAAATATATATATATATATATATATATATATATATATATAGGTTATATCTCCCTTCCGCCTTCTGGTATTTTGAATTTCATGGCTATGTACAAAAATAAAAAGCGGAAGGAGATATACAACCTAATATATATATATATATATATATATATATATATATATATATATACATATATATATGTATATATATATATATATATATATACAGGAATACCTCGCTTAGTCCAGCTAATAAGATCCACTGATTAGCCGGACTATTTGAAACCGGACTAATCGAAACATTAACTAAATACAAAAAACGTTAATTGGTTCCCAACAAATTTTTTTTCCTGTTTTTCAGTAAATAAAACGAGGGTAATATATTCAAATATTTATATGTATCAACAAAACAAAATCAGGGATTTATACATTCATTTTAAATACTTTTTAAATTCATTTTCAAATGGGTTATTAAATTTAATTATCAAAAAATCGACTTTATTTTAGAATTGAGAATCGACAATTAATAAAAAGAAGAAAAAAGACCACAAAACTAGAACTGCGCATGCGTTGCGCATAATGTGCATATACGATTTCTGTTTTCTTTTTTATTATGTTTTCATAATAAAAAAGATAACTTGAAAATTTGTGTATAAAAATAATTTGATCTATTTATTTTTTTGGATTTTTTTTAAAAAAAATTAATAGCATTTTTTCAAATAAAAAACTTTTTTTGAGAAATTTCAAACCGGACTATAGTGAAACCGAACTAATCGAAGCAGGACTAATCGAGGTATTACTGTATTTATATATATATATATATATATATATATATATATATATATATATATATATATTATTCATGATGAAGTGAATTAATATAACAAATCAACTGTTTTTATAAACAAAAATTTATATTAATTTTTATAAAAAAAAAATTAGCTGCTGAATAAGTTACGATTCCTTTCATTAAATTAGGAAATTAAAATGTTTGTATATTTTTAGTACGTATAAAACATTTACAAATTTTGCTAGTGAATTCTAATAACATTGAGTCTCAAATAAAAGAGGTACAAAAATAAATATAAATATACTTGAAATTAAGAGATACATAATTTATTTCAGAGTATACTGAATGAATTAAATATTACAGAAACAAAGCATAGAAAAGTTTACAACCACTTTGAAAATCGATAAAACCTTACTGTACTCAAAATTAATGTAATTAGTTGTAATTCTAAAACTAGCAATCTTCTTTTGAAAGAAAAAATGAAATTATGTTTAAATTAGATTTTACTGAAATTATAGACTTGTATAGTATTCTACTCGGTCGTAGTCTTTAATTTTAAGCACAAGTTTTAAGAAAACTTTATAAACTAGGTTACGAATGCAAATAGAGAAGTTATTTACCGGAAAACAAGTCGGAAAGCGATTAAGGAAGAAAACATTTATGTTATTTTTAAAAAAATAATATTTAAGCTTTACAGTTTCAAAACATTTTATAAATATTTACATCATAAAAAATAGATCATAAACTGTTTAAAAAAATATATATTTTCAATCCTTAAATATTTAATCTTAGTGTTCATATTTTTATATAGTACATATTTTTTTTTAAAAAAATATATATTTACACAAATGAAATAATTTTAAACAATCAACTATTATTTATCTGATAATTTCTATTAACATTATATAACTTTTTATTGTTACTGTGATAAAGAATGATTTATATAAACTTAATAAACAACAATAAAAAAATTTGGATTTTTGTTGCAAAATTTTTCAAATATTTTTATTAACTGAATAAAATTAAAAGATTAATTTATATAATTATCAAATTGATTAATTTATCAAGAAAAATTAAATACCAAATAATTGGAAATTTTGATGTGGGCAAATTATCATCATCAGTCTCTTTTTGTTTACTGCTAGATAAAAAATTATCCAAATCTCCTTTCTATATATCTAGCTATTTAATATCTTTCCCTTCATTTGACGCTATCGATTTTTTCTTGATTCTGTACAAAATATCTGTGGTTTCTTTAGAATTTTCATATTTATAAATTCCTAATCAGTAATTTCATTATTCATCAATGATTTTTTTTTACTGTTATATGACCAACACATTACTACTTTAAACTTTTCACTATTGTTACAACGACTGAAAATTTAGGATCCTTTGAATCTAAATATCAGTGTATATATATATATATATATATATATATATATTAATTGGTAGAAAAATGTAAGTCTTAAATATCACAATAATTTAATATCTTCAGCAAACGAAGAAACATATATGTTAAGATAAATATTTATTACAAGAAAAGAAACGAGTATATTCTATAAAAAATAAAAATTATGGACGTACAAACGAAGTATAAAATTAATAAAAGTCAGTTATATAGCAAAAACACAAAACCATCAATGGAAAAGAGATATTATTGATTGCGAATTTAAAAATTAAAAAATTCTATGAAAAAACCTGCTGGTAGATGATATGGGAATATGAGAAAGTACAAATCATGGAATATAATAAACAGGTACTAGATTGCTAAAAGTTGAAAGATTTGGAAAAGAATTCCATCTAGCAAAAATTAGAAGAAGGTTATTTATATATATATATATATATATATATATATATATATAATTATTCCATACTTATTTTTACGTTATTTTCAGCAAATACCATTTTACTCATATGATTAATATATTGTAGTTACATGAAAAGTATATTTTATTCATTAACATAAATAAATTACACAAATTTTAGTTATTTCATCAATACATATATATATATATATATATATATATATATATATATATATATATATATAAGATATTAAAGTCGAACAAAGAATATATCTTTTGTATGTGTATATTTAATATGAAAATTTCAGATCATCTTGACAGAAATATTCAAGGCAATTTTTCAGAACACGATTCAAAAATAAAAGAAAAGAACTGAATTTTAAATTACCTAGTCTTTATTTCTATCAAACGTATTCCCTTGGTATCAATTATATTTTTATATCTTATATCAAAAGTATTTTCGTGTGTATAAAAATTTATATATCAAACAACCATTTTCGTGTACAAATTTACTTTGACATTTTAAAATTACGAAGAGACATTTAAACTGAATTTCAAGTATCATAATAAAATAAATTATTTTTATATTTTTGTACCAATTATAGCTACTGTGTCTATTTATGTAAACATTTTCATTTCGAAAATATATCAAATTGAAGTTTTAAAACATATTTTGTCACTAACTATATATAAGAATAACTTTACCGTCATTTTAAATGAGAATTTCTCACTTCAATTATTGAATAATTCTGAATAGTTTACGTTTTTTTCAATAAAATTATAAAATTTTCATATAAATATATGAATATAAAATTATATAATTACAATTTAATTTAATTTTTATTTAATTATACTACATATTTTTTTGTAATAAGTCTATGTGAATATGAAAAAAATTCATATCAATTAAATTAAATTACAAATAAAAATAAGTAAAAACTAGTTATTTATTCATTTTCTATAAAATAAATTATATAATATTAGGTTATAATAATGCTTTTTTTTTTTTTTTTTGTACATAGCCGAAATTCAAAAGAAACGGAAGGGAGAGAAATGCTAACTTGAAAATAAATGTTAAATACATGTTAAAGCATTTCGATATCTTTAGTCAAAAAACTTATAACTTAGATATTATCTTTATATAAAATACTTATATTTTGATTTTATTTAGGAAACAAGAAGAATTATATTCAGAAAGAAATATATTAAACACAATCAAAGTAAATAAACATAAAAAACAAAGATGATTACATATATATATATATATATATATATATATATATATATATATATATATATATATATATATATATATATAGGGTCATAAGCCTAGATTAATGTTTTATTGAATCAAAATTGTACAGATGTTTCCTACACACCACCCCTTTACACATGTTTCATTTTAATAAAACACAAATCTATGCATCATATTTGAATGACCCAGGATACTATATATATATATATATATATATATATATATATATATATATATATATATATATATATATATATATATATATTCTCAATTTAGCAAATTAAATTTTTAAAATGTATACGAATTAAATATTATTTTTTCATAAAGAAATAAATTATTTCAATTTTTTAACTATAATTTTAATTAGTCATATTTATTTTTTTCATAAGTAATCTTCAATTTATATTAAAAACTCATTTATTAAAAATGGTAAGAGGAACTTTACTTTAAAATAATCCAAATGTAGACTTATTGTAGTATAAAAATAATTATTTGTCTTATTATATATACATACATATATATATATATATATATATATATATATATATATATATATATATATTTATATAATAATTTTTAAATGTATACGAAATAAATATTATTTCTTTATAAAAAATGATTCCAATTTTAATCATACAATTTTAATTAGTCATATTTGTTAATTTTTATGATAAATTATATTTAATTTATATTAAAATGTCATCTATTAAAAATGGTAAGGGGAATTTTACTTTAAAATAATCTGAATGCGAACTTATTGTAGTATGAAAATAATTATTTGTCATATTATATATATAAATATATATATATATATATATATATATATATATATTTATTAATTATAGTAGTGGTCACTGAATAAAACCAACAATAAGTATTGTATATCAATGTAAACTTAATTCTGATAACCCTGTTTTACTATACATTACGGTCAACTATTGTTAAACACTGCCAATGTATTTACTATTAATAATGACGAAAATTAATTCTAGAGTAGTATTTTGTATTGGAGAATCTGAAATTATCTTTTACTAAGAATTTTGTTCGCTTAAATAACGGAGTTCAGTTTTGTTTGTGTCTGTTCTATTAATAATAGTATTAAATCTGCTAGTTAAAGAAAGTGGTTAAAAATTTATTAAAACACAAATAATCAAAGCGACAATAGAAGAGAAAAATAGAGTAGATATAATTTAAGCTGATTAATAAATCGTATATGTTTCCAAATCCAAATCAAAACATAGTTTAGGTATAAACGGATGTAATCATTAAGACAAAATTTTAATGTTAGAAAACACCCAGAATAAAAGTTGGTAAATTTTTGCTAATAACTGGAAATTTTTGATAAATATTGAAATAGCTAATGTACCAAAATTAAATACAATTAAATATAGAAATTAAATAAAAATAAATTATTAATAATTGTGGAGGAAATATAAAATTTTGGTCAAAATATCCATGACGCAGAATTAAAAGAATTTACTAGACTAGAAACCTGGACTTGCACAAATACATTAATGACCTTGAAAATATTTTTCTGACATTTTCTGAAGAGAAAATGTTAATAAAATGAATATTTAAACAAAAAAATAATATTAATGAAAAAAATTATTTAAGGATCATAATTTATATATGTTGTCATAAACCGCACAATTTACTGATATCAACCTGATTTAAAATTAATGATATGAGTTAAGAAATTAGTTACAAAATAGGAAATAAGGAGTATATTTAATAAAGAATATATTTAAGTATATTTATCAAAATAGAAATAGATTTTTAAAATATATATTTTTTTTAAAAATAGAGCGCCAGCAAGTTACCTTGGTTAATTCGTGACAATAGCGTTGTGTAAAGAAAACCTTATATTTTAACTCTGCGCTTAACCAATTATGCCACTTTATTCTTTAATTAAGTTACACACGGTTGAGTGAGCCAGTTTTTCGTGCGTGGATTGTAACATGAATAAACAAGACATAGATACTACAACCACGACACCGCTCCTGCTCACACGTCATTACTCATCCGAAAGTTTTTAGCAAAGAACAAAATGACTCTTTTCCCCCAGTCGCCCATTCCAGATTGAGCTCCATCAGACTTTTTTCAAAGTTGATATCCATAGTGAAAAATCGCTGATTTTAGAAGATAGAGGATATAAAAAAATACATTATGAGACATATGCGCCATTTCACAAAATGTATTGTAGGACATGTTCCAAAGCTAGACAGAAGGTTTGAAGCGGTATGTAAACAACGAAGAGGATTAACTTTAAAGAACCTAAGTTTAATCAATTTTAAACGTAATAGTGTAGATAAATGTTATTAGGAGTTCAGTTTTCTTGAAATAGACGTCGTGTTGTGGAAAATTATAAGAAAAATACGAACATTCATATTCACTCAATAAAGCAAATAACTTGTTGATTTCAATGTGAGATATTTTCGAGCTTTCATAAAAAATTAATACCCAGTAACAGAATATTAATTATCTCTTATAAATAATTCAGTCATAATATGCAAATATATTCCTATTTTATAGTCAGACAGCATTACAATACAGTGGATTTATTTTTCTGAAAAATGAATTTAATAGCTTATTTTTTATAAACAACACTTTAAACACGTTCTTTTAGTCCATTATTACAAGTCCCTAAATATAATATTTTTTTATATTTTGTCAAATATATACAAGAATACTTCGCATAGTCCGGCTAATCGGTTCCACTGATTAGCCGAATTATTTGAAACCGGGCTAATCGAAACAATAACTAAATACAAAAAACGTTAATTGGTTCCAAACAAAATTCTTTTACTGTTTTTCAGTAAATAGAAAGAGGATAATATATTCAAATGTTTGTATGTATCAACAAAACAAAATCAGAGGTTTATACATTCATTTTAAATTAATTTTCAAATTTGTTATTAAAATTTAATTATTAAAAAATCAACTTTATTCTAGAGTTGCAAATAGAAAACTAATAGCAAAGAAAAAATATCACAAAACTAGAACTGCGCATGCGTTGCGCATAATGTGCATATACGATATTGGTTTTATTTTTTATTATGATTTCATAATAAAGGAGAAAACTTGAAAAATATCGTATAAAAATGTATATATTACTTTTTTGGGATTTTTTTCAAGAAAAACGTTTTAATAGAATTTTTTTTCAAGTAAAAACTTTTTTTTGGAAATTTCAAACCGGACTATAGAGAAACCAGACTAATTGAGGTATTACTGTATTACTAAAAATCAATTAATTTAAAATAATAAGTTGGTTATAAATCATAAAATATAGTTCTTTTTTTATTACTTTTGAAGTTCTTCGCAGATCATCTATTTTAATGTCATTACTAATATATGAGGGTCGTTTGATAAGTATGGTAAATTTATTTATTGTTTAATTTAATTAAATTTTTCAATTTAGTTTTTCTTACTTTTTTACCATACTTATCAAACAACCCTCGTATATATAATATAAATAATAAAAAAATTAAAGTAATTCTGTAAACATCATAAATATAAAAGAAAATGTTTGCAATAAAATAAAAATTGCTTTAATTCTCAATTTATTCAATTTTTTTTTGACTACTTTCGAAAAAAATTTAACATTTATCATTATTTAATATTACTTAACATCTATTTTTACTGAAATAGTATTTAAACTGTTAGTCTAAACTCAATTTTTTCATTGATTAAAGTTTGGTTAACTATTCTATGAATAATACTATTTTTACGATGTTTATTATTCTGTGTTTAATTTCTGTAAACTCTTATTTATTATAAAAAAATGATTTTGATTTATATAAAAAATGATAACAAAAAGATTCTTTTATTTAAATGTAGTAACTTGTGAATAAAAATATATATATATTTGTATAAATATGCAAAAAAATAAGAATTACTTTTTGTAAGAAATAATTTAATATAAATATTTTTTTTTAAAAAATTAAATCACAAAACTAACGCATGTAGATATTCAATTCATCTAGAACGGACCTACAAATTGTTAAAAATTTTCGAATACCGTCACAAGTAATAAATAAGTCAATTCATGTCATCAAAAAGGTCACAAATCTATGAAAAAGAACATGTTGCAAAGACAATAAATAACTGAAAACACTTCATACTTGCAGACCAGATGACGAAAAGAAAGATACAACCCCCAGTTGTAGATGGATTGAATAAGGACACAAAACACACATTAGTATAGGTATATATTAAAAGTTAGTCTAGATTTTAACAGAAAGGCTCTGACGATGATGGCGTCGCCATCGAAATGCATCAGCCGATATAATTATAAATGATACAATTATAAATAATAAGTGATTATTGAACACTTTAAATTATTGTGGTGTTGGAGTTAAAATTCATTTGTGTAAAATAAATAAAAAGTTTATGAAACAAACACTTTCTGAAGATAGTAATCTTCACGGACAATTAAACAAATAATATAACATTAAATAATATAAACAAATATTAAATAAATATGTTTGAAATAGAATAATAAACTTTTTGCTATGTTGATTAAGAAAATTAAGTTCAAGTATTCTTTTTTATTAAGAAAATTATGTTCAAAAACAAAACTTTTATTTATAACATAGAAAAAATTTTAATTCAAAGTTTAATGTTAAACAGTATGTTCAATAGTATTATAAAAATACATGTATAAATACATACACACACACACACATATATATATATTTATTTGTGTGTGTGTGTGTGTGTATGTATGTGAATTATTTATACATATGTAATTAATTCAATATACAGAATGGCGCAAATAAGATTGAAAGATAATATATAAACTCTATCTAAATCCTTCTGTTTCATTTGGGCCTTTCTATATGAACAAACTTATTGTTCAAAGAATTATTTAAAGTCTAAATTATAAATATTTGAATATTCCAACTTAATGATCTATGTAATTATTATCTAAGATATTTATCTTCTAACGTTTTTAATAAATAAATAAATAATTATGTGACTAAAATATTATATTTTGTTTTTCTTTTGTAAGCATATATTATTCAATAAGTCAATATTAATGTACAAAAAATATTTCAATTGTGGGTATAAATATTTTTCAAAAATTAAAAAATTATATTAAAATATTGATCTCATACCATTTCTTAACTAATAGTCTATTTCTAATCTAGAACTTAAAAAAAAAATGAAATTGGATTACATGAGTATTTAAAATCTACTAATATAATATTTTTAAGCAGTTAAAATATATTTGAGCAAATATATGGTTTTAATAATTGTATATTTTCTTAAAATAACAATAGGAATATTTTATTTTTTGTAAAGTGTAGTCGTAATAGTACGTTTTATTTAAAAAAAAACAATTTCTAACCATATAGTTCATAAAATTTTCAGTTTTTTTAAAACAGTTTTATAGAGAAATAAAATTTAATATTTAATATATATATATATATATATATATATATATATATATATAATAATCCCTCAAAAAATGTATAAAAATATTTTTATTTAATTTAGTACTTCTATTTTTACTATAAATATGTAAAATTTTATTTTATATTCATATACGTGTACAAAAAAGAAACAGTTGTTTTTTATATTTTCATATACATCGTGATGATAATTATTTTTAAAATTTTAAATAAACCCAAAAATTTTTTTAGGAAAATTATTATTCTATTAAAGCAATTTATATAAAAAAATAACTTTTACGAGGAATAAAACAAACTAATTTGAAAAAGAATGGAATGTTATTGATTAAAATTGTTTATATTTAGTAAAAATAATAGCCGGAAATTGATTTTTCCGAGGATAAACTAATCCATTTTTTCGGAAGAGACGTTTTAAAATGCAAGTTTTTTTTAATTAAACATGTATTTTTATAACAAAATTTTATTTTCAATTACATTAATATTATTTTCAATTTTTAAATATTAAATTTATACTGAAATCTTTTAATTAAAATACACCCAAACTAAAATAACTTTTAATTAAGTTAAGTGGAAAATAATTGAGATTACAATAACAAACGCTACAATGTTTTTTTAGAATTTTTTTAAATTAAATTTATCTATGACTAAAAAAACCGTTGTTACAAATAAGAAATATTCTTTTATAAAATGTATGTGCTTTGAAAATTTTAACTTTTTAAAACACCAAAAAAATATCAAAACAAAAGTCACTATACGTAAAAAAGATTTCCAATAAACAGCAGCTTGGTGATACGTTCTCAAAGAATAGTAACACAAAAAACCTTTTTCAACATAAAAAACAAATCACTAGGCGTCCTTCGGTGTCCGAGATTTGAGGACCCAATAGGGTGAAAGCAGCAAAGGAGCCTAACAATCGTCAAATAAACACAGTGAAACGCAAGAGCGCGTTTCGCATACTTCGTGTCATACCAAAAACACCAAAAACATCTATAGTAAGAAATTACAGTACACGTATTTAGCGTCGGACGTGTCCGGAAACTTATTTTCCCAAAACTTTTCAAAGCATACGTATTTGAAAAGATATCTATGTTTGATTATTTCATATAAACATTTTTTTTACTTCTTGAAAATATTAACTATATAACTTTTAAGTTTTCAATTCATGAGTACTATTTTATTTATTTATATTAATAAAAAGATTTCATTTAATTTTTGAAAAAAGTATAAAAACAACATTTATATTAACCAAATAATTAATTAATGGTATCACATGAATTGTATTACACTAATATAAAATACACAAACACAGGTGTATATATATATATATATGTGTGTGTGTGTATACACAAATATATTTCTCTATTAAAAAGATAAGTTTAAAATATAAAATTAAAAAATAAAGAGCCATTTAAAATTATTAATTTTATTATTTTATAAAATGACTGCAATTTCTACTTGAAAAAAATATGCTATGTTTTATTATTTTACAAAAATTTAAAACATTACATAAGTTCATTTCTCTACTGTGATTAGCTAAAATTACAAAAAAAACAATTAAAAAATATATATGAGACTATAATACAAATTATATTGGAAAATAAAATAAAAATATCGATTATTTTCCAAAGGAAGAAATAAATATTAGCAACTGTATAAATGGATTTTATGACGAGAAGTAATAATATATCGAGAATGCAATGGAAAATTAATAAAGAAATAAAACAATATATAAGAATACAAAATGATGTGACAGAAGAAATGGAAAAATAACAATAATATATATATATCGGTTATATGAAGAAAATGAAACCAAAGTGATCGCTGATAAACATATAGGAATGACAATCACACGAAAAACGATGAAAAAGAATACTGTAACAAGAATAGAATGAATAAGTAAGTAAAGATAAGGAAAGAAGACGAATGATAAAAAAGTATGGATGAATAAAATTACTCGGAATCGAACATGCAAGAAATTCTAAAAAAACTCGATTATTTATATATATATATCGTATAAATAAAATTTTTAAAATCAATAATTGTTGTTTTCTTTGAATAATACCTTCATTTAATTCAATTATATAAACAATAAAATAATTTTTCAATAAAATAACATACTCTTATAGATATATAGATTTTAAATTATGTACAGTGGAATATATGTTAACATCAAAAATATTTTAAAGAGAGATACTCAAATTCATAAATTGTAAACTAAAAGGATATAAGACTCATAATTCCAATGTCAGAATTTTATAAAGAACTTTAAGTTACCGATAATTAAAAAGGTTATTAAATGTAATTGTTCAAAATATATATACATATTTATTTATATATACATATATATATATATACAATATACAGATATATATATATATATATATATATATATATATCGTATATATATATATATATATATACATATTTATATATATATATATATATATACATATATATATATATATATATATATAAATATATATATATATAAATATATATACAAATATAAAAGTAAAAAAATGAAACATAAAATTTTACTTGAAAATATAATAAAATAAGAGTATTAACATTCAAACGAAAAAATTAAGAAATTGAAATAATTTAAAATATATTTTCTTTGGATTTTTAAGAAATTTTAATATTTACTAATTATAAATAAAATATAAAACAAAGAATATAAACGCATATAATTACATTTTTTTAAAAATATTTAAATTAAAATTTTATAAAATAATTCATTCTAATTTTTAAGTGAAAATATAATCATTTTAAAATAAATTTCTTTCAAAATAAGTGATCAAAATATTCATAATTTGATATTTTTTTAGAAATATCTAGAAATTATTACAGAATATACTGAAACACATAAAAATTGAAACAACTTAAATAATATTAATATATTAGATATTTTCACGTCATTTTATAAATTTCTTATAATTTTGTTACATTAACAGATGTAGTAGCTCTGAAATTATCATTACAATTTTCCACTCACCTATTGTAAAGATTAATAATGAAAGTTATTTACTAAGATATTTGACTTGTAAATAGTTTTATAACAAGTTTTACTTAGAAAATAAATTACTTTTATTACCGTATAAAAAATTGATTTCTAGCACATCAGAGTAATCAGTATAGAAATTGTATAGAAAGAAATGAAAATATATACAAATAATTCAAAATGTGCGATAAAGGTTTAAAAATTTCCTACAAATAATTGTTTTATTTTACAAACTTGGAATTTAATATAGTTATAAAGTAAATTATCAAAAATAATAGTTATAAAGTAAATTATCAAATATTTATATATACATATATATATATATATATATATATATGTATATATATATATATATAACTCGTACATAAAAATTAGATATATATATAGATGTAGATAATGAAATACAATTTGCAAATAAATACAATTCGTTTATAATTTGAACTAATATGCACCAAAATATTCCATCTAAAACATTTCAAACTGAAACTATTTTATCTAAAAGGACGAATATGAGTTTAAAATGTAACACCCGGAATATTTGAAATTGCATTTCGTCAATTCGGACAAAATGTAATTTCAATTACAGTTTGTCACTAGTACATATTTTACAAGTATATATATATATATATATATATATATATATATATATATATATATATATATATATATATATATATATATATATATATATATATATATATATATATATATATATATATATATATGTATATATATATATATATATATATATATATATATATATATATATTTATTCAGCTCAAATGAGACTGAAGAAAAGTAATGGATAGTAAATCATAGTCAGCATGTAAATGAATGTCTAAACTCTTCAGTCTTATTTGGAACACCTTTATAATATCGATTCACTACATATAACCCATTTCTTACAATAACGAAACAGTTTTAATGTTGCATCACTATTGATTTTGTACTATTATAAATAAAATACATTTTGTATTTACTACTAAATAAATTTTATTACCAGAAAAAGATATTTTAATGTTAGATTTAATTCTTTAATTTATATGACTATTCTTTTTAAATATACGAACTAATTAAAAATTATACTTCATATATTTTGTGCTATTATGTACTATTATAATAAAATACATTTGTAACTACTAAATAATTTTGAAAGGTTAGATATATATAATGTTATATATAATATATAATTTATATATATATATATATATATATACGAATAATCATCATATGTATATATTTTGTGCTATTATGTACTCTATAATAATAATATAAGGTAACCCAAATAAGCTTGAAGAGGTTAGACATATATGTATATATGTGTATGTGTATGTATATATATATATATATATATATATATATATATATACATATACACACACACACATACTTTCACTATCATTTACTATTCTTCAATCGCATCTAGTCCACCTATAAAATATATATATTTATTTCTTTGAATATTTTTTCGTTTACAAAATAAATTACAAATAAATGTTTTTTTTTTATTATAAAGTAAGAGAAAACTAATATTTTAATTTCATTTTCATTAATAAAATATACATGAACTTTTCCTCATCGTTCAGGAGAAAATGTGTTTTAAGGGATTAGTTTTTAAATGTTTTTGACTATTAAATATTCAATTAACATAACGTATAATAATAAATAAAGAACACAGTTGTTATATAGTTTTTTCTTTTTTTTGAATTAAATTTCTACAAAATTTAATTATTCTAATTTAAAAAAATATTTATTAAGTTATTATTATTACACACACACACATATATATATATATTATAATTATTACATACTACATCTCTTCCTCTCTCTCTCTCTCTCTCTATATATATATATATATAGAGAGAGAGAGAGAGAGAGAAACTAAAATAGTTTTTAATAATATTGGAAGAAATTTATTATATTTCTTGATATAATCATCTGCAAAATATGTACTTAAAATATTGTTTTGTAATTAAAAAAAGAAAATTCCTTATAGTTAATCACGCTTTTATAATTATTCTATGTTAAATAATCACAAAATTGATGTTACTTATTTATATATAGTTATTGAACATTTTTAATATCTTATCATGTTGAGGTGATAGTTTATTTGTATAAAAAGAAAATGAGTTATTGAACATAAGTTCGAATCATTATTTTTAAATATGTGATGTAAAAATAACACTATGTTGTGAAAAATACGAAGTCATCCAAATGTGACGTCGAGATTTGTGTTTTATTAAAAAGAAATAATACACATGGTTTCCTATACACCACCCTATAATCATGTTTCTTTTTATAAAACACAAATCTAGACCTCACATTTGGATGACCCTATATATATATATATATATATATATATATATGTAAGATGTGTGTGTGTATGAGTAAGAGAGAGAGTGCATTTGAAATATATCTGGGAGAACTTATTAACACAAAAGAAATATTTAGAGATATAGTGAACAGGAGAGAGTAATAATAAGATGGTGTTCATTGTGAAGACATTCTTATATTATGTTGTCCAATATTCATCCTTGTTTAAACAGAAAAGTTTTTGTTTAATGCATTCTACCTATTCCCATTAATGGTAAGAAAATATAAGTCTTAATGATAGAACAATTTAGTAGCTCCAAATTAAACAATTAAACCTAGAAAGATACATGTCAAGAATTACTCGTACAATGAGAGATAGAAAGAAAATACAATGCATCATAAAAAAAAACAAATATTACGAATATTACAACAATAAGAGATTTTAAATGGAAATGATTTATCATATTGCAAAAATAAGTCTATCAATGGACAAAAGAGTTATTGGAACCATAGAAGATCCAGGAAGAGACTTGTATATAGATTGGTTAGAAATATTGAAAATGATTTTAGTGGAAAATTTTAAAAGAAGCTTTAATTCAGCAGTAAATGGAAAAAGGCTGATAATATAAATATATATATATATATATATATATATATATATATAATGAATTATAAAAAATCACTCATGTCTTTTTCTTTTTATAAAATTGCTAATAACGTTTATAACATTGATGATTTTAAAAGTGCTGAATTATAAAATATTTTTTTAAATTTCAACGTTTTAACAATGATGATACCGATATCCAAAATAATATCACCGAATAAAAAAAACAATAAGTGATTATAAAATTTTCTGGTTTTTGAGTAAGCATTTAGTGTGTGTTAAAGAGAATTTTCCATAGTATCAAAGCAATCAGTAGTATTAATTTATTTTCAAGAAAAGTAAAGCAGATTTAAAATTTTAATTTTGTGATTTTTTCATTGAAGAAAACACCTGCAAAACGATTAAATATATTCATGTTTCAGTTGTGAAAAAGAGCTTCTAAACTACGTTCATTGTAAATTACTAAAAATGTTTAAACTAGTATGAAACAACTATAATTATATATATATATATATATATATATATATATATATATATATATGTATATGTACTAGATTAAGTATATCAATAACTAACAATATTATTTTATAAACATGTCCGAAGCGATTCTACTGAAGATTATAATTCAAAACACTAAGCAAACAAGTTACGTTACTGTGTTTAACTTGAATACGCCAAAAATATTGTGACCCATAAGGAACGTGACTAACAACAGCGCCTTCTCTGTCTCGGCACGAACCAGCTAGCCAACGGATTAACGCGGCTTCGAAACACGTAAGCGACGTAAAAGGATGGATAATGTTACAATAGCGTACGTGTTATACTGACACACAAATATATATTTTCTTTTTCATCACCAGTTTTCGTATCTTTACACAAAAATCTTTTTCACTTAGTGTCCCTTGAAACCAATTGCAGCAAAACGTCGATAATTCGACTATATAACAAATCCTAATATATTATAGAGTGATAAACACGAAATATGAGGTCGTCATGATATGTAATGGAAATTACATTTCTTCCAACTGGACGAAATATTAGTCTGAAGTATAGCATATCGAATTGTTAACGTCAATAAGTGAACAGAGGAATGAAATAAATAAGTTATGTATTTTATTTGGTTTACTAAATATGTTTAATATAAACTATTATTAATGAAAATATTTAATTGTTTAATTTAGTAAAATAAAAATTTAATGAAATTTTAATTTTTATATTAACAATTCTCTCTTTTTTCAAATAAAACTAAAAAAATATATGTTTTAATAAACAATCAAACATGAGCTGAATTTTTATCAAATATTAAAATTTTTAAGCAATACCTTGTCAACTAATCGGGTTGATCTATTTGTTTTAAATTTCATCAGAAAAAACTGATTAAGCAGATCTACTTTTTATGTTCCATGTTTCATTATATATTTATTATAAATAAATATAAACACTATAAGCATTAGCAAAGAACTGAAACGTATGTACGGTCACAATTTTATAATTATAAATTTTCATTAATTATAATTATTTATGGTATTAATTTCTCTATCATAGAAATTACAGAAGTCAAGGCGTATTACTGTTCGCGACAATACGCGGTGCTTAGCGAATTTTTCACTAATGAGTGATTCGAGCGGTTAGCGTAGTGTTAAAATGTTACTAAATTTAATATTTCATATCTGAAAAACAGATATGTGTCAAAATTTATTAAAAAGTTAATTACGCCAAACCTAAACGAACTTTTTAATTATATTATATTTATCTTCTTTTTCTCTCTTTTCTCTTTATATATTTATATATAAATATATATATATATATATATATAAATAAATAAATATATATATATATATATATATATATATATATATATATATATATATATATATATATATATATATATATATATATATATAAATATATATACAGGTAACCTCAATATAACAGGGTTGTTACGTTTCTAAAAAATGCTGTGTTATGCGAATCCGTGTTATACGAAACACGTTTTCAGTGAATTGAAAATGTGAAAATCGGAGAAAATCGGTCATCGTTACGTGATACTTCCGGGATACTTTTAACTGAAAGGCCTCAGCCCGACGAAACAAAATACTAATGAAAAATAGAGGGTTAGGTTCCAAAAATTAGAAAAACATACTATTATATTTTTATAATTAGGAGAAATATATTTATTAAAGCAATTTTTATCAAAAATATTACATATTAATATGTATTAAATAATGTTTTCTTCGTCATCACTAATAAGCATCATCATTAATCGAGGGTGTTTTCCTTTTGAGAAGATATCCTCATCCTCTGAACTTTCTTCATCATTATCTTGAGTTTTATGCTCTCCTTTTTGTAAAAAATCTGTTATTTTAGATTGCTTGCTTTTAGCTGAGAGTAAAATCTGTAATTTTTTTCTAGCGAGATAAAATGTCTTTGTAAAGGTATTTTTTTATTTCCGCTGGACATAGTTCAGGGCTACAAATTAATTTACAAAAATGAGAAACATAATTACCATTAATAAAAATGGTTTAATAATACGCACCCGAATATTTTTATACTATGTATAATGTAGTAAAAAGAAAAACACAAAGTTTTAAAATGTCCTTAATAATCCACGAATAAAATGTGGATTTCAAATTCTAATAAATTTCAAAATTCTGCAGGCAAATCTGATACAAAATATACGCTCAAATGAAAAATTTCCAATGAGATATCTCATGCACTAAAAAGCTTTTATTTCGTTGTGTGTTGTACGAAGATTTCCTTAATTTCGAATTTTGTTCCTAAGTAGTTTAAGCGTTGTACGGGGATTTATCTAATTCTCAAACCGTGTTAGAGTGAAACCGTGTTATACGGGAGTTACATGTATATATATATATATATATATATATATATATATATATATATAAATAAAATATAACGTATGTCTAAACTGCAGAAATTTTAGACCAGAAGGCTCTTTTTAGTGTAACTATACATATATATCATATATATATACATACATATATATATACATATATATATATATATATATATATATATATATATATATATATATATATATATATATATATATAGGTGGCACTAAATGAGGCTGAAGGGTTTAGACATACGCTTATTTTCTTACTATTATTTACAATTCTTTTTTATCTTTTAAAGCTACCAATGTATATATAAATATTAGAAAATTAATAACACTATTTTATAAAAAAATCTTTTTTTTTATATAGGATGATCCAAATGCAATGCCTAGATTTGTGTTTTATTAAAAAGAACCAAAAGAAACTATACACATGTTTCCCTATACACCACCATATTCACATGTTGATTTTTAATAAAACATCAATCTAGACTTCACATTTAGATGACCCTACATTATAAAATATTTA
>CP092090.1:37133567-37138567 GCA_029203775.1 Neoneuromus ignobilis
AAATATATATATATATATATATATATATATATATATATATATATATATATATATATATATATATATATATATATATATATATATATAAATGTAAATAATATGAAATTAAATTTCATAAAATTTGTTAACATGAAAAACATTTATATGTTTTGTAAGAACACACGTATAAGGGTTAACATATAGTATCTACTTTTACAGTTCTTGCAGATGTGACAAATCGTCATAATGGTCAACATATTCGTTCTATGTTCAAACACTTGTATAAGAGGATTGTACAAATAAGATTATTTCCTTTTGGTTTAAAATTGACATTGTTTACTTATGATTTCTTCTCGTTATTCTTTTCTAAATCGGATTTTACGTACTTTATAATCTTGTTTCCATATACTTTAATACACACACATATACATACACACGTACACAAATATATATATATATATATATATATATATATATATATATATATATATATATATATTTGTTGTTAAAGAAATTTGTGAACACTATTTATTAAAAAATCAATATTATTTTCTATACATTTCAAGCTACTGAATGTATGAATATTATTTTTATTTTATTTTTTTTAAATATTCTTTATAATAATTTAAGTTATTAGGAATTTTGTTAATTATAAAAAAAAACTTCTAACTTCTTTGTCTTATTTTATTTTGTGTAATTTGAAAAAAACTGCTACTTATTTGTTTTTAATAAACTGATTCAATTATTTAATTAAATTATCTCACTGTGAAATTTTTAATTCTGAATAAAAACACCAACTTAAAATTTATATCCGGTATTTATGATAGCTTTTTATTAAATCATTTTTAGAAAATATACTATATATCTTATTTTATTAAATTTGACGTTATTTCAAATTAATTTTGTTTTATTTAATTATGATTTTTAAACCGCATAAAAAGATAATTTATAAGAAATCACATTTAGAAAATGAATAATGATCAAAATACGTTTTATTTTTTATAATGTATGAGGAGACTAAAGTAGTTGAAGTTATTTTAAACTGATAGAAAGATCGATATCCATTAAGTAATTGAAACAACCATTTTATAAATGAAAGATTTCATGTCTTGTAAGTCGAAATGCATTTTGAAAATGTATTCGTTAATAGGAATTTGTTCAAATTCATGACTTTAGAATTCTTTAGATATTTAATTAAATTAAATAAAGAAATAAACTAACCATCAAATATAAAAACTGCATTTACAACGAAGCATCTAGAATGGATCACAATTATATTTTATATAATTGTTATTGTTAAGAGTTTTAAACCTTATATTTTTCTTAAAATAAATCTTGTAATAAATTAAAATAACTTATTCTATATGTAAATTATTTCTAGTTACTTAAATACTGTTATGTTTTATTAAAGTATTAAAAAAATATTTTCTTTTTACTTCATTAATTCTTTAACATTGATATTTACCATTAATGTTTAAAAATAAATTAATTACATTAAATAAATGTAATTCGTTCAATTTAGTTTAGTATTAGAATGAATAAAATATTTGAAATGTTTTTAATTACAAACTGTTGTTAATGATTTTGTAATTAATCCTTTAATGAAAAATAAATGAAGAACTAAAGTATACTTTATAATTTCGCATTGATGAATGAGATTAAAACGCTATTTACACGAATGCGAAAAGAAACGTTTTCTCATGACAAAGAAATTACTCAATTATATTTCAAAGACATAAATCTGTAAAGATTAATGGAAGATAAATATAAGACGAGAGATTTGGAGTATAACGAACGAAACATGGAAATAGTTATCAGTGACTAAAGTAAATAAAAAGTTTTTGAAACACATTTATGAATCATTCATTTTGTTTAAGTTCTGTTAAATACACTTTCATTTATATATATATATATACAAAAATTTTTTTATTTTATGTAAGTAGATTCAATTATACATTTTTAATATAATGAAATTTTCTAAGCAATGCATTTTTAATGCTCTTTTTATATTTTAATATAATATTAATTTTTGTATAATAATAATAAAAATATATACATATATTCATACGTTCATGAATATTGAATTGAAAAATACATACATAGATTATTACTTTTGGATCGTTCATTTTTGTTATTCTCATAAGAAACCAATAAAGAATATGTGCATAGTGACAGTTTCGATTCTAGTAGATACCAAATCCATATGACCTCATTTTCAAACGAATACGAAGTTTTTGTTCAGTGATGCAGAATTATAAATTTTTCAAATGTATATTAGATCGTTGTATTTCAAAATGCACAACTTAACTTTTCTACTTAGAATTGACAATTATTAAATAACAAAAGTCTAAATAAATTATATGAATAGTATATATTAATATAAATAATACTGAAACAAGAATACATTTAATTTTCATCAAATATTAAATTATTTTAATATATACACATACAATACATCATTTTGTTATCATTATACTTTTGTAAGCAGAAGTTATTTTATTAACTGATATTACCCTTTACAAATTTAATGTAAATACTTTCCCGTTTCAAATCAGTATTTCATTTCAAATATATAATACTAGCACTGTTTCATTTTTTAAATTTCAAAGGAATAACAGCAATTCGTTTTCCTGATGAACTTACCAACTCTACATAACTTTCATTTCCTTAAAATACACAAGTTTTCTATTACAATTAACGCCTTTGTTTAAATCGTTCAAAACAATACTTCGTTTTTAAAAAAAATCTGTACAAAACTCGATCATATCAGGCAGAAATCGATCATATAAAATTTTTACCGAAGCCCGTTTTAATTGTAATTAATTATCTTACATATATTTTTTAAATATACTTATATAAATTAATAAGAACATTCAAATGACTATATTAACCCCTTAATGAAATGATGCATATCTTATTAAAATATTATAACTTTGTAATTATTTTCAATATTGAAAAAATAATTGTGATAATTGCTAGTAACAATAAATAGAATAAATTTTATTTTTTTTGTTGTAATTTTTTAAAATAATATTAATTGAAAATAAATCAGAAATAGAGGTTTATTTTTAAAAAATCTAATCAATTTAAATCTACAAAATGTAGAATATTTGGTCGCATTTTTTTAATAAATAAATTTTAATAATGAAAAGATTATTTCATTTTTATTTAACTTTATGTAACTGATTTTTTAACATTTTATTTTTTTATGTTGATTTTTGATTTTTATTAATATATATATATATATACATATGTGTGTGTGTGTGTTTAATGTAAATACAGTGTTTCAAGAATCAATTTTTTCGAAGTTAAACCATTTTATAGAATTTTTACAAAAATTCATTCTGCATAAAATAATTTTATTAGAAATTAAAAAACAAAATATTATTAACATTTTTATTTTGTATTTTTTTCATAAAATATGTGTTCAAAAATTGTATTTATTATTACGAATGTTGCATGTATATTTATATTTTTTAATATAAAAATCCATATTCAATAACAATATAAATCAGTAATATAATCAAATAATATGTTTAGTAATTTATTAAAATATTTTTTTGAAGATTTTTTTAAAAATATTTCCATTATTTTTCATTTCAAATTATATACATCAAAGAAAATATTCAGATAGCTAAATTAGAAAATTACTACTATTGCATTAATTCATTCTATATTAAATTCAATGTTAATTTTGTACATTAATTATTTTATTTTAAATATAATGAATATTGATATAAAGTTGAAAAATGTATGAATTAATTTTATAGAAAATTCAATTCAAGTAAAACTATTTATTTATAAATAATCAAACCATTAATGAATATTGCAGAAGAAATCGGTAATGTTTTATTCAAACTCGAACAATTTTTATTTCAGAGCGGATATTATCGAGAATATTGTAGTTATAATGTGCATTGAAACATAAAAGATGAAAAATGAACAATCTCATAAATAAAGAACACTGTAACTTTATTAAACTTTGAAAGATACAAGTTTTTTTTTCATTTAAAGTTCCTAATTCATCAGAAAGTTCATTATATGGAAATTTCTTGATAATAATCATTGATAAAAAATTATTTTATAAAAATTACTAAGAAACAAACTGAAATATCAAAACTCGAACAATTCTTAAAAATATCTTTCTAACACAAAAGTTTTACCCGTCAAAGATAATATCGGTTTTTCAAATAAGAAACTTTTTTTTCGTGACAGAATTGTCAGCGCTTCGCTCCAGGGTTTTCAATAAAAATACGATAATATCAAACGTGGACTTAAAGAACGGCCAAGTTTTTTTTAGCTTATAGTTAAGACACCAATTGTAATGACATGAACTCATATTTCATATATTTTTATCTGTTCGTATTTTTTTTTTATTTTAAATAATTATGTTAGTTTTTTATGCATTCAAAATCATTATTTAATATTTAAATAAATTTTCTGTTAATATGATTCATCAAGTAAAATTTATATATATATATATATATATATATATATATATATATATATATACACACACACACGTGCGTGTGTATTTATGAATGTTATATTTTTTAAAAAATAAAATACGTATATATTATTATTTATTTACACTTAAATATCTTTTTTTTATCTATTCGTGTAAATAATTTCTATTGTAATTAAAAAGGATGTAAACATATTTTTTAAGTCATATCATCATCATTATCAAACACTCTACGTATTGATGGATGAAGACCTCTTCTAAAACTTCCAGATTTCAAACATCCACGCCTTTTTTCTTTAATTTAAGCTGATAATTTTTTCACGTTTTTATTCAATCTATTCATGGATTTCTTTCGAAGCTTTTGTATATTTTTTCGTTCTCAATCACCAATTTTTCTTGTCAGTCTTTTTCTCTTTTTGATATATTACTACCTCATTTCTATTTTAATTTTTTTTTAATAACGTTTGCCATTTTGGTTTTCTTCAAAATTCACTCATTTCTATTTTTATCTCTCTATGCATATTTCTATATTTCTTTGTTATCTGTAACTGTTTAA
>CP092090.1:37143567-37163567 GCA_029203775.1 Neoneuromus ignobilis
TTAAAATAGTATATGAATATTAATTAGACAATATCAAAACACTTATTTCTTACGACATATTAAAAATAAATTATAGAGAATTAATTTTAATACTTTTATAACGAATATTCCTACTAAAAAGTTTATAATTTTGGTAATTTTTTAGCTATCATCATTAATAACAAATGACATAATTTTTATTTTTTAAATAATATTGTTTATGAAAATTTGAGAAATAACATTTAATAAAAAAATTAAATAAAAACTACTATGATAATTTAATACAATTATATATTCTAAACAAATGTATTTTAGTAATTAAATACTAAAATAAGAAAGAGATTATTTATTAATTAATTAACCAATATATATATATATATATATATATATATATATATATATATATATATATATATATATATATATACACGAATATAAATATACAAGTATATCAATATTTACTTTGAATATGTAATAAAGAGAACAATGTTTATTTTTAGAAACAGCGCTTTTTTCTTATTTTTCTATTATAAATACTACTTTTAAAAATAAAACAAAAAATATGTATCTCATTACATTCTCCTAGAAACCATCTGGTAGTCTGAACTGTCAGTAGCAGCGTAAATTTTTAAATTAAAAAAAGTTGTGTCTTGTAGATGTTCATAATAAAAAAAAAGTTTAATTCTCGTGATATGAAACGAGTGTATCGTTCAACAAACTAGCAATAATTTTTTTCTCTGTGTAACCTCAGTCAATATTAAACGTTTCTAATAATATTCGAAATTAGACATTTATAAAACGTAAATAACATCATAACTTTTAAAAACGTGTTGATTACAAATAAAAATTGAATATTGATAATTCACTGATTAATTATAAATTATTTTCAAATTAATATATATTTAATTATATATGTATCAAATTTAAATATATGTATTACGTATTGAATAAAACAATTTAAATTATTTACTTAATCAATATTTCTGAATAGTGTTTAATTACTTTTTTTACAAATTGAAGTTAACGAATTAATTTCAGAGCATTACAACTATAAATTACTTATAGAAAACTGTACGAAACTGCAACAATGAATCAATTAAATAGAAACACCTTAATATAATAATATTAAAATAAAAAAACATACAATAAATTATTATTAAGAACTTTCATCAATTCTATTTTATATGATATAATAAACACTGTATTTTATATCTATTTTATTTAAAAATTTTAAGTAATTTTTTGAATGTCATATATATATTTAAATTATTTTTAAAAAATATAGTAAATTTAACAATTATTTTCAAGACCTTATTATTCATGGTGTATATATATTTATACACTTTGTGTACATATTTATTAAACTATATCAAAATAAACCTCAAGAGATTCTATTTTACATATATTACGATTAATAAGATAAAGCATGTAACAAATTTAATAGTTACGCTACGTTTTGTTCAAAAATTGAATTTAAAATAGGAAAACATACACCCATAAACATAAGCACAAACGTGAGTGTTGAATGTGTGTTTATATACATATATAAATAAATAAATGTGTATATATATATATATATAAATATGTGTATGAATGTATACATTTATTAGATATAACACATAATAAACTACTGTATATAACAAAGTATTATAACATTTCACTATTATATTACATTTCTGTTCCATTCCTTTCAAATTTATCATTATGAGAACATAAAATATAAATCTCCACTAACATATGTTTAAATAAAATTGTTAATATAACCAAAGAGATGAATTAAATAAACAATAATATAAATGTATCCCTTTTAATTTTTTTTTATTTTACCACAGAGGTCTTTGTTTGCATATGTATATGTATATATGTAAATGTATGTATATATATATGTATATACATATGTATGTATAATATGTAAATGTATGTATATATATATATTCCCAATATTTTCTTTAAATAGAAGTTATAAATTTATTCTACTAATAAAAAAATAAGTATACATTATTCTTGATACTTTTTCATTAGTATGAAATAAAAAAGAAAATATTATTGTATACAAGTGAATTATAATAAATAAATGATTAGATAATGTTAATTGTAAATCTTGTTATAATAAGAAAAATAAATTAAATTTTTGTCAAATAATTCCAAAATATTTTTATACTATTCACTTAACATATTTTTTATAAGTATATTATAAATTTTTATTAGATTTTTCAAAGTAAAAAAAATTAAAGAATATAAGGGAATAAAACACACATTACATTACATAGTAAAACGCCCATTTAAGCATACTAATGGAATTAGTGTCAAGAAATGATTAAATTATAAATATAAGAAAAGTCCCACCTCAACACACTATTGGATATAAACATGGCCTGTTTAATTACTATTATATCAAACATTACGAAATGATTACATTATAAATATTTCAAAAAACAAATTATGTCCACAGAAGTAGTTTTTGGAAATATTTAAAAATAAAATCATTAATAGTCAGTTATCATTACTTGTTATTTTAAGATATAAAAAGATAAGATAGCCTAAATTTTACAGAATTAAAAAAATAATAGTAATTCTAATTTGAATAGAGAAATATATTTTAAATAAAACAAAAATAAACCGATCGAATTTCAACAACTATCGATGGATGTTAGAGAGAGAAGTAGTAAACTATTGAAACATTTATAATAAAAGGACACATATTGAAAAAAATAAATTATCACCTTAAACAATATAAGATATAATAAATATACATGGTCATCGAAATGTGACGCCTAGATTTAAATTTTATCAAAAATAAACTATATACATGTATCTTTTAAATAAAACACAAGTTTAGGCGTCACATTTGGATGATCCTATATAAGTAAAATGTGTTTAATAATCACTAATTGTTCATTTTGTTTTCTTAACAACTGGCTAATGCGCATGTTGATGACGATACTATTATCGTTAGATCATTGCAGTTATAAAATCTGTAGTTATTAGATACTTTTTAATATCTTTGTGTTTGGGGTTTTAATTCATTTGAGTGAAAATGAATTTATCGAAGTTTCAAAATAAATATTAATAAGGATATATAAAAACCGTAAATATCTTAATAGAAAAACAATCGGAGATCATATAACAACATAAGTAGACATTTTAATTTTGGCTAACGCATTAAGTTAAAGTACAAATTAATAGAGAAAAATGTTCCAAATACCATGAAACACCCATCGTTTTTTGAGATTAACAATGAACACGAAATATCATGTTCATACATATATTCAAAATATTCATAATTATAAAAAATACAGTATTTTGTAAATAAAATCGATGAAAATATCTATATAAAACATATTTTTCTTAAGTTTCGTTTACTATGGCGAACCAAACGACTAAGTGAATAGCAAGGCGCCTGTTAAACTGTATACCGATCTGCGTTACAAACCCTTTTTTCAAACATTGATAGCAGTGTAATAGAGGTGTACGATTTGCTGGTTTTCCGTCACCGAACTAATAGTTGTAAAGTTCAATAAAATTTAATGTTATGTCCTTAAATCGTTCCATTTTCAGACGAAAAAGAAAAACTTAATAAAATATCAAACCACCTTCGTCAACAATTGCTAACATCCCACTAAAATAAAATCAAATAAAAGAAATGATCGTCGAAATGTTCGCAAAATCGTCCACACTTGTTGAAACAAATTTGCGGGACACTCTTTTTTTACGATTCACCAAAATACCAATATTCGATAAATCGCCGAAATCTTGCACGATTTTGTTTTAGATGCATTCAAATGGTTTGAAATTTTACTTAATATGGCGTCCAGTTTCCCGTTTAATTCGTCGGTGGTGTATGAAGTTTTACTCTATAGATATAATTTTCTATACACATATTTATACATATACATATATATATATATATATATATATATATATATTAGGTTGGCAAATATCTCCCTTCCGCCTTCTGGTCTTTTAAATTTATATGTACAAAAAAAAAAAAAAAAAAAAAAAAAAGCGGAAGGGAGATACTTGCCAGCCTAATATATATATATATATATATATATATATATATATATATATATATATATATATATTATATCATATATTGTATATATAAAGTTAACAAAATTATTTCTTCATTTTGTATATAAAAATAAAACATAATTAAGAACATTTTAATTATAAACACCTACCTCTATTTAACTTTTTCATCATTTTATTTCATTTTCTGTTTCTGGAGAATACAAATACAGACACTATTAAGAAACTGCCACAAAAACATTAATTAACTATTTTAAATTACAAATTATTCATTTCAAAAGTATACACAATTAAACATATATACAAATAAAAAACTTTAATTCATGAACAAAAACCAATAAAACATGAATTAATTAAATATTTACACTTATTCTTTCCACATTTTAAACACCAACCGTTCGTTTTAATTTCACTCACTCGAATAAAATAACTACTGACTGTATTAATACACAACTTATACAACTATATAAATGGTTTTTCGAAGGATAGACCGTACGTATTATTCAAATATTATAAATTGTATGTTATGTTAATCAAGTTATATAAGATTTTCATATATCAAATATGTAATACCTATTATACAATAGTAATGGTATATACTTTGTCTGCTTTATTTCAATGTGTGGTGATATTGGAATAGAAATGAAAGCAAAATTATTTTCTATTTGAAATAAATATAATTCAGTATAACTGAAATAATATTATTAAATAATGTATATAAATGGCTCAAATGATACTGAAGGATAGTAAAGAATAGTAAATTATAGTAAGGGAGTTAATGTATGTCTACACCCTTTGTACCAAGCTATATTTAAAAGTAATATTTTAATAGCACAATTTTATTTACTTATACACAAATGAAAAGTTAAAATGTATTTGATATTTTATTATATTTTTAGAAATTTTTCACACAACACGAGTGTACATCCACGTGTATACGTATATATATACATATATATATATATATATATATATATATATATATATATATATATATATACTCGTATATATATGGCTTTCCAATTAACGCTAGAGAAGTTTTATTGGAAATAAAACAAAAAGTATTTAATTAATTTCTAATTTTTTTATTTTCAAGCATATTCTATGCCATATAATCTATGTCAGGAGTTCCCAACCTTTTTATATCCTAGAGCGCATTCTAAAATATCGGTAGGGCGGCGGCACCAGCTATTTTTTAAGAATATTTATAATTGACCAAGGATAAAAAATAATAAACAAAAATAATTTCAAAATAATAAAATTATTGCGCAAATTACATATACACAAAGAAACGTACATACAAAACGTAATATAAAGTAAACAAAAAGCACACATACAAAGAAATCATTTAAAAAAACATAAAAGAAAACATTAAAAAAAATATCAATTTGTCAGTGTGATCTTTGGCATTGCATTTCATTAGCCAGTGCCTTGTAATTAGGAGAGTATGACGATATCCTGTTAACAGCTAGCCACTTGACAAAGCGTAACAAGTACAAGGGCGAAAGCTAAGGATATACTCCATACATACGATATCGCAAACATACCAACAAATATAATAAACCTATGTAGGTACTCAAACAACAATATTTTAAAATTTTAACAAATGTATAAAAATAATTTATATTTTTAATTAGTGTTTGTGAAAAAAAATTCTGTTGCGGTCGAATAGTGGCGGGCGCCATGGCGCCCGCAGGCACGGGGTTGAGAATCCCTGATCTATGTCATTAATGATGGAACACAATTTTACTCATCTGACCACCACGACTTCGCTTGACATAGTGCATTTGATTAGTTCAATTTTTAGTCACTCTTTCACATAATTATCGTCCAAAAAAATTTCATGAATTACATGTTCAATATTTATTTTTAATACTTCTGTGTTTGTGGCTTATCAGCAAAACAAATGATTTTACATCAATCCACAAAAAATAATCAAATGGAGTTAAATTACATGATATTGGTGGCCAATTTATGGGTCCATTTCGAGAAATAATGGACTCATTAAACTTTTCTTTCAATAAGTCTATTAAGGTTTTTGCAATTTCTAAGCGTTGTTGAAATGTTAAATATTCCATGATAATTTGTCAAAGTATACTAAGTTGATATGTCAAAATGAGCTTAAAGAAATTTGGACATGGCTGCCCTCAGCTGTCAGAGTTCTGACATTCTTATTAGAAAACCATATATATATATATATATATATATATATATATATATATATATATATATATATATATATATACAGGTAACCTCCATATAACACTGATTTCTACAACACGGTTTCGCTCTAACATGATTGGATAATTTGGAAAAATCCCCGTATAACACGGCATTCATACAACACGGTTTGAGAATTTTGATAATATGAATTTTGAAGATATCCAAGAATGACTGATAGAAGAAGAAACTGTTGAAACAAATGACATCTGGAATATTCCAAGATAATTCAGGGAACGATAACACAGGTGAAAAAGAAGATTAAACACTTTACTCTTAAAGTGTAAAGAAAGATCTAGACTTAGCCGAATTGTTGGAACTATATTTCATAAATGAAGATCCTTTCACTGAAAGAAGCACAAAGTCTAAAAAAGAACTTTACAGTTATTTAGCATCATATAACAAAATTTATGAAGATCTCTCAGTTAAAAGCAAGCAACTAAAATAAAATATTTTTTTACAACAAAAAGTACAGAATAGAAGTCAAGATAATGCTGAAGAAAGTTCAGAGGATGAAGATATCTTGTCAAAAAAAAAACACCATCGATTATTTGTGCTTAGTAGTGATGACGAAGAAATGTTATTTAATACATATCAATATGTTATATTTTTTTGGTAAAAATTGCTTTAATAAAGATATTTCTCTTAATTATAAAAATTCAATAGTATGTTTTTTTAAATTTTTGGAATCTAACCCCATTTTCGCACTAATTCTTTGTTTCTTATAACACGGATTCGCATAACATGGCATTTTTTAGGAAGCTAACAACCGTGTTATAAGGGGGTTACCTGTATATATATATATGTGTGTGTGTGTGTGTGTGTGAGTGTGTGTGTGATTGTAATACGCTTCTAATCAAAAGTAGGTTGAAACGCCTTAAAAATAATAATGATGATGATGACATACAGATGGGAATTTGGAAACTTTTAAATCTATACTTATAACATTGACTCGCAAATGTCATGAGACAGGCATATTAATAGAAAAGTTTATATATTTAAAAATATTACATAGTAAATAAAATATGATAGTTTTCAGTAATATTTTATTAGATGTTTTATTGGAAAAAAAATATTTTTTAACAAATATTTTTTTTCCACATATTTTAAAATATTTTTTATATATTATTTAATTATCAATGTTTACATTAATAATTTTCTTTAAAAATATTTTAGTAAAATCTTAGAATTATAAATGTCGTTATTTTGTAAAAAGTCGAGTTTCCAAAAATTATAGACAGATAGTAAAATGAGTCAAGTCATTATTTACAAGTCATTATTTTCAGTCAAGTCATTATTTACTGCTAATATACGAGGGTCGTTTGATAAGTGTGGTAAATTTATTTATTGTTTAATTTAATTAAATTTTTCAATTTAGTTTTTCTTACTTTTTACCATATTTATCAAACGACCCTCGTGTATATATATATATATATATATATATATATATATATATATATATATATGGATTCTTTCATTTATTAATTTCACATGATTGTACATAATGACAACATTGATAGCAATGTTGATAGAATATATTTAAAATATAGAAAATTTCAATCTAATTTATTTAATGTTCTATTAATCAATACAAAGAGGTCCTCTATGGACGACAGACCAAAAAGTGTTCGACCACGAATAATAAAAACGACAGCAACCGTTAAGGTAGTAACGGGAAAAATTCGCAGAAAGAAAATGAAAATTCCGCAAAGAGCAATGTACCATATCATTAAAAAAAATCTTAAATTTAGAGACCATTGTAGAAGCACAGGTAATTTAACATCTTTTAACAGTCACGATAGCAATAAGTTTGCTGGAATGGTACACAAATGGTAGCCATTTAGAAATCTTCCTTACAGATGAAAAAAATTTTAGTATAGAGAAAAAAATCAACTGCACAAATAATAATATATATTCATAGCTCTCGAAAAAGAACTGAAAATATTTTAAAGGTGGAAAAAGTCTATTACCCAGCTTTTGTAATAGTTTAATGAAGAATGTCATATAATGGTGTCAAAATTATTATTATACAAAGTATTAATTAGAAGTCAATTTATCATAATTCTTTTCTGTTGAAAATTAGCATTGGCATTAATATTCAGGTAGTTTAGATCTCAATATTTTAAACAACAGACTGTGAAATATTTTGAAACAGAAATATTTCTCTGAATCACACCGAAATAATACGATTTAAAAGAATAATTTAGTAAAGTAAGACGTTTATATATCTTTAGAACTGAAGTGAGCAGAGATAGATGAGTAACCAAATAGTTTAAAGTATGTGAAGATTTAAAGTGGACATTTTAACTAGTTATTTTTTTATATTATATAGTAAGATAGAAAGAAATATATTTTTTTATTAATTTTTTTACAAGCAACTTTAGAAACAAAACTTATGGAAACCTTATGTATTATTACTTCAAAAGTTCTTTGAACAAATTTACTACTTGAATGGGTAACTATTAAGTGGAAGTAATTAATAACATAATTGAATCATTGTCAACAACATTCAATATCATTAAACAAGAATAGAACCTACTCAATTTTTAATGAATTTAAAGAAAATTTATAACTGTTATTTTGTTCTTAATTCTACATTATATCGTTACTTTTGGGGTTGATTTTTTAATTTTTATACATGTTATGTTGTACAGTATCTATTAAATATATTTATATTCTATTATTTGGATGAAAATTAGTACCTAATAAAATACAATTAAACAATGATATCGGTTTTTAAGTTTCCTTGTTTTCAATTATTGAAAATGTTTTACTATTCTGATCATCTCATGACTTTTGCAAGTCATTGTATGAAAGAATTCATTTTTATATATTATTATATAGAGTGCTCCAAATGAGACTGAAGTATAGTAAAGAATAGTTAATGATTTTAAGCAAGTAAATATATGTCTAAACTTTTCAATGTCATTAAGGTCACTTTATACTTTATTAAATTATATTATATTATATTTTGTTTCATTGTATTGTTTATTATTAAGGCATTAAAATGAAATTAAGACAAAATAACCAGAATTATTGTTTAACAAATATACATTAAGGTTGTAGTTTCAAAGCAATAGCATATAAATTTGAAAAAATATATATCTAAAAAATCTTACAAAATAGTTATGAATTCATTTTATAACATGTATATATGTATATATATATATATATATATATATATATATATATATATATATATATATATATGGGGGAGGGGTGTTATGTGGGTAAGATTAAAAGAAAATATTTATATATACCAGTACTTCTTTATTATTATTTGCTCTTCATTTTCCTTTAGTCTCATTGTGTCTTTTCACACTAGTCAATATGCATACAGTATTCACGGTCCATTACCTCTCGTCTTACACCCTCTTTCCAGAAGTAATTTTTTTTAGGTGGGGGAGTTTACTGGTAAGTGGGTGTGACACGAGTGGTAATATGCCGTGAATACTTTAGGAATGAATACAGTGTGAAAAGACCTTTTCGGTCTTCTCTCTCTTTCTTTCTTTCTCTCTCTCTTTCTTTCTTTCTTTCTTTCTTTCTCTCTCTCTCTCTCTCTCTCTATCTATCTCTATATATATATATATATATATATATATATATATATATATATATATATATATCGATCTTAAAATTCAACATTTTTATGATTAAAATAGGAGTCGATTATAAACAAATATAATTTTTATTTTAAAATCAAATTATAAGTCCTAAATGATTTATATAATTAATCATATATTCAAATATTCATATAATATTCTTGATTCATAGAAATATTTATATAATATTTTATTTAATTGAAGTAAAGTGAAAATTGTTAAAGAAAATAAATTTAAAAATAAAATGAATATTAAAAAGTAAAAATTTTTAATAAGTTTAAAAGTAATTAATATTAATTTTTTCATACAATTAGTAAAAAAAATTAACTTAAATATTTTATGAACAGTTTAAAATTCAAGATGTTAAATGCAAAATTCAAGTATTACAAAATTTAGAAAAAGATGAAACACTAGTTTTTGAACTTTTATTTATGTTAATTATATTGTATTATGTACATATATATATATATATATATATATATATATATATATATATATATATATATATATATACACATAAAGTACGAGTTAAAATTTTCAGTCTAAACGAACTAGAACATGAATTTGCAGGAATTACATCGGTTACTCTTCCTAATATACTGTTATACTGTAATTAATATTTTATTTTGTATAATAATAATCAATAAAACATTCGTTATATTATTTGGATATATATATATATATATATATATATATATATATATATATATATATATATATATATATATATATAATATATATATATATATATATATATATATATATATATATATATATATATATATATATATATATATATATATATATATATATATATATATATATATATGTATATCATATATATAAATAAATACTGAAAATACCACTAAATGAAATACTTCCCCTATTTCATCGTTCAACAAAATAAAAAAAAAAAACGCTATTAATATTTTACTTTGAAAAACAGTGTATATCCGATTTCTTGGAAATATATGTTGGCTGAAGTATATTTATATAAATTTACTTTGCATATTTTTAAATAAAAGTAGGTCAAAGTTAATTGAAATATTTTACAAAGCGAACTAAATAAGTTAAAACTAACGATTTATTTGGATTTTAAAGCACATTATCTCTTTTTAATGATGAAAGCAGAGAAAATGTTATTTTATTTTGTTCAGAACTTTAGGAAAACGTCTGTGACGCGTATATAAACATTCCACTTAGATGCATTTATGGAACTGATGGTTGATTTGTTTATTAAAAAACCAAGTACGTTTGAAGAAAAATCTACATATTAAGTGCAATTATGATCGTATGCATAAGGTAAAATAATACCCAACCAAGTGTTATGAAGTACTCAACAGCTATAGGTAGAGTATTAGCTGGGAGCTCTGTCGGATTTGCGAATGTGACGGCGTGGTAATGTATTTTACCGCGAATTAGTTTGCGGGGCGGCTTCATTCATAAATCAGGGTTATCCTAAGCATTCCCCTTTACAATACTTCTCGCTTGATATATGTCGAGTTAACCGTACATTTACGCTATGGTTTTAAGCAATTAGTTGCACGGACTTAAAAAAATTGCTCGTGTCATTAAAAAACAGGTTGTTCGCGAATAATCCGTTATGCAGTAAATACTTACACTGGTATATTTTAGTTGTTTTTGTAAATTTTGTACGATTTAAAAAAGTAAATGTCAAAATGTGAATATGTACATTTATTTTTAATATATATATATATATATATATATATATATATATATACACATAATATGCTGCAATAGTATTCTACAACGATAGGATACACTACAAAAAATGATATAATGAGATCACTACAAAAATTGCACAAAATTGTCTCATAAAATTTGTGACATGAAACAGAGATTAAAATATTTTTTTTGCTTTTTGAGTATATTCAAACATATTTCATGAACTTATGTGACAGAAAAAAATGTTTCATTTAATGATATAAAATAAAACGAAGCAAAATAAAAAAAGAAGCAAAAATATTAGTTACCAAAAAAATAAAATTAAATTTCCTCAACGAAAATTATTTTATGTATGGAAAATAAAAAAGAATTTTAGTATTACTGAAGCTATAAATCGAAATACAATGGTCATAAATAGAATGATTTAATGAAGAAAATTATTAAGATGTACAATGCAGGCCAAATCGGTCGACCAAGGAAATTAACTTACAGAGAAAAACGGGAAATTCTGCAACTGAACTTTTAAAATTCTCAATTAACTGTACTAAAAATATCAATAAAGTTAAATATTGTACTATTCAAGGAGTATCGATTACTAAAAAGAACGAAATATAAAAAAAGATATTGTGAAAAAATATATTTTAAAAGTCGAAAAAATGAACTTCATTTTGCTAAAGAGTACCAAAATATGTGGCAAAAGTTCTGATAAGATCTAATGTTCATTGATTAGATAATATTTTTAGATCGAATTAGAATTTTAGTTGGGACATGAATATAGGTGAATAAATATAATCAAAAAATAAATAGGCAGTTATAAAGCATGAAGGTGGTAGAGAATGAGAGTAATAAAGTGCATAGTACTGAATGAAAAGAAATTTATATGTTTTAGAAAACTCATACACCAATAAATAAATATATATATATATATATATATATATATATATATATATATATATATATATATATATATATATATATATATATATATGATTTTCTATTAAGCGCTTCAGAAGTTTAAATGGAAATAAAGAATTAAGTTTTTAATTAATTAGTTATTTATTTTTATTTTTAAGCATATTCTATGGCATTAATAATGGAACACAATTTCACATATATGACCACCAGAACTTTGTTTTACATAGTGCATTCGATTAGTCTAATTTTTAGTCACTCTTTCACATAATTGTGTTCCAATTTCATGAATTAAACGCTCAATGTTTATTTTTAATGTTTCCGTTGTTTGTGGTTTATCATCATAAACCAATAATTTCACATAACCCCACAGAAAATAATCCAATAGAGTTAAATCACATGACCTTTGTGGCGAATTGATGAGTCCATTTCGTGGAATAATGGACTCATTAAAATTTTATTTCAATAAGTCTATTAAAGTTTTTACAATTTCTAAACGTTGTTAAAATGTTAAACGTTCCATGATAATTTGCCAAACTATACTGAGTTTAAATGTCAAAATGAGCTTAAAAAAATTCAAACATGACTACTGTCAGCTATCAAATTATTGAAATTTTTATCGAAAAACCTTATATATATATATTCGTTTAAATATTGTTAAAAAATATATTAAATTTTTAAGGTTAAGTAATAAATTTTATTTTCAATATAACTATAATCCCAAATATATAAGAGATACAAATCAAAAATGAATCTTTTTAAAAATACCACGTTGTGAATATTTGCTTACAAACACTTAACCTTAAAATGCTACTAATAATGATTAAAATGAATTTGAAAGAAAAACAAAGAAACCTTCTATCAACAACAAAAATTATTTTTAAATGTTGATACCTGAAGAATGGTCAAATGTTTCACAAGAACTATTTGAATGGTCAAATGCATAAAAAACATGGTATAATCTATATTCTGCAAAGTTGTTACCCTTATTAAGTCAAAAGTGTAATTTACAAAGTATTAACTTGTTGTTCACTTATAATTTTAATATTATTTACTTCGTCGTATGAATACATTTACAAGAGAACACATTGTAAATGTATTCATATAATAAATATTTTTTTATTAAATGGAAATTTAAATATTATAATTTTAAATTTGATTGCATAAGATCGATAAATATACTTTAATAAAGTTGTAATTATAAATTTTTATTTTATATTTGTAATTTATAGCAAGTACGTCGCCATCTAAATGCATCAGCCGATATAATTATAGATTATATAATTATAAATAATAAGTGAACAATAAGTAATTATTGAACACTTTAAATTATTGTGCTGTTGGGGTTAAAATTCATTTGTGTAAAATACTTTTTTTATTTTAAAACGAATTTTTTTTCTATACATTGTATATATATATATATATATATATATATATATATATATATATATATATAGAGAGAGAGAGAGAGAGAGAAAGAGAAAGTCATATAAATGTGACACCTAGATTTGTGTTTTATTAAAAAAAATAAATTCAATATAATTTTAATACTACAATAGAATATTTTCAAAATACATAGAAATACATACATACATACATACATACATACATACATACATACATACATACATACATACATACATACATACATACATACATACATACATACATACATACATACATACATACATACATACATACATACATACATACATCATACATACATACATACATACATACATACATACATACATACATACATACATACATACATACATACATATACATACATACATACATACATACATACATACATACATACATACATACATACATACATACATACATACATACATACATACATACATACATACATACATACATACATACATACATACATACATACATACATACATACGTACGTACGTACGTACATACGTACATACGTACATACGTACATACGTACATACGTACATACATACATACATACATGCACACACATACATACATACATACATACATACATACAGTGTACATACATTACATATATATATATATATATATATATATTTATATATATATATATATATATATAAACAATAATTGTTGAGGTGTATATACCATACTATTTTATCAAATATTTAATACTCAGTAGTTTATCTTCTTAATTTCATAATGGCCTGTTATATTTTATAATATATTGTTTTGAGGATAATGGTATAGAAAACGTGCGAATTACAAATTAAAGAAATAATAAGTGATTATAATAGTGTTTAGAATAATTTTTCGTCAATAAATTTACTGGTAATAATAGCAAAATACGTATATCAAATTAAATTTATTATTAAAAAAATAAATATAAAAAATATTAAAACAAAGTTTATTAAAAAAAAAATAAAGTCGATAAAAAGGGCAAAATATCATAAAAGATTAAGATCGATTATTTTTTGCAAATAATCGAGTTATCCGAAAATAGTTTCGAAATTAATTGCATGTTTCATTGAATCTAGCAGCTGTATCAATGTTTGCGTAGCTACTAACATGAATTCCTTAATTGAATATGTCATGAAGAAGAAATCAGTCTAAATACTAATCAAGCGGAAAAAACAGATCAATACCGAACCTCATGGAGTCAAACTCTACATATTCAAAATCAAATAAGGAAATAACGGGATGAGTTCACACGATAGAGTGATTCCTGTTTTAATAGCCCATTGTAACAGAGAAGAATATTGTAAATTTTAATATTACACAATTTTAAATTTTTAAAATAATCTCAATATGAAAAAGTTAATAAAATATTCATGTATATATTTTTAGTATTAAAAATTCATTACTAAAGTAAATAAATAATTCATATTAATGTACTTCAAATCGTTTAACCCAAATATCTTTATGTGAATTATTTCAGAGAAATCCTTCTCTGAATAATATATATTTCAGAGAAATCCTTCTCTGAAATAATCTATACAACTTTATATTTAATATTAAAAAAGTATTATTAAAATATTAAACATGTTTTTAACTCAATTTCTCTGATTAAACTCATTTACTCGTTATTTATACTTATAGGTATACTAAAAAATATTAAAATTAAATATTATGAAACACTTTTTCACACTGTAAAAAAATAATATTCGTTTTTATATAATTAAATGGAATTATAGTCTCTGTTTTATAATATATAATATAAATTGTATAAAAAAATTAACGTAATTTTTTTAAAACAAATATATACTTTGTGTAGATAAATTACTTTTTTGTTTTATATCTACTCTAACATGGATTAGTAAGCACGACGTGAGTATAAATTATTTTATTTTCAAACACTTTAAATAGAAAGAGTCTAAAGCATTCTGAATAAATTTCTTTTTAAATGAATAGTAACATAGCTGGAGGTGAATTTAATTCCTCGACTCATTAGTCGTCAATCCGAGGTACTTATCACTGAACCATGAATACCACAGAGTGCATACATTTGTAATTGTATAAAATGGAGTAGAAATTCGATTTTTTATTCACGAAACTTAAATACAGTTTAAGTAATTAAAAATGTTTGTTACAGAAAAATATTTTTAATGGTAATCAATATGATCATGATAAGATTAATTTTTGATTAATAATTATTGTATTTAATAAGAATATAATATTAATTATAATAATTAAATAATTACAAAATAATAAATATTATAATGAAAACAAACATTTATTTAAATAATTTAGTTAGTTAGTTAAAAATGTAAAAAATACCGCTAAAATTCTATTTTTTCAACATTTTTTTTGAAAAGATGGAAAAATTAAGAGGAAATAAGTATTTACACGATTTTATTGAAAATATTTTTCTGCTTTGTTTCAAAATCTTAATTACTAATATTTATTATATACTCCTCTATTTTTAATCACGTCTTCTATATGTTTTGGTATATTATCAATCAATATTCTTAGATAATCTAATGATATACATTTTCAAATTTTTTTAGATTTCAGTAAAGATTTTCTTTTCCTTTTTATCTTTTATCTATTCAGTTTTGAGTCCAAATAATCTTATAAACGTTCAATAAGATCTAGATCCAGGTTCTACGCTGATCATTCTAGTACTTCAATACATTCATTTTATAGGTACTGCTTTGTAACTTTAGATATATGTTTAGGCCATTGTCATATTGGAAAATGTAATAACCTCCTATTTTCAAATTTTCCACCGAAGCTTTTAAATTACATGATAATATTTTAATGTATAATACTTCTGCAATTTTTTCGTCGATTTTGATCAAATCACTAACACCATTGTAAGCTAAACAGCCCCACCTCATAATTTTCTAAACATTACACTTCATGATAAACTGCACATTATGTAACTTTATGGATTCATCTGAATTTCCATAATTTTTTTTTAAATTTTTTTACATTTTTTAGCTTAAACTTACTTTCATCGTTCCAAATAATCTTTTTCCAAAAATCTGTTACATATTTAGATTTTTTCGAATAATATACGAATATGTCTATTCTTCTTAGAAGTGCAGAGTTTTTTAGATTTAAAATAACTCTTACACCATATTATTTTAATTTATATTTAGTTATCTTATTAAAAATGCCATAATTCAATATTCTCTTGATTTTATTTGTTGATGAACTTGAACCATTTTGGATTATTTTGACTTTATGGGTATTATGGTAACTGACAGTTTTTCGTAGTATACCTATTCTGTGCAAATTAATGGTATTTTTTACAAAAATTGACATTAATTCAGCAAAACTTACCATTAAAATTAACAATTGCATCCATTATTTGTCGAAAAGTAAATGCATTTATTGATATTAGCCAATTACATTTCTTCTTAATATCATCCAATGATACGTACTTTGATCATTTACAATTAATTTTTCATGCTGTGAGAAATTTATAGCGTTTTTGGCATGTTGTCTACCTTAGCATTATAAGCCATAAAATCATATAGGTAGCTGAAATAAAACTGAAGATTATTAAATGATAATAATAAAGTAAATATATTTTTAATCATTCAGTATCATTTCGGCCATCTTACATAAGAAGGAATAACAATTCCAAAAACCCAAACATCAAATATTTGGTTGTTTCCTATGAAATATTATTTTTGTTGATAAAAAATAATTTTTAATGATACATAAACAATAATTAGTAGTTAAAATACTCGTAGCATCTACTCTGTTCAATTCTCTTAATATAATTTTCTGACAAATAACAAATATCCTTTAAAAATATTTCTGAAGAAAAAGTATTCGAATCAACTAATAATAGTTGGTCGATGTCTAAACTGCTTATTATGAAAAACGACTTAAATAATAAAATAAAAAACAATAGATTATAAGTTGGGATTATATAGTTGATACAACAGAATTTCATAGCTCGGTTGTAAAAGTTTGCATTATTATTTGTAAAATATGTGCTTTAGCATTACACGGAAAATGACGTAACTTAATCTATTTACCAAATGTGGTTGTTTCTAAAGTATTTTTTATAGAATATTTTCTATTTCCAACTATAACTTTCTGCAATCATTGCTTGACTTGATCATAGGAAAAAATAATAAACAATCTCTTCTGCTGACCATGATTTCTCTAACATTACTTATTTGGATATAAAACTGGTTTTGAAATATTCTTTGGAGCTTCGTCGATACCAAATCATTCTCTTGAGATTTTACGATTATCATATAATATTCACTTCTCTTCATGATCAGTAATAATACGTCTCATAAATAGTTTTTTAAACGTAAAAAACAAGAAATTTCCATGCAATAAAACCTTTACACTTTATTGAGTTTGTGAGATACTAAAGTACTTACTATCCTAATGTTCAGTTTTTCGACCTTATCTGTAGTAGACAGGTTATGATTTTAAAATGCAGAAATTAAACTAATATCATCTGTAAGACTGTTTTTAATATATCTGATTCAACTAAATATTTTAAACTATTTTCATCGACAACACTTTTTGATATTCCACGCGATTCTTTAACAAGATTCATAGCTCCACAAAAAAATTCACAAACTAACGCTGAAATGTGCATTTGTTGACTATATTTTCTCCGAATATATATAAAAAAGATTCGTTTGCTTCTATATCGTTATATTCCAATTTTAATTTGTAAATGATATTTAATTTTCTGCTATTATGCATAATCTAACTACTGAAGTAAATATTATTAATTTAAAAAAAATGAAATAACTTTCAAAAAGTATAATAGTTAATACTACGTATTATAATAATAATATGTACTCTTATGGACACTATTCTAGAGTTATTTATCCTCGTGAGTATCATTTTTCAACTGAGTTCTAAAACGACATTTTACTTGAAACAACTTAGTAATAGTTGTTGGAATGAACAGATTCAAAACTATTATATGTTATCACATAAAGTAAGATGTTGTAATAGTAACATAAATGTCTTAATTGAAGAAATTAAATATGATATATAGCCTCTTAGCTCTATTTTAAATCATTTATTTCATGAAAAACATTTTCATTTAATATGCAAATTTTTCTGAAACAGCTCGTTTCAACTCGACACATTTAAATTTTTATCTTTTTAAAATACTTTCAGGTAGAAATATGCATGTAAATTTAAATATAATTAATGATATTTGTATTAATAGACATATAGGTCTAATTTGTCAAATAACAAGACATTAGATAAGATATTACTGTAATATAAACGCAATTTACAGAAATTGTGTCGTCAACTACCATTACTATAGAGAATACTAAGATAATGTAAATTAGCAATAAGTCAAGATTCTGATATGTCATTTGAGGGTAACCATAACGATAGGGCAAAGATACTTGTAGATTAAAATATATTTGGAACCCTTGTATAATAATATATTATATCTCGCTCAGTACTTGAGAGATAAATTATATTTTGATAGGACGAATGACGGTTTTAAACGTTATAATTAATGTTCGTCTTACTCGTTCACATCACATAATAATATCAAGCAATCAAGTATATTACGTTTTTAATTGAAACATTAATATTGTAAAATAAGTTTAAACGACGATTTCTTGATTCTAGATATAAAATATTATTTATGAATAGATTTTTAAACATATGTACTTTGTTACTATTTGATAAATAATAAATATAACTTTAACATTGACTTTATTTAAAAATCACATTTCTCGGAAAAATATTTTTCAATTTTTAATCACACTCAAACTAAATTTTAAAATTATTTTAGTATCTAATTTATAAATTACATATTTAGTTTTTAGGATTAAAATGACAACTTTTACGAAATAAAAGTTTCAAGTATATATATATAATATAATTATACAAAAAAATATAATATATATATATATATATATATATTTAACAAATAAGAAAAAGAGATATAAATCTGAAGCAAGTAGAAAATAAAACAAAATTAATAATTTAGTAGAGGTTATTTTTAAATTATTTCCAAGAATTTTTAAAAAAATTAATCAAAACATTTCATTAAAGCAGATGAAACATAACATAAAACAAAAAGTATATAGTACATAACTGATAATTTAATTATAAAAAATATTATTTTTATAAAGGTTT
>CP092090.1:37166067-37173567 GCA_029203775.1 Neoneuromus ignobilis
ACAAAGATGAAAATAATGTTTAATAAATTTTTAGTTCAAAGAAAAATTAAATTGAAACGTAGTGAAATACAAGAAGTAAAAACAACGTGTAATATAAGACAACTCATTAACATCGAGAAACATTTACAAATTAAGTTATTAGGAAAATAAAAATGCAGTGGTACCAATTCGGAAGAAATTTTCGTATTATGAAGTTTTATATTCCTCTATGTTTTTTAAAAAAAGTTTGATTCATGCATCCTACTTCTTATTTTCATAGCAGTGAAATATGGTATATTAAAGTTATAATAAGTCAGCGGTTTTAGGCAATACAAAAAAGCATGGAAAGATGTATGTTAGGAATAACAGGTAGACAGAAAAAGAGAGTGGGATCAGAAAGAAAATAAAAATTACAGACATTAAAGCAAAAGTGATAAGTTTAAAATGGAAATCGGCTGGCCATATATCAAGAAGATAAAATTACCAAAAGAGGAATTATTGATTTGGAAACTAGATATATAATAAGGTTCATGAAGAGACTTAAAAATCTACCATGGCTAGATGTGCATAAGACAAAGATATAAGATAATTAATCGAAATGGGCTGCAATAAAAAAATTTTCGATCGGTCGAAATAGGAAATTTTAGAAGAAGCCTTCATCCAGTTGTGGATAGAAAAAGGCTACCGCTACTGATATTAATATATATATATATATATATATATATATATATAATCATCATCATCATCATCATCATCGGTTCCACAGATTATTCCAGACCCAAGCCTCTCTGACAATACCAGCTCAATAGAGCCTTTTTTGTCAAAACTTGTCGACAGTTGTTTTTTTTACAAAATTTGGTTGCCAGCCTCATGCTCAACTCTAGAAAATGAGGAACTATATATATATATATATATATATATATATATATATATATATAGAGAGAGAGAGAGAGAGAGAGAGAGAGAGAAATTCAAATGTGACGCCTAGATTTGTGTTTTATTAAAAAGAAACATGTGTATAGGATGATGTATAGGGAAACATGTGTAAAGTTTCTTTTATTTCTTTTTAATAAAACACAAACTTAGGTATCATATTTGTATGATCATATATAATATAATACTAAACACTATATATAATTATATATATATATATATATATATATATATATATAACATTGTGATGATTACATAAAAATAAAAGTTAATAATGTACTTATACAAATATCCAATTGATTCATTCAAAGCAATAAAGTTGTCAAAACAATAGAGTTGAGTGAGTAAACTTTTGAAATAAACAACGATCTTGAAATTAGATCTACCTTTCTATCTCAAATGGAATGTCTTTGATCTTACCTCTTTTAGTATTGGAAGAGACAGATGAAACTTCGGTCCTTAATACGAACATGGTTCGAATACATAACACAATATTAACAGACACAGTGACATTACACTTATATGTCTCTTGTTTCTAATATCTCTTTACTTTTATGATCTTTGATAATTTTCTCATATTCTCTTTAAAAATATAAACTAATGTATATTTATTTTTATAATATCATTTAAAGAATATATAGTAGGTGATGATTAATTAATTATTATAAAAGTATTATATAAGGGTTTCCTATAAGATTGTCAAAATTTTGACAGATGATGGTAGCCATGTTTGATTTTTTAAGTTCATTGTAATATTTCAACTCAATATATTTTGACAAATTATCATGGAAAGTTTAACAATTCAACAATGCTTAGAAATTATAAAAACTTCAATAGTCTTATTAAAACAAATGTTTAATGACTTCATTATTTCACGAAATTGACTCATCAACTATCCACCAAAATCATTTGATCTAACTCCATTGGATTATTTTCTGTGGGATTATGTGAAATTATTGGTTTATACTGATAAACCACAAACAATAGAAGTTTTAAAAATGAACATTGAATATGTAATTCATAACAATTGGACCACAACTATGTGAAAGAGTGTCTAAAATTAGACTAAACGAATGTACTATGTTAAGCAAATTTGTGATGGTTTTATGAGTGAAATTTTATTCTATCAATAATGCCATAAAATATTCTTAAAAATAAAAAGAAATAACTAATTAATTAAATACTATTTGTTTTATTTCCAATTAAACTTAAGAAGCGTTTATTGGGAAATTTTATACATATACATATATATATATTTATATATATATATATATATATATATATATATATATATATATATATATATAAACTAGAGTCGTTTGATAAGTATGGTAAATTTATTTATTGTTTAATTTAATTAATTTAATTTTTTTAATTTAGTTTTCTTACTTTTTACCATAGTTATCAAATGACCCTCGTATATATATATATATATATATATATATATATATATATATATATATATATATATATAATATATTAAATATTTTTAAAAAATATATTTTCATATTCAATACTAATGAATAATATATTTTTTATTTCATTATAAAATATATTTTTATAATTATTTTATTTACAATAACTGATTAAAAAGACTTGAATTATCATTTCGTAAAAAATTAATAATTGGATTTTTTTAACAAAAATACCAAAAAAATATCTTAATCTAAACTATCTATTTAAAAAGGATAGTACTCCGCCTCCGGCTTGATATGAAAATTTTCAGAGAGATGTGAACATTTTGTTTCCAAACTTTTCCGAAAATTACCAAAGTACACATTATATGAAATAAAAAATTAACAAAGAATAGAAAGAATAAATTTTTAAGCAAACTTTTTAGACAAAATTAATTTTTAATGTAATAACATTAGACTTGAATGCACATAAGACAATAAATCTATAATAAAATCGTTTTCATACAAGAATTAATACAGTTTTCTAAACGTTTTATTTTTCATACTTATTTACATTGTTGAACAGAAGCAAGTTCAAGGTCGATGAGGGAAGCAAGAAGGGGGCAGTGCCCTCTGGTAAATAAAAAAAACGATATATATATATGTAATATAAACTTATGATATAGGAAAGTGTATTTATGACAGACGTCATCCTCTTTACAATCTTATAAAATTAGGTTTTATTATGATTTAGTGAAAAATCTCATCTTGAAATAATGAATTGATAATAATTTATATTCTTATTAGAATTTGGACTAATTTAAATAATTAAATAATTAATAACTATTTTTTGTAAATAAATGTTCAAATTTTACATTTATAGAAAAGTGTTAAGTTTTAAAAATATTCTAAGCATTTAAAAATTCATTAAAACAATTTTTAACAATTTTATTAAATAAATCTACATTTATTCAAATTGATCTAAACCTATATTCGTTATTAAAAAAAATACTGAAAATATATAAATTTAGTTTATCATAAATTTAAAATTATCATAGGATGTAAATGAGATTATTGAGGAAATTTCAATTTAATATTCATGCATTTTTAATAGAGATTTAAAGATGAAGCATATTTTAGCAAAGTTCGTGTCATGAATACTAACAGAAAAATATCGGTCACATTAACTATATTCTGTTTCTATTATTTAAATATACAGTGCCTTCCAATAAGAACGATCAATCTTTAAAATTGAATAAAAAGAATTGTATGTAAGGTATGGTAGAAATCTTTATTGCGTACTAAAGTATATTTAATGCCATTATGTTTTAAAAAAACATCGTTCAAATGGCTTCCGCGGCTTCGTTTGCAGGAGTCGATCCGCGAGACCCAATTTTGGATGACTCTTCCAGATAAATCGGGTTGAATTTCAGCATTAACTTGAATGACGTTGTTCTACAGGTCGTCAATTGTTGCTGGTTTATTGGAATAGGCCAGAGACTTAACATAGAAACACAGAAACTTAACAACTTAAGATAGTCTCAAAGAAAAAAGTCTAAAGGCGTATAAAAATCGTCATTCACATAACAATAAAAAATACCTAAATTTTGATACAACAGTTTTAAACATTTTAACTTATTTTCAAATAAATTAGGTAAATATTTAAAAATATAATTATATTAAAAATACTACGTGGATTAATATTTTTCATTTTTCGCTTATTATTATTTTTAATAAATTAATAACAATTAATTAAAACTATGCTTACTACAAAAATATTGAAAACATTATAATAATATTTCGAAACAGATATACTTTTTTAACCATTAGAAAATTACCACCAAAATCAAAATTTTTATATGTATATAAAAGTATACATAGAATTTTATTTATAATTATATTTTTAGTTCTTGAAATCTATCAATCGAATCTATTAAACTATAATCCGTACTTAGGTTGAAATATTTAACAAACTAATTACAGAAAAAATGTTTAATATAAACTTGTCATTTTTGAACAAAAAATTAATATCATTTGCACCAATACTAACTTAGCAACAAATCTGTAAATTAGCTTGGAAAGATTTAAGTCATCTACCATGTTTGTTAAATATTGTTTCCTTTAACCAAATTCAATAATTCTATACAAAGTATTAAACAGAAGATCAAAATATTATATATATATATATATATATATATATATATAAATGTATATTAAAAAAATGATTTTATTCATTTACAAATAAATTATTTTTAGATAATATACATAATAAATAACAATTTTATCACTGAATTATACAAACCATTAATCGCATTTTTTAAAAAAATTAGAAAACAAATATATTTTTTTCATATTTATTAATAAAATTTTTATATAGCAAAGTTTAAAACTCTATATATATTAAAAAACTCATCCTTTAATTACAAATATATGATGCAATTAAACAGTGAAACGTATTAAATAGATACATATGTTGAATATGAAATACATATGTATATCGTGTGATATATCTATAAATGGTTAAATAAAGGTAAACGAATGAACATTGGTCAAATAAATCAATTATAATAATAATGAACACAGATGAATGTACTAATGAACCTATTGAAGAGAACTGATGCATTATTTTATGTGAAATCTATGAACTGTATACAAAAGCTAATCGATAGTTTCAGCATTAAGCTACATTAAATAATGTTGGTACAGAAAAATAAACTACTTTCAAAGAATACTAGCTTATAAAAACCTCTAATAATCTGTAATACAATGTGAAATATTCCTATTTTTAAAATTTATAAATATCTGAAAATAAAAAAAATATTTAAAATTATTAAATATAATAATTAAATTATATAATATATTACGGCAATTTGAAAACTCTAAAAATATATTACAAAACAAGCAAAGTATTTTTGCCAGAATCATTAATTATACGAAATAACATGTAATGTGACAAAATAACAAAATTATAAAATGTATCAATTAAAATAGGAATTTACAGAAAATACAATATTAAATTTCTATGTTATTTGTAAAATACACAAAATGGCACCAGTATTTAAAATTTAACAATAAATTATTAAATAAAATTTCTACTGTTTTCAACGTTTTTTATTTCATATTCAACAGACCGCAATTAAAACATAATTGCCTTTTTGTCTTCTTACATTTCATGAGATATGATTAAAATATAAAATGATAGGTTGTTCAAATGTAGAACAAAAAATTTCAAATGTTTTCGGTATCCTTTTTTATAGATTTTTGTGAAATGCTATTAAAGTTACGTCAAACTAATAAAGAACCATTTTTTTAATATCACTGAAAAATCATTTCACAATTATAAAAATTAATAAATATGTATTGAAACAAAAAATTTCTTATCTATATAACAGTTCACTTTTATTAAAATTATTGTAATTCTATATATTATTAGGTCTATCAAAAAGTTCAGTCCTTTTTAAAATAAAATTAATAATAAATTTTTAACTCTTTATTAATATTTAATTAATAATGTTATTTCTTTTAATATTAACAAATTCTTTTCATCTTGTAGGAAGCTTTTGAATTCCTTTTCAATAAAACGATGCATCTTTAGTACATAAAAACTTATCCAGTATCTTTTTTTAAAACCCCGTCTTCATTAAATATTTTTCAATTTAAAATATTTTGCAGAGCCAAAAATAAATGGTAATCGAAAGATAGTTTATCTCGAGAATATTTTACGTGATTTAAGACCTCCCAACCAAATTCTACTATTTTTTTCTAAGATGCTAAAGAAACATGTGGTATATTGTTATTGTGCTATAATGTAACTTACTTCCTATTAACAAGAGCGAACGCTTTTTTAAGTTCATTATTCAAATTGTCCAATTATTGACAATATTTTTCAGAATTAATCGTCTTTTGGCTTTAGAAGTTCATAAATGAATTCTCACATATCACACTATATAGACGACATTCTTTTTTCGAACTTAAATTCGATTTAAATGTTGATAGAGCGAGTTATCCAGATTTGCAATATGCTCTTTTACGTACTACATTTTCTTACGTAAAGAACTTTTTATCTCCAGTTACAAGGCGTTCAAAAACAGTTAGTTTTTATTACGTGAAGGTAGAGATGAACAAGCGGTTATAAGATCCTACCTGTTTCCAGCAATTAATTCATAAGACACTCATATTGTATGCTTGTACATAAATTTAAGCCATAGAACGTAATCTGAAACTTTTTGATGAGCTGTATCCCGCTTTTTTGATATCTTTTATGTGGATAAAAATATCTTTTTCCACAATGTTGCGAAGAATATTATCATCGATCACGTAGATCTCCAAATCGTGTTTCGTTTTCAAAATTGAAGTCCCCATTCTTAAATTTCACAAACTATCTTTTGATCTTCTTTCAAACACTGTATTTTTATAAAAACTTTTAACGCATTTAAATATATTTCTGCAACATTTTTCCTTGTTGATATTTATAAAGTATACAGGTCCGTAAATGAATCTTATCAACAGAAGTCTTTCCTTTACTATTCATTAGTAAATACTGATAATAAAATATTTATTTCGGTGTATTTTAAAGGGTATCAATAATAAAATATTACGGTACAAAGAACGAATTATAAAATAATTTTGCTCTAAGTGGAATGAAATTTTCAGAGACGTGATATAATTTTGAATTTTAATATTTACCATTAATACTTGTATATAATAAAAAGTTACAAAAAAGTCCAAAAAAAATATATTAACCTTAATGTGTAAATCTGAAATACAAGAAGCTTAATGTCTAGTGTCCAAATTTGAGGTTAGGAAGTAAATTGGCTATTATTTGTTGAAATGTCAAATATTAAACTGTCAATAATCAACATTTGTTTATTAAAAATTTGGGAAATTTTATTGATGGAAAGCTACATGCTTAAACAATCATTTTAATAGTGAAAATTCATTATAAAAATGGTGAACATTTTACAACGTCATTGCTTAAATTTATGTATCTTTTCGCGTAATCAAGTGCCTTCGAAACCTGCTGTTCGTAATGTAATTGCAAAATTTGAACAACCTGGTACTGTTGGAGACCACAGACCAAAAACATATGTTCGTAGTGGTCGTTCAGCTGAAAATATCGCCGCTATATTTGAAATGGTTGAAAAAGATCCTTAAACATCGATTCGTCAACGTTTATAGGAATTAAATATTACAA
>CP092090.1:37181067-37196067 GCA_029203775.1 Neoneuromus ignobilis
CGATTCATAGGCCTTCGACCGCACCGTTTTCGACATATTGTCGTATGTGATCCAATCGCCAGTCACCATCCGCTTCAAAAATGGGTCGATTTCAAGCATATCAAATACATTGATTCGGTCCAGAATACTTTTTGCGTCAAATCATTCGGCACATAAACATCAAGCTTTTTTTGTATCCAGCCTTCTGCAGATGGTTTAAATAAGTTTGTGACTCGTTGCCATCTCCTGGGCGATTATACGTATGTCACATGCCGGTCTAACTCGAATTTCCATGATTTGATCGGTATTCGTCGTCACATGTCTTTCCGCCGGCTGACTTATCCATGGTGTCGTTTTCAAACCGGCTCTAAATCGTCGAAACCATTCCTCCGCGGTTCGAAGTGATAGAGTACCATCTCACCAGAAAACACTATTAATCTCACGGAACGTTTCTCTATTAATGTATTTGCCTTTAATAAATCAAAAACTTCAAAATAGCGCGAACTATGAGTCGTTAGTATATATATTTATACGTATATATATATATATACGCAGTATCCAAACTAATCATGCATAGCGTTTTTTTAGGTTATGTAAAGACATTTAAAATATGTATAGTGTTGCCCGATAACGCTTTGTACATATTTATCAAAATTCAAAAGATATAAATATATATATAGATATTTGACAACCTATTATATATATAGTGACTCATAATTTAAATTAATGTAGTCTCCCAGTGTTCGTTCATAAAAAATTAAACTGAAATAAATTTCTGATACAAAGGCAATATTTTCTTCGTATAAGCTTTTAATGTATGTAATAAATAAAATAAGCATACTTATTAAATATAACAAAAAATGTGATAAAAAACATTGCCGAAGATCATAATTTTACATCATAGTGAAAATGATGCACTTATAAAAACATAAATAATATAGTATTATACTTGTGTAACATAAAAAAATATTATTATATTGATCATTGCAAAAGTTCGTACTTAATTTTAAAATGAAACGCAAGAGGTTATTTTTTCAATTAATCGATTTTATTAATCAATTAAGTAATCTTCATCGCATTCTATAATTTTTCTCAACGTTCTTTTAATTTGTAGATTCCATTTTTATAGAAGTTTCGAGATTCCATTTTCATAGAGGTTTTGAGCCGAAGAACGAAGTAAGATGACTTCTGATTGCATCCACATTGTTAATTTTTTTACCATTTAAACTGTTATGAAATGATAGAAACAAATTATAATCTAAAGGAGTAATGACTGGAGAATATGGTGGATGCTGTATAAGTTCTCATTTTAACTGCTTCAATTTTTGCAGAATCCGTTTTGCGACATGTGGCTTCGCGTTGTCGTGATAAAAGATTAATCATTTTAATTCACCAAAATCGAACTTTTTTTTTAATTGCTGCTTTGAGTTTAGTCAATTGTGAAAAATATTTTTCTAAATTAATAGTCTGACCAAATAAGAGCAGTTCAACATAAATAATACCCTTGCAGTACCACCAAACAGATAGCATCATTTTCATCGGATGCAAGTTGAAAAATTTGTTAAACCCCGACTTAACGTGATTTAACTGTTTGGAAATGTTTATATAAAAAGTTTTTGGAAATAAAGTGAACTTGTAGTTTTTATAAAGATCGTTTATTTATTAGTGATACAACAGTGACCCATTACGATTTCATCGTATGGTCGTATACAGATTGACATAATTTTTTCCTTGCTCAGCATATTTATACTAATATCGCCGATATAGTTTATCGCTGTTCCTTACAAAAAGAACAAATACCATTATTGTCTTTAAACTATGAACAATGACACACTGTCATAGAGTCAAAGGTTTATTGACTGTGAACGGATCGTATGCTATGTTCACATGTAATATCGCACGTAGTTTTTGCATACACACTTAATCTTTGTTTTACCAAATGTTATTTCGATCACCATGAGTATTGCTAAGCACCATACTCGAAGGACCATTTGTACACTTTGTCACAGAGTTGAAGGTTTATTGACTGGGAACGGATCTTATGCCCTGTTCTCAGAGACTGCTATCACTATCACCACTATTACCGCTAACGCACGTGTGGTCTTCTGGTAGATGTTATTTTGACTACTATGATTTTTCTACGTAACACAAGTCAGCCTTTGGTACTGATTCTTCGCTTTCATTTGCTTCTCTACAAATCCGCTTGCGTTAGACATTATTGTAGAGAATCCATTTTTGGCCGCCAGATATCATACGATTAAAAAGGTTCTTTTTTAAGGCGTTTAAGCAAAGAAACGGCCACAGTGACGTGATTCACTTATCTCTTTCAGTCAATCCATGTGGTACTCATTGGAACTACCAAATAAACCCTGATATTAATTTTATTTTATTAAATGAATTCTACAAATTAGATTGATATATTCTAATGTAATATTCTCACTACGAAGTGAATTTTTAATCTTCGATAATACTTTTAGCATAGTTTTTATAAATTGAATGGACATGCTTAATTTATGTATTAAAATAAATTATAAGCTTATCAAAAAAAATACTGTACAGCTGGGTCTGTTTTTGTGCGGATTATTTTAATTTTTGAAGTTATGGGATTCATATTTCTTCTTAGTATCTTTTTATACGAATTTTTTTTAAGAATTCCTTTAAGTGGTTATTTAATTCAACGAAAAGCTCTTCAATTTTATGAATAAATGAAGGAATCAGAGCCATTTATTTCCGCTTCTCAAATTGATAAGGAATTTTCGGCTAGCAAAGGATGGTTAACCGGGTTTTTAAAAAGAAATGCACTGCATAACGTGAAGATTACGAGCAAGATTGCATCGGTAGATGAAGAAGCTGCCAAATTTTTTTAAACAATATTACATTAAACGCACTTTTCAATTTATATTTGATAAACTAGAAAATGAGTCAATAACTGTAACTGACGCTTGGAAAAAATTTTTTACCTTTCGACTGTATAAATCATGTTGCATTTAATTACTCAAATAAAACAACACACTTTAAATGCCTGTTGGAAAAAGGCTTGGCCTACATGTCTTGAAAACAGTGCATTTATTAAAACATCGGCATTATCAGATGAAATCATTAGTTTGGCACATGATATTGATGGAGAGGGTTTTGATTCCTTTAACCAGAATGACATCGACGAATTGCTTGAGGATAAAGCCTTGTATGACAACGATATTATTGCTATAAATTTAGATACCGTAGAAGATTTAGAAAAAGATAATAAAACAGAAGTAGAACCTCTTCCCTTCACTGCAAAAATGATTCGAGAAGGTCCTCAACTTTGCAATTAATTATACAATCATTTTTTTATTAATGACACGAATTCTGAACGAGCTTTTAAATTCCAACGAGAGCTAAATAATTGTATGTCTGAATAGCACGAGCTTCATAATCAATTAGTAAAATCATTGTCTCAAAGTTTAATCACCGATTCATACATTATCGTCAGAAAACCATTAACACAGAACGAGACAGAAATCGGCACTAATTCTGTTGTGTTTCCTCTAGTGACGAATCTGATTTCACACCAGTTCACAAACGAACCCACATATTTTCAAATAGCATATTTTCAAATATGTTTGAAAAAATGTACAATAAATTACACATATGTACATATTGCTTTGAATGAAATTAAATAGTTAATAAAAAAATAAAGTAAAAAAACTCTGTTTTGTATCAATTTTTTTTAGATATTTGAAATTTTTTTAGACATTTTTTTATTTCCTGATTTTTTTATGCGAATTTTAGAGTAATTTCACTTTGTTGCTTTGGTTTTATACGGTTTTTGAAAATTACGGAACGTTTCTCTAATTTTTCAATGCAAGTTAAGTCTTCTTTGTGCGATTTTTTTAATGCGGTTTTCTGCGGAACATATCTACTACATAAAAACAGACCCAGGTGTATTTTGTATTGGCATCAGTATTTTATTTTACCTTAAATTTTTAAAAACGAAAACTTTTTGGGCGACTAAATTATTTTTCCTTTGAATCACTGTTACTCTTTATATATATATATATATATATATATATATATATATATATATATATATATAGATCCAAGACAACAAATTACTACCATTGTAAAAAAAAGTAATTTTAATCTTCAATGGGAATAGAACTCAGTATTTGCTGTTATTTTTCTCCTTTACCTACTTATACTTATGTATTGATTTATGTTTTATAGTTTCAGTAAATAATAACATTCGGAAACTTCCCAACATCTGTATAAACTATTATTTTTTAAAGAGTCAGCGTCAAACAGTAGTTGTGTAATCTCAACGAGTAAATAATATGGATATTGATGTAAAGTTTTGTAACTTTATATAAATAAATATATAATATTTTATTGACTTAATTATAAGATAAGTAAATATAAATATTATTTCACAAAGAAAAAGTTATTATATTTTTAAAATTATATTTATTGTATATAAGAACAAAATATTTTTTAAAAGATAGACAAAAAGAAAATCTGATAAGCTTTAAAAAGCAGAGAATTGTAATCGAATTACATAAAAGCGATAATTCTAAATGAAAAATTGTTAGAATTGTATGCATTAATTACATTTTATTACAAAAAAATCAAAAATTCTTAAATCCGGATATGATCTGATGATAAATGAGAGGAAAACTTATCAACGAATACAAAAAACGTCGCCTCAGGTGATCGGAAAATTATTAATATCATAGAAAATAATTCATCTGTTACAAAAAATCAATATACTCAATTGGAAGCCTATGGTACAAAAGTTTCAACGAAGATAATTAAAAGCAACCTCAAAGCTGCTGGTTTCAATTGCTGCCGGCCAACAAAAAACCACGTTTGACCGACAAAATAAAAATAAACTGTATTCCGTAGGTCAAATTCCATACAAAATTTTGTATACAATATTGGAAAAAATAGAATATAACAAACAAAAGTTGAAATAAATATTTAATGAAAAACAGAACGACTGTTTACTTTATTTTCTAAGTCAAATTTTCAGGCGATTCAAGGATTCAGAAAGATAATTTGTAAGATGTAGATCTAATTATAGAAAAATTTAAGGATTTGTCTTCAAAAAATAGTAAAACATCTATCGAGGTGATGATTTGGGCATAAATTATTGGCGATGATTAAATTTATTTTATTCAAAACACAATTTACAAAAACAATATTTAAAAATCTTAAAAGATTTTTTAACATTAATTGAAATTGTCTTTGAGGAATGAAAAGACAATTATTTTATGTTAGATGAAATCCCATGACATATGATGAAATTAATTAAAAAAATAATTAGAGAAGTAAATATTTTTTTAAATAACTGATCTGAAAATTCACCAAACCTCAAACAAACTAAAAATTAAAGAGTATATTAAAAAGGAAAATTTATATTTGAAGAAATACAAATAAATCAATTTTGATTAAACATATACAGAATATATATATATATATATATATATATATATATATATATATATATATATATATATATATATATATATATATAAATATATATATATATATATATAATATATAATATATATATATATATATAATATATATATATATATATATATATATATATATATATATATATATATAATATTATAACTTTACACTAAAACACAGAATTTAAAATTGTAGCACAAGTTTGCCTAACTGTATTAAATATATAATTAACTTCAAAATAATAACCTAATCGTATTAAAAATTTAAATAAATAACTGAACATTATTATAAAATATTTTCTTTATTTATTTTCTAATAAAGTTAATTAAATTTCAATATATTAACAGTTTTATTTGATTTTGTGTTTATATATTGAAAAAATTCTACAATAAATTAAATGAATTAAATAAATAAATTAAAAAAGTTAGTGGTTGTAATTTGTTGTCCTGGGTCTGACATATATACACATACACACGCACACATACATACACACACACACACACACACACACACACACACATATATATATATATATATATATATATATATATGTGTGTGTGTGTGTGTGTGTGTGTGTGTGTGAAAAATATACAAATTAAATCTGAATGTAGTTAACACGATTATCTATATTTTATATAATACAAACTCATTTTTTTGTTAAATATATATATGTTTCCAACACTCGCATTTGTACTCTCAATTAACTTAATTAACTCTGTACCTGTTGTCATAAATACAGAGAAATACGTGAATAAAATTACTTATTATATACAATCTTGCACGGCATAGGATTTATTTAATTAAAATTATACTCCTAGCGAAAATTGCCTTAACAAGATAAAAAGAACGCAGATGTAAGATTTCAGATATCGTTTATTTACTAGTTTTATTTAAAGATCTATAATTAAAATTATATTACTTCATAATACAAGCCTTACATTTTTTAAGAAAATAATATTATGGAATTACGAGATTTGTCAATTAATTTATTATACAAGTATTATTTTTATTTACAAAATATATTTGATATAAAAATAGGGTGGTTCAAATATCACCTTCAATCTTGGTTTATATTCCCCTGTCTCATTTGAGCCAACCTGTGTGTATAACATTTCTTTGAAAAGTAATTAGTGTGAAAAATAAAATGTACAATTAAATAATAATTCTAATTTAATTTCATTTTGCTCCTCTCAAAATCTTTTACACACTTTTAATTATTTTTTTTATTAATTAATGACATATACTTCAAACGTACACACAGTTTTTTAAGAAAACAGTACATAAAATATATGTAGTTAGGGAAAAAGTAAAAGTAATAATTATTTGATGTATTTATATACACAGTTCTTTATAATTCATTTAGAATCTTTCAAATAAAGTAAGTATATATTCTATCTTTGAACACGCAACATTCATCAAAGCAGAAATAGATCAAAAAGAAACGATCAGTTTAAACGAGCCCCTTAGTCCACTTTCAACAAAGATCAGAAAACAAGTTCCTATATGTGATGAATAGTGTCAACGAAAAGAAGAATAGATATACAAGTCTCTAAACTGAATAGATAGTGTTATCTGTTTTTTGTAATGTGTACGAGTTCTTTAATGCAGTCGCACATGAACGGAAGGATATTACCTTTAGAAAACTACTTAATGGAGATTTTCTTTTCATTTTCCGCTTGTCATCCACTCAATACGTTTGATGCAGATTATGAATACTTTTACGTTTGTAAATTTTGTGTACACAAATGATGCATGGTTTAAACAGAGTTTGTTGAATAATTGGAAATGATCGGACATTTAAATATTCATGTTTATGCGCTGCTCATTTAAAATTCAATATTGACATTATATATATATATATATATATATATATAAAGAGAGAGAAAAAGAGGGGGATGGAAAAAATATTAAAAATTTATATAATAATTATATTTTTATTGATAGCATTTAAAAAATATTAATTATATGTATGCGTCCATATTATTTTTTAATTAATGGTAAGTAACATCTTCCTTAATTTATTATAGACTATGTTAACTATTGTTTATATGTAAAATTGTTTACTGAACAGACTGGAAGGAAACAGATATTATTTCAAGTTTAACTGAATCATCCATGACTAAAATTATTACATAATTAAAAGTGTAGAGAACAACAGTACACAAAATTATGACAATATATACAAATCATAGAAAAACACTATTTGTTATAAAATACAATAGTAACGTAAAATATAAATTAAGGAATAAAAATTACCATATATTAAAAAATATTGTGTTTAAAAATAACAAAACTACTCTGTCAAATAACAGAACATAATAAAATAGACATCTTGGTTATAAAATCAGATTTTTGGAAATTTTACAAATAATAAAGAAATGTTAAATATTAATAAATAAATTTATATAGTTTGATAACACTTTTATTATTTTGTATACCCTAGATATATAAAGGGGACGTTTATTTAGATGGGATAAAACTTTCGATATAAATATCTGACAAATCAGTTCTCAGTTTGCTCGCTTTAAGTGATATTTGGATTTAATATATTTTGATAAATCATTATAGAAAGATTTACACTTATGCAATGTTTATAAATTGTGGAAATTTATTTCAAAAATCAGTGTTCTGTTCGTCAAACTTATAGAGCACAAAATTTTGTTTAGTGATTCAGAGTGGGACCAATCCTGAAGTGATTCACAAGAGCTCGTTACATCCAGACAAATACACCGTATAGTGCAGATTGCACGCTAGTGGCATCATCAAACCTTATTTTTTTTAAATGAAACCAAAGAGCGTGTAACCATCAATGGTTTACGTTACAAAAGATGATCAATGATTATGTTTCTGAATTTGCATGACATCGATCTGAAAAAGATATGGTTTCAGCAATATGGTGCCACATACCATACTTTGACCGAAATAATCGAGTTATTAAAACAAAAATTCGGCAATAATGTTATCTTCAGAAATGCACTTGTGACTTGTCCTCCACGATCGTATGATTTAACGCTTTTGGGCTATTTTTTAGGAGGATATGTGAAGTTTCTGGTTTATTCTGATAAACTAGCGACGATGGAGATATTAGAAGCTAACATAATTTGCGTTATTACGGATATAAGGCCTCAATTGCTTCAAAAGTGTCCCGAAATTGGACTGACAGAATACCGTATGTGAAAGACAGCTGTGGTGCACGAATAACCAAAATCATTTTTAAATACTAGTGCCATAAAATTATCTTTCGAATAATATCAAATAAATGGTCATCCAGTTAATTAGTATGTATTTTATTTTAATTTAAAATTCTATCGCTCTTAAAAACACCTTTACAATATATTCGCATACATACATATATATATATATATATATATATATATATATATATATATATATATTATATATATATATATAAATAAATTATTAATAAAAAATCCAGAGATATAAAAAAGCCTAAGAAGAAACTCATGAAAAGTAGAAAAGATCGATATAGAATAGAAAAAATGCTTTGCATCGTTAGAAGTTGAAAGATTTTGCAAGGTTTTCGTCTATCTGTGAATGAAAAGAAGCTGTTACTGCTATATATATATATATATATATATATATATATATATATATATATATATATATATATATATTTCCAACAATCAGGACATATTTGTTTTTTAATTTTTTTTTAGATAGATATAGTTTTTAAATGAATAAATGAAAATGAATTTTAATTTTGTAAACAAACTAAAAATTAGGATAATTTTAAACAAATAAATGGTTACAACTAAATGAAAGGAAATATGTATAATATATAAATAAAAAAACGATATAGTCAAAATGAAAAGTGTTTTTACTTTATCACCAAAAAATTATTACCTAACATAATAAAATATTATAGAAATATCAAATAATTACTGACTGTTCACTGAAATTATTTATAAATTGATCTGTACTTTAATAGAGATGCTATCATTGTTAGAACCTTGTATGATAAGATTTAGGAGAGAGCTTATATTATAAAATATAGCTAGATTTTATAGAAGCTATTGAAAAGTGTATATTTTTTTAAAAAAAAGTAATTACTAAATACTTTTTAACATCTTCAATCTTAGAATGATAATTATGTAAAAGCGAAATTCTTTTTTATTCTTTCAAAAAAGAGCAGTACGGATGATTGATGATGAAAATATACTTTTGATTCTGAATACTAATACTAAGTGATATCTTTATGAAGAATAGTGCATAGAAATAAATAACTTAAATAGTGTTTGCTTTAATAAAATAAAACTTACTATCGTATTATATTTATTAATATTCACAAATCTTGGTTTAATGAATAATTTTAAATAGTGTGAAAATGTGCCAAAATTGTACTCGAAAGAGTAATTTTCAATCAATCATCTATATTCACTATTTTTTGATAGTATTGTAAACATTATTTAACACAGATCAATCATACAATTTTAATGTATGATTTAATATTACAGAATTCTGACGGCATTGACAGATACTTCTAAATTCACGTCAGTGAATAAAGTGATCAATAAATGATTATTGAACACTGTTGTACAATATTTATGTTATAGTACTTATTTTAATATTTCTTTTAAAAATATATAGCAACAACACATAACTTAACAACTTTTGCTTCAAAGTTCTTAATTTAAAAAATAACCGTATTCTGGTTAGTTAATAATTATTAAATTTATAAAAAAAATTACTAAGTTGTAAAAAATTCTTATAGTATATCACGAAGATTTATAAACTCGAAATATTTTTAAAAGTAAATATCTGTGTAAACATGAATTGTCATATATAACAATTTAATAGAGAAAATGTTTTTCTCACAACGAAAAAATAAATTATTTTTAGAAGTTATTGTTACCATTGTCGAGGAGTAAATCATATAGGATAACAGTCTGTAAAGACGTTAGTCTATTCCAAATGAAATAACACTATCAACTGTGTTAAAAATAATAAATAAAAAAGAATACAGAGATGATAGAATACTTAAAAATGAAAGAAATTAACTACAATATTATTTAATCATGATTTTTTATATTATATGAAGCATAGGGATTTTTAGTATATTAATATAAGGTCTATAACGAAAACTCTAAATACTCATTTAATGTCATAATCTGAAACATGTTTAAATATTTAAGAAATTTTTAGAAATAAATCAAAGTTGTGTTTTTATGTAAAAAAATATTTTTAGAAAAACTTAATATGTAATTAATTGAAAATGTTTATGACCTAATAAATTATATTTTCAATACATATTGCATCTTTATTAATGATTTTAGATTATTTAAAAAAATACTTCCTAATCAATGATTTAGATAATCCACACTACAAAAGTCAAATAGTACAAAAATCAGTAATTTAAGTAAATAAAACACTATTTGTAACTTGAACTTGAATAAATAATTGAATAACTTGAATTAAATACTTTTATTATTTTATTTAAAATTATATTTTCATTTTTATGAATGAATTAGTACTTCAAACATCACAAATTTTAATCTATCAATATTTTTAAGAATAATTATTTATTTATATTACTTCTGTAAATTTTAAAATAACGATATTTAATATTATATATATATATATATATATATATATATATATATAATATACATACGTTTTTCTAAAAAAAGGGATGTAATTATGTAATAATAATATAATTAGATTTTTATTCACAATATTAGGCCTTTTAAGAAAAATAATATCATTTTTTTATTGAAAATTAGAGATTAATTTTAAAAATTTTTAAAATTTTAATTGAAGTATTTCTAAAACGGACTAGAATAATTCTGCTTTTCAAGATGTCATAAAAATATGTTTAGAAAGACATTCGTGACCTGTAATTACAAAAAGTAACAAAAAATCTAATAAATAAATGAAATCTACAAAAAAATTGTATAATTGAATACTCAAAAAGAACTAATTGTCACTGTGCTCTAAACAATAGAGAAAAAAAGGCTGTTATAAAAATAATTCGTCAGGATCCAACAACTTTAGCATAACAATTAAAAAAACTCTATTCTATAATCATCACAAAATATGACTTCTCATAGCATATAAAAAATTGAATCGACACAGACATGTTGACAAAACAGACAAAAAATAAACTTCATCAGCGATGCTAATGAAGTAAAACAAACAGAATTATTTATTGATGCTGAAATTTTATCTGAAAATTAATTATTTGGATAGATGAAAGTAAATATCATTCGTCTGGTTAAGAGTGACTTTCAAAAATATGGCATAAACAAGAAATAGCCTTAACATTTGTAAATATTTTATGTTCAATGAAACATGGCGATTTGAGAGTGTATGAAATAAACAGAAATTGACAATTTCTTTTTTATAGATAATATAATTGATAAATGGAAATTTCTAGATATTTCACATACAAATTTAAAACAATGTATTAAATTAAAATAAACATTAAAATGGATAACGATCTTACACAAACAATGTTAAATGTCTGGAAGTTTTTACTGGATAGCATCCTGAATAATTGAATTCTTAATAAATTCCAGACCTAAATTCCATAGACCATCCAAAAATATATTGAAAAATAGTAACATAAATATTAAATAACAATGAAAGATATTCTAAAACAAGTAATACAATAACAATTATATAGAATACTAATCCACTTTATACAACAATTAGTTTCATCTCTACCAAACAGATTAAGTGATTAAGTAAAAAAATGTGCAACAAGATACTGATATAAAATATAACACCTATAAATTTGTTCAACATCAAAAAAAGAATTCAAAAAATATATTGAAAAATAGTAACATTCATCGAATACCAATCCACTACAACAATTAGTTTATCTTAAGTGATTAAGTAAAAAAATGTGCAACAAGATATTGATACAAAATATAACACTTATAAATTTAAAAAAGAATATCTTGATTTTAAATGAAAAGTTCATGTATCGTATGATTCAATTATTCACGTACTATGGAAGTGATATTGTGATTTATTAAAAACAATGATATTTTATAACAAATATTAATGATATTTATGTATATTAATTTTGCTTTGACTTTTTGTTCGATTAATAAATTAAAGCAACTATTTAATTTTGTTTCAAATATAACTAATAATTACATTTCTATAAGTCATATAATAATTAATTTTTAAATTATGTATATATATATATATATATATATATATATATATATGTGTGTCTATTTAAGTATGACAGAAATTTAAATTAAAATAAAACACATACCAAATGATCGGAGAGTCATTTATTTGATATTATTCGATAGATAATTTTATAGCATTAATAATTATAAAAGATTTTGGGAATATATACACCACAGCTATCTTTGTCATACCACATTCTCTCAGTCCAATTTCGAGTCACTTTTTTAAGAAATTGGGGTCTTATGTCCACAATAACGCGAGTTATGTTTGCTTCTAATTCCTTAAACGGTTACTGGTTTATTAGCATAAACCAGAGACTTCACATAACCCCAAAGAAAAAATCCAGAGGCATTAAATCACACAATCGTGGAGGGTAATTCGCAGGTACATTTCTGAAGATAACGTATCGCCGAATTTTTGTTTCAATTACTCAATTTTTCGTTCGAAGTATGGCACATGGTACCATCCTACTGAAACTACATCTCTTCCAGATCGATATCATGCAAATTTGGAAATAAATAATCATTGATCATCGTTCTGTAACGAATTTCATTTACGGTAACGCACTCTTTGGCTTCATTTCGAAAGAAATGAGGTTCGATATCACCAGTATCAATCAGCATCATACGGCGCATTTTTCTGGATGTAATGGACTCTCGTGAATCACTTCAAGACTGGTCTCACTCCAAATGCGGCAGTTTTGTTTATTAACGCACCAGTTAAGCCAAAAATGAGGCTCATCACTGAGCTATATAAGTTTGGCGAATAGAACACTGATTTTTGAAATAAATTTTCACAATTTAGAAACGTTGCTCAAGTTTAAAACGTTTCACAAAGATATGTCAAAGTATACTGAATTCAAATGTTACATATAGTGCGCAAACTGATAACTAACTTGTCAGCTAACCCTATCGAAAATTATATCTATCCTAAAAAACATCCTTTATATATATATATATATATATATATATATATATATATATAAATTTAACTATATTTTTTATTTATAATATACCAATAATTTATATTAATACAATTATAATAAAAAATAGAGTTATATAAAAATGCTTAATAATGTAAAATAAGTTATGAAAATATTATTACATAATAACAAGAACAAATAAACCACATTTAATGAAAAATATTTTTAAAAAATAAATATATATATATAGTAAATATTTTTATTCATTATTGTAATTTCGAAATATTCCAAGAGATACATTAAACTTTTATCAATAATAAAAATAAATATGTTTATTTTTTATATTTGTTCTATCTCAATATTCAATAACTGACTTTATTTAAACAACGATTTAAATAAATAGAATAAAACATCTTAATAAACAAAACAATAGATTTATAATATTATATTCTACATATTTTTTTAGCATACTAAATAAAGAACTGTTTTATATAACATATTTTTAGAGTAAATAAAAATAGAACTTACCAAAAGATGTCTTCAAGAAGGTTCATCATCCTAACAGATTACCTAGAAACATAAAAAATTCTATTTAAATTCAATGTTATATTGTACATTTCACAATTTTATTTTAAACAATAAAATGTTAAAAACAATGTAATATTCAATTAATATTCAAATAAATATATATATATATATATATATATATATATATATATATATATATATATACACACATATATATAAACATTACTTTTCATTAGAAATGTTTCGTAATTTGTAATTAATTCTTATAATATAAAAAATAAATAATTAAATCACGTTTAAATTTGAACGGTTAATGTTTATTTTTTTAAAAAAAAACACTTCAACTACCATTCAAAATATTTAATTATAAAAGGTAGTTGAAGTATTTCTTAAAACGTTTTAATGAAGGCAACACTTTATAAACAAATCCTATAAACTTTTTTGTTGTTAGTAAATTAAACTTCATTCTTCATATAAAAAGATACAGTGTTTTCAAATAATTAAGTAACGACAAATTAAGTTCCATTTAAATTTATATACAATTGTAGAAATACTCTTCTTGTGAAATATGTTTTTTTTTATCATCATAAAAGTAAGCACGAATATAAATTATATTCATTTTCTTCAAAACGAGATATTTTCATTCAGTTTAAAATTCAAAGCCGAGTTGATAGAAACTTATAAAGCTTTCTAACTGAATGAATAACATAAAATATTTACAACGTTTTTACTGTTTTTCTTATGATATAAAACGGTTTTTATTACTTAAATTCATGACGATTTATTTTACCATAAACACATTCATTTCGGAAAAAGTAATTTTATTCACTCTCTCTTTCTTTGTACACACACACACACACACACACACACACACATATATATATATATATATATATATATATATATATATATATATATATATATATATATATATATAAACACGATCATAAGAT
>CP092090.1:37201067-37231067 GCA_029203775.1 Neoneuromus ignobilis
AACGTGCATATCATTAAACACATTTACACACATTTATATATATATATATATATATATATATATATATATATATATATACGAGTATATATGAAATACATCTAGAGATTTCATAAAAAAATATATAATTTATAATAAGGATTTTAAAGTTCGTATATGTTTTTAATTTAAATAAAATGAAAAATGCTGATAACACTTTCTTAATTACTAATTTCTTTAACTATGTTGTGTTTTATTTACAAGTTAATTGTTTGAGAGTTTAATTATCTTTGATCTTAATAGCGTTATAAAACAGCACAATAAAATATTAGACTAAAACTTTTTATTGTTAAAATTATGAAATTGCTGTAGTAGAAGTATAAGTCAATAAGACTATCTGAAATAAAATAATTCGCTTATATATATATATATATGTAGTCATTAAATCGGTCGAAATTAAACATTTTGGGAGTGGTGTACATCCAGTAGTGAATAGAAAGAGGCTGATGATATATATATATATATATATATATATATATATATATATATATATATAACTAGATAATGATGTTTACGTGTTTTTGTACACTAATTATTAAATAAACATTTGTATTTGTAATTTTTATGATTTGGTTTTACCATTAAAATAATTAAAATAGTAATTTGTATTAATTTAAATAATATTTTAGATCGTTAAAAATAATTAACTTTCATGATTTAAAATGCAAAATATAAGTACGAAGAAAGCAAATAATTGTATTAAAACTAAAATTAGGTTCTGTAAATGAAATTTCTAAATTATAAATATAGTGTGCACCGATATTTATATTTTAAAACTATTTAATTTAAAATTTATTTACAAGTTACATATATTGTAGTAATTACGAAGGAATAACTGATTTGTGTTCAGAATAAAAATAGTCATAAAATTATTTTTAGTCATTCTTTAGTAATTATTGTCTATAATATAATAAATATATGATCAAGGTTTTTCTATTTTATTTATAAAATATTTTGCCAAATTTGTATATTATTTATATTTATTTTCAATCGGTTTATATTTTTTTAAAACAGCAACTTTAATAATTATTCAAGTTGAAGATTTATAAAAATAGCAATTCAAGTGTAATAATATCAAATAAACAGCGACACATCTATTGAAAGATATGTTTTCGAAATAATGGAATGTTTGCCAATATTGAAGTTATAGCGAACATTCTATATCTCTCGATATCGAAACAAGTAGTTGCTATACAAGTGAATTTTGTTGTGTACGTATGAAGAAAGAATTCGCTTGGAAACTTTCCGATAGGCACACAACACAAGCTAATGTACCGACTAGACGATAACATATAAACGCTTATCAAAAAAAATCGAAATGGTCAGCGTCCAAACCTTACACAGATATCGTTGTGAGTTCATACGTTCCAGATATATTTAGAAAGCATGTCAAATGGACAAAATGGTATTTCGATATTTTTCATATTTCAGTAATGAAGTTTTTCCCACCGCTTAATGTACATTTTTATCTGTTCATGTTTATTAAAGTTCATATGTTCGTGTTCGCAATGTGATGAAAAGAAAATAGAAAGATTCGACGCAATTTAATATTATAGCAAACTATTAATATTACTGTTGTTGTTATTGTTACCCCAATACACATATAGAACCAGTGGATATTTTCTTTAGTTGAATAAACTTTATATATATATATATATATATATATATATATATATATATATATATATATATATATATATATATATATATATATATATATATACACAATGAGTGTCACTTAAAATCGTACTGCTAGGTTCTTAAGAAACTTTTAATTGAAACTTTTTATTATTACACAAATTTTTAATAAAAATAGTTGTTTTATATTCGATTATATGTAGAAATTTAACTTAGTTATAGATCATTATAAAATTTTTAATAAAACAAAAATAATAATTGTTTATTTACAAATATTTTCATTCGATAATTTCTTTTTCTTCCTGTTGCTTAATGAAAATATATTGTTCAGAAATGCATTTAACTTAGTTATAGATCATTATAAAATTCAATTTTGAATAATAAAAAAATAATTAATTGTTTTTGATACAAAATCAATCAGTTAGTTAAAATCTTAGAGAAAAAATAAAAAGAGACTCAAAAATGATTTAAAACAATATTTTTAGGGTTTAGTTAGAAAACCTTATTGTTTTCTACAACTTATAGTTATCTAAGTATGGAATCAACTAATTTTTTACAATAAACTTTCGTTATTTGTTTTCACTCTTCTTGAAGGGCCTTTTTTAGATTATGTTTGTTATTGAATGTGTTCGGATTTTTTTATCTAATTCTTTTCAAATATGCTTAATTACATTAAGATCTAGAGAATAAGCTGGGGTTTGTATAACTTTTGGACAATAATACAATGTCCACATTCGTGCAACGTGTGAAGAAATCTTTAAATCATTATAAATAAATACATATATATATATATATATATATATATATATATATATATATATATATATAAATAGGTTCATCCAAATGCGACATCTTGATATCAGCATTGTATAATGGATACTTTTTTTTGGAGAAGGTTACAATTTTACCTGTAGATAGGTAATTTAGTTAGTTGGATTATTGAACAATGAACAACAGATCCGTTGTTTTCAAGCAAAATTTTGTTTAGTGATGAAGCTTATTTCACAATGGATGGATTTGTTAATAAGCAAAATTGTCATACATAGGATAATGAAAATCCTCGTGTTATTCATGAAAAATCTTTACACCTACAAAAATTCACTGTTTTATGTGAATTTTAAGTAAATGGAATTATTGAACTATTTTTCTTTGAAGATAATGCTGTAAATGCTGTTACTGTGAATGCTAAGTGATATTAATTAATTTTGAGTGACATTTTATGACCAGAATTGAATAATATTGATGTTTGTGATGTCTGTTTCCAGCAAAACGGTGCTACATATCACACAACTCGAAAAAATATTAATTTTTTGCAATCGAAATTTCATCAGCGTGTAATTTCACGAAATGCAGATTTCCATTGGTATTCAAGATCATGCGATTTAACACAATTAGATTTTTTTGAAAAGTCGAGTTTGTTAGCAATCTACAAACAATTAATGACCTAAAAAACAACATTTGAGTTGAAATTCGTTAATCTAGCAATATGTCGAAAAGTCATTGAAGATTTCGATATTCGAATTGATCCCTGCAATTGCAGTCGTAGTGGACATTTAAACGATGTTCTATTCTATGTATAATTGTAATGAATCATACTTTCAATAAAAAAACAGCTTGGAAAATTTTTAAATAGTTTGTATTTTATCAAAAAGAACCATCTGGGCTTTGCATTTGAATTTTTAAAATTTTTATGGATACCCATTCCTACAGCACTATGTTTTAATTTTTTCTTTAGTATATTTAGATTTGTCTACTTATGTGAAAACATTAAATGTTAATTTGTCAGTAAAAATTACGTCATTTCAAATCTACAAAAGCTTATTTATACACTCTCTTATAAATTCGAGTCTTCTCTTCTTATTCCACTTGTTGATAAGGGGCTTGTTGCTTGCAGTTCTCCCATGAAAGTCATTTTTTGCAGCACTCGTCTGATAGTGGAGTCACTCATATCTTTCTTAACGTAAATTTAAAATCTACAGCGATCTTTAAGTATGAAATTCGAGAAATTTCTTTAATTTTATGAATTATAATATAAATAATGTAATTAGGAATAAAAATAAAAAAGGATTTATCGTTAATCTAGAAAGTTATACATATTAACAGTGGAATTACCAAACTAGTTCAAATAATTGTTTTTATTTTTTGGATTTAATTAAAGGATTGACGTTATTAATTTATTTTCTTTCTTTCTCCTTTTTTCAAAATTATATGTATACTATACCAAGAGCAGTCATTTCAATTGATTAAAATGTGCATGAAAGAATTAATGAAAAATATTTTGTTACCTCATTTTAAAAGTATACTTTCATTTATAATTGACAATTATGTAATGAAATATATATCAACTTGTACGGAAACATAGAAATATCGGGTTTTTAATAAAATTTTAATAACATTAATATTATAAAACAACATTTTTTTACAATTACACTCGTATATAGTTGTAGAGCATATGAAGTAATACTGTCTTATTTATAGTCAAAAATTACGGACCAAAATTATTTTTAAACAGTTATCACAAATAAAGTTATCGAGATTCACATTGATAAAAACACAAATAAATTTAATAGCTATAAGCAGACCAATCTACATTAATTTCAGAAGTGTGGGATAAATTTATTAAAAACATCAAAGTTTACTACAAACCAGAAACGAACATAATGAACAATTATTTCCAACAAATGCTAAGTGCAGATTTACGCAATATACATCAAATAAACTGAACACATTAAATCAGGAATAAAATTCTAGCTGAGATCGGATATTAAAAAAAAGTATATAGTGAGTGTGTGTTTTCTTTGGGAAACACGATATTAGTCAACACTTTTAAATAAGTTCATTGTTCTAAAACTTGTCGAACTATTTTTTATAGACGGAAGAAATATAACAACAAATATTTTACGAATTTTCTAGTGATAACAAAACTAGTAGTTAAAATAATATTTTAGTTAGTACTATTTTAAGAGAAAAATAATTCTAAAATAATGAAAAACTACAAAGAATTATAATAAAAAAGAGAATAATCAACAATTTTAGAGAAAAACTAAGATAGTATGGCTGGTTTTCTAAGTTTCTTTATAAGTGAAAAGATTGTGTTCTTATCGTTTATAAAAATAAATTTGAAAAGAGAGTTGTTACTCATATCTTTGCATAGATTCATCAAAATCCATAGTAATATCCACTATGTACTAGAAATAATTGAATATTGTAATAACACTAAGTTCAAAGTAAATATAATCAACCAAATAGTAAAAAATATAATGTTAAAGCTGTATCTCGTAGATGATCTTCACACGTGTCATAAAATTTTAGAGTTTGTTGCTATAAATGCCTGGATACTGTATACAACAGAAGAAAACATAACAACAAAAAACGTTTTGTTTTGGTTAGCTAAATAACTAGCTAGTGAATATCAATTCACAAGGCGTTTAACCTCAACAACACGTAGATACAACAAATATTACATATAACATAACTAATAATATATGCGATAAATGTAAGAAATATGTTTATGAAAAATGTACGAGAGTGGTTCAAATATAAACGTGAATTTGTTTCTATATTTTAAAATCTAAGTGACTAGCTTCACGTACAATTGATTAGAGATAATAAATGAATTTTCATCAATAATTATTTCAATTTTTATAACAAGAAATCATATTCTTAAAAAATAGACATACAACACACTTTTTATAAGTTATTAGTTGATATAATAAATTGCATGTAGATTTTGATTCTTTTGATCTCTAATAACGAATCACTCCTACTTATTATAAATTTTCATATAATTAAAGTAAAAAAATTATTATATAGTGTCATCCAAATGTAACGCCTAGATTTGTATTTTATTAAAAAGAAACTATACACATGTTTCTTTATACACCACCCTATACGCATGTTTCTTTTTAATAAAACAGAAATCAGGCATCACATTTAGATGGCTCTATACAATAATCAATTATTGTAAATTTAGTTAATACAAAATATTGAAACGAGACATTTTTTTCTGTATTAAAATATTAAACAATGAAAATAAATTATGATTGTGTTAATAATGCTGACCTCTTTTAAAACGTATTTTCTTATGTACAATATATTGTAATAAAATATTTTAATTTACCATACAAGAAGTTATAGAATCCAAAAAATATTTTTTATCTAAAAATAATATCTACTAATATAGAATAAAAGCCCGTTTTACTTTTTTCTTTTTCTTATTAATTATGAATTAAAATAAATGGTCTCTCTCTCTCTCTTTATATATATATATATATATATATATATATATATATATATATATGTGTGTGTGTGTGTGTGTGTATCTTTTTATCCATTACTGAATGAAGACCTCTTCCAAAACATTTCACTTCCAGATATCCAATATCTTTATTTCACATTCCACAAGGACAAATTTTCTTATATTATGAATCATTTTTTGGTCTATTTTTATTTCTTGGGTTCCAATCAATAATTTCATTTAATAATGGTTTTCTCTTGTTTCTGTATCGTCAGTTTATTTTATTTTTAATCTCTTACTATAAAATCCGCAACTATACTTTTTGTCCACTCATTTCTCGACCTATCTTTATGTAATATTTTCAACATACTAATTATTTCATACTTCTTCGTGTTGTCCGAAATCATTGAATTATTAATACGTGAGAACATGTAGGATGTATTGATTATAAAAATTTTCTTCACAATAATAGAATATTTAACTACATAATATAGGCATTTATTCAAAATTTATATCTAATTTTTCACTTTATCTATAAATATTTTTTTGTGCCGATAAAATAAATTAAAAAATTATCTCTAATAAAAATAAACTCTTTTATTCCAATACATTTTTATAATGAATGTTTTATTCAAACACATACATACACACACACATATATATATATATATATATATATATATATATTATATATATATATATATATAAACATTATAGTAATCAGTAACTTCTTTTTATGCACTACTAGACAAAAGTTCCTCTTAAATTTTCCATTTTCATCAATTCAATAATTTTCTTATCTATTCCTCTCCAACGGAGGTTTCTTATGTCTCTCTCTCGTCTATTCATAGTAATCTTCTTAGACCTCCTCATACTCCCTGAGTTTTCAATCAATAATTTATTTTATACATCGATAATATTTTTTTCTTACTAGATAATGGAACCATTTTTATCTTAAACTTTTTCACTTTATTTCATAACTTTCTAACCCACCCATTTTCCCCTGGCTGCATATTTATTATATATAAAAAACATTAAAATGTTTTATGTCGCAATATACTTTTCAAATGAAATACAATATTTACAAAGAAAATGTTTGTTGATTTATAATTAAAAGATACTGTTAACTAACATTCAATCATTTTTAAGAAAACAATAATTTCAATTAAACTAATAATAATATGATATATGTTTTATTAGACAAGTAAATAAATGCAACTTTTTGAAATATTACAAAAAATGAACTGTGTATAATAAAACAATTAGTATAATAATAAATATTTTTCCTTACAATTAACTAATGTACTATTATTAGAAAAACAAATTTTAGATTTATTATTTTGTTTATAACTTTATTTATTACGATTGTTTTTATAAGTACACTTTAAAAGAATATTATTAAAAAAAATTATATCAGAAAAAAAAATAAGATTTACATTCTTATAGTTTTAATTGTTAAATAATTAAAATAATTTTTAAAATATTTTTCTAGTATTTTTATACAAAAAGTGGAATTTTAATTTTAATAAATAGGAAATAAATATATATATATTGTAATTAATAGGTAATTGTATAATCCTTAGTGACAGTGAAGTATAAGGGTAGGATCAATATATTACTAATTATAGTATTAATATCATGACCTAAATTATTAATATCACGACCTTATAAATTTATGTACTGTTATTGTAAATATGTCAACAAGAAAATTAAAAATAAAGATTTATAAAATATATAATATATATATATATATATATATATATATATATATATAACATGTCTGAAATTTGATTTTTTTATTTACTATCATTGTATTCAAGTATTATAAAATTTAAATTTTATTTGAATTGTCGTCTATACTAATTGAATTATGATTATAAATATCATTCAATTTTCAAATAAAAGACACATATTTATACATTATATATATATATATATATATATATATATATATATATATATATATATATATATATATATATATACTTGTTTATATATTTAAAAAAAATACTTGGGGAAAGACGTAATTTACATTATTTCTTTATAAAAGGTTTAATATTATTTTTATATTAATTTATTCATTTTTTTCAATGTTTTTTTCAAATAAAATATTTTTTTCAAAAGTACCGTTTTATATTAAAATACAAAATTATGTACTAAATCGGCTTCTACCTGACATAAATATTCAAAGTAAGTTTTCGAGAAATATTTATTTAATAATTTATATTTTTATTTATTTTTACGTAGGTATCTGTATTTATTCGGTATTTTCATATCGTTTATAAATATTTTAATTTCAAGTTTATTTTTATATTTCACTTTAAGAGATAATTATAGCCTTATAAATATTAATTAATTAATCATAACGTAACTATATAGAAAAAGTGGCAGACAAGCAGACTGTAATTACCCCAGCAAATATCATGAGCAATTTATTATCCACTTTTGAGTAACGATCCTTACACTACAACAACAATAAGAGTTTTTTTTCCTAAAGCCAAGGTAGTTTATGTCGTCGTTCGCAGTGACAAAAGTGACATTGCAATACCGTCACAATGGTATATGCCTCCATGAACCAGGATGGGTCGTTGGCTCTCGACTACTGGTGCTAATTTCTCATACACTAGTGGCAGGAAGTGAGGAGAGCGTCGGCCGGAAGACAATTTGTTCTTCTCGTCGCGAGTCCACGTCATTAACGCTATAATGTTGAACGGTTTTCCTTCAGAGTCTAACAAAAAAAAATCTCCTCGAACTGCTTCACCGAACATTTCTCTGTTGTGTTATGATGCTTAAGATGTGCAGCACGTCTTCTTCAAAAATAAGAACACTTCTTATACAGTATTACTATTATGTTCATATAACGATGAAAAAGAATATCACTAAAACTCTACTCTATTTTCTTGTATAATATTAATGTGAGAAAACAATATGAAAATGTTTTTAATTATATTTCACGTGCCACTTGACATATTAATTATTAATTACAATTAAAATGTAAATATATTTAAACCTCTTATTATTTTCGAAATTCATGTCACTTAATAAAGACAAGTATATTAAAAATATTAAAAAAAATATTTAAAATATATTATTTTTAAACGTAGTGTGTTAGAAATAAAAACTATTTTAAATTATAATATGGTGGTATTATTCATCAAATTTCAACTATTATTTCAGATACATAAGTGCTTATAAATTAATTACAATTCCTTTAATTAAATAATAAACGCAAGATTATATTTGTATGGAGTTCATAATTAAACTAAATTAGATATTTTATAGCTGAAAATAGAATTACAAATAAGTTTTAATCCTAAATTAGAAAATATTAAATTTTGAACAATTATTATAAACATTAAATATCTCATAGATAAATTAAACGCATGCAAAACATAATTAAATAAATAAAAATATCAGATCGAATTTATTCTTTTAAATAACTGTTTTTTTTAAATACAGAAATATTTAAATAGATTTTTTTATCAAAAAAAAACTTTAAATCTATGCTGTCAAATGTTATTAATGGTTTCTTACAAATACATTTCAACTGTACGTCTATATTCTGAATTTTAAAAGTACCATGAACAAAGATTGGCAAAATTTACTTCTCCTTTGGGAAATAAAAACTTTCAACCAACTACGATAACAAATGGCCAATCCAATTCAAAATTCGGAGAATAAAGATTGTAAATATTTCAAGTTCACTTATTACGGTAACCAGTAGTTGAAATTCTGAATGAATTTATAAAAAAGAATTTTATTAAATTCTCGTTCGCTATTACTTACATATTCGAATATTTCATTTACTCTGTTTCTTTTTATATATATATTGTCTGTACATATTTATATATGTATATTTATATGTGTATATGCATACACGCAATATGTGAACATTTAATATAGTATTGTATTTGAAAAATATATGTATATTCAATTATATACAGGGTTTTCCAATAAGCGATACAAAAGTTTAAATGAAAATAAAACAATAAATATTTTGATAATTAGTTTTTTTTTAATTTCTAAGCATATTCTATGGCAATAATGATGGAATACAATTTCACTCATATTACAACCATGACTTTGTTGACATAGTGCATTCGTGGTATTCCAATTTTTAGTCACTCTTTCACATAATTGTGGTCCAATTTCATGATTTAAAAGTTCAATGTCTATTTTTAATGATTCTGTTTTTTATGGTTTATCAGCATAAACTAATAATTTTACACAACTTCACAGAAAATAATCCAATGGAGTTGGATCATATGATTTTGGTGGTTAATTATTGGTTCTATTTCGTAAAATAATCAACTCATTGAATTGTTCTTTTAACAAAAGATTTTTGAACTTTTGTTATTATATATATTTATATAATATAATAAAATTCAAATTAAATACTTAGTTTGGTATTAGGCATTGATCTGATTAATTTTTCAGTGTAAAAATTATTAATTTTATCCTATTCCTCTATTAGCGTTTATTTCAAATCTTCTTTTGATGAAATATAATGGTTACGAATATGCTTATCTAGTTCATTCCATAGATTCTCAATTACATTATTATCAGGAGATTGCAGCGGTGTTTTGATTACTATGAGGCAATTATACAGCAAAAGTTATTTCAAAACGATAGCGGAATGTTTTGGGTTATCTAGATCGTTTTTGATTTTAACCAGCCCCGCTGGTTGTAAAGTGGAAACAACTTAATTTAGTTTATTCAGAGCAAAGCAGATCCTTGATAAAAGTAAAACGAATCTTTTATGCCTAATTTTTCTGCATTAGGTTTTAAATTTTGTTTTATATATATTTAAGTAGACCCTCTTATCCATGATACTATCTACAAAATGCATGTTACTTATACTTAAATCACTCATACACACCTACACTTGAACAGAACACCTCCTCCGTGTTTTACTGTTGAACGCAAATTTTCATTTTTAAGTTCTGTATTCGGTTTTTCCACACTATCACTTTACCATCAAAACGGAATATATTAAATTTGATTTCAACCGTAAAAAGAACGTTTTTTCAGAACTCGAAGTCTTTACAATTAATTCTAAGTTTTCTATTTTTTCTACTGACATAAGGTTTTTTGTAACTATTCGACTGTGGTAATTATTTTTACGCAAAACTCTTCTTACAGTTTCTGCACTTACTTTCTTTTTCAAATGTTTTTTAACCCCAGCAGTTAATTTAGGCACACTTAACTTCGGATTTTCCGCAATTTTTCTTATTATCAAGTATTCATCTTGTATAGAAATTTTTTTTGATTTTTTGTCCTATATTTATTGACAAAACATCAAAAAAATCTCTTTTTATTTTTATAATGACGTAAAATATGTTAAATCATATTTTGGTTTAAATTAACCGTTTTTGCAATTTTTCTTTAACTTTTCTCACAATTCAGATAGTACATTAAAAGTTTTTATTCTGTTTGGGTTGTGTGTCTTTTAGATGGAGCCATTCTGTGTATTTCATAATAATATTAAAATGGGATGTTAACATAAATGTCCTAAGACACTACATTACGTGTTTTGTAGCTGGGATTTCTCTACAAAGTGTAAACTTTGAAATAGAAATTATGTACTTCCCAGTGGATCGTTTTAAATGTGATATGATTTACAAGGGTATATTTAAAGAATTATATATATATATATATATATATATATATGTTTATATATTCTCATATTCTTTTATGAAACAACTAAAGATTAAATATATACATATTTGTTACTTTACATAGAATTCAAAATATTGTATTATCTGTATTATTAATTTAATAAAATTGGTAATTCTTCGAGGTGGTTTACTTTGACTGTGAGCCACTGTACACCTGTATAAGGTCATCCAAATGTGATGTCCTGATTTGTGTTTTATTAAAAAGGAACATGTGCATAGAGTGGTGTATAGAGAAACATGTTTATAGTTTCTTTTTAATAAAATGCAAATCTAGGCGTCACATTTGGATGACCTTATATATAGTTGTGCGTGTACGTACACCCATAAAAGTCTATAGTAAATGAAATTAATCAATTTACATTGGAACATAAAAAAAATTAAAAAATATCGATAACAGATATATAAAACAACAATGTTTGTCCAAAAGTTCGGAAAAAATCGAACAAAGCATGACTTTCAAAAAATATTTTCGATACAATACTTGAAACGAAGGAAAAAAACTCTCAAGAAATAAAAATGAATTACTTGAAAAACTACCATTATGATATCAACTAGACTACTTGAATTCGGATTGAAAAGTTTTCAACGACAGCATTTCTACCTGAACGTTAATTCAACATACTGGAAAATTGAGCTATTTACTTGACACTGTGAGTGATCGGCTTATGCTTTTAGTACAAGCAATCTGTTTAATTATTTATATTAAAGTCTCTTAATGACATTTAGACACATTTTCTAGTAATTTGATAATAGAATTAGTATTATGGCTTTCGAAACAAATTAATAAATAAGTCATAAATATTTTTTAATCTGATTCAAATGTTAAAGGTATTTAAATAATGTTGATTTTTTATAATACATATATATATACATATATATATATATATATATATATATATATATATATATATATATGAATAAGCATTTCAAATTTTTCACTATATAATTCTTAATACATTTTTTATTATATATCATTTGAAAAACGTTATGGCATATTTTTTTGTTTATACTATAATTATTTTTACGAAAACAATAACCAATATTAAAAAGAATAGAAATGAACTCATATTTAAAAACAGGATAAATTTAAAAAATCATCAAACATAACGTGTATATATATATATATATATATATATATATATATATATATATATATATATATGTACAACATGAAATAATATCAAATATTCTAAAATATGAATCAAAAGTATATATAATTACAAATATTGATTTTTAATAAAAGTAGACTTGTATATTGATTTATAAAAATGTTCTACTATATAAAAAATTCAAAGAATTTCACTAGTATAAATTAATTATTAAAGCAAAATTTCATTAAATTGATATTAAGTAATCAAGAAAATTTTGTCATTTTCAAGATTAAAATAAGAACACTTAAAATTACTTTATTCGTTAACGTATCAACTTTTACATCGAATTATTTTTTTCCAATAAGAAAATAATTTATAAATTAAATTTTTATTAATTCAGAATTTTTGTTTCGAAAAATTGAGATAATTTTTCTTTTAAGTCTTTGTCAATATTAAATTATTTGCCACGCGTATGGTTATTCAGTGACAAAATGAGTGGAAATCCAATGGTGATATTTCTGGTGGATATGGAGGATAATAAAGAATTTTATATTCTAAATTTATTATATTTTCTCTAGCAACTCTGTAAGATATGAAAATAACCAACACATTTATAGCCTTATATAGCATAATATAGACTAACAATTATGTAAATATTAAAAAGTTGAATTTATAAATTCATGATATTACTAATACTGCTCTATGGCAGAAATGCGGAAGTCATAATTACTAGACAAACAAAAAAAAAGCAAATGAAATGAAAATTTAAAAAATAATAGGTAAAATCCATCGACACGGAGTGATGAATGAACATATTCATTACCTAATAATTTATTAGTATAATAAACTGGTTTTAAATACAATAAATTATGACTGGATTGCAATTAGAAGGTAAAAGTAAAATAATCAAATAGAAAAAATGAATGAAAATCGTTTAGTTCGGTAAGCAAGAGTTATATTTTTAAAAAGGAAATCATCATGCGGAAGATTAACAAACAGATAGAGAGAATTGTCATAATTATGAGAAAGAACAAAAGTAACTCTACAAAGAATAAAGGAGAAAAAAAGATCTTTTTAATACATAACACTAGTCGTTATATTTAAAATCGTCTGAGAAAAAAATATTAAACACTTCTGTTTGATAATTTCATCATTGTATAAAGAAAAAGATGCAGCTCTATCTTTAAAGTACCACAAATTACTTTCTTTTTAAATATGTACTTATCATTTAAATGTATCTACTTGTAAAATATGTCTTTGTTTTCAAATGACTTAAAAGCTTCAATAAAAAAATTCGCTTTCACATTTTGTGACTAAAATGTTAAATTAATTTATGTGTTGGAAATACACCACACACATACCAATAAATATAAATATATATATATATATATATATATATATATATATATATATATATATATATATATATATATATATATATATATATATATATATATATATATATTTATATTACACCGACTGGGTAGTACAGTGGTTAGCATCACCGCGTGTCATGCGGGAGATTGCGTTCGATTCCCAGTCGGAGAGTCCCTCGTTTTCAAGTCGAGGGTTGAGCATTTTAAAAAATTTCGAGAAGGGAGTAAACCCCGAATAAAAAATCTTCACCAATCCGCCTTAGCGTGGTGAATATGAAAAATTCGTTTAATGGGCGTTATATGATGATGATGATATATAATATAATGAAATAAAGTTATTTTTTTAAAAACATATTTTTATTTATATAAAAAAATAATTTTATAGTTTAATAACATCATTATAAATAATATTATTAAAAAGATTTTGACTTTATCGTATTGTTAAAAATATATTCATAATAAGAATATAAATTTATATTCAGTTGAAACAAAATAGTTACCAATTTATTTCAAATTTGAATATTTTTTTTATGAATCGTAATTCAAATTAAGATGTTTAAATTAATTAAAAAAGCATCTGTTTCAAAGTTTAAATACAAATAATTATAATGTTAAAAGTTTATTAATTACCAAGTATAAAATCATTATTTTATTTGAAGATAAAAAGAAACGTACTTTTTTATTAATTTCCCGTAATCACCTTATTATCACGAAAAAACATCACTGAACTTTCTTATTATAAAATTAATATTTTTTTAATTTATTGTTATCTTGTTTGATAAACAAAAACAATTTAATTATATTTTGTCATTAAAAGAGTATTAATATCTTTTTTAACGAAACTCCTTTATCATAAATTTTAAAATCTTCTTTAATATTTATATGTTTTCTTTTTAATTCGACTATAACATGAAATATTTTCCATTATAATCATTCGAATATTGTTCATTGTCCTAAACTTTTATAGGGTATTATGTTGGGTTTGAATTTCTCTAATATTACGATACTATATATAGTGACGATTTAGTACACAAATTCGTTATTATATACAAGTGTTTCCGTCAGACAAATACGGATAAGGAAATACAGATTCAATGAAATTGTAGGGCAGAATGTTACAATGGTTAATTACAAATCAATAATATATTACAGCGAAAGCATGTACGGAGAATAAAGATATAATTGCACATATGTCAGTCATAAGGTAAATTCTTTAAATTAATATTCATAAATGAAGTTAAAACAATATATTGATTTATTTTAGTATCATAAATAAAAGTAAATATTTTTAAATTATATTTAATTAAATATAATATATTTATATAAAAACAAATCTAAGAAATGTGCTTTTTTATAATATATCGGGTGTCCAAATTTTTGGTTAGGAAGTAATTTGGCCATTATTTGATAAAATGTTAAATATTTACTGTCATTATTTAACATTTGTTAATTAAAAACTTGAAAAATTTTACTTCGTATATTTGTTAATTGGTATCAAGAAAAAAAAGTAGAAAATGTTGATTTTTTTACCAAAATCATCTTCAATGGTGAATTACATTTTCAATTTAATGGTAATATAAACAAACAAAATTTTTGCATATGGGGAAGTAAAAATCCAAAATCCATTGCTTGAACAACAATTACATTTTCAAAGTCACTCTTTGGTTTGGTTTATGAGTTGGAGGCATCATTGGTTCATATTTATTTAAAAATGAGCAAGTTCTTCGTGTAACAGTTAATTCAGTACGTTATTAAAGCAGGATAACAGATTTTTGTGGCCGATACTTGAAAATATTGATATTAATGATATGTGGTTTCAACAAGATGGTGCCATAAGCCGTACAACTTGTGCGGCAATCGATTTACTCACAACCGAATTCAATGTACGTTGAATGGTGATAATTGACCACCTAGATCTTGTGATTTAACACCGTTAGACTTCTTCTTATGGAGTTATTTAAAAGATGAAGTTTATGCCAACAAACCAGCAATGATTCAAGAACTAAAAGTTGAAATTCGTGCAGCTATAGCTGAAATACAGCTTCATTTATTGTAAAGCGTGCTTCAAATTTCGACAAAAAAGTGGACGTCTTCCGACGTGGCAGAGGAGGCCATTTGGCTGAAATTGTATTCCATTTACTATTCCCACGTTTCTACTTTACATTGATACCTATAAATATGTTTTTTTCTTTTAAAACTGTATTTTATTGATAAAGTACTTCCAAAACCTACATTTGGTCACCTAATATAATGTAAAATAGTATATTTGTTAATTATATGTTTGACAAATTTCATTACATCTCGATCAGATCTATCTATGGCTTTTTTTATAGATCTTCTTGTAACTCGAAGATCCCAATCAATAACTTGCCTTGTCAATCAGTGATTCCCTTTTCTTTCTCTATATCCAACTTATTTCCATTTCAAACTTTTCACTTTTGCCATAATATTCGTATAATACTCATAACTTTTATTTCTAATTCATTCATTTCTCTCCTTATCTGCTTGTGTTATTTCTAATATACACCTTTCCGTATTTTTTTATGTTGCTTGGATTATTCTGGAATTGAAGTACCATGCTTTATTTCCATAGATGAGAACAAATAGGATTTGTTGATCAAAAACTTTTCTTTTTAAACATAAAAGAATATCCGTCTAAATGATACGAAAATTTCTTCCGAACTGACAGTATTCCATTTTTACTCTTGCGTTTACTTCATTTGTAAATGCTCTTTTAATGTCATTAATTTGTCTTAGATATAAATACTTTTTAACTTTTTCTATTTCTCTTCCTTTTTTATGATTTTTCTTTGATCTGGAAATCCAATGAACACAACTTTTATTTTATTAAGCTTGACTATAAGACTATTTTTTTCTTTCTTTATCTAATTATTATTTTTGTTTATCTGGGCATGTAGAAATAATAATAATAATATCAGCAAATGTTAAGTGACTAAGTATCTATCCATTTATTTTTATTCCATCAAGTTCCTAATTTCGTCTCTTAAATACTTTTTTTATCGAAGATGTAAATACTTTTTTGGTAATACTACATCACCCTGTCTCACTCTTTTCACAATTTTGAATGTAATATATCTATAAATATTTCCTAAGAATGTAAACTTCTTTAATTCCTCATATCATCAATGCATTTACTATCGCTGGCGTATTGACTGAGTTTAAGGCTTTTTCATAATTCATAAATATAAGGCAGAGTAGTATTTGACACTCAAATATATATGAGAAAAATAATCAAGAAAGATATCTCTCTTAAGAAAACATCCAAGAAAAGCCAGTAACCTTTAATAAGGATTTCGCCCAGTAGTAGGTTGATATAAGCTGAAATGATACTGTTATTGTTGTTGTTGATGATATATATATATATATATATATATATAAATTTATAAAAAAACAAATAGAAGTCACTGATGTATCAAAAAAATAAAATCGATTCAGTGGATATAAAAAAACAAATAGCAAGAAAAAGTCAATAATTGGACAAAAGTCAATATAGAATAACGAGTAAAATGCATAAAGGGATGAAGAAAAAGATCCTATCGAAGGTCAAGATATAAAATAGAGTAGTATAGTGCAGGTTAGGGCTAGATGAGAGTAACTATGAACCGAAAATAATGAAAGAATTTGGGGAAAATATTTAAGAACCGCTAGTGAAATTCGAAATTGCTTTTGCTCAGCATTAAGTGAATACACGCTTTTATGATCATATATATATATATATATATATATATATATATATATATATATATATATATATATATATGTATATATAATTCATTATTAATTTTATGTTGTCTTTTTAAAATTATATTTCTTTCTAATGGAAATATTTTACTAAGAGCAACACAGTTTATTAGTGTTAATTCAAATTTCAGATTGGAAAGTAATTATTTCATTAAAATTATCTTCAATCAAGAATAAAATTATAAGTTCTTTCAAATATGACGTCTAGATTTGCGTTTTATTAAAAAGAAAGAAAAGAAACTATACACATGTTTCTTTTTAATAAAGCACACATCTAGGCGTCACATTTTAATGACCCTATATAATAACCTTTTTTATTTCTAAATTTCTAAAAAAATTACAAAATTCTGATAAAATTAAATGAACTAATAAATGTAATAATTAATTTTTATAAGTATACTAATAATTAAAAAAATTGTAATTTAATAATGTAAAAAATGCTAATTAAATAACGTTCTCATGATGTCAAATAAATGTTATTTTTTATAATACTAATATAATCACCTTTTGTGTAACTTTTGCTAATTTTTTTCAAATAAACATATTGTAAAATTTGTTCTATTACTAAACAGAAATAAAAAATATTTCTTTTAATTTGATATTATAATAACAATATATCTCAACTTACGTACTAAAAAAAACACATAAAACACCTTAAAAATATTTATATAAAAATACCTTTGAAATAATTTATATATATATATATATATTTTTTTTGTGTATTTATACATGTGTAGACAACTTATGTAAAAGAGCATATATGTCAAAATATACTATGTGAAATACAACAATGTAAATGTTATATAACATTTTAGAATTGCACATATGAAAGAAAAATAATATGACAAAATAATGTAATATAGTTGTAAGAAAGGCTATAAAATGTGGCAAGTTACGAAAATGTAAATAAAAGGTAAGAACAGAATGAAAATGCGTCTCTGCGGTGTCATTTAAAACATATATTTTATTCATACTTCGATATTGAACATCTGTGCTGACTTATAATGAAAAGTATTATTTCAATATCTCACTTTCAGCTATAGGGAAAGGAAAAAAATTGATTAAAAAACATATTGGAACAATATTAACCTTGAGAACAGATGCGTGTAAAATATATTATATACATAAATTTTATACATATATATATATATATATATATATATATATATATATATATATATATATATACAGCAGTGAGATACTGGCGTTTTCTCTAAGTGTGAAAACATATACTTGTTTTATATACATAACAGTCACTGATATTGCCAGTATAAATCCACACTTTTTAAATTTATAAATATATATATTGTAATTTATAAATATAAATACATATATACAACTTATATATATATATATATATATATATATATATATATATATATATATAAATTTTAGAGAGAGAATAGAAGAAAAAAAAGTGTGTGTACTTATGTACGCACGCCAGAAGTGAAACTTCTTTGCTGTAAAATAATACAAAATTATGAAAATTTATTCGTTTTCCATTGCTTTCTCCGGTGGTGATTGAGTAGGTATAAACGATATAATTGGTTTATGATGGGTAAAATAAGATATGAATACCTTTGTCGTCACATTTTCTAAATACTTCGTGAATACGGCATCAATTGTAGTACCATATCTTGTCGTTGCAACAGTTAAATAATAAATACAGCGTGCTGCTTATTTACTTTGCAATACTAATCATATCTTATCACGGCGCGCATGCGTGATGGGCCTCACTACCCCTCTACCCTATACTCTATGTACACTACATTTCTCCCCACTTTTTTTTGCTGAATTTCATGACTCTAGATTCGATACGTAACTTTCGTTACATGTAAAAATTTTACCTCAATGCCGCTAAAGAAGTTTCACTTCAAGAATTTAGAAAAATTAAATAAAACAAGCCTAAAAATTAGTCTCGTGAAAAATCTCAATAAGACAAAAATAGCATACAATGAATGTTTAAATCAGAGGAATAACGAATTTAAAGTAGAAATAGAAGATATTAAAAATTATATTTATCTAAACTCAATAACAATTTAAAAATTAAATAACTAAGAGTACAAAAATTGGAAGTTGTCAATTTCGACGAAATTGTGATATTTTTAAATAGAATATTCTTCTATATTTTAGCAAAAGATTTTTGATAAATGCATCCTACTTATTTTACGTATTGAATTGAAACATGAGTTTTAAATGTTAGAATAATTCAATGACTTCACGTAAAACAAAAAGCATGGAAAGATATATGATATAAATAACATGTAGAAACACAAAGAGGAAGAAGTGGATTAACAAGGAAACAAAATATGGAAACACTACTGCAAATATAAGAAGTTTCAAATTAAAATAAGTCAGTCATATAGCAAGAAGAAAAAATCAATAATGACAAAAGAAATCATTAATTGAAAACCTGCAGGTACAATACATATACATATAGATAATATATTTTGTTTAGGAGAAGAGTTAAGAATAGAAGAGACAGATATAAAAAAATCGTCGATGTGGACTGGAAAAGAAAAACAATGAATTGCTTAAATTGAACAATTTTGGGTAAGCTCAACATCCAGATTTTATTAAAAGAACAGATTATATATATACGAGGTGTGATCAAAAAATAAGGTGAATTTTTATTTTTTTCAAAGAATATTTATTTATTCATCAATTTTTATTTTGTCCCCTTCAAAGTAATCCCCCTCGGATATAATGCACTTGTGCCAACGCTTTTTCCAATCCTCAAAGCATTTCAAAAAATCATTTTTTGTGATCTTGTTCAGCTCCTCTTTCGATGCCGTCTTTATTTCCTCAATCGTTGCAAAATGCCGTCCTTTCATGGGCCTCTTCAGTTTCGGGAACAAGAAGAAGTCACAGGGGGTCAGGTCTGGGGAATACGGTGCCTGCGGCATCACTAGTGTGTTGGTTTTAGCCAAAAATTCGCGCACAAGCAACGATGTGTGAGCAGGGGCGTTATCATGGTGCAAAAGCCAATTTTTGTTCTTCCACAAATTCGAACGTTTCTGGCGGATTGCTTCGCGCAAATTGCGCATAACTTGCAGGTAATATTCCTTATTTACTGTTCTACCCTGTGGCAAGAACTCATGATGCACCACGCCCCTGCAATCAAAGAAAACTGTAAGCAAAACCTTCACATTTGATCGAACTTGGCGTGCTTTTTTTGGTCTTGGTGATCCGGAATGCCTCCACTGGGACGATTGAGTCTTAGTTTCGACGTCATAACCGTATACCCATGTTTCGTCATCTGTTATGACCCTGTCGAGTAAATCTGGGTCGTCGTTGACGTCATTCAATAGCTCTTGGGCGATGCTCATGCGACGGTTCTTTTGGTCGAAATTGAGCAATTTCGGAACAAACTTCGCTGACACACGTTTCATATCTAAAACACCCGTTAAAATTGATTGGCACGAACCAAACGAGATGCCAATTTCATCAGCAATTTCTCTAATGGTAATTCGACGATTCCCCAACACTATTTTCTTCACTTCTTCAACGTTCTCATCAGTTGTTGACGTGCTGGGGCGTCCAGAACGAGGTTCGTCGTTGGTGTCTTCTCGGCCTTCTTGGAAGAGTTTATACCACTTGTAAACATTTTTTTGGCTTAAAGTAGACTCTTCGTATGCCACTTTCAACATTTCAAGTATTTTGGAGCACTTGATTCCATTTTTCACACAAAATTTAATACAAACTCTTTGATCCATGATTTTCGACAACGGAAAATCGTGGAGCCTGCAAAACACTTCTAACTTTTATGCCTCTCACCAATAAACTAAACATGCTACATAGCTGAAATTTGGAACATATATTCGAGACGAGTGTACCAACATAACCAAATAAAAAAATCGAAGATCGAACGGATGTAGCCCGCTAAATTTCAAAATTCACTTTACTTTTTGATCACACCTCGTATATATATATATATATATATATATATATATATATATATATATATATATGATGTTTTTAAGCTTGATAGAACATTAAATTGAATCCAAATCGAAAGTTCTATCCAACCTAAAAAAATAACTTTTTCATACATTTATATATACATAAATACACATACACACACACACATGTGTGTGTATATATATATATACCGACTGGGTAGTACAGTGGTTAGCATCACCGCGTGTCATGCGGGAGATTGCGTTCGATTCCCAGTCGGAGAGTCCCTCGTTTTCAAGTCGAGGGTTGAGCATGAATATACAACCTCATCTTATAAAAATAACTGTCGAGAAGGAGTAAACCCCGAATAAAAAATCTTCACCAATCCGCCTGGTCAGCGTGGTGAATATGACCAAATACCAATGAATGTTAGCATTCATTGTGGCTTTCGTCCAGTAGTGGACTGATGTGGGCGTAATGATGATGATGATATATATATATATATATATATATATATATATATATATATATATATATATATAAAGAGTGTTTTTTTTAGATTAGCTAGAACTTTCTATAGGGATTCAATTTAAAGTTCTATCAGGCTTAAAAACATCCTTTATAAGTAAAAACTAAAAGTATACATTAATTACACGAGTTTGAGTTCCGTTTTAGGCTTAATGTTATTTTTTCTTTATTATATAGGGTTATCCAAAAATGACGCCTAGATTTATGTTTTATTAAAAAGAAACGATATACATGTCTCCCTATACACATGTTTATTTTTAATAAAATGCAAATCTAAACGTCACTTTTGGATAATGTGATGTTATTCATTTTTACTAATGCTGCCCTACATGACTAAATTTCTGGCCATAGGTCACTATAATGTCGTATAATTTTTCATATGTATTTTATTTCAACAAGAACTATTTTTCAAAACGTATATTTTTTCTATAAAGCTATTAAACACGATTTTACTTTTATTCATATTTATTTTTAGTTTAGTTCTTCAACGTTTCTTTAAAAATATTTCGAGTAGCATTTGAAGGCCTTCTCGTTTTTCACATATAAGTAGTACTGTCGTCTGCAAATCGTAGATGTAACAGATATCCCCAATATCTTTATTTTTAGTTTGTTTTTCTTATTATTTGTACTACGAATATATATATATATATATATATATATATATATATATATATATATATATATAAAGCTAATAGACCAAAAAACTCTGTTGACAAAACAGTTAATTTAATCATTTTAAGAATGAGTGAAATAAATTATTTAAAAATATCTCGGTTTCTTGTCTTATCTTCATTAAATAATAAATGAAGGTAAATCCCACATTGAAAGTTCTGAAAAAAGTACACTATATCATGCATTTTTTAACACAATGTTGTCTTTGTGATTTTCTTTGTTGTGTTTTAATTAATGTTATTTGTTCTTGATGTAGTAAATAAATATTAATTTATACTACTTTGTGTACTTATATTTTATAAACTTTATATTATCTAAAACAATTTTAATTCTGTGGAAAAAGAATCAGTAACTACATTATTTAAATAATAACATGATTATAAAAATTAATTTGTACATTACAATCAACTTTTTTATAATGAAACAAAAAATATAAAATTGATACAAATAATGTGAAAAAATCTTGCATTTTTCTGAGCTATTTTAAAGTATATATATATATATATATATATATATATATATATATATATATATATATATATCACAATTTAGTGATAAGTTTACAAGTCTGAATCAGAACTTCAAACTTTGATATCTTTCAATTTCCTTCAACTTTTTCAGTACTATATTGGCAAAGTTTTAAATAAAAATAAACGTTAATAAAAATTTTAATATTTACATATTTTTATTTACTTTAAAAATTACTTTCACTGATATTCCACTAAAACAAAAAAGTATTATATTATTATTATTACATCTATTATAATAAAACCACTATAATGGAATTAAATAAACTACATATTATCACTATATAATATATTAGTACCTTAAAATTTCTTATACGTTTGCTTTGTGGAAAAACTATAGACTAATTGATTTTTTTCAATTTCAATTAGTTCTCAAAATTTTGTAATTATTTTTTAAAAAAAATATTGATTTGAAGAGCATAGAAACTAACTATGTCCTTAGAATACATATGAACTCTTTTTGCACATCTTTAAATGTTAATATTTTAACAAAAAAATAATAGGAAAATTAAATATATTTATAAATATGACCATGTAAGAAATAAATCATTGTTAAAACATTTCATTCAGTCTGAGAAAATTTACAATATATCAAAAATTTGTCACAGTATAAAACATTAAAATTGTTTTTACCAAATATATACATATATATATATATATATATATATATATATATATATATATATATATATATATATATATATATATATATATATATATATATATATATATATATATATATATATATACTTATAATAACATATAACAGTAAATTTATAAAATATAAATTTCGCAACTTTTATTACAAATAACATGCAATGTTCACATCTGTACATATTACATTTGTACACATTAGATTTGTTTGTATATGTTTCATTGCAAGGACATAAAATACCATATATTTAAACTGTTTAATAAATCATATTCTTTTTAAGAGCTTTGTGAACAAATATGTTCAGCAAAATAAGCATGTAAAACTTAAAATGATCGATTTTATAACCAACATTTTATTTTTAGCAGACAAATTATAAACAAAATTATTTTTTTAAATGTTATCATATAACAATTTATAAATATAAAGCATGCCCAAAAACATTTAAACTTGTTTGAATATTAAGTTTGAATACTATAAAGGAAAAATATTAAAAAGTTATTCTGGTATCATATCAACAATAAATTTATTAATAATTTTAAAAATATATTTCATGGGAAATTAAATATTTTTTAAAAAGTAGAATAGCGTTTTTGTATATAAATTCAGATATTGACATTTTATAATATTATTTTAAAATACTATAAAAATTATTATGTACAGTCAATCTTTACTAATCTAGCCACCGGTAATCCGGTTTCACGAATTAAAGATAATTTTTGTGTATTTTCTTATATTTAGTTAATGCATCTCTAACTAATGGTCGATTCTTTTCTTTTTATTTTATTACATACGTACATGCAATACATATCTATATGTATTTATTTATGTGTATCTAAGAATTCTGTTATTTTCAAATGAAGAAAAGTTATTTATTGTTTTTACAACACGGTTCGTATATTTTGTACATATCCTTTTCACAAGAAAAAGAACTAAATTGATTTACTACCAATGTATCATTTCTTTTTACTCGAAAGTATTTGAAAGTTTAACAGATTGTGAGGTATGTTTGAGATGGATTGAATATATGCATGAGTTACGTTTCTGTGTTTCTTATTTGTATATTATAGTAATGTGTTTTAATTTTATATATTTTCCTCTACATACCAATGTTATGAACATATATAATAACTGTATTTTTTTAAATATTGTTTTCTGCGGTGCAAAAGAATACACAAACTCGAGGTCATTGTGTCACTGTCTTAGTTTTTTATACAAGATTTACTTTTGAAAATTTTGAATTAACTGTTGAGTTAACTATACTTGCTAATATAACCATCGGTAATTCAGAAAATTCACTAATCTGGTATCCTAGAAGTACCAATGATGACAAATTTGTGATTGTAAACTATATTTATAATATACTTTTTTATTTACATTAAATACTATTTTATTTGATTTTAACCATCACCAGATAAGTAAACATTATTCTATAAAAGATCTATGATTGTTGTTTAGATATTAAAATAATCATAAATTATTTTATAAAATTTTATTGAAAAATTATTTATTTATTATTATTTTTAATATAAAACATTTTGAATCTGTAATATATTCATTACTTATTTCGCTTTCCTCGAAAGAAATAAAAATGTGTACTGTTAACAATTTATTGTTTTATGTATTTTATGATAATGTACACTACATTTATCCTAACTAAAAATTAAGTACAAATACACGAAATTATACATAAATACACAATCAAACACACACACACACACACACAAATATATATATATATATATATATACCGGTGTATGTATGAACATATATGTGTGAATGCATGTAAATTTAAAAAAGCGAAAAGTAAAGAAATTATACTTTATGTTACTTATATAGATATGTCCTTATATAAAAGATACGACTGCAAAAGGAATAGCTGCGCAATAACTTTTATTTTCTGCACACTTAAGAACACAAACAAAACAACAACCCCGAAACATGAAAAAAATCTCACTAAATTGTATATGTTGATTAAAAAGTAAAAAAGGCACCTATTGTAATACAGCATAACACCGTATACTTACTTCCGACATAAAGGTTTTAGTAATAACATGATTATTTCACGCAACCTCAAACTGCCCATTGTGTTATTTCTGTGCATGGCTTTAAGAGGGATGTTACGGGTCGTTTGCTAGTGAATGAGAACACTACTACTATACTGTTTTTGAGATACAGACACGCAGAAGCTTTAATTCCGCAGGCGGTGGTTGTTCAAGCGAATACTGAATACTTTTTCTTGATATCTAAACAGCGAGTTTGTTGTTCAAGTTGTTCTTGTAAACTTTAAAGTACACTTTTACATTATTATTAATGTAAATACTCTATACGTTCATTACTATTTGTATATGAATATTTAAAGTATTTACTGTTCATTTATATGGTTTTGTTTAAATAACCTTCCTATATGTATATATATATATATATATATATATATATATATAACAAATATCAAAAAATTATCATTAAATAAAATGCGTTAATTCTTATAAAAACATAAGTAAAATAAAACTAATAATTAAAACATTCATTAAAATGTATTTATTCTTTTGATTGAAGAAAATAAATTCATATTACATTTTTATGAACTTTTAAAATCATTGTTTTAATATTTATCACTTCGTAAAAACTATAATTAAAATAAAATGTTTAATAGATTAAGAAAAATATTAAATGATTTTTAATGACTTTAAAATTAAAATTCAGCAATAAAGAAACAGTTAACAAAAAATATTAGTCAATTATATACTCAGCAAAATGTTTCCCATAAAACCATTTATACAAAAAAAACTCACAACGTAACAATAAATTTCTAACTTCTTCAAACATTTATAAAATTTATCAAGAAAGCACCTTGTTTTTTTCACTACATATTTATTTTAAAACCTAATGTTTTCCAACATAACGTATTTTTTCAGTACATTAACATTAAAATTCAATGCAGGCGATTTCCTGCTTATACTATGAACATAAAGGAATTTTCAATTAATCTTGCACAAAGACATGTGTGCGACATTTGAGAAAATTGAAAATTAAATTTTCATTTTAAAACGTATTACTACTGCAAAATAATGGGAAAAATATTTTAAAAAGTTATTTTCGTTTTATAACTAAATATTACTAAGTATAATCAGTTTTACTGTAATTTGGAAACATGAAAATTGTATATATACATATATATATATATATATATATATATATATATATATATATATATATATAAATATATAATATAGGTTGCTCAAATGAGACTGAAGAGTTTAAATATATATTTACCTGCTTACTCTTATGTACTTTTTTATTATCATTTAAGCCACCTATATACACTTTTGTGCATAAGTCATGGCACACATGGGTAACATAACCAATTTATTAATATAATTCAATAAAGTCGTTAAATTAAAAACTTTTTTTGATTTAATTGATAGTAAATATAATATTCATTAGAATAAAAAAACACAAAAAACAATAATTAATTCTATTATATAGTAGAAATTGCTAAAATAAACACAGTAGGTTGATATGTATGTATAAATTTCTAAAATAAATAAAGTAGGTTTCGATATGTATGTATGAATAATAATAATTTCGTAAATTAACCCTACATAAAGTATTACATTTTAACAATAACTTATTTAAAGTTTTACACTAAATTCACTACAAAATTTTGATAAATTAATTATATTTCATACAATAAAAAATATATTTTTACCTAAACAACATTATGCTATTAGTTAATTTTATTAGATTTTTCTCAAAAAACATTTTCTCTCTATAATGTAATTTCAAGAGAATAATGTTTTGTAAGCTTACACATATATTTACCGACGAGGCAATAAACTCGAACAAATATTTCCATAAACTGAACCAACTAAAATGAGATCTACGAAAGAAATTCAATTTGATTAATTAAAATGACACCATTCATCACAAAAATAGTAAACCACAATTAATATAATTAATATCAAAAGTGCAAAATTATATTTATAATTTTTGTTTTACATTATGTAAACGTACTGAGAAAGTTCTAATTTATTACAAACATTATATTATTTTGTCTATTAAATGAAAAACATTTAAAAATAAATTAGTTGTTCATGCAAATAAAAAGCAAATAATTTCTTTCTCCTATTTTAAATTTTATTTTTATATATATATATATATATATATATATATACACTCGCTCGAAAAAGTCTTAGTACAATTATCAATATGGATATATTTCTCAATAAAACAAACTTATTAATGTAAATTTAAAAACAAACATATTTTTTATTAATTCTATAAACTACTAGTTATTTACATATGACATTTCAAAACAGTTTAAATTTATAACAAATAAACTAAAAAATAAATAACACAAAAATTCATACAAATTGAGCAGAAAATGTTTGCGTACAGAAAATGAAAATCAAAAATAATACAAAGTAAAATAAACTTTTCAAGTGAATTAGTAACTGGTTGGAAAGCATCTTTTTTTAAGAACCTCCTATAATAGTTTTTTTATGGAATATACCATTTCTGTAGTTTCTTTAGTACTAATTTTATTCCACTCTTCTTCTATAACTTTCTTCAACATTTTCTTTAAAATTATGTTATGGTGGCGAATTCTACTTTTAAGAAAATCATAAATATCTGTATAGGATTTAGGTCTAGAGATTGAGGAGGTGCATGCAACTGTTTTGGAACGTTATATAATATCTATAGCTCAACAACTTCTGCCGTGTACTTCGAATTATTATGCAAAAAATTATAATCGGGATCTAGACTTAATTTTTCAGCATTTTGCTTTATATTTCGTTTTAAAATAATTAAGTATGCATATTTATCCATCGTAGATTCTAAAAACTTCATTTGTCTCACACCCTTACGTGTTATACATCCCTATACCATTACTCTACCACCACCGAGTTTCACAGTAGGAGCAAGATTTTTTTTATTCAGTAATGTACATACAATTTTGAGTCATTTTATTTCAAAAATGCAATATTTGCTTTTGTATGAGAAAATCCTGTTTTTCCAAAACTCGATTAGTTTATTAATGTGTTCATTTTTTTATACAATCCGTTTTATCTATTGACACGTGAAATAAATGATTTCTTACGCGCAACACGTTCATGATACCCACCATTTTTTATTATTTTTCACATAATATCAGCACAGATTTGTTTTTTAAATAGTACTTTAATATCTTCTGCAATTTGGGGTGCAATTATACGGGGATTTTCTTTCATTGAAGCTAAATATTACATCTTTATCTAAATGTTAAATTCAAAAATCGGCCAAAAAGTGGTTTCGAAGTGGATTTAAAATTGATTACTACCCTTTGAATGAAAGAATGTCGTCTTTCAACATCCTTTCTTATTTCACGAAAACTTTTTTCTTCTTTTCCTTACTTTAAAATAATTTTACATTCACTAAAAGAAATTTCCTTTTTTTGAATTCCATCTTATTTATTTTTTGCAAAAAACTTTATTATTAGTTACTAAAACTAATATTTTAGCGTTTCAATTTCAACATACGAACTGAAAAATAAAACAGTGATAATTTTAAAACAACAATAAGTGCAAATATTGCAAAAAAAGATGATTTACCGTTTAATAAAATGTGTATGGAGACTTCTTCTGCTCAATTTGTATGAATTCTTGTATTATTTATTTTTTAGTTTATTTGTTATAAATTTAAAATGTTTTGATTTGTCATATATAAATAACTAGTAGTTTATAGAATTGATAAAAAAATATGTTTGTTTTCAAATTTACATTAATGAGTTTGTTTTATTATGAAATATATAAATATTGATAGGTGTACTTAGACTCTTTTCGAGCGAGTGTATATATAAATATAACACAAATGTCTAGACATTAATTTTTAAAAATACAAATAGAAACTTGAGTGCTTTT
>CP092090.1:37236067-37253567 GCA_029203775.1 Neoneuromus ignobilis
TATATATATATATATAATAAATGTAATAGTCAAAAAATTATTAAATAAAAATTTATATAAAAGTCATTTTATAAAAAAATGTAAATGTATAATAAATAAAAAAATTAATAAGATTATATTGTACTTTAATAGTTATTATACAAAAAAATGTACAAATACATTCATTAAACAAACAATAAATAGAAGTACATTTTGGTAACTTCATAATAGAATAAAATAGCTGGCTCTTAAATCCATTTACATTTACATCTCTTATACCAAAATGGTGCGGTGGAAGAATTTGGGATATACAATACATAGAGATGCTACAAATCTAATTCGTGTCTGAAGCTTATAAATCCGACAACCTCCCTCAATTATTACCATAAATAATCTCTAGCCACAAGTATAATCAACATTTAATCATTATTTATGTGTTCTTGTGTCCGATGCTCAGAATTCAAAACATTTCGTCTCCTGAAAATCATTGGACCGTAATTAATCCCTAATGTAAAATCAATTACCATGGATCATTTCACGGAGAAATAATGCACCTTTTGTATATGAGAAAATTATTAGAACAACAATTTACTTGCTGAAGCCTAGCGACTCTATCAAAGTACAAATTGACATAATATCAACTAAACACCTAATCCTTAGTTAATTAGAAAATGGATCCAGAATTTCAAAAGATTGATTTAAGTATAAAATTTCACCTGATATGTCATTAAAATTAAAAAATAAGGAAGACAACTTACACCAAATTTTGGTGAATAAAATAAATTACACCCTGCTATGATTCAACTGATTCAGTAATTTAAGAAACACAATCACACTATGCAGCTAGTGAGAAGGTCCACTTTTACTCAAATAGTTATGTCAAAAAACATAATTATCACTTTTCAAGTAAAAATAATCCCCAACAAACACACAAACATCTATTTATAGCTTTACTTTTTTGAGAATATTAAATGCCATGTTCTAATTTTCAATTCAGATCACTCTTTAGCGATATTGATTGATTTTTTAACACCAAGAAGAATTCAATGAGTACTGTATCAACACCTGATTTTAATAAAATAGTTCAACTAGTCACAGCAATGAGTCATTGGAGATTTAAAAAAAAATCCCGGAAAAAACTAATTATTGGGGAAAAGAAGTATTATTTTGCTTCAAAGGAGTTCAGATTTAACCGCATTTCATGGGGACAAAAAAATATGTACCACATAAAACTAGTCATTATGAATCAATTGACGAACATTATCCAAACAGGAATGGAAAGAATTCTCAGATTATGTGTCGACGTGTTGTCCATAATTGATGTTATTTGTCTATAAAGAACTACATTAGAACTATAAAAGTTGACATTTAAACTCCGTAATTGTTTCTACATAAATTTTCTAAAATAGTTATTTTAATAAAAGTTGTTTAATATAATTTTGTTTTTGTTAATTATTAAAATTTAAAATGGTTAATGAAACAAACACTATAGAAAATAATACAACAAATAAAGATAATACAGAATTAAAAGTAAACAAATCTCTTTATAAATGTACAAGTATTAATATATAACAATAATGAACACAAACAGAGAAAGAATTATTAAAAACTCTTAATTAAAAAAATCTATTTTCTCAAAATTGTATGAAATAGAAATTATTTGTTAATTAATTTTATTTGTTTTATTTGTTGATTAATTTTAATTATAGAATTTGTAAAAGTTAAAATATGTGCTAAATGAATAAACTATAATATGACCTACTTCATAACCTTTATAACCTTCAAAATGTTTATTAAAATATTAATAATAAACATCTTAAAAATAATTAATTTTCACTCTTGATATGAAAATGAATTTCAGTTTTTGACATTAATGTAATAAGTTAGTCACTATTTATTAAATAAAATTTTTTTATTCAAATATAATTAACTATTACAAAGTTTAAATAATATATATATATATAATATTGTATTAGTTTTTTAAGATCCCACTGTTGGACGAAAGCTTAATGAATATTACCATTCTCTGATACTTGGTCATACTCACTACTTTGACCAGACGGATTAGTGAAATTTTTTATTTAGGGTTTACCTCTTTAGATAGGTTACTTTCACCTCGGTTAAAGAGCCTCACCTGCTTTATATCTCCACTCCGGGATCGAACCCACTTCTTCTGCGTGACAGTTGATACTAACCACTAAACCATAGGTCGGATTATATATATATATATATATATATGTATGTGTGTGTGTGTGTGTTTGTGTATGCATGTGAGTATATATATATATATATATATATATATATATATATATATATACACACACACACACACACCTGGGTCTCTTTTTGTGCGGACTTGTTTAATGCGATTTTGAAGTTATGTGATTCATATTTCTTCTTAGTATTTTTTATGCAGATTTGTTTTAAGAATTTCTTTAAGCGGTTATTTAAATCAACGAAAATCTCTTTAGTTTTACGAACAACTGAAGGAACCAGAACCATTTACTTCCGCTTCTCTAACTGATAAAGAATTTTCGGCTAGCAAAGGAAGGTTAACCGGGTTTTTAAAAAGGAATGCACTGCATAATGTAAAGATTACGAGGGCGGTTGCATCGGCAGATGAAAAAGTGTACAAAAATTTTTCAGAAGAGTTAGCCAAAATTATTGAAGATGGTGGGTATTGTTCACACCAAGTATTTAATGCTAATGAAACAGGACTGTTTTCGAAGAAAATGCCTAGTCGAACTTATATCGCAAAAATTGAGAAAAAATCCAGTGGGTTTAAAGTAAGCAAAGATCGAATAATATTGTTACTTTGTAGAAATGCAACGGAAGATCGGATGCTGAAACCTCTAATGATAAATCGATCTCCAAGGTCATACGCTCTAATAGGCAAAAATAAAAAACAATTGCAGGTACATTGGATGGCTAATACAAAGGTTTGAGTGACAACTGCAATATTGACTGATTGGTTTAATAATTGCTTTTTACCAGAAGTGGACACGTATATGAAGTAACTTTGTAATCAATTGGAAAATCATTTTCTTGTCAATAACACGAATTCTAAACGAGTTTTTAAATTCCAACGAGAGCTAAATAATTGTATGTCTGAATATCGCGAGCTTCATAAACAATTAGTAAAATCATCGTCTCAAAGTTTAATCATCGATTACATACATTGTCGCCAGAAAACCATTAACACAGAACGAAACAGAAGTTGGCGCTAATTCTGTTTGTTTTTCCTCTAGTGACGAATCTGATTTCATACCAGCTCACTACTGAACCCGCATATTTTCAAATAGCAATGATGATTAAAATATGTAAAATAAATTACACATATGTACATATTTTTTTGAATCAAATTGAATAGTTAATAAAAAAATAAATTAAAAAAGCTTTGTTTTCTATCAATTTTTTTCAGATATTTCAAATTTTCTAGGCATTCTTTATTTCCTGATTTTTTATGCGAATTTTAGAATAATTTTATCTTGTTGCTTTGGTTTTATGCGGTTTTTGAAAATTACGGAACGTATCCCTAATTTTTCAATATAAGTTAAGTCTTCTTTGTGCGACTTTTTTAATACGGTTTTCTGTGGAACGTATCTACCACATAACAAGAGACTTAGTTGTATATATATATATATATATATATATATATATATATATATATATATATATTTAAGAATAATAGAAGCAGATAATAATATTATGAAATAAAAAAATTCAAGTGTCAATATGTATTTAAAACCGTAAAGGAATTATAAAATTACACAGTTCCACTATATAATGAATAAAAATGTGACAGAAATACAAAATCGTTACACTTCGATTAAAACATGCAAAAAAGGGAACAAACTTATCCTCGTTTCTACAAATCTGTCAAATTAATCATTGTCAACATCTTGCAATTCTGTTCTAAAACAATTCTTTTGTCGAGAATATGGTAAAAATCCATCAGCGAAAAAACTGTAATTACGTCAGGAAACACGAGGCAAACGAAGAAGATTTTCACACAATCGAATTTGTCTGCGAAATCCCCTTTGTTTCACGTCACGGCGCTGACAATTTAAAATTCTGACATTACATTCATAACAAAATTACCCCATATTAAGGTTGATTATATAAACGGTTCGCTATGACACGCATAGTAATGCCATTACAATGAAACAAAAGGTTTATTCTATAATATTTTCTTAGCCAAAAAAGAATACGTCTTGATTTTCAATTGAAATTTGTTCAAATTTTATATTAATGTAAAAATTAACACACAAATACTAAAAATATTACAATATCTATAAAATATATATATATATATATATATATATATATATATATATATATATATATATATATATGTATGTATGTATGTATATAGCTACGAAAATATATTATCACACAATGGTAATGGTATTTTCATTTTAAATCCTTAACAAGTGGAGCTAATGGATGTTGCAGTTGAATAATTCATTTCTTTAAAAATGTTATGCCTTGTTTATATTTTATTGTTAAATAGTAGGAAAATATATGTAAATATTTTAAAAATAGAGATTAAAGTAAAATGTAACAGTTTGAGGAAAACAACTTTTTTTATAATTTACTATTAAACGTTTAAGCCCGCTAATTCAGTACTTCAACACTTACAAAAATTTATTTATGTTGAAGTGAATTTTCCAGTATATCAAAACAAATAGTGATTACAAATGTAAAATTGTTTTGTTGAATGTCAAAAAAACTACAAATGTTTGTCTTTTTTCAAATAATATAAATTTTAAAAATAAAAAATCAAATCAATTTAAAACATATATTTGCTTTTTCAGATAATTTTTCATAATTAATCCTGAAGTACCAATTGATGTAATTATGAATAATGTTTAAACATTATTAATTAATATTTCTTCATATTACCAAATACAAAATTAGAAGAACAAATTTAATAGATCTAATACAAACATTAGAGCTAATGTTAATCATAATTATTTTTTAAAAAAATATATACATGTATTTATAAGTTAATTCAATAAAACAAAATAACCTAAATGACTCCCTTATTTGTATAAATTCATCCAAATGTGGCCCCTAGATTTATGTTCTGTTAAAAAGAAATATGTGGATAAGGTGATGTATAAAGAAACATGTGTATAGTTTCTTTTTAATAAAATCCTAAATCTAGACGGCGCATTTGGATGGCCCTATACTTATTAGTTTAAAAAATATATAAAATATTATAAACAGACACCATCATAATAACATATTTCTAATAATTTAAGAAATAATTATTTTTAATAAAAAATAATATCTTATATTAATTTTACATTCACATTTTCCATCACATCATAAAGCCCATATCAATCCAATGGACGAGATATATATATATATATATATATATATATATATATATATATACATGCAAAAAATATATAATCTGTTTTAAAAATTTTTGTAAAATATTATTGCTTGAAATTGAGAAAAAAGAAAAATATCAAATGAATGGATTGAAGCCTACAGTAATTCTTCTCTAAAAAAGGATAAAGGAACATTGACAATTACTGATCGATCAGCCCCCACTTTCATCAATAGATAAAGAAATCAGTCAAATTGTTTCAAGACGTTTACAAAATCAACTGGATTTTTTACAATTATGAAAACATGTAGTTGTATTATTTTTTTACAAAATCCTATCCAATAAGAACATGTATTTACTGGAGCATTGGTTACATCTTATCTACAAGGGAGTAAAGAAAATGCAATTTTTCAACAAGATAGAGACTATTATTTCCTCATTTTTGCAATGAAGTTATTTCCTTTTTGAACACGAAATTCCCTAACTATTGAATTTAATGATGAATGGAGGTCATATATCTTACCCTTTCCGTTCACTTGACAATCTCGATATACTTCTTATGAGAATTTATCAAAATCAATTCAATTATGTCAATAATACCAATTAATCAATCAATATTCAATCGAAAACTGCCGAAAATTGAATAATCTGAAGACAAGAATAACTGAAGCAGTTGAAGATTCAGGCTTTATGGCGAGAAGGTGAATATAGAACCATCGTGTACAAGATAGCAATGGTAACCATATTGAAATAAGCACAGTTTAAAAGTATTAGAGATTCCTTTTTAAGTATTTTTTATTTTATATTTCGACAATGATCAGTTTTTCCTAACTAAATTTTTAAATAACTCATTTTTTATAATCACTTATATTACAAATACTAAACAAATATAATTATATTTTTTTATAACAGATGAAATATGAATAATTATTAAAATAATTAATTTAATACTTAAAGAAAATAAATATACTGATATATCATTTCATTCTTTTTTTAATATTAATAATCGTTTTATTTTTGATCTAGACATTTTAATTTAACTAATTACCCATTTAAAGAACATACATTTATTACATTTTAATCAAATATAGGACTACAGTAGTTATATGCAAACAAAATGGTTATACTGTCATCTTTTAATACGATTTCGAGACAAAAATATTAGAATACAATTATTATTCATTTAACAAAATATTTTAATTAAACTAATGTGTGTGTTTAACGACTAATGTACAAATGTTAATATTAGCAATAAATTAAGATAATGAAAATAATATTTATATAAGTAATTAAGTACAAAACTAAAAATCAGCAGTTACTTATCCAACACACATACATACATACCTACAAACAAATATATATGTATATATATATATATATATATATATATATATATATATATATATACGAGGTCGTTTGATAAGTCCGTGTAAATTCCGAAAGATGGCACCACTGGTGCATATCGAGGTTATTTTTAATTAGTAGCACCTCTTGGAAGAACACATATCAAGTTTCAGCCATATCGGTATATTCCTTTGTGTTTGACAATCGTTGGAATCAAGGAAATCGAGTGATTGTCAAATAATGGACGAAAAAGAATTTCGCGTGTTGATTAAACACTACTTCATTAAAGGCAAAACGCCTCAGGAGACTAAACAGAAGCTTGATAAACATTATGGTGACTCTGCACCTTCGATTAGTGCGGTTTATAAGTGGTTTACAAAATTTTCGGAGTGGCCATATGAGCACAAGAGACGCTAAACGTTCTGGACGCCCTGTTGAGGTTACCACTCCAGAAATCATTGATAAAATCCATGATATGGTGATGGATGACAGAAGAGTGAAAGTGCGTGACATTACTAGTGCTGTAGGCATCTCGTGTGAACGGGTACATAATATTTTGCACCAACATTTGGACATGAAAAAGCTATCCGCCAGGTGGGTGCCGCGATTGCTCACGATCGACCAAAAACGAGGTCGTGTGAAATGTTGCAAGAACGGTTTGCAGCTGTTTCAGCGAAATCCGCAGGACTTTAAGCGTCGTTTCATCACTGTAGATGAAACATGGATACATCACTACACTCCTGAGACCAAAGAGCAGTCTAAACAATGGGTTATCAAGGAGGAATCTGCTCCGAAAAAGGCGAAGACAATTCCTTCGGCCGGGAAGGTTATGGCGACTGTCTTTTGGGATTCGCAAGGAATAATCTTTATCGACTATTTGGAAAAGGGTAAAACCATTACAGGTGCATATTATTCATTGTTATTGGATCGTTTGAAAACCGAGTTGCAAGAAAAACGTCCCCGATTAGCCCACAAAAAGTCCTCTTTCATCACGACAACGCACCAGCTCACACCTTAGCAGTTGTGGCCGCAAAACTAATGGAAATAGGGTTCCAAATCGTTTCACATCCCCCCTATTCTCCAGACTTGGCTCCATCGGACTATTATTTGTTCCCTAATATGAAGAAATGGCTGGCGGGAAAAAGATTTTATTCGAACGAGGAGGTGATTGCAGGAACGAATGACTATTTTACAGACTTGGACAAATCCTATTATTCGGAAGGGATCAACAAACTAGAGCAGCGTTGGATGAAGTGTATAAGCCTAAAAGGAGACTATGTTGAAAAATAAAAACGATTTATTCAAAAAAATGAAGCAGTTTTTATTTTTACACGGACTTATCAAACAACTCGTACATACATACATACCTACAAACAAATATATATATGTGTGTGTGTGTATGTATATATATATATATATATATATATATATATATATATATATAGAGAGAGAGAGAGAGAGAGAGAAAGAGAGTCTATCAAGAATCCACACTCATCATTAATCACTCAAAAAAGACGCATTTTATTTAAAAAGAAGTTGTACGTTCCTAGAGGACACCTATACATACACACATATATACACACATACATACATACATACATACATACATACATACATACATACATACATACATACATATGTGTGTATATATATATATATATATACTCGTATACATAAAATATAAATCATAACTCAAATTTTATTTAAATGAAAACTTTTAAGATCGACTTAATATTTAATAAATTTAGAAGAAATGTGCTAAATATATTTTAGTAATCCAAGATATTTGTTAACTGGTATAAGACAAACAGTGAAAATATATTCGCAATGAAGTAAGTTAATACGAGATATATATATTGCAGGACTATTTTACGGAAACTGAGCAAACGAGATACTTCCTAATTGGAATCGGACAAGTTGACAAATAAGTTTGTACTGTTGTAATGAGTGCGCCAGATGCAAGACATGAAGACGCTTTGAGTTATAACTTCGAGTAATAGTTATTAATTAATGTCTATTAGACGTAATTTCATATCAGTTAGGTTTGTTGTAAGTTAGAACAGATATTGTATTGTAACGTTTTGGAAACCAAATTATACATTTGCATTAACAAATATATGTATGTATAAATATTTACATATACACACACATACATACATACATATGATCTGTCCCAAAAGTATATAAACTATGATTAAAAAATAATTTTTTGATTTAAAATTCATAATTTTTATTATTGATTATTGGAAATAAAATCCTTTAAGGGAGTATAACTTTCGTAACGACTATATAATTTTTAAAAACATATACATATAGTACTTTTCGTTCGTAATGGAATCAATCGAAACCTAATGTATCTCTAAAATGCTACTGAATTGATTTATTTTTAGTTTTATTTTAAATTTTACGAACAGAAAATAGTTACAAGGTATCAAATCCGACGAACATGATCAATTACTAAGTACTAGAATGCCTTTTAAAGGTGAAAAATGCATATAATGATGAATCTGTGCAGAATATATCATTTGTAGACATTTTTTCTTATAATTTGATAGTGAAAATGCAATTTACTTATACCAACCATATCTTTAATTAATATAATCGACATGCAATGATCATTTTTAATTAATTCACCCACTTTTTCACAATTTTTAGTATTTAATGGTTGAAAATTTTCTACTTTTTCTAAACTTTTTATATCCCTTGTAAATTTCTGTTGATGATTAATTTTCTTCTTCATATTTTATTAAAATTTGAAGCATTTTATTTTACTCTTAATTCAATACTATTTTTCTAAAGAATATCAAAAAAATATTATCTTAACAAATGAAACGTTTATCAAATTTCAACCAAATTAGGCATATAGTCTTATCAGATATGTTTATGAAACATCCATGATTGTTATAGTTATTTGAAAAATGATATGAAAACAAATATAATAACTATAAGTATTTATTCAGATATTACTTAATCATTTCACTAGGATTATCCATCCTAAAATATATATTTAGAATGAGTAGACACATATATTTACAATAGCAATATTTTGTTACGAATTATTTTGCCCTTATCATTACTTCTATTCTTCTAGGTATACTTTTAACTAGTTTTTTATAAGTATAAGTTGACATTTTTCTCAATTTCCTCTAACATTTACTTCTAGCTCCCCTTTTGATTTTATTTTGTACTTGGCAACGTTTCTTTTAATTATTGATTGTAATCGCTCTATTGAATTTAAATCTGATGATTAAGTTAGTTATCCCAAAACTAAAATTTTATTTCTCTTGAATAAAATCTTTAAAACCATTAATGTGTGGATATGGGATATTATCCTTTTGAAACAAAAATGTCAAGCGTATATTTCTGTTTAGAGTCTTACTGGCAAATGATGTCAAATAGGAGAACAACCTATAAATATATAATACAGAGTTTATCTTATCCTAGCACACAAACATTTCGTCTACTTAGGACATAGCAATAGCTAATATCATGACCATCCATATATTTAATGATAGGCACGATACATTCATGCACCTATTTCTCTTTAAGCCTGCATTTTACAAAAAAATACAGAAATTTCAAAAATCTAAAAAGAATGACAAAAAAGATTGAAATTCATGAAGAATTTATTTGTTTTATTTGTGGATAAAATATTAGTTTATTATTTTTTTGAAATACTAATTTATGACTTGAAATTATTTTCATCTGACCCAAATACCTTCGCCCAGTTATCAGTGAATTCAATTTTTATGATTTTTATACTACTAAAGTAGACATTTCTGATTCCTTTCCGAAAGATAAGAATTTTTCGTGCTTTTCAATCTCCTAAATCTTGTTTTAAAGGTCTTTTTTAATTCCTACAATAAATTCATACATTTATGTTTAAATTTAGCTTATTTGTAAATTTAAAAGATATATTCCTTCTATCTGATAGAACATGCGAATTAACTGTCTATCCCTCATATTTTGCTTTGGTCCTAATTTTTATTTATTCTTATGTGATCTTTTTTCAAAAAATTGTATTTTTACTACCTATTTATAGTATTTTATGTTTTGAGCAATTTTTATTTATAGCCTTTTTCAAATAAAAACACAAAATTTTCCCGTTGTAAGTTAAAAATCGATTTTTATCAGCTGTAATTATTATTTAACATATAAAAATATCAACAACTCAAAAACAATACAAAATCCTTTTAAATTTTAAAACCTTTTCAACGTCTTTTTATTTTATTTTTTTATTGAATTTCAATAAACAGAACATCACGTCAGCCAATACCATAGCATGTAAATGCCATACATGTAAGTTAAATAATATTTTTATGTGAGTAACTATCAGGTAGCATATTGAGATTTGATAGAATAAATAAATAAATGAAAAGAAAAAGGAATAAACAGAATATATTAAATGTAAAATAGATGTTCCATAAATATGACCAAGACTACAGTTATAAATGAAGTGTTGAGAAAAAACATAACATGTCAAAAGATATTAATATTAATACAGTCTGTATAGTCAAAGTTTAGATACCTTTGGGAAAGGCTATATATGTTTGTCTATAAAAAATCATTTTAGTTTATATCAATCTACTACTGGTAAAAAATATATTGAATGTTGTCATTCAGTGGTATTTTCTCATACCACACGGAACAGGTGAATTGGTGAGAATTTTTCATTCAAAGTATATTTCCTTAGACAGATTCCTTTCACCTTGGTTAAAAGCCCCGCTTATTTTCTCCGACCGGGAATCAAACGCAATCTCGTATGACAAGTGATGATCTACGTCAATACTTTACTGATCAGTTATATATATATATATATATATATATATATATATATATGTATATGTATAAAGAAATATATTAATAATTTCATTTTTAAAATGTATTGCTTTTAAATTTTATTCAAATTATTACAAAATTATATTAATCAAAAAAAATATTAAACATTACAATAACAAAATTCTAAATTTAATTAATTACACCTGGTTAATATTGGACAACAAAAATAACTGATAAAATTTATTATTTACTAATAAAAGTTGGTTTATAATTATTTTAAAACATAATATAACTTCATACTATCATATATTAATTGTCCAAATCGTATAAAAATTAATTGAAAAAGTTTTCTCCTATTTACTTTCTATATAGAATATCTTCACATTTCAATAACAATATCATCAACTTTATATTACAATATAAACGTAAGAAACTTTTTCTTACCAACTACTCTTATTGAAATTGAAATCATTCTGTCAAATAAAATTAAAAACTTTAAAGGTATATTAATATAGTTGGTCTTCTGTTTATTATTTTTAATAAAACGATCTTATATGTGAATAAAATTAAAAAAAATACTTTTTATCTACAACTATGTTTTAAATAAAGAAATTCTTCTAAAATCTTTATTTTTTACTGATATAATGATATATAAATAAAACTGATAATTGTACGAAATATAAATAAAAGTAATTATTTCAAAAAATATAAATATTTTTATTCGATTTACTAATAAATAAAAATCTATCTACTATATTAAAGAAATGGAGATTTTAATATCTGATTTATATAAATATCTTACGATCTAATTATAATTATATTTATGATAGAATGAACATATTTCAAATATTATAGGCAAAAATCAAAACTTTATAAAGGGAAAATTAAGAAATTATATATCATAATTAAAGAAAAATACTCTAAATTTATTTGAATATGATTGTAAATATATAAAATTGACATTATTTTAAAAAAATACAACAAATTTGAAGAAAGACTGATCACTTTTTACTAAATAGATATTTTAGAATAACTATCTCAATAAAACTAATTCAGAAAAATAAGAAAAAAAATTTCTTCTTTTCGTACCAAAAATAATCTTTTTCCAAAAATTAAATTTAGATTATAAAAGCAACATACAATTAATTAATAATCCTATTACCAAATTGATAATAATAAACAGGTGTATTATTTCCACACCATGAATTATCATACCAACACCACAATATAACAATAAGTGTTAAATAATGACTAGGAAAATTCGGAATTTATAAAGTAAATTCAAACATTGTAAAAAAATATTATATAGAACAAAGCAAAATGACAATATGCATCAGATTTAAGTAACATAAAGATGATGTGTGATACTGTAGAATGGATAAATTTAACTTAACCACACACATGCTAGAAAACAGTCATAGTGTAAGAAAATTACAATTAATTAAAAAACTAACGGATAAAATAAATTCATATTGTAATGAAAACATAGAATTTTTCAAAAATAAATCAAATATAATAAAATTAGGCAATGGCTCAATATCACAAGTTTTTTTAACTTACATTGTCAAAAATAATATTTCATAAAATGCATTTATAAAATATATGCAGACACTAGAATAAATGAACATATAAAAAATAAAAACACACGATTCTAACATAAAAATTTTAAGTTACATATCGTAACACTTGTGAATATTAAACCAATCAACTAAACACTAATATATTTTACATTAAAACATATAAATAGAACTAGTGATAGAGATATTAAATTAATTTTATATAGAGTAGCCCAAATGAGACTAAAAGGGTTTAGACATACATATACTTGCTTACTATTATTTTATATTCTTTACTATTCTTCAGTCTCATTAAAACTACTTGATATATTTTAATACATATAAATTTAACCTATCTTCTACACACCCGACAAATCATTACAAAATGCAAATAAATTTGATTTAATAGTGAAATAATTATTATAAACAGTAAGTCTGTACGCATGCATACATCTAAATATATTATAAACACGTAATGTGAAAAAAAGAGTCAACCACTTGTAGGTGCATTAAATAAAGATAATAATAACACAAGATATAGTATTTAAGTATTTTTTTAACAGAAATTAATCTAAATTTTATAACGCAGTGCTCTAATGAGGGTGGCATTGCTATTAAAATGTGTATCAGTCTATCATTTAACTAAACAAACAAATTGAACGATAAAAATTATTGAACAGTTACTAATATATTGTGACATTAGAGTGAAAATTCATTGAGTGAAAGTGAATTCGTTATAGCTTGTTAACAAATAATACTCATATTATTATAATAATTATAAATTCATGTTAAAAATAAAACATTTCAAAGAATAAATTTATTTAATAAAATGAAATATTAATTTATTTATTTTTTTGAAATAAAATTCAAATTTATTAATTTAATTGAAATTTAATTTATTAAAACATATTTTTATAAATATTATATAGGTTTTTCCAATAAGAATATCAGAACTTTGACAGCTGATGGCAACTATGTTTGAATTTTTTTTAACTCATTTTGAGATTTCAATTCAATATAGTTTGGCAAATTATCATGCAACATTTAAAACTTCAACAACGTTTAGAAATTGTAAAAATTTCAATAGACTTATTGAAACAAAAAATGAATGAGTCCATTATTTCACAAATTGAGCATGTGATTTAGCTCCATTGGATTATTTTCTATGGTGTTATGTGAAATCATTGGTTTATGCAGATAAACCACAAACAATAGAAGCATTAAAAATAAACATTAAAAGTGTAATTCATGAAATTGGACCACAATTATATGAAAGAGTGACTAAAAATTGGACTAAACAAATGCACTGTATCAAGTGAAGTCATGATGGTCATACAAGTGAAATTGTGTTCCATCATTAATGCCATAGAATATGTTTATAAATAAAAAAGAAAAAATTATCAAATACTTTTTGTTTTATTTTCATTTAAACTTCTGAAGCACTTATTGGAAAACTTTATTTATAGAAAATGTCATAATGAAATACATTTTTCCAATGTTAAATTAAATGAAAAAATATTAATGTAATAAATATCTATTCTGAATATGAATTTTTTTTAAAAAAAATAAAAATTTAATAATTACATATATAGAATTTTGCATTGTATCTAAGTTATTAATTATGCAAAATTTATCACTGTAACTCTTTCTCTCTCTCTCTCTCTCTATATATATATATATATATACATGCATACAAAAATTAAAAAATATACATAATAGATATTAAAATACATTTTTTTCGAACGAAAAAATCATGTTTTAAAAGAATACAAGATTAAAATTTAACGTAAACGTATATGTTACAATTTAATAAATTTAAAAATCCGCATGTTATTGTGATAATTTTATAATAAATATGTCAGTGCATCTACTTAATCAGTCACATGAAGTATAATAAAGTGTAAAAGTGACATTACGTAATACATGTTTCCTTTGACACATAAAGCTTTATTAAACGTACCCTTGTCAAAGGATCAGCAGGACGCCAATGGCGTTCCTACTGTTCATTAATTATCCTCGCGTACATAGAACAAGATTACAGACTGCAAAATTATCAAACAAGCAGTTGTCAATGTAACATTCCGTTATTCCTACATTTCAAATCACATCAAGTAAATGCTCCGTCGATCACTGGAACCAAAGTCTTTAGATTCAATTATATACACCACATTCAGTATAAAGTTGATTTCATAATTAAATTGAGCGAAACGATTTATTCAATACTATTTATGTGTGTTGTTCGAAATAAATCGAATTTATACAAACCATGTCATCGAAATCATATCAAAATTGAAAAAATCTAATCATTTCTAACTATGATTAAACGTACAGTCAAATAATATACAAGTTTATTATATTGATAAATATATATATATATATATATATATATATGTATGTATGTATGTATGTGTGTGTGTATATATTTAAGAGAACATATGTATAAGCATAGATCCTTTCACATTTCAGTATTGTGTGATTGCTACTTTTAAGAGAATTTGAACTTCTGACTGTTACAACTGAAGGAATCAATCAACTGTAATTTATTTGAAAACGGTCTTTGTTCAAGCGTATTTAAAATCAATTTACTAAACACATAATCCAAAGAAACAAATTCTACAGAATTCAATTAAATTATATCGAGTAGCAACCATTTCAATTGATTATTCATTATATATATATATATATATATATATATATATATATATATATATATATATATATATATATGAATGTGTGTATGGATATAAATACACCTAGTTATATAAGGGTAGAAGATCTACCAAGTTGTGTGAGTTACCGCCATTTCTGTGTAAACTTTGTCAGTTGTCTCCAATTGGAGATTGTGTCAAGTTCCTTCAGGGTTATATGAGGTATTTGGTGGTTCAATAGTTAAAGCTGTTTATCAACTTGGCATCATAGGGTAATAATTTAAACCTGTACAATGCATTACATGTATACACGTGTGTGTATGTATTATATGTAAGTTGTTATATCCTAATTAATCACATTCCGGTTACAGGTATTTACATTATCATTTATTAATATAAAAACATATCTTTCTATTATTAAAAACTAAGGTTATTTTTTTAAAAAAAATCCCCAAACATTTTGAGATCGACAATAAAAATACTTTTATGTAAGGTAAGTGCGGGGGAGATGGCCAATAGAATCGCTATTTTTAAAACAGTTGTCGCTAGAAATTAATTACTCGTAATATTATTTTCATGATTTCAATCTTTTCTTTTCACATTCTAAAGATTTTTTTTATTTTTCAGTTTGATTAAAGTTTCGTTGAATACCCGAACCACAAAATTGTTTAGAAATTTATTTTGATTTTTTTTAAAATTGATCTGGCCATCTCACCCAAACGATAGTGAGAGATGACCACACAATCAACTCAAATATTTTATTTCAGGTGCTGAATAAAAATATGAGAAAATCAATGTCTAAATGCAGTGAGTGAAGTAAAAATACGTTGCAAGCGGTCATGAAAGCGGTAAAAAATAAAAAAATAACAATTTATAAAGCTGATATTACATATAAGGTATCCAGAAAAACTCTGAAACAAAGAATAAAATATAATAATGATAGAAAGTGACCAATTCAGGTTTTAGAGCGACTGAAGTTATCCTTTTTAATCCTGGCATTATACCTGAATATGTGTTTGTTAACGCTGAAATCCATAGATCAACCATGAGTCCTTTAAGAAATACTACCAAAAACAAAAATGTTGCACTGTAGTAAATCTTAAAAGGAATCTTACCAATTCCTGAAAAATTAGTTTCAGTTCGAAAGCACTCCAAATAAATGGGTACCCTGCTTACTTCTGAAGACTATATTAAAAAGCGATGGACCAAAGAAGATAAAAAGATTTTCAAATAAAAAAGAGTCTAGATAGGAAAAATAAAAATATTGTGATAAAAAAACAGAAAAAGTTTGATAGTACTAAGATTACTGTAGGAAAGCGGAAATCTCTTCGAAGGATCTCAGACATCGACGGTGATGTCACTTGTGCTCAAAATAAACGCGAGGAAGAGAAATGGGAAAATATAAGGACATAGGAAAGGGAAAACAAAGTAAAAAATATTAAGACATTGGCTATTTCTCTTTATCAGCTATGGTCATCTTCCACGGACATCTGGGAGAGATGGCCAGACTAAACTTTTCGAAAATTGTTATCTTTTTATGTTTTTGTAATCCGAAGTCTATCTTATGTATATTTTTGAAAGAATATATTTTTAAACTTTTTATTTTGATTTATTTAGTAGTTTTAATCTTAATAGTTTTAATTTTGTGCAGGTTGAAAAAAATGGGCATCTTCCCCAGACTCACCATATTTTAAAAAAAATTATTAAATTTTTGTTAAATTCGTAAAGTAACAAAGAATTGATTTGTTTACTTTCTATTTAATAATATTTTTATTTGTAGAATTTTTGTACTTACAACGGACTATATTAAATTTTAAAATGTATGATAATTTATCTATCATTAAAATAATAGT
>CP092090.1:37258567-37301067 GCA_029203775.1 Neoneuromus ignobilis
AAAAATCACATACTATAAAATTGAATAATCCGATATGTCAACATAAAAAATTAAATTGAGTTTGAGTATAAAAATTAGAATGTTTTTTATATTATGGGATATGAGAGGATTAATTTATTAAGAACTTCTAAAACCACAAAAATTGAATATTCTGAAAAATATTATCAACAAATAGACAATTTACGTAATTAATTCAAAAAAGCATTCAGATCTTGTTAATAGGAAACAAGTTATATTACAGCATGACAATATAAAATGAGACTTTGTTTCTTTCACAACCCAGAAAAAAATTGTGCAATTTGGTTGATAGGTTCAAAGTAAACCAGTGTATCCTTAAGATATATAACTTTTCAATTATTATTGATTTTTGGCTCTACAAAAAAATTTAATAGAAAAAAATTTATATAGAGTTTTGAAAAGGCACTGAATTAGTTTTTAGCTTCCAACGATGCATAATTTTATCGAAGAAGAATTTAAAAGCTTTTATCAAGATGAGAAAAAATTGTTAATATTAATGGAAATTAAATTTGTATTTAAATATTAATAAACCGTATAAAACAATTATATTTTCTTCTACTTAAAAACAACTATATATATATATACACAAGTTTATATAAATTAAAATAAATAATTTGTACGTTAATTTTCATCATACCATATAAAGTAATTTCCTGAAATTTTTTCATTTATCATAAGTATTATTATTTGTAATTAAAAATATATTATAAAAATGTTACTATCTTAAGATGAAAAATAATAAAAAAAATAAAGAATATGAAAGAAAGAGAATGAAAAAAATGTGAAATATAAACGCATTTTGAATTTAAAATACTTTTTTTATAATAGTTGACATTTATTAAACATAAATTTACATGAATGCAGTTTTTAAAGTTATTTAAATTATTTTAAGTGTTTCTTTATTAAAGGTATGTAAAAAGTTAAAATAAATTTATTTAATATACAATAAAATAAAGTTTTATAATATTCTAAAAAAACGTAATGTAATACACCCAACTGTTTAAACATGTTTTAATTAAATTATACTTCTAGAAAGATATGAAGATACTACTAAAAAAATAATTTTCATAAAGCAATGTTTAATATTATTCTTATTTGTTTCATTTATATTACACATTTAATATGGCACATAATTTCCTATGTTTTCTCTTGGGCAATGTGGCGAAAAATCTAACCAGTGAAATTATTTAGTTGAAAGATCTGAATAAGTAGTGAAAAATAAGTCTAAACTTATTACCCGGATTGTAAGAGAATTATTATCTTTATTTTTAAATTTATATGAATTTAAAATTAGTTACATCAATGAATAAAATTATTAATTTTTTATATGAATTGGTCGTAATTTATAATTAATAATAATATTTTGGTCATCATAAACATACGAATATTGAACATATAGTGAACTAAGTCAACTTTAATTTATTATCACATAGATTTTTATTATTCTTCGTAGTTAATATAATATTAGAAATAGCGTTTATGATTTTATTTTTTATACAAAAATGAACTGTAGTAACAAATTTGAAATATTTTAAATGACAATTCAGATAATTAAACGTTGTCTGTCATCCGTTGAACCCATAAAATTTACGACAATTTATTTGAGAAATACTGTTTCAAATCGTTCTTGTACAAAACACAATTATATCTTAATTGTGTAAAATTCTGTTCGTTCATAACTCAAAATTAAAGTTTCATTCATCGACTGTCACAATATCTCTATTACGTTTTATTGAGCCTATAACAGATAATTTATTACATATAACTGGCGATATCAAACGTGTCATATGATGTATTGGATTTTAGTATCGTAAAGTGGAAAATATACTCGTTTTTTACTGTCTTTATGATATGAGAATAGCTATAATAGACATATAACTTGGATTTAGTCTGAATTGTTACACCCTATGGACAAAGACTTAGAAGATTGACAACATAATAGTTTTTAGTTTACAACATACGTTTTCATTTTCCTCGTACTTTTCTCTAACAATACTTTCATTCGTTTCCTCTTACAAGTAACGTATTTTATTCTATTTAAATGAGTATTTATTTAAACTCGCTTTGTAGGTCTTTGAAAGCATTTTATTGTGGTTTGATATATTTTATCAGTTTATTTGAAAATTCTAATTTTATTAAAATTTGCTGAATTTCTTTTCGTTTTACAGCTTTATTTGAATATTTGTGAGAGATTAAAGATAATAAGCTTTACTTTTGTACATAATTCCAGGAAAATCTCCAGTCGTATCTCCAGAGAAATTCAAAACAAATTTCGTTCGATTATACTAATTTATTTCATGAAATGTTAACAAGTTTTACATATTTAAAGTTAATAAAATTTCTCATTCCGCGATTATTAATTACTTAATTATTGTTTTATATTAGTAAATAATTCTTAATTAGCTATAACGAGAAACTTTATTGTCAGAAATTATTTCGTATTTGATTGTATTTCTTACTCTTTTGTATCTATTTTAAACATGTTTGTTTATAAAAGCATTTAAATAATATTAACAATTACTAATACAAAAAATATTTTTTAAAATAAATAACTATTACATAACCTGTTATACTCTTTATATTTTTTATTTCTCATTGATTATTAAAAATGAATAATTTAATTTAAGTGATTTATTTTCAAATTTTGTAATGAAAAATAGATTTTGTTTAATGTTAAATTATTAAAATAAGTAATATTGTATTTTTGTCATTACATATACTAATAAAAAATAAATAATATAATCAATTTATTAGGTTACTACATATAAAATGACCAATTTTATAGTCTAGTGATGTTGACTACATCATGATAAATTAAACTGTCTACAAATGTCATTTGTTATATGTCAAATTAAAATGTAAAGCTTGTTCTAGATAAAACACTTGTCATTTTGTCAGTGAATTCAGTTCAAAGTGGATCGTAATAAATTAAAGTGGACATTGGTTCAGAATCAAATTCACGTAATTTTCTTACGTTAATTTAAATTTGAACATAAAATAATTATGCAATAGTAAAAAAAGATTAAACAAATTATTGTCCTTGAACAAAAAACTTAACGTAAGTTCAAAAATGTTCAAACAAAAATATTTAATGTTTCAAAATAATTAGTTTAACACGTCCAAAACTATTAATAACAATCGAAATCTAATTAGATTCCAAATAATGCACACTATATGAAATATTAATAAAAAAAAAGTATATATTGAATCGCGAAATATCGATTAGGAAACATGAGCCTTCAAAATAAGTCACGTAGTCCATCCGAAAATCTATTGGCAACAATCAGTTGAAAACTAATTAAATTTGACATACATCAAACTATATAGAATATTATAGAAAAATAAAAGCTATATTAATCAATAGTTTCCTGGAACTAGTCATCCATTGGAAGGGATTGAAAAGTTAAGTAAATATATTTATCATGATTTACTATTTTGACATAATACATGGCAACTAGAATTAAATAGAATGAACTTTTTTATGATATTTATAAAATATGACAAATAGTGATTTTTATATTAATATATTTTTTATTTCTCAATCTTTAAATTAAACAAATTCCAATAGTATAATTATATATTAGATCATTTAAAAAGAAACTATAATTTTTCATTATTGACAGATTCTTTCGCTCTAAAGAAAAACATATTCAAATAATTATTTACAATATAGTTCATAAGAAAAAAAAGCATGTTCTTGATTTTTAAACCATATTTCTAGGAAATTATTTAATTTCTGTATTTTCCAAGTTAATACCTTCGTCATGATTTATTATAATGAACTAAGAATAATTTATTTCTATGAATTTAAACAAGAATCTACTGCAGCAGGAACAGTTAGAAAATTAATTTCACATTCATGAAGCCCCTAAGCAAATATCGAAGCAATCACTGTATCTTAAAAAGGTCATGATTACGGTATAATAGTATGTATAAGAATAAATTCATTATTTTTTTTCTTTGTACTAGTGAAACCGTAACAGTTGTTCTTCACTCATAGTTCAGAAAAAATAGTTGACGTTGAACTCTGCCCGAACTTATAATATTTTCCAAATCAAGTTTAATAACTATATTTTTAACAGATTTAAAAAGATCTTTTGTTAATAATTGCCTAAGTTTTCTATTCAATCTGGAGAAATCTAGTTTATCCGATCAAATTTAGGAGAACTTAGGATAATTCGGCGAAATTTGTAATTTTTAATTATTTTTGAAATAACTGATTTAAGGATAAAATACTTTTCAAAAATATTTTTCTACATCAATTCTTCTTGAAAATCTTGACTATTTTTTTTCGAATTTATTGACAAATACAACAGCATGAAATTTTTCATTAAAATTTAAACACTAAATTACAATCGATACAAATTGTAATAATGAACTATCATTTTCAATTAAAATGAAAACCTTTCATTTGATACTCGTCGAAAACTAGAAGTAGATTTGTGCAGTTTCTCCACTTAAATCACATAAAAAATGGTTATTATTTTCTCGAAAATTTATCGATTTAAACTACGAAAAAAGTATATATTAATATTATATGGTTTAAAGAAACAACTTTTATGGAAAAATTCTTTAAAATCATCTAAATAATTGAAATAGTTTAAAAATAAAATAAGGTTTTCCACTTTATATCGTTGCAACTGTGATATTTAAAATACAATAGTTAACAAATCAATAGAACTTGACAGAAGCTCTTGAAAGAAGATCAAAGTTTTTATTATTATTTTTTTATTGCAATTCCAACGAGACATTTGATTGCCGTTTCTTAATGCGATCGCTGTAGTCGAAGGGGCGTGTCAATTCAAAGACCAACTGTCCTTTTAGAGTTAAGATGTAGACTTTTTTTGAAGAAAATGAACTAGGATTTTAATTTTTTTATAAATTTATTCTTTATTTGCCTTTATAATATATATATATATATATATATATATATATATATATATATATATAATTCAAATAAAAAATATCATTTAAATGAACAATATTTTCGAATAACTTCGCATATATAGACATAAAAATGTGTTTTATTTAAAGTCTGCATTATATATATATAGTCATCCAAATGTGATGCCTAGATTAGTGTTTTATTAAAAAGAAACAATACACATGTTTCTTTATACACCACACTATACACATATTTCTTTTTATTAAAACACAAAATCTAGGCGTCGCATTCAGATGACTATATATAACGGTTCGTTTTCATTTATATAGGAGACCTAGACAATATTTCTGAATAAATATATATTATTTTTAAGTATATCTGCACTGAACTGTTCGTATAAACGTCATTTTGTTTACATGCCTATATGTATGCAAATATCCACACATTGGTTATACCGATTTGCATGAACGACCATTTATAAAACCAACAATGAAATCAATTACAAGATAAAATTATTCTCTGGCTAGAATAACGCTTGTATTACAGCTGTACAGTATATTGTTAGGTTATATATACTTGAAAATACATGTACAATTTGTAAACTTGCAAAATTTCTCACAATGATTTATAGAGAAATAGTTTTTTAAAAAAAATTACATGAATTAAATTTAGATTTATATATAGGTTTTTCAATAATTGCTTTAGAAGTTTAAATGGAAATAAAACAAAAAGTATTTAATTAATTAGTTTTAAGCATATTCAATAGCATTATTGATGGAATATAATTTCACTCTTATGACCACCACGACTTAGCTTAACATAATGAATTCGTTCAGTCCAATTTTTAGTCATTCTTTAACATATTCGTGGTCCAAGTCTATGAATTAAACGTTCGATGTTCATTTTTAATGCTTCTGCTGTTTGTGGTTCATCAGCATGAACCAATGATTTTAAATAGATCCACAGAAAATAATACAATGGAGTTAGATGACATAAATTTGGTGGCTAACTGATGGGTCCATTTCGTAAAATAATAGACTCGTTAAACTCTTGTTTAAATAAGTTTATTAATTTTTTTATAATTTTTAAGCGTTGTTGAAGTATTAAACGTTTCATGATAATTTGCCAATCTATACTGAGTTGACATTTAAAATTAGAGTTTTTCAAATTGAAATAAACCTAAAAAATCAAATATGGCTGCTACCAGTTATCAAAGTTTTGACATTATTATTTAAAATCCCTATATATATATATATATATTTGTGTGAACAAAAATAGATGTGAATTTTTGTTATAGAAAGAAAGAAATCAAAGTTGGGATTGCAATTAATATTCTGAAACTGTTCTGCTTCTCAGCTATTTAACGTACAATAAATGCCAATTTCTGGATAATACTGTTTAATTAAAAAATGAAATTGGCTTGCATTTTTCAATTTTTTCTTGATAAGTGAATAATAACGCGTTGACGATGACTTTCAAATCGGCGATGGATGGCAAAAACATTTTTTTTTGTTAATTAGTTAATTCTGGGGAGTTTGATTAAGATTTCATACTTACAGAATAAAATTATTATATTTTCTAACAAATTTTCCTAAGAAATGGTAGACGTTTATAGCCGTCATTTGTTTTTAATAGCTCGATTTCTCTAATACACAAAAGACAGCTATAGAAGTTTTGGTAGCTATATAGACTATTACGATATTTTTTGAGAATAATTTAATATAAAGAAAAAAGTATATTTTTATAAACATATAACTAGATTTTTCTTTAATACCAAATTAAAAAAAATCGAAAACAAAAATTTATAATAGCATAACAAAAATTCCAAAATTCATTTAGATACAAAATTCAATTTTGAAAAACATTTGTAACGAAAAAGGCAGAATAGCAAATTTTATAAAAATTTTCCAATAATAATTTCAAACAAAATTTTTGAAACTTCCAAATCACATTTGAAAAGAGACTGAGACAAAATGTATGAAATGTTTGCGGCTATGCATGTCGTTAAATTCTACAAGGATACTTGTCGCAACCAGTTTCTAATTTTGGGAATAATTGACATAAAATGACTGCATTTCTTAATAACAAATATTTCATTATTCATACTTGGAGGAAGATTGAAGAATTTAGAAGAAAATGGATTTAACACTGATATACACTTTAATCATTTATTTATAATACTAAGAATATAGGACGGCCATTGCCGTCATTTGAACCTACAATCACGAGTATTGGACGGCTATGGACGTCATTTACGTCAACGTGTTAAAGTGTGAAGAAAATAAGTGTGATTTTAAACTCCTTGAATTTTATAAAAAAAAATACACTTTCTCTTTAAACTTATAGTTTCTGTGAGGTGTGTTATAAAATTTTTCCTTTGTTATGAATTGGGAAATGAAATTTAAAATTTTAGAATTTTTAAAAAAAAATTGTCGTTGAGAACACTAATAAAGAAATTGTTGAAATAATAATTTGCTCCCAAAATATAGTAACAAATGTTTTAAAATAGCATCTACAGATTGAGGGCCGTAGATGAAAGCAAAAAATTACTGGAGATGGTTAAAAAAATCCATTTATTACTTCAGCAGCAATAAAAAAGATTTGAAACTGGAAGTAACAACTTTAACTATTAGAAAAAAAATAATTAAAAACACGTTTCAAAGTACCAGTGCTAATTAAAAATCATGTTTTAAATCGTTTGATATTTACACAAGAACATTTCTGCTGGCCTGTGACGAAGTGAAAAAATATTCTGTAGACCGAGGAAAGCAAAATTAATTTACTTGGGTCTGATCGTGGCAAGAAATACGTTATAACACCGCAAAATCAAGAATTACTTCCACAGTGCATAGTAAAGACCATCAAACATGGTTACGACGAAATAATGATATGAGTATGTTTTTCTTATAATGGCGTGTGTCCAAATTTTTAAATCAGGGATATTATGAATGTCAAAAAATATGTTGATATACGTTAATGTTTGTTACGTTATATGTTGATATATATGTTGCCTTATGTGGAATTTGAAATACCATTTAGATGGGTGCTACAACAAAACAACGATCCGAAGCACAGATCTAAATTGAAAAAAATAGTTTTATGATCACAAAATTTCAGTAATGAACTGACCAGTGCAGTTACTTGAACTGAATCCGATAGGAAATTTTTGGAACGACGTTAAGCTGACAATTGCAAACAAAAAATTTTAAAATGAAGATTAATTGGGTGGCAGTTAAAAAGAATTGAAGGCTATTCTATCAACCGATGTCAAGCCTTAGTCGACTCAATGCCTCGACGTTGTGTAGCAGTCATACAAAATAAAGGATATGCCACTAAATATTAATAAAATTTTTACTCTGTCAGTTTTTTCGAAATAAAAATTGTTTTTTGATATAACACACCTATTTTTCACATTTTAATATTCACTTTTAAGAAAAAATTAAAAAATGCAAGTCATCTACATTTTTTAATAAAATGGTAATACTTTGAAATTGACATTTATTACACGACAAACAGCTAAGAAGCAGAACAGTTTGAGAATATTAATTACATTCCCAACTTTGATTGATTTCTTTCTATAAAAAAGACTCACACCTATTTTTTGTTTATATCGCTGTATAAAATAATCATAAAATAATCTTTTTAACAATAAAGTATAGAAAAAAATTATAAATAAGAATTTTTTCTTCTATGTATAAATATTACGCAGTAATTTTTGATCAGTAATATCAATAAAATATTTTATTAAAAAAAACATTTTATTGTAGTTCATTTCATTATTTTACTAATATAATTGGAGATTTTCTTTCTAAATATATATTATTCGCTATATATTCTTAAGTCTCTTACTTGAAACAATCTTATATAAATATAAATACATTTAACTCAAATTAAAATAACTGTTTTGAATAATTTTTCAAATAAGTTTTTAATCATTTTTATTACTTCCTATTGTACAATCAGTTACTTATTTTTACAGCTATTATAGTTTACATAATAAATATAAGTACATTTATTGATATAAAACGGTGTACATAGCTTAGATGTAATATGTTAATATACAGGCTCATCCACATGTGACGCCTAGATTAGTATTTTATTAAAAAGGAATTATATACATGTTTCTCTAACACATATTTATTTTTCAATAAAACACTATATATATATATATATGTACATATATAGTTAAGTTTCATATTTCTACAAATTTAAGTGTTAATATTTATTAAATTTTTATTGAATCTTCATTTACATTATCTATCCATTATAATGGGAAATTTTAAAGTGCTTTGTATAACATTTTTAACAGTACTGTAATTACAAATATAATGATTTATCTAAAAAGTACCGCCCACCACGTGTTCCGAATTTTCTCACGTAGCGTTAAATCTCAATTACATCTTTAGTGACGGCAGTGCATTCTTGACTCAACATCACAACGACCTCAAAGCCGCGTGTTGTCTATAAAGTCTACTAACTGTGCTGTGTACGAGAAAGCTATAGCCGCAGCGATCTCATCCCAATTAACGACATTTTGGTCATTTTGTGAGATAAATTAACACGAGAGCAGCTTGACATCCTAATCCAAAACCGTGCCGAGCTAGTGGGTTGTGTCAGTCCGATCTTTGAAAATCACATTGGCTGGAAGATAACTAGTGATTTTGTAACATAAAACAGATATAATACGTATCTGTACTGATTGATTATTTTCGTGAAAAACATCAAACTGACATAATCGAATCCCCTTACGAGGACACTACATGTTTACTGCGTATTTTAGGTTATTTATTGATTGCTAAAAGCTTTGATAAAAAAAAAACAACGTAATATTGTAAAATAATTCTGGAAATGTATTTTATACAAAAGATTTGATAACGTATAAAAATAAATAAGTAATCAATCTGATTTTTATATCTCTTTATAATAAATTCTCTCTCTCTCTCTCTCTCTCTCTCACACACACACACACACACACACACATATATATATATATATATATATATATATATATATATATATATATATGTGTGTGTGTGAGTATGTATGATTCTAGGATATTTACTTGTTAAGAAATAACTTTAATTATTTTCAATTTTAATCCTAAATTAAATAAGAAAAAATACATAACAATTGCATTTAGTATTTTTGAAAATATACACATAATATTTAAAATAAGAAAATTTTCACTAAGAATTTATTTTACATTTTAATTCTATTTCTCCAAATATTTTAAATCTATATGTATTAATTATAGTCAGAAGTATTTCTTCTTATTATTATATGTATTACATAATAATTATTTTTTTAGCAGCGAAATCATAACTTATTATGTAAAATAAAATATTAATATTTATTTATATAAATATTAAATTGTGCGACATTAATATCCGAATTGAAATGATGAAATAAAAACTAAAAATTGTAGGAAAGAAATACTTTATTTAATCGAAACTATAGATTCCTCTCTTATAAAACACCGCATCTTTAGAAGAAATAAAATGTGTAAATGCGTCAATTATAGCCTTTTGAATTATAAATATTTTATTTTGAAAAAAAGAGGTCAAGATATTTGAAAAGATGAAAAACAGTTGGTGACAAGTTGGATGATTATGAAGGATGCTGTAAAATTTAATAATCCAGTACTGTCTATTTCTTATAGTTATTAAAGAGGTATGCAATTAGATGTTATCATGAAGCAATATTGATTCATCTCTGTTGATAAGTCTAAATTGTTGAGATCTTAATATTTCATGTATTACTTCAAGTTCTTGACAGTAATATGCAATAGTAATGGATTGTTCTGCTGCAAAAACAAATAGTTATATGATTCCTTTTTCAGGCAAACACACAATCACCATAATTTGGTGTGGGTACAACGATGACTTCTGGAAATGCTTTGGTGTCTAATCGAAGTTTAATCACTCTCCAGACAATGTCTTGTTATCGTACAATATTCATTTTTCATCACATGTGGCAATACGATTCAAAAGTGGGTTACTACTGCTCCGAATAATCAATGATGAACAAATTTCCAAACATCGCTGTTTCTGACTATCCATTAATTCATGTGACATCCATTTATCTACTTTCTTTTGACCTTTTTTACTGCAGCTAAATGACAGGAAACTATCATGAAAGAAACTTCCAAATGTAGAGTAAATTCCCGTACTGTTATTCCAGAATTATCTTTGATAATTCCTTTCAATTTGTCATTATTTAGGAGAAATTTGTGAAGCCATCTTAATATTATTTGTTAATTAACAGCTCTTTATTTAAATGCTGAATTGATGTTTCTCATTACTTTGATTGCACTATGTCCCAATTTATATTCGTACAAAAGAGTTTGATCTTATTCCACAGACAATATATTTTCAAGAGTTAACAAAGAAATCAGTTTTAAAAATATCAAATGAATACTAACAGCACTACGAGTGAAGTAGCGCTTTTATAGTAAATAATAAGTAAACTAGAAGAAACTTTTGAAATATTATCTCGTGCATATATAAGATTTTCCAATAAGAATGTCAGAACTTTGACAGCTGATGGCAACCATGTTCGACTTTTTTAACTCATTTTAACATTTCAACTTAGTATAGTTTGGCAAATTATCATGGAAATTTTAACAATTCAACAATACTTAAAAATTGTAAAAACTTCAATATACTCACTGAAACAAGAATTTAATGAGTTCATTATTTCACTAATTGGGTCCATCAATTGGCTACCAAGATCATGTGATCTAACTCCATTGGATTATTTTATTCTAAGTGAGTTAAGTGAAATCATTGGTTTATGCTGATAAACCACAAATAACAGTAGCATAAGAAATTACCACTGAACGTGTAATTATTGAAATTGGACCACAATTATTCGAAAGAGTGATTAAAAATTGGACTAAACGAATGCACTATGTTAAGCGAATTCATGGAAGTAATATGAGTGAAATTATGTTAGAAAAACTTATTAATTAAATATTTTTTGTTTTATTTCTACTTAAACTTCTGAAGCACTTATTAGAAAACCCTATACAAAAATGAATAGTCAGAAATCAAACATTTCATGTGGTACAATCTAATATTTAGATTAAAATTATTAAACGAGTTATGGAAATGTAATATTGTATATTAAATAAAATATCTTTTCTATATTTAATAATAAAGAAGTATTTTTTTAATTTTGATTTGTAATATTATTTTTACAATAGCATTTTTTCAATTCGACTTTTTAATTACTTTTATTAATAGAATCTTAAAATTCAATTATTATGCAATTCCAAAATAATAATAAAATATTATAAAATCACCTTTTTTATTATATATTCATATAAAAAAATTATATTAAAACGTTAAATATAAATTATTATATTTCAAAACTTGTATAGGTTTAATAATTTTGATGTATTGTAAACTATATAAATTTATATTTATGACAATATATATACAATTAGAAAATGGAATTATCACTGAAACCAAGACCTTATAAATGACCAACTCTATAATACAATAAGTCTTATTAAAGAGCTAAGATATTTAAGGTAAGCTAAATGAGACTGAAGGGTTTAGATATACATTTACATCCTCACTATCATTTACTATCCTTTACTAATCTTCAGTTTCATTTAAGCCATCGTAAATAATACTCGACGAAAGATTTTCATTGGCGATCTTGTTACAATTACTTACAGTTCTACCACAACAGTCATCTACTCAGGTACGAAGTAATACTCAAGAAAGCTTTTGTAACAACTTTGTGGTGATTTATGATTTATAGGTATCTAATAAAAGTTATAATTTCAAAATTGTAAGTACTATATATATATATATATATATATATATATATATATATATATATATATATATTAAAAATATATCTTACTATATTACAACTAAAAATATAAGTATGTGATATTAATAAAATCATTTTCCGTTTTGAATTGAAAATAAAATTATAATTAAAAATATGTAATAAATTAATAAAAACTGTTTGGAATATTGGTCATAAATAAAACGAAGAAAAATTAATTTACAAATTATTTAAATAAATAAACGAATATAATCATGTCTTTTATACGAGATCTGAAATAATTCATTTATTTTTATTTCTTCTCTTTGGCTGTGTTTCTTTTAATATGTTTTCCTGTACTAAAAATAAAATTGACATTTACGAAACTTCATACTTCTCTGTTTTTTTCACCTAATTGTAAAATATATACACAATTACACACTACTATACTATATATATATATATATATATATATATATATATATATATATATATATATATATATATATATATATGTATGTGTGGGTGGGTGTGTGAATGCAGATAGCTTTAATACAAAATATATTATATATAATATAATATTATATATATATATTCATTATATTGAAATGTATATGTATGTTTTGTAGAAATTTTTTTTTTTTTATTAATTTTTCAATATAATTATATGCCATAGTACCAAATAAAAAATATAACAATAAATACGATAAAATTTATCGAATTAATTTCTACCAAAAACAATCAAATAACATTACAATATTGATTTAATTATGAATATCAAAATCAAATATAATTATATACTTTCACACAAATCAGTTATCACCCCAAACATCACAAGATATTAAAAACTGTTTAACAATTACTTATTATTCACTTTGTTTATAACAACAGTAAATTAATTCACAGTTTGATGGCAATGCCTATATACATTATGTTAACTCATTTTTTTCAAATAAATTCTAAATTAGTAACACACACACATAATATATATATATATATATATATATATATATATATATATATATATATATACAAAGGTCGTTTGATAAGAGTGGTAAATTTATTTATTGTTTAATTAAATTATTTAATTAATTTCATTAAATTTTACAATTTAGTTTTTCTTACTTTTTTACCATACCTATCAAACGACCCTCGTATATATATATATATATATATATATATATATATATATATATATATATATATATATATATATATTGTGTGTGTGTGTGTGTGTGTAAAATGGTTTAGAACAAAATTTCTTTTAACATTTTTAATTTCTTAGTATTTAATAAAATGAAGAATAATTATCAATCGACTTTTTTTGGAGAAAATTGAAAAGTCTACCTGATTGAATAAAATTTAATTATTTTAAAATTTAATTTTTTTATTTACTATAAAATTTCCAGTTCTTTCAAATTCTGAATAAAAATACATTTAATCATTATATATATATATATATATATATATATATATATATATATATACTCGTATATATATATATATATATATATATATATATATATATATATATATATAGTTAACCCTCGTATTACATGGTTTATTCGTTCTGTGTTGTATCGAAATCGTGCTAAGAGAAACTTAGAAGTAATACAGATTACGGAAATGTGTTTCATGTTATAACGAAATCCTGTCCTTAGAGTGTCGTACTATATCAAAATCGTGTTGAAAGAAACTTAGAAATAATACAAATCCGAGGAATACATTCCATGTTATAAGATGTAAAGTCATACAAAAGCAAAGATATCGTTCTATGGCATAAATTTACATGCATAAAAAAACATAAATTTATTCCAAATATGTTTAATAATTTTAAGACTTAAGACTTCATACATTAAAATTAAAATAAACCAAAAATAAAATTAACAAAAATTCAATATTTTAGTAAAACTAAATCATACAAATTCCAGCAATAACAAAAACTTGTCAAAAATCAATTTTCATCATCATTGTCGTCTAAAACCATTGTCAACCTAACTTTTTTTTTAAAAGATGCTGAAAGTCGTCATCACTTGTTGTATCTTTATTATTGAGTCCAATTGAATTAGTTTTATGCACTAATATGTTCTCACTATGTAGTTCTACCAAAAGTTCTTGATAAGGATTTAAGCAGCCTTGCAGTTCTCTTTTAAACTTTCCATTAATCACTACTGAAGAATCTTTTTCAATCAAGTAAAGTTCATTTTTTTACCCAAATCTATTCCCTTTTGCACATCATTTAAACTTAAATTTGGAACCGATTCATCGTTAATGTTTTAGAAATTATCATCTGTCGACATCTTTGAAGTAGACTTATATATAAATTCCATTAATTCCTCTTCACTTATAGTTTGTTATTGAAATAGTTTTTTAACATCTTGAATGTTCATGTCTGTAAGCTCTTCACCATCTAATCCAGTGTTTCCCAACGTGGGGCCCACGCCCCACAAGGGGGCAATTTGATAGTTAAGGGGGGCAATTTAAAAATGGACTCGACACGACTTTAACCCTTTCGCTTTGGGTTATTTAAATGCAATGATAGATATCGGTGACAAATTTAACAAAAAAGGCATATTCTTAAAAAAATGCTGTAAATAATTATTAGGTATAATTTCGTTTGACGTTACCAAAATATCAACTGGGTAATTAGAGTCGTCAAATAAACTTCGTCGGGGATTCACCGCGGAGTGTGCCGCCTGTCGCGGGGAACCCCGGACGTTTTAAAACTCGCTAAACAACGCCGTTGTTCGCACCTAATTGGCCCAACTCAACTTCTGTAGTGTTTCACATCATTCAGTTGGTGTTAATTTGAAATAAATCCAAAGATATATATAATAAATTAAAAAACTACTTAGATGTCAATGATATACCAATTATGTGCTGCAGATGGCGCCCTAATTTTGATGAAAGATGCGAATCCAGAAATGATTATTGTACATTGTGTTATTCATAAGGAAAACTTGGTAGCTAAAAATATCTCGCCTGTTCTAAATGAAGTACTACATGCAGTAATAAAGTGTGTTAATGCTATTAAAGCTAGTGCCAAATGTGAGCGTCTTTTCAAGTTATTTTGTGAAGAACAAAATGAAGACCATGTGAGACTTTTACTTCATACTGAAGTAAGATGGCTATCCAAAGGAAACTGCTTGAAAAGATTTATGCAACTGTTTGATACTCTTAGTGATTTTTTAAGCGACACACCTGAAATGAAGTATCTGTTAACAATCGATGGTAAAGCATTTGTAAGTTATTTAGCCGATATCTTTGAAAAACTAAATATATTAAATAAACAACTCCAAGGACCAAATAAAACACTTGTCGATGCAAAAGCAAAGATATTTGGTTTCATTACCAATATAGAGTTATATCAGAAACATATTAACAACTTTTGAACAGTTTCATTGGCTCCAAAAATGTGAAGTAACTGATACCGCTGTACTTGTTATTGTCAATCATTTGAATATTCTATCCGCTGATTTAAAAGAAAGATTTTCTGATTTAAAACAAATCGATTTCCCAACATGGATGAAGCAGCCAATATTAGTGGATTTGTCTGATATATCAAATATGCAGTATCAAGAAAAACTCGTAAAATTGCAAAATGATGAATCAGTAAAAACTTTATTTAATATAAAAGGAGCGATGGCATGGCTTTGTGAAGAAATTGAAATTAAATACCCAAATGCAACCAAATGTGCAAGAAAACTTTTACTACCGTTTCCATCTTCATATTTAGCTGAATGTGGATTTAGTGCTGTAAATGATTTACTGATAAAAAAAAAGAAATCGACTTGATATAACACAACGTGGAGACTTGAGATTAAAGCTAAGTAAATTATGCAGCAAGCATCAAGCGCAAGGATCGCACTAAATGAATATAGAAAAATCAATATAAAATTATTTTGAATTTATTTTTCATTATATGTTTTGAAATTTTACTTACGATATTTTGATAACAATTTCATAGTGATTTCTTCCTAAAACTTATCATTTATATTTCTTAAGGGAACAAAACAATTTTTAAAGGTTAAAAGTTATGTATGGGGGGCATAAAAATTTTAGAAATGTTAAGGTGGGGCATGGCCTAAAAAAGGTTGGGAAACACTGATCTAATCCATCGAAGCAGCGATTATTATTCTAGTATATTCTATATCTGCAGGTAGGATGTCCTTTTTTTCTGGACCATTTGAGGTAACAAAACTTTTCAACCAGCATTAAGTGGTAATGCCTTTATTTCCTTGCAAACCGACGATATAATTTTAACACAATCCAAAATTCGTGCTATATAAGGGTTTTCCAAGTTTCTTAAGTTATACTATATGAAAAACATGTTATCAAAATACCGTGTTATAAAAGGACTCTCGCAATTTTTGAACCGTGTTATATGGAAACTGTGTTTTTAGAATGCCTTGTTATGAGAGGGTTGACTATGTACATATAATTATATATATATATATATATATATATATATATATATATCTATATATATATGAATATATGCATGCATGGATATATTAAAACGTTATTGTCTATCTATTGTAAAAAATTAAACGGCTAATCACCGTTTTTCTGTTCTTACCATCATTGATTGGTTTTACATTCAATTTTTCAGTAGTCATTAATTTTAACAAAATTGAAAAGAAAAATCAAACTCATAAAATAAAGAAAATATTGATTTAAAATATACATATTATTAATCTAATATACTAAATTTATAAGTACTTAAATTATTCCTTAGGTATAATATTGTTAAAAATATTATAAGATAAAAAACTGAATCTTGGGATTAAAATTCAGTCAAGACAGAAAATAATAAATTTATTCAGCGATAATAACTCAATAAATTAAATGAGAACAAATAAATTAAAGAATTTTCTTTTTGTGGAATAAAATTAATTCGAACTTTATGAATGTCTTTCATTCACACATATACGTATGTATGTATGTATAGTTACAATTTAATAAATAAGGAATTTTAAACATGTATAAATGAAATTAAAACTATATTCATTTGTAACAAATATAATTTAATTTGTAAATGTTAATCATATGAATAGGATGAAAGAGTAGAAGATAATAATTAAATCTAAGAAGTTCTTGACAGTAAACCGCAAGAGAATAATAGACAAGAAAGTATACTACGACGAAGGTAGATAGATAATCTGATTGCTATAGCAGGTGTAGCGTAGAAGATTTAATTCCAAGATAGACATAGGTTTAAGCTCGTCAAAGACATTTTCTTCGAACAATGTATGAGTATGTGTACTCATATATCAATTTACAGATATATATATATATATATATATATATATATATATATATATATATATATATATAAATCCTTAATTACTCGATGATTTGTCTCAGTATTTATATTTAATATATTGTACATGTAGCACAGACTATTTTAATCATTATACAAGTTTATGATTCATAACACTTGCATCCATAATTAGAGTTATTTGTTGAATATTAAACGAAGATATAAAACATTTATATGAATTGTACTCTTGGATTATCTTATGCAGTATTATATTAAAATTTAATTTAATTGCGAAATAATTAAATATCTCGTTCTGATAGAAATCTATGTCATATAATTATTAAATATCTGGTATTATTATTACAAATATGTTTGTTGAATAATAATGCAGTAAAAATAATCGTACTATTTTATGTATAGTACAAAGACTATAAAAATAATTACTAGTATTTATCACCTCGTTAGTTCTTCAGTCATATATTTTTTATTATCATTAAACACTAAATAAATCATATCCCAACTATATATTAATTATCACAATGGAACAATAAAATACACATTTACTAGTGTTTTAAAGTGATTTTATTAAATAGAAGATTAATAAAATTTAAGTTGACATACTCCATTTATAATTCATGTTATTATGAGCACGAGGAAACTGAGCATGAAATATCGAAATGATTTCAAATAATCAGATACAGTATTGGAGATCAAATAAGATGTTAAAAAAGAGACACAAAATCGATTTATAAGCAAACATTTGTAAAAAGATTTTTAAATAAAATCAAACATGACTAACTTTTGCTTCATGTTAAAAAACAACAAATTAAATTAGTGCTCTCAAAACTTCGTTTTCAACTTTCAACTGACTATAGAATGAACTTATCAAATAATAAAACAGTCTGAACTATATAACAATGATAAGATTTTATGATCTAGAAAAAAAATATAAACCAGTAAAGTAAATTATATTAAAGATTGGAAATTGCTAACAACTAAGTAAATAAAGGAGAAATGATTTAGAAAAACTTAATTTTATGGGTAAAATAAAGTTCTTCCCTTTAGATGCATATTCGAAAGTTTAGGTAACATCAAATATTGCACTGAATAAAGAAAATACTATAAAGTACATTATGCAGATAATTTGATAACTATCTATGTTTGCTTTTTCTTAAAAGAAATATGAAAATTTATTTTAGTTGAAATCAAGATTGAAATGGCCTATTTAAATATTTTAAAACAAGCTTTTGAGATAAATAAAGTTAATTTAGACAAATTTAACACTAATCATTTATAATATAATAGTCTAAAGTATAAAGCTTACAATGTGTAATTGTAATTATTCTATAATTGCTTAAAAATAATTAAACAAAATCACTACATTATTCAACCATAAATTGGATTGAAAATCTTTATAATTGTTTTAGAAAGAAAACATCAAGATCGCAAAATAATCAATTGATAACATATATATAAATATATAATAATAAATGTATTATGAACAATAAATGAAAATTATTAAAAATTTTAATTTACTAATTGCCAAATATGTTCAGATATACAAAAAAAGTTACAACAAAACATTATCAAAAAAGACTTAACGCAACATGAATTTTTATTCTTCTCTGTAAATATTTAATACTAGCTCATTTTCATTTATGTTCTTTTTAACTTATTTTTCTAGAAATTGTTTTTATTGATAATTTGTATCTTTATAATTATACACATAATTTATTATTATATTTGTTAAAATTAAAAACCATCCTTAAAAATAAAAAAAATGTTTTACTAGTATTTCTCATGTTCTCATTTTTTGTAGTTTGGTTTAGTTTTATTTCCACTGACTGTATGTATATATATATATATATATAATCTAAGAAATACTCCATTTTTTCAAATAAAATAGTATACAATTGAATTTTCATAAATATATTTATTAAGTGAACTAAAATATTTTTCATAGGAAAATAAATGTTTGATTAATGATAATAATTCAAGTGGGAATAATATTTCCATCGAGAAAATATATTTAATATTTAAATAGAGTAAACTGTAGATAATTCAATCAATATATTTATTAAAATAACAATTTTTAATTTTATATACATACATCATATATATATATATATATATATATATATATATATATATATATATATATATATATATATATATATATATATACGAGGTGTGATCAAAAAGTAAGATGAATTTTGAAATTTAGCGGGCTACATCCGTTCGATCTTTGATTTTTTTATTTGGTTATGTTGGTACACTCGTCTCAAATATATGTTCCAAATTTCAGCTATGTAGCATGTTTTGTTTGTTGATGAGAGGCATAAAAGTTAGAAATGTTTTGCAGGCTCCACGATTTTCCGCTGTCGAAAATCATGGATCAAAGAGTTTGCATTAAATTTTGTGTGAAAAATGGAATCAAATGCTCCAAAACACTTGAAATATTGAAAGTGGCATACGATGAGTCTACTTTAAGCCAAAAAAATGTTTACAAGTGGTATAAACTCTTCCAAGAAGGCCGAGAAGACACCAACGACGAACCTCGTTCTGGACGCCCCAGCACGTCAACAACTGATGAGAACGTTGAAGAAGTGAAGAAAATAGTGTTGGGGAATCGTCGAATTACCATTAGAGAAATTGCTGATGATATTGGCATCTCGTTTGGTTCGTGCCAATCAATTTTAACGGGTGTTTTAAACATGAGACGTGTGTCAGCGAAGTTTGTTCCGAAATTGGTCAATTTCGACCAAAAGAACCGTCGCATGAGCATCACCCAAGAGCTATTGAATGACGTCAACGACGACCCAGATTTACTCGACAGGGTCATAACAGGTGACGAAACATGGGTATACGGTTATGACGTCGAAACTAAGACTCAATCGTCCCAGTGGAGGCATTCCGGATCACCAAGACCAAAAAAAGTACGCCAAGTTCGATCAAATGTGAAGGTTTTGCTTAGTTTTTTTTTGATTGCAGGGGCGTGGTGCATCATGAGTTCTTGCCACAGGGTAGAACAGTAAATAAGGAATATTACCTGCAAGTTATGCGCAATTTGCGCGAAGCAATCCGCCAGAAACGTCCGAATTTGTGGAAGAACAAAAATTGGCTTTTGCACCATGATAACGCCCCTACTCACACATCGTTGCTTGTGCGCGAATTTTTGGCTAAAACCAACACACTAATGATGCCGCAGGCACCGTATTCCCCAGACCTGGCCCTCTGTGACTTCTTCTTGTTCCCGAAACTGAAGAGGCCCATGAAAGGACGGCGTTTTGCAACGATTGAGGAAATAAAGACAGCATCGAAAGAGGAGCTGAACAAGATCACAAAAATGATTTTTTGAAATGCTTTGAGGATTTGTAAAAGCGTTGGCACAAGTGCATTATATCCGATATATTACTTTGAAGGGGACAAAATAAAAATTGATGAATAAATAAATATTCTTTTAAAAAATAAAAATTCACCTTATTTTTTGATCACACCTATATATATATATATATATATATATATATATATATATATATATATATATATATATATATATATATAGTTATTTAAAACCATGTTCCTAAATATTTTTCCATGGTTTCATTTTATTATTATTAAAGTACGAGAAAATTAATTTGTCTAATTTTTTAAATTAACACTTTAATAACAAAGTACATCCAAAAAGGTTTTGTACATGTTAATATTAGATTTTATATCTATTTAATACAATATTTTCAAGCATTATTTATGTATTATTAAGCTTTTATAATTTAAAATATATATCCATTGCATTAAATAAATTTTAAGTGATATATTTTTTATAGATATATTGAGTTAATTTCCTATTTCCAAATAGTTTCTTTATACACATGACGTTATAGTGAATTTTATTCGAAAATTTGAAAATTATACAGTAAATCACATAAAATGAGAAAATAGATTTTATAAAGGCAATTAATTAGTAAAATCGTTTCAAATATGAAAAAAAATTGAAAGAAATATTCTTCAATCTTTATTCGAATAATAGTATCGAAAAAGTCAAGTCAATGATTCTTGAAAACAGCATGTTATATGTTAAAAAGATAGTTGATGTTTGTAAACCTGTTAGTAATTGGTCAATTTTGACCGATGGGCTAATCTTGCTAACAAGTTTGTTTATATTCCTAACAAGTTTATTTCAAGATCTCAATGACGAACAAAAAATATTTAATAATAAAAATTACTCAAAATTTTATATGTTGAGAAACTTAGAATAAATTCTTAAAATAATAGAAAACTAAAATTTTAAAACATGTACATAATGTAAAAATTATCAAAGAAATTAAATAAAATATTCTAGCTCATTAAAAAAATATTTAATAATTATGTGATATTGACAGTCTTTTTTAAATACAAATCATTAATGAATGAAACATTTCATAAAAAAATTATGTAGATTATTAATTAGTTATCATATAATCAATAATATTTGTAAAGAAACAATTTGTTAATTATGATTTTTATAATACACTAATAAAAATAATCACTAAATATGTTTAGCTAAATATTCTTAAAAATTACGTGCACAGTCTTAATATTTCGCAGATTTTTAAATCTTTTGATTCTCATATTTAACAAATAATTAAAATAATGCAGATTCGATTCTATTAGGTAAATTAAGTAAAAAAGTCAATAAACAAATAAGATAAAGATAATTAGAGTCTTACAACTTTTTAAAAAGTTTTTTTGAGTCACTATATGTTCTCAATATATTAAAGTTGATTAAAATATTTGAGATAAAATATGACTAGAATTAATTAAATGATTAAATTTAATAAAATAGTATGAAATTTTCTTTCAATTTAATTCCACATGAACTCTATGATATATAAAAAAATATTATTATAAGATTATTACAATAATAAAATATGAATATTTTGATACGGTTACCAATTAAAATTAATATAAATATATTACTCAACTTCAAAAATTACAATATTTTATGCAAGTGTTTAATAATCATTTTCTACTGACTTTATTTTTGATACGCATTTTAACGGCTATATAATCATTATTAAAGCACATTATAATTCAGGTTTTATATGCAGCGCTTTGAAAATAACAGCATTACTATCGAAATGAACAATTAGTGATTATTGGACACATTTATTTAGAGATGATTGATTTATTTGTTTTAAATGTAAATGTTTTTAAACGTTATATAATTATTTAATTTTTATTAAAATTTAACGATTCTAAAAAAATATTTGTACATGTTCATTATTTAAAAATGAAACATTTTTAACTAATTTTATTACTTAATAATATTTGGTATATATTATTTCCGAATCATGTACCATATACTTATAATGAGTTATTTTTTGAAATTTACAACTTTATCCTACTTACATGGTTTCATTCTAATCATTATAAATTTCGTTAATTTAATTCTGAATTAAAAATATTTACTTAAATAAAATCATTAAATTTATAAGAAAATAAACAAAAAATATTATATGAAAAAATTATATTACTTTCATAAATATAATAATTAATACATCAAAATAAAAATCATTTTCAGACGTGTATGATAAGTACTTAATTTCATTTTTAATAATGAAAAAACAACGCCATTAAATAATGATATATATCTACATAATTATTGAATCACATATTGTGTACTTACTCTTAATCAAAACACAATACTTGCAATTTGAATACTAATGATGACTTCATAAGATGGTAACTATACAGAATTGTATATCGATTTCTCAGTATAATTTTAATTCAGTTGACTTAAATTGATATCGAAATATAAATTATATATATATATATATATATATATATATATATATATATATATAAAAGATAATTTATGTACAGAATAGTTGCAATGTATTGTAAAAATTCTAAACTATATCGATATATGAATATGTATTACGTTCACTTACGGTTGATTGCTACCAGTGTGGTGTTCAGTAACAATAGAAAACGATTGAGTGAAGCATTCACAAACAATACCTTGTACAATACACGGACGACTACATTCATTCGATTTGCAATGGTTAGCTTGAAATTTCCGAGGACACAATAAAGTTTCCCAATAGAATATTGAAATTCTGTAAGCATGCAATTCTAGTCTGAGAAATACATTTGATTGCGAATGGCAGCTCAGCCTACAAACGTTACCTTACCTCTATGCATACTCAAATAAATACTGACATTCACTCGTTCACTCACAAAACTCATACATACATAAATACATGCACATATAGTATATATATATATATATATATATATATATATATATATATATATATATATATATATATATATATATATATGTACCTCAATAATAATTTTAGATATATAAAATCAAAATTTATAAAAATATTTAATAATAATATTGAAATTTATAATTTGTAAACCTTTTAATATATTATTTCAAAAAATTATATTTAAATTTTATCAATAAGTTCATTTTTTAACTGACTACTATATATATATATATATATATATATATATATATGTATGTATGTATGTATATAACATGTATTATCAATTTATCATTAGTAGCTCTTTCTAACCACTGTTGAATAAAATCGTCTAATAAAATTTTGCCATTAATTTATATATACATATACATGTATGTCTAAGATTTTTTTTATAAAATCTAAAAATATAATAGAGCTATCATCTTAGTATGAGTTGTTTATTGAGATTTGATAATTATCTATGATATAAAATATCGACCAAATAAGCACCTTAGACGTGACGCAATGCAGCTCTTTTTTAATTATATTTTGCATGAGTCTTTTGCACATTTCATTCTAGCAGCAATGTCACGAATATTCTTTTAGCTACGTAATTATGTGCGATTTATTAACATGAGTCTTGCTCTTTTTATAGACCAATAAAAAAAATCTTGCCTGTTAAAATTCGGTGATCTTGGAGAAAAATAAAAATCGCCGAATATCAAGATGATTTAATCAACAAACATTTCTCTTAGAAAATCCATTGTAATATGCATTATATGACAGATAATGTAATTTTAATTAAACATGTTTACAAAATACAATTCTTCAATTTTTGGCCAAAAAGTGACAAATACGAGGATCGTTTGATAAGTCCGTGTAAATTCCGAAAGATGGCACCACTGGTGCATATCGAGGTTATTTTTAATTAGTAGCACCTCTTGGAAGAACACACATCAAGTTTCAGCCATATCGGTCTATTCCTTTGTGTTTGACAATCGTTGGAATCAAGGAAATCGAGTGATTGTCAAATAATGGACGAAAAAGAATTTCGCGTGTTGATTAAATACTACTTCATTAAAGGCAAAATGCCTCAGGAGACTAAACAGAAGCTTGATAAACATTATGGTGACTCTACACCTTCGATTAGTGCGGTTTATAAGTGGTTTCAAAATTTTCGGAGTGGCCATATGAACACAAGAGACGCTGAACGTTCTGGACGCCCTGTTGAGGTCACCACTCCAGAAATCATTGATAAAATCCATGATATGGTGATGGATGACAGAAGAGTGATTTAGATTACTAGTGCTGTAGGCATCTTGTGAACGGGTACATAATATTTTGCACCAACATTTGGACATGAAAAAGCTATCCGCCAGGTGGGTGCCGCGATTCCTTACGATCGACCAAAAACGAGGTCGTGTGAAGTGTTGCAAGAACGGTTTGCAGCTGTTTCAGCGAAATCCGCAGGACTTTAAGCGTCGTTTCATCACTGTAGATGAAATATGGATACATCACTACACTCCTGAGACCAAAGAGCAGTCTAAACAATGGGTTATCAAAGGGGAATCTGCTCCGAAAAAGGCGAAGACAATTCCTTCGGCCGGAAAGGTTATGGCGACTGTCTTTTGGGATTCGCAAGGAATAATCTTTATCGACTATTTGGAAAAGGGTAAAACCATTACAGGTGCATATTATTCATTGTTATTGGAGCGTTTGAAAACCGAGTTGCAAGAAAAACGTCCCCGATTAGCCCACAAAAAAGTCCTCTTTCATCACGACAACGCACCAGCTCACACCTCAGCAGTTGTGGCCGCAAAACTAATGGAAATAGGGTTCCAAATCGTTTCACATCCCCCCTATTCTCCAGACTTGGCTCCATTGGACTATTATTTGTTCCCTAATATGAAGAAATGGCTCGCGGGAAAAAGATTTTATTCGAACGAGGAGGTGATTGCAGGAACGAATGACTATTTTACAGACTTGGACAAATCCTATTATTTAAGGGATCAACATTCTTAGAGCAGCGTTGGATGAAGTGTATAAGCCTAAAAGGAGACTATGTTGAAAAATAAAAACGATTTATTCAAAAAAATGAAGCAGTTTTTATTTTTACACGGACTTATCAAACAACCTCGTATTGTAGAAATACCACTTGCAATAGATCATAACAATATCTTCTGTTGCATTTTCGAAAAAATATGGTCTAATTATACCTTCAATCCTTATAAGAATCACTCTATGTAGATGTGAAGATTGTTAATACATAAGGTTTAGATTATTAGTAGACTAACACTGATTACTATTTTAATTTAAGAAGCAATTGTAGTTGAAATGTGTTTCGTACTCATGATGATTTTTTGCCAAATTACATGGTAATCGGTAGTTATTTGTAATATCTTTTTGCTGTATGTTTGAAACTGCAAATGATTTATGGATTGAAGTCCCTTTGCGAATTAAAATTTATATGAAAATAAATATAACATTTTCTTCCTTATGCTTCGCACAGCACACCAAAAAAAAATTAAATTCCTGCACACTGTTTTTGTTTAATTCTTTCGGTATTTTTGTCACACCTCTGTATACGACTTCGATATTTTTCATCAAACGTATGGTGCTATAGAGTCAAAATTTCAACCTATCTGTCATACTACCACGTTCTTTAAATACTTCTATCAATCACAATAATTTGTTGTTAAAAAGCAAATATTTGCAACCCAAAAAGCATATAATTTTATTAAGGTCACGGTAACTGAAGAATAATTTGAACATCTCTTTCATTCGTTGAATAATAAAGCATTATTTAACTGTGTAGTACTTCACTATAAATGTTCAATGTGTGCTCTAATGAATTGTCAAATACCTAATAACAAAAACTTACCAAACCAAAATGGATGCCGAAACACCATTCATCATTCTTTCATCTACTATATATATATATATATATATATATATGTATGTGTATATCATAAAAATAAAATAACGCACACATTAACGAACTGTCGAAATAAATGTTTGGGGTATATTAAATTTATCAAATCTCCAAAAAAGCTTGATGAATACTATTTTCATATTTCAGGCAGTAGATTTATGATGTTTAAATATATAATTTTTAATACATGGTGATTTCAACCGTCTAGTTACAATTTTATGTCAATTACCATATTTACGTATTTGATGAATATTGTAAAAATTCTTGAATGTAGCTGTTCTAAATATTTATTAACATGATACTGTAGTTTCGCTTACAGATGCTCCAAATAAACACGTATCGATAATATGCCTTTCTCAAAAAAAATCAACACTTATTTTGCATCATTTACATGCAACAGTTTCGTAACACAGTCCATAATATACCAAAAAGACAGTATATAGCATAAACGAGACAAATAAAATCGGTAAACACGCAAGAGTGATATATTTTGCAATGTTTCAATATATTTCTGTTGTTTCAAAATTTTCTAGGGATTTTTATTTTAACCAATACTTATATATATATATATATATGTGTGTGTGTGTGTGTGTGTGTGTGTGTCTGTGTACCTGTACGTGTGTATATATAAATTTACAAAGGTGTATATAAAATACATACATATATATATATATATATATATATATATATATATATGTATGTAAGTAACAGATAATTTTTTTTAATAAACAAAAAAGTACTTGCAAATAACAAAACTTTCACAGCTAACGAAAGAAAAATAAATTTAAAACTAGTAATAAATTACATGCATAAATAATTACCTAAGAAATAAATTAAAAATGCAGTAAACTGCACATATAAAAAAAATAATACACTTACCATACACTATTCAGCGAATCGTGCAATTCTAGAACAAAAAAATAATATAATTATGTATCTTTTTTTTCATTTGTTGATATTTTCAAACAAAATTAAAAATTTCATATGTGAATAGTCATGTATTTATACGTATATGTATATGTATATGTATATATATATATATATATATATATGTATATGTATATGTATATATATATATATATATATATATACGAGGTCAGACAATTAAGTAATGCGACAAAATTCAAAAATCGAGTATATTTAAAAATTAAGGTACATCGCTGCGATCCCCTTCAAAGTAGTTCCCTCCCGCATCTATACACTTATTCCAGCGAGTTTTCCAGTTTTCGTAACAATTCTGGAACACTTCTTGTGGGACCTCTCCGAGTACTCTCGTCACAGATTCTTGGATATCTTCAACGGAGTCAAAATGTCGACCTTTCATATAAATTTTTTCCAATTTTTTCATATGGGGGAATAGGAAAAAGTCGCAGGGTGACATGTCCGGTGAATAGGGCGGTTGTGGTAACGTTGCGATGCCTTTAGACGCCAAAAACTGAGAGACACTGAACGCACTGTAACAGGGAGCATTGTCGTGATGCAGAACCCAAGTCTTCGCGATCTCTGGACGCACTCTGAGCACCCTTTTTCGTAATTTTTCGAGCACATTGCGGTAAAATACTTGATTTACGGTTTGTCCAGGTGGTACGAACTCTTTGTGAACCACCCCTTTGCTGTCGAAGAAGCAAATCAACATGGTTTTCACTTTGGACTTGCTCATTCTCGCCTTCTTTGGCCTTGGTGCTCCAGGGGACAGCCACTGTTGGCTTTGTCGTTTAGTTTCGGGGTCATATTGAAAGAACCAACTTTCATCACCAGTAATAACTCGATCGAGAAGAGTAGGATCACTTTCAATCTGCTCGAGACAATCTTGAGCGATGTTCATTCAATTTCTCTGTTCCATTTTCGTGACATGCACTACTCGCGCGTTGTTACAAAACACTAAACAGCTGGCGAAGAAATGATCGTACGAGGGTGGTCAAGGTCTCAATCGAGAGAGTAGGGATCTGCTATTACGGTGGCGGAGTTACAGGTTCGCAGTATTACCACAGGCCGAGAAAAAAAATCGGTCGCATTACTTAATTGTCTGACCTCGCATATATATATATATATATATATATATATATATATATATATATATATATATATAAATATAGATAGATAGATAGATAGATATAACAAAGTACATATATAAAAAAAATGTTAATAAAATAAGAAATAGTTACTATAAATGTCATCAATTATTGTTTTTAAAACATTTTAATTATAAATTTCACAAGTTATTATTTTAAATAAATGTACTATAATTTTGTATAAAATTTTATTTGGTGTATATGTAGGTATATGTGTATATATATAATTCATACAAAAAATTAGCAATTTAGTCATTTTAAAAATTTACCCATTAGTTACATACTAATAAATAAATGATTATTTTGTTCCTAAACTAGTGTTCACTATTTTATATTATTAATTCTGAAAGAAAATTAAATCCGTCTTTTCAAATATTATTCGCAGAAAATAAAATAAATTTGTAATATAATTGTTCAAAAAATTAAGTATGAATATTTAAATTTTACTATTGAACCCAATATAATTAGAATAAATTTTTAATGGTAGAGAGATATTTTAACATAATCAAATGTTTCATTTCAAATACTTAATAATAATAAAAATTTCTAAATTGTTTGTATTAAAATATAAAAAAAGCAATTACTTTAATTTCTTATATAGAAAAATAATTCAAAAAATCATTTTTTTTCTTCATTTTATATATAAAATATGTATGCCACAAAATTTATTAAAAAATATTACTATTAATTTTAATATTATAATAAATTCATAATTTCAGCAAATGAATAATCACTGCAACACCACAATATATTATAAAAGTATTTAGTAATAACTTATTGTTTACGTTGTTTATAAATTTATAAATAAGTAAACTGGGAATCGAACGCAAATCTCCCGCATGACACGCGGTGATGCTAACCACTGTACTACCCAGTCGGTATATATATATATATGTATATATATATATATATATATATATATATATATATATATATATATATATATATATATATATATATATATATGGTCATCAAAATACAATGCCTAGATTTGCGTTTTATTAAAAAGAATTAAAAGATATACACATGTTTATTCTAAATAAAACACAAATCAAGGAGTCACATTTGGATGACCCTATATATCCTCTCTCTCTCTCTCTCTCTCTCTCTCTCTCTATATATATATATATATATATATATATATATATATATATATATATATATATGTATAGTTAGCATTCATTGAGGCTTTCGTCCAGTAGTGGATTGATATGGGCTTTATGATGTGTGATGTGATATATATTTATGTATTTATTTAAACACATTTTATCATATGGTTTGTATAAATAATATAAAAAATATATATTTATTATGAAACATCTCATCATATTCTATAGGGATTACAAATGTCTATTTAAAGAGAAATAAAAAAAGGAAAAATATTCCTGACAATTGAAGAGTTCTCTTACCTAACCAATCCCTTAGTCGATTCAAACCACTATAAAATCGAATCAACAACCAACGAGTCACGGAAAATTATCTTGAATTACATGCAGAGGTAAATTTATTTTCTACGCTTGGTTTTGATTACTTGAATTATATAGTATCTTGGATTTATCTTTATTGTCATTTTATAATTTAATAAAAGACCATTTTTTTGTGTTTCTTTAAAAAAATCATATATAAGTGGAATGTTCGTACTAGGAAATATAAAAATAATTCTAATAAGCTACATATTTTTATAAAAAATAAGTTATCTAAATATGACCCTTATTTTATAATGTAAATTTTAAATCAAAAAAATATTATATTTATATATATATATATATATATATATATATATATATATATATATATATATATATATATATATATATATATATATATAACAAACTAAATACCAACTATATATTCACAAATTACTTTTTAAATATATTTTTTAAATTTAAGGATATTACATTAAAAGATAAAATAGTACAAACATTAAGAAATAAAATGTATTATTATTAAAATTTAAAAAATCTACTATATACACATATATATATATATATATATATAGTAGATTTTTAAATTTTGAAAATGAGCTATTTTCTTATGACACCCTGTATATATATATATATATATATATATATATATATATATATATATATATATATATATACATTAAATAAAAACAATAGCGGACAATCATATTTATTCACAATGATTATTCTAATAAATAAAAGGAAAAATTGTGAATTGTTCTTGAAAGATTTATATACTTTTTAATTACGTATACGTATAGCTTAAGTATTTCGAACAAAAAATCCAATTACAGTTTTTTCAAGTAAAAAAAAACGCACAAAAGGCAGATATTGTTTGTTGATCCACCTGATACTCTTATTGGTACATTTCAATATTCGTTTGAAAACTGTACGAACAACTACTTTAAAACTAAAACTTTTATTACAAAAAAAATCAGTAAGTTGATTATTATTAAATTAGTAATACTTTAATCTTCGTTTGGATCTTGAAATACATATATAAAATCATAAAAAGGAATGGACTTAAAACAATTTCGGAAATAATGAATTTAATAGTATCATTATATAAAAAGGGAAAGTCTTTAAAAAAATAAAAATTTCATTATAACAAGTTGTTTCATTGTACAATATATTATTAAAAAAATACAAATGACAACTGTCTTGAAAATTAGTTCATAAAAACAACTAAAAAAAATAAGAGATTGTGATAAACGTGAAATTTTAGAAGTAAACAAAAAATTATTCATAAGTGCTTGTTACCAATTAGTATAATTTTAAACAGATATTATTACAAAAATAGAATAGCAAGGAAAAACTTATATTAGCAACATTTATAAAAAACAGCTGAAATTTGTTGAAAGGGATATAAAAATTAAGATACGAAATTTTAAAATAACACTATTTTCGAAAATAAGACAATATTGTGTCTTTTTGATTGTGATTAAAAAAAGTAGGATAAAACTAAATAAGAGCTTAAAAAGGGAAATATTCGTCGATAAAATACGATAGAATTTTGTTTGTAGTCTGGAAATGTTTCTGAACTTTTTGAGTAGTAAAATACATTTTATTAATGGAATCATTAATACCTCAAAATGTAAAAAACTTTTAAAAAAACAATTTAAAAAATAATGTGAAAAATTTAGGACTTGCAGATAGATTCATAATTTATCAAGATAATCCAATATATACGAGGGTCATTTGATAAGTATGGTAAATTTATTTATTGTTTAATTTAATTAATTAATTATATTAAACTTTTCAATTTATTTTTCTTACTTTTTTACCATAATTATTAAACGACCCTCGTACATATATCGTTGAATTTTTGTCTATGGCTTCTATGCAACTGTTTACAATTTTAGAAACATCTTAATGTTCATTTGATTTCAATTCCATTGAATATTTGTGGTCAATTTTGAAATAAATATTTGGAAACGAGAAATAAATAGCAAGGATGCCTAAAATATGTGCTTTTAAAAAAATATAAACATATAAAATCAAACACATATACAACAAAAAAAATATTTAATTTATCACAAACAGATTGAAGAAAGTTATAAAAAACAAAAACTATTTATATTATAATACAGTAAATACCTATGTTTTTTTTAAGATTTTAATCATGAATACTCTAATGTACAAATAGGTACAAATTTCCGTTTTAACTTGAAATAGTTTTTTTTAATTATTATTCATATATTTTTCATTATTGAATCTAATGACTTATCATCTCTCTCTCTCTATATATAAAATAGTTACATTGCAAAATTCATGTCATTGATCTACTTCGATTGTGAATGATAACCCTCGAAAATTAACGATTGCAATTGCGGAGTGATATGAGTGTTGACATTTTCACTTCATTTCCCAATTGCAATTGTTAACCTCGGAGGTAATCGTTCACGTTAGGAGTAGCTAGAGCATTAATAACATTAATTTTGCAATTAAACTATTTCATATATTGAGAGATAGAGAAATATCTTTTCCGAAGTTTTTCGAAAATTACCAAAGTACAAATTTTATAACATATTAAAATTAACGAATAAAAAAAATAGGTAGACTTTTCAGATTTTCAACAGTTTTTTAAACAAAACAAATTTTAATTGTAATGGCTTTAGATTTGATTGCACATCAGACAACCAATTTATAATAACATTTTCTACACAAAAGTATTAACATAGTTTTTAAACGTTTTATTTTTTATATTGTTAAACAGAAGCAAATTTAGGAGATCATCAAACGGAGCGAATAGATAGTGGAGATTCCTGAATTTATAGTATTTCACAATTATTTCAGTATTTCACATTCCTATTATTTGCATTTCGTCATTAGAATAGTACTGTATAAATATCAGTTATAAATACTGTGTATATATACATACATATATATATATATATATAGAGAGAGAGAGAGAAAGATAGATGTATATAAACCTAAACGTATCAATATATACTCATATGCAGATTCGTCGATATAGAAATAAGAAAAAGTAACAAAAAGAAATAATAACAATGTATTTCTGAACACCGAGGTCGTCAATCATTTTTCAAAACGCCAGAGGTTAAATTTTTTTAACACTGCATCTTTGAAAATTCACACGAACTGGTATTCGTGTCAATTTCTTTCTCTTACACCATTTTGTGCTAGTAATATTTTTTTATATATAAAAGGTTACTTCAGACACTATATGTCAGAATAATCTTTATTTTTACTGGACTAGAGATATATGTTGAGTTCATAAATGGAATCCGAATAAAATATACGTTTCAAAAGGGAAGAACATAAAATTTCAAGAAACAACACTTGAAATAATATATACATATATATATATATATATATATATATATATATATGTTTATATAAGTATATGTTTATATATATATATATATATATATAAATTTTAATTCTTGTAAAAATTACATTTGTAAAATTGCTATACAATTTATTTTTCTAAATATTATTTTATATTTATAAATGATTTCGGAATAAAATTTATTTATATTAAAACATTTTCAATGAAATAAAAAACAATCATAAAAGTATATCTACAATTGATTTATTAAATAATTAACACGTATTATTTTAGCTTAAATTATTAACCTAATATAGTGGTTTTCCAATAAGCGCATCAGAAGTTTAGATGGAAATAAAACGAAAAGTATTTTATTATTTATTTATTTATTTTTAAGCATATTACATAGCACTAATGATGAAACACAAATCACTCTTATAACCACCACTACTTTTCTTGACAGTGCATTCGTTTAGTCCAATTTATTGTCACTCTTTCACATAATTGTGGTCCAATTTCATGAATTACCCATTCAATGTTTATTTTTAATGCTTCTGTTATTTGTGGTTTATTAGCATAAACCATTGATTTCATATAACACTACAGAAAATTATTCAATGGAGTTAGATCACATGATCTTGGTGGCCGATTGATGATCTATTTCATGAAATAATGAACTCATTAGTTTATACAATTCCTAAGCATTATTGAAGTGTTAAAGGTTCTATGGTAATTTGCCAAACTATACTAAGTTGAAAAATCAAAATAATTAAAAAAAAAAATTCAAAAATTGTTATCACCAGGTGTCAAAATTGTGACATTCTTATTGGAAAACCCTAAATGAAACTGAATTTTAAATTAGTAATATAAAATAGATTTAATTATTATTTAAACACTTAATATAATTTTTTACCTCAAAATATTATTAGTTTCTCTTGTTAATAACATTTTTTTTACAAACACGTAAATTAAGTTATTGTTATACATTTCATTTTTAACTACACTGGATAGTCTCATGGAAGAATTGTCTTTTAATAATACCAAGCTCTTTTTAAGTTTTTTTATATGAATATGTTTGAAATCCTCATATAATATTGTATATATAACATATTAAAGAGTCAAAAATAACCTTAATAATTTCTTTCTATTAAAAAAATAATTGTGCTTTGCCTCCGGAATGAGTGGAAATTTTGATTTCTAACTTCCCAAAGTTTTCCGAGAATTACCAAAGTACAAATATTATGAAATAGAATAATGGTGCTTCGTATATTGCTAAATAGAAGCAAGTATGGGGATTGATAAGCAAAGTGAATAAGAGGCAAAGCCCCTAGTTAAAAAATCATTTTGTAAGTATTTTATATTTAAAACTCTGTTTAAAACAAAAAGTCACTGTTTGGTGTGCATTTTGGGAAAATGGAATCATTGGACCATTTTTCTTTGAAGATAATGCTGAAAATGATGTTACTGTGAATTATGAGCAATACTAATCAATGTTAAGTAACTTTTTATGGCCAGAATTAAATGATATTGATGTGTTTGATGTCTATTTCCAGCAAGATGGTGCTACATTCCACACAACTCGAGAAAACATTCAGTTTTTGAGATCGAAATTTCGTCAATCTGTAATTTTACAAAATGCAGATTTTAATTGGCCTCCAAGATCATATAATTTAACACCATCAGATTTTTTGTGTATTTTTTTAAAAAGTCAAGTCTATACTTACAAACCACAGACAATTAAAAACCTAAAAAACAATATTCAAGTTGCCGTTCGTACAATGAATTTAACATGTCGAAAAGTCATTGAAAATTTTAATATTCGATTTGATGCTTACAGATGCAGACATGGTGAACATTTGAGCAATATCCTGTTCCATGTATAATTGTAATTAATCATACTTTTAATGGAAACAGCTTAAAAAAAATCAAATAATTTTTGTTTTATTAAAAAGAAATATATAGGCCTGTTTTTTGGATGACTGAATATAAAGGACTATTAATCAGAATCTTTTAAAATAACAATATACACATTTTCTATTGAGGTTTTTAAGAATATGTTACATGCATTGTAACGTTTAATAATTTATATATAATATTACAAAATTTTAACACAAATAACATAGACGTATGTATTTAAATATCTTTTATATAATGAAAATAAATAGAAACATATAAATGAATACTTAACAATGTAACTTCATATATAAATAAAACTGAAAATAATAAAAAAGTTTACAAAATATTGAATTAAAATAAAAATCATATACATTACATTTTACTTCGAAAAACAGATATAATTTTATTTAATTTTATGTTTGAAAACAATCATTGGTTATCTGTTCTTCTAAACGAACAGTGGCAAAATTCATGTTAGATTAAAACAAATCCCGAACCATTAAAAAAACATCAATGCACACAAATTACTTATGTAAATTTTAACAACGCTCTTGCTAACAGAATTCAATACAGACTGTTAATAGAATTGGTTAAAGGGCATGCTTCATTTAATTATAAATTAATGACGACAAAATATCTACTCGAATGAACTATAGTATTTTATGGAGAATTCATCATTACAAAATATGGTTAAGTTTGCATTCAAATTCAATATAAAATTGGAATAAGAAATAATTTCAGTAAGAAATATATATATATATATATATATATATATATATATATATATATATATAAACAATTATTAATATTATTAAAAATAGTTACATTAAAAAGTAAATTACATTAAAAAAATAATCTAGTAATAATTTAATATTTCTATTTTTTAGATCTTTTATCATATATATTCAATAATTATTTAAAAATTCAAAATTATCAAAAGATATTAAATTGATAAATGAAAATACATGTTTAAAATTATTTTTAATTATTTTTGTAATTTTATAATCATTTTATAAAATAATTAGTATATAAATATATATATATATATATATATATATATATATACATATATATATATATATATATATATATATATATATATAAAATTATATCAATAATACATCGTATTTTTAAAAAATTATATATGAATTAATGGAAAAATAATGAATCATTTCCGTAATATCCACAACTTAAATAAACATAAAATATTAATACAAAACTCAATATTCCGTGAATGTTTCGTAATTTTCCTATCGCATTCATATATAATGTATTTTTTATCTGTTAGATGAATTGTAAACAAAATCACATATCCATTTTCTTTCAATGTTGCTGGGATAAACGGATCTTTTATCGAATACATTGAAATGCTTATTGCACAACAAGTTAAAAATGTTTTCCCTGTACATTGAATTCGTTGGTTGTAACGACAATTTCTACAACTCCTGTATATATATATATATATATATATATATATATATATATATATATATATATATATATATATATATATATATATATATATATATATATATATATATATATATATATATATATATATATATATATATATATATGCAAACAAAACACGCGACAAACACACCGACTGCAATTTAAATGTCTACTGAGAGCTTTAAATGATCATTACATTCGTTTGAAAATAGCGCTTGGTTTAGTAATGATGTGGACTTTGAATATATAAGCAAATTCGTTTCTGATAATTTGCGTCTGTTTAATTATTTCCGTTTTTTTTTTTAATTTAGGTAATGAGACGTACTTTTATATTTGAGTTGGACAAATAAACACTAGAATTGGAAAACGTACTAGCGAAATTCATTAAAGTATTAATATTTTTGCGTTGCTTAACAATTCAATTATATTAATACAGAATATTTTTCAATTGTATAAAATAATTTATATATATATATATATATATATATATATTCACACGCAAAAAAATATACATTCTGTCCAAAAATTAACAGAATTTTCTCATTTAAACTACACGCGTTTGTGAAAATGTCATGTTGTATTTTTTTAAGTTGGTACATCTGTCAGTGACATCTGTATCAAATTTCATGACACTAAACTCATAAGTAAATATCAAAATCTGTTGATCAAAGAATTTGCATTAAATTTTGTGTTGCGAACCAAATAAACTTTACGCAAACGTTGGAAATGTTAACAAAGGCATACCCTGAGGTTTATCTATTACAAACAAGAGTTTTTGAGTAGTATAAAGTGTTCAAAAAGGACTGTAAAGCCGTCGATGATGAAACACGATCTGGACACCCATCGACATCATCTAACGATGAACACGTCGCTTAAGTCAAGGAATTGATGCTCAAAAATCATAGTATGTCCGTCAGAGAGTTAGCAGCTGAGGTGAGAATTTCAAAAACACAATGCAATGTCATCTTGACTAAAATGTTGGTCATGGAATGCGTCGCTTCTCGCATGGTGTTAAGAACATTGAATTTGTTCGTAATTTTTTGAACAAAAACTCAAACTATATCGTTCCGCAAGTTCCGTATTCGCCTAATATGGCTCCATACATCTTTTTCCTATTCCCAAAACTCAAGTTACTGCTCCGAGAGCATCATTTTGAGTCGATTAAAACCATAAAAGGAAATTCGTGGCGTGAACTGAAGGCTATACAACAAATATGCGTTCGCTGGGGCGTTCAAGGACTAGAAATATGTGCATTGATTTCAATGAGGAGTACTTTGAATAAATAACTTCTTATGTGTTTTATTTCAAAATTTCCGGAATATATATATATATATATATATATATATATATATATATATGCATGTATTAATAATCACAAGCATAGTGTCATTTTGAGTTTACAAAAAAAAATTATTTGTTAATATATATAATTTTTTATTTTATTAAATAAAATATGATCCTTTAATTGCACTTAAATATAAAAAAATGTAATATTTAACATTTTAATATTTTTTTATACAAGTATTATCCATTATTTTTGATAACCGTGGTTATTTGTTCATTCTGTGGTTGATTTTTTTATTTTTCCAAATAAAATTCGTTTCTAGACATTTTAATATTACTTCTCGTAAATTGTCTTTAGATTTTGAGCATTTCTTGTAACTTTGCAATTCAATTTATTCAACAACAGTTCAATCGAATTAAATTTGATCTTTATGTCAAAAAAATCATATTTTTCATGTTTCTTCTATCCTTTTGTCTCTTTAAATCCATTTGCTTAGTATGAAACAAGGTTTTATACTATTATTTTATTACAAAATAAATTCAAAACTCACTAGTATTAACTCAGATAATAATATAAATTTTCTGGTATTTCTTAATATCGTTTTATGGCGAGAATTTTATTGATTCGAACGAGATCACATATTTCTGACGAAAGAAAATAATTGAGTTGCCTTTATGTTTCACTGATGGATCTACATGTAATAACATTATCTTTTTTAAAGTTTTACGATATGCAAACGTTTTTAGTTTATAACTAAACAGTTCAAACTTAAATTTTGTCTACAAAACATTTCTCACTATTCTTATGTCCAATTTATATGTTGTAGAGTTTGTGATTCTACTGAGATATTGTGAAAGAAACACGTCTATATAAGCTTGTTAATCTCAATCACATCTTAATAGTCATTAATGATATGTCACTTTTACAACTTCTATAGATTTGTGTTTGTATTTCTGGTGCCATTGACTTGATTTCTAATAGATAACACGATTATCTCTAAATACTTCACACTTTTGATCATTTTGAGTCATTTTGCCAATTTTTGTATGAAGATTCTATTCTTCTCATATTTTAAAACAATTTTTATAGTATGTAGCTAAATATCTAATTTTGTTGTAATAAATAATGATTTTTTTCCTTGAAGAAAGAATATCTTTGTACTAGAGTCAATTCTTTTTGATTTACTATTATATTTTACAGATTCATTCTTTTTGTATTCAATTTTTATTCATAAAAAACTGAAAGAATTTCCAAAATCGAGGCATATTACAAATTATTTCAATCGTATACGTTATGATTACAAAATGGAACTAAACAAAACTTTCAAAGTTATTTTCCAATAAATATTTTATTACGCCGTTGTAGTTTTATGTATGTATAGGTGACCCAAATAAGACTGAGGAATTCTAAAGAATAATAAATGACAGTAAACAAGTAAATAATTACTAAATCCTTCAATTTCAATTAGGCTACCCTATAAATAAGTTTAAACTCTTTTAACCTTCAAAGTTCTTTTACTGTATTAAAATTATTTTATAAAAATACGAATTTAGAAATTGTATTATGTGTTTAATGACAAAATATTATTTTACTGGAACAAATATTAACCTATTTTTATGTTTAAAATTTAGTCATAATTTCAAATGAAAGAAGTAACCCTAAATTTTAATACTAAAATGACTGAAAATCATAAACATCTACTGAAAAATGTTAATAAGTGGTAAAGGGGTTTTAATCAAGTAGACTGCCTTTATAAATAATTAATAAGTATTGCATGGCAATTATATTAGTCAAGTAATATAATTAACTTTACTTTTTATTATATGAAAATAACTAGATTAAGAAAAAAATATACAATAATGATTTTAATGTTCGGATTCCAGTCATTTGCCTATAGTGCTTTTTTAATATTCTTATTTATGAAAACAAAAAAAAAATAATTACATTATATATATATATATATATATATATATATATATATATATATTCATTATTATGGAGTACAAAACCGCAGATAATGGTTTTTAATGAGTCAGTGAATATATTCAAAGTCTAATCAATATATTAATCCAATCAAATCAATCTTATAACATACAACATGTGATGGTTCTAGGCTTGTAATCTAATGGCTTTTCGGTGATGTACTACCCTCTACAAGAGATCGAACCTTTTCATTCTGATCAAAGAGGCAATCAAATAGATTTGAATACATTAACAGAGTGAATAAAAGATCACATATTACAATACTTCCTAAATGATTACGAAATATTTAGATATATTTAACTAAATATTTCTTTTTTTAAGCGTATATATTATAAGAAAATATTTTTTTTATTGGCAAGTACTTATGAAAGTAATATTTACCATTTAAAAGTCACTGTCATATTTCTTAAAATGTAAATAATATTCTTTATAACTAAGCGATTAAGTCAATAACTAAAATTTGAAATATAAATGATGGGCTATATCCATCTATATCACAAATCATTATGAAATATGTTTAAGCTTGTTATATTTTATATTACAAGATTTATAGCACAAGATATTTTAAAACTTAAATATAGTTATATTGTAAATATGTATCCTATCTGAAAATAAATATTTTAAATATCAAAGAATTTAATTTCATATTATACGAAATTACATTAGATTAAGAAAATATTTATAAACGAACGTTTGACTAAAGATCAAATAAAATTTCATACATTAATTTTTTTAAAAAACATCTACAAAAAATAAATAACAGCAGAATTAACATAAGCAAATGCAAGCAATTGACTTAAAATCATACAGGTTTAATATATATATATATATATATATATATATATATATATGTATATGTATATATATATATATATATATATATATATATATATATATATATATATATATATATATATATATATGTATATATGTATGTATGTATGTACATATGTATGTGTGTGTGCGTAGGTGTAAGTGTGTGTGTGTATATGTATGTTTTTTGTACAAAATGCTTTATAAATATTTTTTACCTTTGCTTCAAATTCAAAATAATTTCTACTGACGTGTAAAATCAGTTGCCATTGTTCTCTAATTAAATCAGAACAAGCACAATGTGATAAAAGAAAACTTAATTATGATCCAATGTGAAAGAGACAGATATTATCAAGGACATTAATTTCATTGGTAACAAATTGTATCAGCGTGTAAATGTATTTGGATATAATTATATATTGTAAGTCAGGGACAAATCTTCACAGTCTTATGCACTTAAATATTTTCTTGGGTGCATTTATGTATGTACATGCATGTATATATGAACATATATATATATATATATATATATATATATATATATCTGTGTTTGTCTGTATATATGTGTATATATACATACATATATGTATTGAAGATATACATTACATTGACCTAAGAATGTGTCTGACCGTTGGGAAAGGCTACATTTACGCCACTGGCATATTACGTATGTATTATTCGTGGTCGATTGCGGGAAGTGCTCTTGTCTTGATTCCTTGTGAGAGGAGCATAAAATATAGATTGTCTGTTTAACATTCGAGTGGTCGCTAACGTGGTAGCAGCCGCTTTTCCATTTTCCTGTGTGCAAAGCTCACGCGGTCATCCTTTATTCATTAGGTAGACCTGACAGAGTGGTGTTGGCCATCGTTCGTCCGTTGTTGGGTCCGCGTGGATTGATAAATTTTTCCAACGGGGAATTCAAGCGTCCATCAGATTTACGGAAATAGGTGCAAAAACCAACTAGATTAAGGTACACGATGTACGCTTTTAGCCGCAATTCGAAAAGATATATGTTTTTTGTCCGGTGATGGTTATTTATTGCCGCATTTTTTAGAATTTGATACCTAGTGTGAATTGTTCGTTGCAAATCGGTGAGAATGGAATGTAGTTGAACACGTTGATAATATG
>CP092090.1:37311067-37363567 GCA_029203775.1 Neoneuromus ignobilis
AGATATCATTTCAACTGCTAATAATTGATTTTTTAAACACTATTACAATTAGTGAAGAAATATATTGTTTTCAATATGAATCACTTATAAATAGCTAGAGTTTTGGAAAGTTAAAATGAATCAGTACCAAAAAAATCCATGCAAAAGTTAAATATAAAAATAATTTGATTTGACTGGTATTAATCATAAAAAGTTTGTTTCAGAAGAAGATAAGACTTTTATTGACAAATACTATCTCAGCGATATGAAATATTAGTAATTTGTAATCTTACTCTGAACATTTTAGTAACATATCTACATCTTTACTTGAAATAAGTATAATAATGTATAAAGTGGCTAAAAAAAGACTGAAGGATAGTGAAAAATGCAAATGATAGTAAGCAAGTATAAGTATGTCGAAATACTTTAGTTTCATTTGGGTCACCTATACTATATTATTTTTATATTTAGTAAACAAATATTGATTCAATATTGAAGTAATTAAAAATTAATACATAAATAACAAATATTTAATATATTCATTTAACTAAAATATATTTTAGTAGAATTGTCTTCTACGAAATAATTTTATTAAACTGAACAAACTGTAATAATTTTATATTTTAATCTAACAAAATCTTGATTTAGTTTTATTTTAAAGAGTTATATTTTAAATCATTGTTGTTTTTAAATATTACACGTAATAAAAACTAGATATAAAAGAATAATATTTAATTTTAATAGAAATGAGGCTTTAAATACGAAGTATCATTTTTATTACACTGGTACATAGTAATAAAATAAAACGAATGTATATAAAAAAACGGAAATTTTAATTTAAAATATACTGTAATATTTTGTGTACAGTAATGAATAAATTAAAGTATTTAAAATGTGAGCGAAATATGGAATATAAGGTTTTTAATTAGATAATTTTAAAATTATAGTGCATAAATGAATATGTAACAAATAATATCCCCACAAAGAAACAATTTGTTAATAAGAATTAAAAATAATTTAAATTTATCTGATTTTTTTCATACAAGGAAGTAAAGTAATTTCAAATAATAAAATATTTAGTTTTAATTAAATTCATAATTATAATGAATTGTGGTTAAAATAAAAAATACAAATAATATCACAAAATATAAAAAATAAGTTTTTAAACAATATGAATTATGAAAAACAGTTTTTTATATAGTTTACCTCTAATTTCTAAAAAACCAAAACCAAAATTATATTATTGAATTAATTATAAAAATATAAAAAAGGTGTTAAATTTTTGGTATAAGTATTCGAATTTATTATTTAAAATAATTTTATATTATATATTCTCTTATTGAGACATAACAGTACTTATTTAAAAACAAATTTAACCATAATTTTTATTAATATTCTTTTCAAACTTTTAGGAATGTTTTCGGATTAACTTTTCATTTAAACCTGTTATTCTGTATCTTAATGAAATATTCTTGTGATTTTATTTTTATTATAACAACAGATAATTAAAAAATAAATTACAATTTTACGATAATAATTTTAAATTAATATACACTTCTTTTACTTTTACATACTTTTCTTAATTTATCAATACTATATTTTTAGAAAATGATTTATATTTTATGTTATGATATATATATATATATATATATATATATATATATATATATATTTATATAAGCATTATCTGAATTTTATATGTACATTAATCCACATATATCCATTAGCAATTATTAACTTAATTATGAGTAATTGAAATTACTCATGCAATTAAACTTGGTATACTTAACAGGTGCTATAACACATTACACATTTGAAATGGTCATTTATTCATCATAATTAATATATCAAAATAGTGTAATCTATTTAAACACATTTGTGAATTTGGGAATTTATCATTTAGTATAGATATACTATATCCTAACACATTCATATAATGTTGACAAGAAATTCACATTTCACCTGTTTAATAATTTCTAACTTCCAATAAAACGTATTGATTGACACAAATATATAAAAAAAAATTGTCGTACTTGTATTATAGAAATAATAATATATTAGAAATTTAATTTATTTGATTACTTTTATTATTAAATTAAATAAAGTGTTTTTCTTCAAAAAAATAAAATTCAATTATTATTTAGAAAAGTAAGTAATTGTTTTATATAAACATTTAAAGTGGTAGATATTTCTATTATTTTTTTCTTCATTTTTAATAATACTTGCTTAATATATCTGTGTACACAATCTAACTCAAGAAGTATTTTCCGTATATAAACATCTGAACATAGAATCAGCAGTTGCTTCTGACTTTTTTTATAATATTATCATCTTTACAAAAGTCTACGTTCTATTTAGAAATACAAGAAACTTCATTAGCACATCCAGTTGTATGAGAATCCCTGCTAACACACTCGCAGGCAAAAAGAATAACGAACAAACTTTTAAAGACAGAACGGAAAACTTTACTATTGTGTATTCCAGTGATGACCTCGTAAAAAATTCTTGCTGGGAAATTTTGTTAGGGAAATCATAAGAGCGTGACTATGAATTATAAGAATTTTATAAAAATGATGAGTGTTAATCTAAAAAAGTTTTATAACGCAATTCATGCGCAAACAACAAGTGAATAACAATTAAATTTTCTTATAAATAAATAATTATTTGGTATGGGAATTGTCGGAAAAAATATTTTATTTATTTTTCTAGTTTTATGAAAACATAAATATAAAATTTTATATAATTATTCACCATTCGTTTGTTCTCTATACAAATGTATACGTATTTATTATACATGAAATGATCAAAAATATAATACAAAAGAATATTAAAAATATTCAACAATATTTATTCTCTTCTTTTTCCATAATTACAAGCATACATACACACCAGTATATTGTATGTATGTATGTATATTTGTATTGTAGTATATATATATATATATATATATATATATATATATATATATATATATATTAATTTAACGATTTCATTGAATTATATCAATAAATTGCTTATGTTACCCATATTGCGATGACTTAAGTAAATCAATGTATATACAGATTTTTTTTTAGAAATATTTATTTGCTTTAAATATCACAATGTGAACAATATTGTACATATAAGTGAAATACATTGAATATTTATGTTATTTTTAGAAGGTTTAGACTGAATATATAATTTTATATTACTCACTTTCACAAACAAATAAAACAAATTAACTGAAACTACAAAAATATATTTCATTCCAAAAAATATTTAATTACTTTTGTGAGAATTTTATTTATAAATATATATATTAATACATACATACATACATACATGCAAACATGCATACATGCTTGTATGTATTCTTATTCTTAGATTATTATTTCATATATTTTGAGTATTATATATATATATATATATTTCGAAATGTGCATCATTTTAGATGGAAACGAATGGAACAATCAATAATTATTAATCACTTTTGCAATATCTTTTTGTGTTTAGGAGATAGTTCATTTATATAAAAATGAATTAGCCATAGTTCTAAAATAAATAGTGACTAGTTGTTTACCCTGTTTCATAAATATTATATTCTGTAGAAAGTGTTTTCACTGATTTTTTTAATGTTTACTATTGGTTTTAAAAAAGATTTTTTTTACTTTTATTTTTTTACCTAAATATAAGTTAAAAATTCTAACCTTTGTCTGTGAATAACTAAAAATAGTAACATAAATTACATAGCACAAAACAATTTATATTTTTATCTAAAATTAAGTTTTCTCTTTCGTATAATTTCTAAAACCGCAGAAAAAAGTTATAAATTATCTTTAATGTAAACCAAAATTCAGTGAATAAACAGTACATTACAAATGCGTTAAAGTTATAACTAAAACAGTGAAGATATTTAATAGCAGGTGGATCGGACATACTAGTATATTGTGATCAATGTTAATGAATTAACAAGTTTATATAACTCTGTTTTGAAAGACGGTATTTTCTAAAAGTTGCGAAACTTCACACTGTCAACAGAACTAGTATGTGCAAGTTTGTTGAAATTTTCTGAATTATTCATTAGGGTTTAAATTTTCCGCGAGAACATCTTTTTCTTCTAAATTTTGTTGAAGATATTAAAGTTATGTGCTTTTTTACGACAAAAATATAAAAAGTAAAACGCATAAAAATAGATTTACATTATCTTAAAACAGACATAAAAGTTCAGAATAAAATAATCATTTATAACACTCGTGTTAATATATTATTAATAATTATTCGTAAAAATATAAAAAATTAAACTAAATCTTACATTATTGATATTTTTATAAAATTTCATTAGTTGTAATTTGTCAAAAAAAATTGTAACATGTTATATTTCCTTCAAATTTTCTAAAATATTTTTTCAAACTACTATTGCATATTACTATTTAATTTTTAATTTAATAGATATTACATAATAATATAAAATATACATATTTTCATGTAATTTTCAATAGTTTCATATTTTTAAATTATTTTATATTATTTTCAAGCTTTATAAAGATTTTTTAAAACACATCAACTACACAATGTAGTCGATTAGTATAACGAAACTTTGAATTACAGCTGGTTTGTTATACACTTTGACTACTCTTTATAGATCCACACCCATTTATCCTTTTAGTCAGAGTTTCACAGTCTGGGACACGAAACCGAGTCGTTTATAGTAACAGGGAAGTAGCAGATGGTTTTAATTATCCAGTACTCTTACTACGGGTATTGTGGCTATTCTGTGTCCTGTCGTAAAGTCTCGACTTTGTCGAAGAACAGAACTGTCAATTGTAGTTAGATGTGAATTTCTAAGCTTTCCGTGCAAAACAGTACAATCTAAAGTTATATGACTTCAATCAACATGCATAAACCTAATTTACATATAGTGTGTATGTATGTATATGTACATGTCGATATATATATATATATATATATATATATATATATATATATATATATATATATATGTATGTATGTATATAAAACACCTATCTGCAAACTGTCGATTGACAACAGTTTCAAATTTCTAAGTAATATTATCTTTAATGCAAAACAATAAGAATGGATTATGTACTGTACCAAAGTATATATATATATATATATATATATATATATATATATATATATATATATATATCAAATATATATTATAAAATGTAATAGGGTCATCCAAATGTAACGCCTAGATTTGTGTTTTATTAAAAAAGAACAAAAGAAATTATACACCATCTATATACATATTTCTCTTTAAGAAAACACAAATCTAGGCGTGACATTTAAATGACCCTATTACATTCTTTAAGAAAATTATATAGGCGTGACATTTATATATATATATATATATATATATATACATATATATATATATATATATATATATATAACGTATATAATCGACCGGTTATGTAGTGGTTAACATCACCACCTATTATAAGGAAGAAAGGCATTGAAACCTAAGTCGGAGAAGTACAAACCAGACAAAGCTCTAGCCTCTAATTGAGGTAATCTGCCTAAGGGAGTAAACTCTAAATAAAAAATCCTCAACAACCCTCTTGGTCAGTGTAATGAGTATAACTAAATACTAGTGAATAGTAATATTGAATAAGATTTTCATCCAAAAGTGGACTGATATAACATGATATCATATATGGTCATCCAAATGTGACGCTTAGATTTGTGTTTTATTAAAAAGAAACTACACAAATGTTTCTTTTCAATAAAATACACATTTAGACGTCGTATTTAGAAGACCTATATAAATCTATCTATCTATCTATCTATCTATCTATCTATCTATCTATCTATATATATATATATATATATATATATATATATATATATATATATATATATATATATATATATATATATATATATATATATATATATATATATATATATATATATATACATATATATATATAATATTATATTATATCAGTATACTACAATATGACTATATATTATATATTATATATATATATAATTTTTATTATTCAGTGGTTACTGTGCAAAAATTATTGTTACTGGTAATTTGTTATATTTAACATATTTATATTATATTATATTATATTTATATATATATATATATATATATATATATATATATATATTTGTTTTTCGGTATATATCCTACATTATTCTTTCCATACTTCTGGATAAGGGAACAAACAAAATATGATATAATAGAGAGTTAAATCGTTGAAATGGACATAAGAAGAGAAACAGATGGACGAAGATTGTTACGGAATAGATAAAAAAGTAAAGGAAGGCCACATCAAAATGGAGAGATGAAATTGTGAAGTATTGTGGAGGCCAAGGTTGGATGGGATTGGCCAGAGATAGGAAAGAATGGAAAGGCTTGGAATATATATATATTTAATATATATATTATATATATATATATATATATGTATATATATATATATATATATATATATGTGTGTGTGTGTGTGTGTGTGTATACAGTTGTTTTTAGAGAAATAAGTACGGTACTTCCCAAAAAATATATTTTCCTATATATTACTTTAAAATTTCTTGTGAATAAATTGACATCTATTGCTTGTCATAGTAATTTGTGTGTTGACATTGTCTCATAATTTAGTATAATTCTTGTGCAGTCTTTGAGAGAATCTCCTACAAACATAATTTGCACAAAAAACAACTGTACAATAAAATAAGTACGAACAGTTTTGAATTATAATGTAAATAAAATAATAAATGAATCATTAAACTTTTGAAGACTATATTGTGTATTTTTCAGTAAAGTAATTATTTATATTTTATAACATTTTAATTTCATTATGAGATATAAAGAATATTGTACAGAAAAAGAACAAAGAAAAATAATTTGAAATTGATGAAATCAAAGTGATTTTTATAAAAATATGGTTAAAGTAATCGATTTCTCTAAAAATATGATATAAAATTCGATAAAATATAGAATGGCCCAAATGAGACTGAATGATACTGAATGATACTAAATGATAGTAAGTAAATAAATATAAGTCTAATCTATTGTCTCATTTGAGCCACACTATATATTTGACACTGAAAAAAGACCCAATAAGACTTTTGGAAAATTATTAAATTGGCTAAAAAATTTTCTTTTGTGACATTCACGGAAATAAAAACAGAAAGAAACTAGACATGTATATTTTCACAATTAGTCAAAAGTTACTACAGTTTAAAGTAACTGGAAGGCCAAGAAAAGTGTCATAACTCTCAAAAAATATTTCAAAAACTATTGGAATTTACAGTATATCATAAGAATTGCCCATGCGAAAAGTGAAGGAATATCTTTTAGTATGACAGAAGTAATATTTATTTATCTGAACCTGATAGCACTAGTCATTATGTGAAACGACTCAAATTAAAAAAATATTCTCGACAATATACCGTTAATCGTTCATAATATTCATAATATATTATATTGTTAGGATAAGATATTATGATGGAATACATTTTTTTCTATTTATTATTTATTATACAATATTACATTACAAAAAATCATTCATATAATAGTATAACTTTTTTGAAATTTATTTACGTATCAAATTTTCTCTGTAAATATGAAATTTACTTTGTACATGAAATTATGAAAAAAATACTCAAATCTAGGCTAATAAAAATAATTTAAATGTCCAAATCAGTTACTTTAATTAATGTGTGGTGTTTCAATGAAATGTATATAAAATCAGTAAAAGAATAAATAAATATCGTTATAACATTAATAACAAAATATTGTTCATATACATAGTTAATTTTAGTAAATTGATAAATGGCTTTTATTTTAGATAATAAATTGACTCCTCATTGTTTTGAAACGTTCAAAATAGAATCGCCTGATTAAACTAAACGTTTAATATATAAATTCAGTGTACAATATCGTAAATATGATTAACTCTTTCACTATGACAGCATCCGGTCAAACGACTATTATAAAGTACATCCATTTTGTCCATTAGCGATAGGAACACTAGCAATAGGACTACTATACTTTAATTAGTTACTCTGTCATTCTAGTCTTCTATAATAAACCTACAAATTTCTCGATATATAAAAATAGAATTTTCATAATTGTAAAAACTAATAATTAAAATCTTTTATAAGTTAATAATAAAATTATGTGTGATATATATATATATTTCAGAATGAGAATTAGTGTGTTAAATGTTTATATTTATTATTATGTGACATGAGTAAAGAAAATAATATTAAATAAATATTTTATTATTTATATTATTAATTAACAGATTATTTCTATTATAAAATAAACTCTTTTATTTTCTATTTTTTTATTTTATTTAGTAACTTTCAATTCTAATTTAGTGTTTGTTACGATGTACTTTAAGAGAAACTTGAATTTGTATATTTTTATAAATTAAGTTCATTTAAAAAAATACATTTTTCGTATAACATTAACACCTAAAATTATTATAGTTTATTAGAGTTTGATATGTAGTACCACTTATTATGACATTAAGAAATTAAAGAGGAATATTTATAAAATTAATTATTTATTACCACATACAATGCCACGTTTATAACTAAAGCTACAATGAGTTAGTATTAACAAAATAATTAATACATGTTATAAAATTTAAGATTATGTTTTTATAATTAATTGAAATAAATAATAGGAAAGTTTTTAATTTAACATCGTTTATATACGATTATCCAAATGTGACGCCTAGATGTCAACACTATATAATGTTTACACGTTATGTGTTTTAAAATGACATAATAATCTTTTTTGCTTCAGTAGAAGATTACAATTTTAATCATTGATAGATATAAATTACAGTAACACATTTACATTATTCAAACTTTATATGAAAATGGGCGTTCTTTGAAAAATACTCATTGCAAAATTCGTGATTTTTTTAGTGTGAATAATCAGCCAAATCAGACTTCAATTCAAAGATTAGTGAAAAAAATTATAAGGAACTGGTTGTGTTATTGATAAACCAAAAAGTAGAATACCAAAAACTATACACACAAATGAAAACATTGCTGCTCTAAGTAAGTGTTGAAAATGAACAGAATTCAATTTCACGTCGTTTGGAAGAATTCGGCATATTTTATGGCTCTTTATGGAGGATTTCACATAAAGACTTGCATTTACACGCGTACAAAATTCAATTAAGGAACTGAAAGAAAGAGATCATTTACAATGTTGTAATTTCGCTAGTTGGATTATTGAACAACGGACAACAAATTCATTTTTTTCAAGCAAAATTTTGATTAGTGACGAAGCCTATTTCACAACGGATGGATTCTATAATAAGCAAAATTGTCGTATTCTAGGGTAATTAAAACCTCTTGTTATTCATGAAAAATCTTTATATCCACAAAAAGTCACTGTTTGGTGTGCATTTTGGGCAAATGTAATCATTGGACCATTTTTATTCTGGAAATATTGTTACTATGAATACTGAGCGATACCAATCAATGTTTAGAGATTTTTTATGGACAGAATTAAATGATTTTAGTGTGTCTAATATCTATTTTCAGCAATACGGTATTGCATGTCATACAAATTTAAGAAACATTCGGTTTTTGTGATCGAAATTTCATCAACGTGTAATTTTACGAAATGCAGATTTCAATCGTCCTCAATATCATACTATTTAACACCATTAGATTTTTTTGTGTATTTTTTTAAAAAAAGTCGAATCTATGCTAACAAACCACAAACAATTAATGTCTTAAAAAAAACATATGAGTTGCCATTCGTAAAATAAATCCAATAACATGTCGAAAAGTCATTGAAAATTTCGATAATTGAATTGATGCCTGCAGACGCAATCGTGGTGAACATTTAAACGATATTTTGTTCCACTTATAATTGTAATGAATCAGAATTTCAACAAACAAAATGGTTTGAAAAATTCCAAATAGTTTGTTTTTTATTGAAAAGAAACAAGCAGGTGCGTTTTTTGAATAACTTTATTTTTAACGTAAAATTATTACTAATATTTTAGAAAATATGTATACACAAACAATATAATTTACCGAAACAAGCATATTATTACTGGTGTCGATAAAATTAATTAATGTCACCATAATTTAAATTTTAACACATATGAGAGCAAATAATAATATAATATAATAATATGAAAATTAATTATTTTACATTTACTAAATTTATGAATAATATCTATTAATCTGAATTTATGTTAAACTAATCAAAAAATATAGGTAGTCATATGTCTGTACGTATGTATGTTTGTGTATATATATATATATATATATATATATATATATATATATATATATATCAACAAGTAATCAAACACAACTGTGTATTTAAATAACGATGATAATAATTTAGTTACTTTTAAAGTGTTGAAATATAAATTTATCTCTAAATAATAATTTATTAATTTCGTTGAACGAAAGTCCGCAACCCAAATTTATCTCTACAGTGTTTCCACGTTTCCCGAATTTATTTATCTTACAGATTTAGATTCGTTATTGAAAATGTTTTGATTTTATTTTGAATTTATGAAATGTTGTGGAATTTATGTTTCTGTCAAAACGATTTATGAAATTCTTTTTTTTAATATTTCGTTCAATATGTTTGTATTGTTCAAATAAATGAATTGTAATTTAAATTATTGAAATATAATATACATATGTATTTGTTTACATTTCATATTAGAAAATACTTTAAAATATTATAAATACTTAATTTCACTGAGAATACAATTTTATAAAGTAATTATTAGTGTAGACACAGAAATTTAGATACTTTTTAAATATTTTTGATTTATTAAAGGAAATATTTTTTTCTAATTATAGATGTTATTTATATTTGGAATAATTTATAATATATATATATATATATATATATGTATGTATGTATGTATGTATTATATAACGACAAGTAAGATGTTATTAGTTTAGTTGAAATTAACAATTAGTACTAACAACAGTGCTTTTGAGCACAAACAAATCTATCTATAGAACTACAGTGTAGATTTAATGTTAATCTTAAAATAAATTATCGATATTCCGTGCTTGTTTACAGTAGTAGGAATATATCCATAATTAAATTACACTGAATAGTGTAATGAAAACTGCACACTTCAATAATACTTGAACTAATTACGTTAAAACTAAATTTGTATCAATTAAATTACATATGAGAAAAAAAATAAGATAAATAAAATGAAAATATCTAACAATAACCAATATTCAAATATAATAAAATCTGTTTAATAAATAATTGCGAAAATAGAAATAGAATAAATGAACAAAAATTCTCACGTTTAGAATAAAATATTGCTTAAATTTACATGACATTTAACGTTTTGTTCGGAGAAAAACAAAAATTGATTTTAAAATTTATTCACTCTTCGTCCAGTTTTTAATTGCTTATTAATTCAAAAATAAAAATATAAACCATTTATCGATTACATTAAGTGTTTTCATTTACACTGAATTTGAAATTACTTTCAGAATATTAATTTTTGTTTCAAAAAGAATAAATAGGAGACATTTTCACAATATTAATTTTTTATATCGTTTTTCGCTTCTCAGTATGACAAAATATGCATATAATATCAATATAATCCAATAAAAAATACTAATAAGCTAATATTTTAAAAGCTATATTATAATAAATGGAATATAAATTAAGTATTTTACTACAATTATATAAATTAAAATGCAAAAAGTGAACTAAGTGTACAAAACTCAAATTTAACAATATATTCAAACAAAAAATATTTATATACATATACATACATACCTATACACAAACACACTCACTATATATATATATATATATATATATATATATATATATATATATATATATAAGTTTGCTAATTCAAAAATTATAATAAATTTAAAAAGTCCATTAATAATAATCAACGTGTTGAATTATAACAAATTAATATTAATTTAATTCCGAACTTATGATACCAATACACAAATTTTAGATACAATACTTTATGTAGATAAATTATCTAAAATATAATCATTAAAAAGGGAATATATAATTTATGATAATAATTAATAAATAATTAAAACTTTATTGCCAGAATTAATATAATAATATTATAAAAGATAAAGGGAAATGGATGTTTTATTATTTAATATAAACTGGTGATAATTATAAGTTAATTTTAATAAATTTGAGATGTAAAATATATCAAATAAATTATTGATCAAACAAAGTCACTAAGTTATTTATATATTGTTTGTTGCATCTAATTATTATGAGAATGAAGGTTATTTTTATATTATTGTACAACTCCTCCATATATATAAAATATTAGTTTGCTTTGTTATATATATATATATATATATATATATATATATATATATATATATATATACGATGGTCGATTGATAAGTGTGGTAAAAAAGTAAGAAAAACTAAATTGAAAAATTTAATTAAATTAATTAATTAATTTTATTAAACAATAAATACATTTACCATACTTATCAAACGACCTTCGTGAATATATACATATACATAAAGAGTGTTTTTAAGCGTGATAGAATTTTAAATTGAAATAAAATACATACATAAATACTAATTGACCATATGAAAATTTATTTGGTATTATTTGAAAGATTATTTTATGACATTAATATTTAAAAATTATTTTTGGCATATGTGTACTACGGCTATATTCGACATATTGCATTCTGTCAGTCCAATTTCGGATCACTTTTTCGAGAAATTGGAGCCTTATGTCCACCATCATGCGAGTTATGTTGGCTTATAATACCTCAATCTTTGCTGATTTATTAGCATAAACCAGAAAATTCACATATCTCCAAAGAAAATAATCCAAAGGCGTCAAATCACACGATCGTAGAGGCCAATTGTCAGGTTCATTTCTGGAGATAACGTCATCGTCAAATTTTTATTTCAATAACTCAATTATATCGTTTGAAGTATGGCATGTGGCACCATCCTGCGGAACCACATCTCTTCTAGATCGATATCATGCAAATTTGGAAACAAATAATCATTGACGATCATTCTGTAACGTACACCATTGACAGTAACCCGCTCTCCGGCTTCATTTCGAAATAAATAAGGTCCGATGATGACAACAGTATGCAATCTGCACCATACAGTGCATTTTTCTGGATGTAACAGGTTCTCCGTGAATTATTTCAGGATTGGTCTCACTCCAAATGCGACAATTTGCTTATTATTGCATCCGTTAGGCCAAAAATGAACCTCATCGTTGAACAAAATTTTGTGCTCTAAAAGTTTAGCGAACACCACTGATTTTTGAAATATTTTTTTACGATTTGGAAACGTTTATTATATAAAAAACGTTCCATAATGATTTTTCAAAAGTTTACTGAATCCAAATGTTTCTTAATGTGTGCAAACTGATAATTGACATGACAGCTATTCCTATTAAAAGTTCTATCAAACCTAAAAAAAACACCTATATATATATATATATATATATATATATATATATATATATAATATATATATAATATATATATATATATATATATATATATATATATATATATATATATATATATATATATATATATATATATATATATATATATATATATATATATATATATATATATATATATATATATATATATATATATATATATATATATATATACATAAATGTAAGAATGCGTACACACACAAGTACACGAAAGCTTGTGTACACGCATCTGCGAACAGACATCTTGCACACTCACACAATTTCACATATATATATATATATATATATATATATATATATATATATATATATATATATATATATATATATATATATATAAAAGACGGGATACATTGAAACAACGCATAGATAGATTTTAATAAGTCCGTTTTGGGGATGACCTCGATAACCCTTGTCACGGCGGCTTGTATGGCTTTAACATCGTTGTATAATGTTCCTTTCATCACTATTTTCATTTCTAGGAAAATCAAATAGTCGCACAGTAACAAATGTAGCGAATACCTTGGATTTTATATGACGCACACTTGTTTTTGGGTCAAAAATTTGCGTACGACAACGGCTTCATAACGTGATGCATTGTCGTGCAACAAGTGCTAGCTTATTTGCTATTGATATTCTGACCTACTTTTACTATTCAACAAATACTCAAATACTCATAAAAACAAATACTCCATAAGACCTAAACAGTACTCATTAATGGCAATTTAAATCTTAAAAGCAAATGAATATTATCTTAATTTTTGACTTCTAAAAATGCAATTCTTCATTTCCGGTGATCCTGGTGAATTTTATAATGCATTTTAGCACTTAGTTTCTAAGTCATACTATAAGCACCACATATTGTTCGCAGTAATGATAAAACCCAAGATTACTTTTAGTAGTTTAGCACTAGATTTACGGAGCGAGTCAATTTGACTCATTTAAGATTTTGTTGCTATATATATATATGAAACAAATATTATTTTTTAAAAACATGTTAGTTTTTAATTACATAAAATATTAATATATTTTTTTTGCATATGTGTCATTATGTTATTGAAAACCAACATATGTTTTTAAAAAATAATATTTAAGTTCTCTCTCTCTCTCTCTCTCTATATATATATATATATATAGAGAGAGAGAGAGAGAGAGAGAGCAACAAAATCTTAAATGACTCGCTCCGTAAATCTAGTGTTAATGATATTCTTGCAGTGGTCAACGCGTGTTTTCTCTTGATCTTCCGTTAGTTTGTGTTGCACAAATCAAACAGAAACATTCTCTTGTTTATTTTATTCAATATCTCAAACTGTATTTTTGTACACGCTAAACTTTTCATTAAATTTCCACATATAATATTCGAATCAACAATAATAATTTCGCGTACTTTTTCGCTGATCAGACGAATTGCTGAAGATTGTTCATCTAACTTTTACTTTCTTTGGCAAATTGCCTTCACCTCGATTAAGAGCGTCGCTTGTCCTATTTCTCAGACTAGAGATCATATAATTTCCCGTATAATAGACGATGATACATGTTACTAATTCATTCAACAGCTTCTATGTATTATATATATATATATATATATATATATATATATATATGTGTGTGTGTGTGTGTGTGTGTGTGTGTGTGTGTGTGTGTGCTCGTTTATGTGTATACATGAATAATTTTTAAAAGGCTTTAAATTTAAATGAAAAATTTAATGATAAATATTATTATGCCATACATTTACAAACAATAAAATTTAATTTTGTTATGAAGTAATATTTAATAAAAATTTAGAAATTAACAATTCTTAAAGAGACATTAATAGAATTGTTAAAATATTGTTAATAAAATTAGTAAATGTTTGAAATTAAATGATATTCAATTAATTTTCGTGAATCTAAACAATATTTTTAATAAGTACCTACTTCTTTCTTAAACTGAAACTACTGTATTTAAAATGTTACACACTACCAGTATCTCAATCATCATTAAGCCATAATGAGTTAGAAGTTTAGAGGAATTCTTAACTACGGTTCCTTTTCTTATAATGCTATTGCGTTTAAATTATTAACAATGTAACAGTCTACGTTCTTGTACAAGATATATTTATGTACAACCATATGCTACATAATTATTTACTTTCCGTCATCTCAGCCACAAATAAACGTACATTGGTTAGAATTTGAATGTGTGTGGTTATTGTCTAATGTAAGTGAAGTGTATATGTATAGACGAAATTACCAGATGTGAGTGGATAATAAGAATGTGTTATGTGTGGTGAACGAGCAGGTTACTCAGAGAATTACACTATGTTGTATCTTAATGGCAAAGGGTTGATGAAAGTGAGAGAACAAGAAAGTTGTTCTAATTCTACACATATGAAGCCTTATGTTAAATAAAATCATTACTATATACATATGTATGTATGTATGTATGTATGTATGTATGTACGCATATGTATATATATATATATATATATATATATATATACACATATATAATAATTCCATCGCAAAATTAATATCATTAATCTATCCCGATTTTAAACGATTACCTCCGAACTTTAACGACTGCAAATAAACATTTACGATTACGACTAACACTGGAGGTGCGAATGTAACCCCCGGGATCGACAAGCGCAACGAGTGGGGGCGAAGTATCTTTATATATACGAGGGTTGTTTGATAAGTACGGTAAATTTATTTATTGTTTAATTTATTTAATTAAATTTTTCAATTTAGTTTTTCTTACTTTTTTACCATACTTATCAAACGACCCTCGTATACATATATATACTATAGTATATATATATATATATATATATATATATATATTAATGTACAACCTCATATATACAGTATTAGAATTATTTTCATTTATTTTCTAACTATGGAAAATTCACATTAAGGCCTAACACCACTGTAATCGCGAAAAAAAAGCGTTTTTTTGGGAATTTTTTTTGAATGGAAAGGAAAGTTGTAAAGAAAAAATATTTAGATACGTTATTGATCTAACATTATACTATATTGACTAAAAATATAAAGTAAAAAAATACAAAATGGCTGATTTAGAGCCAATAATTCGAGGCTCTTTCATCGGAAGCGCTCCGCGGCACGCAGCATAATTGTCGCACACTTGAACTTGGAACAAAAAAAAAAAAAAATCCACTTATTCTTGATGTCAATAGCTAGTGAAGCACGTAGGGGATTTTGAAAATATTGATTTTTGTAAATTTGGCAGCGAATTGAAAAAAAAATTTCAATTTTCATAAAAAAGGCACGTTTTTGTTTATAAAAATTGTTTAAATCAATTTATTAAAAATCCCCTACGTGATTCACTGCGAAATATAATAATAAAATCATGATTAAAATTTCAAATTGATTGGAAAAAAACTGTTTAAGTTATGCTGCGTGCCCGTTGAGAAAAAGTCGTTTCGAGAAAAATCAATTTAAAGTTTCAATCGGCCGAAGACGGCAGGTATAAGTCCCGAAATTTCAAAAGAAATTTTTTTTTCAGAATGAAACCTTTTGTATTATATTCTAAAAGGTTCAAAGTATATTTTAAGCCAATAAAAAAAAATTGATTTTTTGAAATTTCTACAGTGGTGTTAGGCCTTAACATAAATGAATCAGTGAACTCAAACGCTACAAGATTATGTGAAAATGTCCAATAATCATTAATATCAACTTTTTTTGTTTAATAACTGATGCAAAATTTCGATTACTGTATTATCATCATCAAAGTGACATATTAGAAAATCTGAGGAAAAATGAGCATTGTATAATAAAATCTGAGAAGTGTTATAATGCAGTACTCTGACAATAATGGGCGAGGTATTGAAATGCGCATTAGTTTTCAATAAATAAAATGAACAGTATGTAACTATTTGACACTTATAAAATCTTGTGCTATTAAAGGTGATTGATTCATTTGTGTTATATATATATATATATATATATATATATATATATATATATATGTTATGGATATATAGGGTCATCCAAATAAGACCTAAATTTGTATTTTAATAAAAAGAAATAAAAAAAATATACACATTTTTCCTTATACACCCCACCTATACACATATTTCTTTTTAATAAAACACAAATCTAGGCGTCACATTTGGATGATCTATATAAATATGAAATAATTTTTTTACTGTAAAAACAGACTTAAATCTCTAAGAGGATATTTATAAGTGACATTCAAATAAGTCATTATTTCATTTAAAATATATTATCTATATTTGTAAACACTAATAAAAATATTTTCTAAAAATCAAAAATATTCCTGAAAGGTTTCTTTTTTAGTGTTTTTTTAAATGATTTTTATTTTAATCGTTTTAAATTTTTGTATTAATTTTTATGTTTTTATTATTAAGAATATAGAAGATGTGAGGAATTAAGTCAAGTGAATATGATAAATAATCAAGTGTAATTTGTAGGTTTTGTTTGATTTTACCCATATCAATAAAACAAATTAATGTTTCTATTTAATTTGTTTCTCTTTTCATCTGAAAGATCGAGATTTTGAATCATGTCAATGGTATTTAAGTAACATTATACTAAATATTGTATAAAAAAGATTTTCATAAACCTAGTATAGTGAACAAAAATTCAATAAATAGCTATAAAATAGAATTTCAACATTTTTCATAATATTTCAATATTATTTGTCTTTCAGGAACTAATTTTAAAGTTTTTCTCATTATACTTCCAAAAATATTTATTTTGTGTTGATGTTTGTCATCCTAAATTTGGTCTATTATATAAGATGACCTAAATGAAACTGAGGAAGATTAAATGACAATAAGCTAGTAAATGCCTCTCTCAAACCTTAAATCTCATTTGGGCCACCCCTATATAATGATGACACAAGCGCAATAAATATAAAATGTGTAGATTAATTAATTTATTTTTAATATTTTTAAGTAGCATTTGATAAAGTAGTTTTATTTATTTTTAAATCATTTTTATAAACATTTGTATTTAAACATATAATATTAAAATTATAAAATATACAAAACCAATGAAATACTTTTAATTACTAAAAAACAAGTAAATGGTTGAAATTGTTTAATACAAATATCAGTTTTAAATTTTATATTAATTAAATAATTTCTCTTTTATTTCGTAATTAGCATTACACAAATAGTTTAAAGTTTATATAAACATTCCCATTAAGCATAAAATAATAACTATATTTTAACTAATATAATTAGCATGTAAAAAAATTAGAAACTAACAAAATATTTTGTGTTATTGAAAATTTATACTTAAATTTATTTTTAGTTCAATAGTATTCTTAAAACTTTTTTTAAATAGGTGTAAATCAATCTACAGAAATATTACTGTTTTAAATATTTATATTATTTGTCATTTATAAACGAATATTATTATGACAGTACTGTTAATCAATTCAGTTGATTAATACGCTATCGAAAAAAACTATTTTATCATTCCAAAACAGTTTAATATTTCATTGAAAAGTGTTCACATCTTAGTTTCGTTTTTCAATACGATGTTAACGAAAAATGAGAAAATAACAAGCTCTGGGAATTTCGCTGATATTTTCAGCTAACTACAGAATGAAAGAAGCCAGACGTTCGTGTAGATAAAAACGGAAGATTCTTTTTCAACGTCAAATGGTTTGTGTACACTTTAATGCACATTTTATTTTACTTATCATTAATCGTCAAATGGAAGATATGAACCTTAATAATGACATTTAAACTTATTTCTATTCTTCTAACCTATGCTCAATAAGATTTACAATTACATATATATATATATATATATATATATATATATATATATATATATATATATATATATATATATATATATATGTCTGTATTTTGTATGTATGTATATATAAATAATATTCAATAAGATTTCCTTTTTCACTTTATTATTCATTTAAATAATTTTATTATAAAACATTATAAATGTTTTTCTTTGTAAAAATATTCTATGATTTTAAGACAAAATTTAACTTATATACAGTTGTTCAGAAAAATAAAAAATAATGTATTTATACATATATATATATATATATATATATATATATATATATATATATATATATATAATAAGAAAGAGAAAGTGGCTCACCTCATTGAACATATATATTAATAAAATATTTTATTAAAGCTTTGAATAATAAATGATATATAATACCATTTTTCAATGAAATTTGTTAGATATATTTTGACATCAATTTTCATTAAAAATATTTTAGTGAAAACTTAAAAGCATAAATGTTGTTACGATATAAAAATTGAGTTCATAAGAGTTATAGGACAAGAAATAAAATGAGAAATATCCTCGTTTATTATCAATGTGCTAATATATCTATATTAATATTCCTTCAAATATTAATTTTATATGATTATACGTACGAACGTGATGTTCATACAGTACATTTAATTTAATTTCTTTTTTTAAAAAAATGGAATGAACAGGGACTTGAAAAAAAAGTAAGAAATTTTTTTCATTATTTAACAACAGTAACAATGTTTGTTAAATAATGTTTTACTTAACAATTTTTTACTCAACAAACAAGGTTTTAAATGTTATTTGAAAAGACATGACGTATAAACATTATATAGTGCTGACATCTTGGTGTCACATTTCAATGATGTATAAGACAGAGAGAGGTGCCTTTTTGAATCGTATTCTCATCTGTAATGAGAAAAGGAAATGTTAGGAGAAAAACGCATAATTAGCTTCGGACACATTCCACTAATTTCTATCAAACAGTATTCATACTCCTGTTAATACAGTGGCAAAAAAAGTTTTACTATTAGCGAAAACTGAGTATAAAAATAAATTGTGTGTACATTTGAAAAATATCAATTTAATAAAAAGTATAGAAAAAGTTCAGTTTATATTTGACTGATCCTTGTATCGGTTGCTTTTATTTGTTCATTTATCAACTTACAGATTTTCCGATCACGTTTAGAAATTCTTAAAATTATCCTTTATATACATCGTTTAACCTTCAAAAGTTTTTGTTACATTTTTATTTTGAGTATGCTAGTTTATGATACGTAAATATAGACAAATAGCACATATTGATTATATGCTTCTCGTTTCACACTTAATAGTATTTTGCACTTCATTATATTTATTATTCATCATTCTAAATGCTGACCTGATTCTCGATTTAATTTTTCTCCAAAGGTCACAATCATATTATATAATTTTCCCCAGGTATTGCATTTCCTGGAGTTTCTTTAAACACTTATTCTCTCTCTCTCTCTCTCTCTCTCTCTCTCTCTCTCTCTATATATATATATATATATATATATATATATATATATATATATATATATAAAACATCAATTTTTTTTTGTAAAAATATTCTATGATTTTAAGGAAAAATTTAACTTTAATATACAATTGTTCAGAAATATAAAAAAATAATTTATTTATACAAATATATATATATATATATATATATATATATATATATATATATATATATATATATATATATATATATACATACGAGGGTCGTTCATAATAGTTTTAGGACAAGAAATAAAATGAGAAATATCCTCGTTATTAATGTGTTAATATATCTATATTCATATTCTTTCAATTATTAATTTTATATAATTTTACGAAGGTCAATTAGTAAGTATGGTAAATTTATTTATTGTTTAATTCAATTAATTAAATTATATTTTTTTATTTAGTTTTTCTTACTTTTTTACCATACTTATTAAACGACCCTCGTACGTAAGAACAACAAGCATCGTGATGTTCATGCAGTACATTTAATTTAATTTCTTTTAAAAAAATGGAATGAGCAGAGACTTGAGAAAAAGTACGAAAATTTAAATAATAACTGCTAAACCTGAAAATTTAAATATTAGATGCTAAAATTTAAATCTGTTAAACCTGATTTTAATTTTATTCACATTTGTTTTAATCGGACTCTTGAGCTTTTCTCTGAATTTTTTTCATGTAACATCTTTAACTTTTATAATTTTTTACAGATGTGTAATACGTCATTTGCAAATCGTAAATATGACAAATATTCTCTGTTTATATTTATATCTTTATTTTCAAAATTTAATTCTTTTATTATATGTGTAGAACTACAATACATAGGTACGTATGTGTGTATATATATATATATATATATACATTTATATAACAGTAAAGATATTAGAATTAAAAATAGATATACTCATAAATTTCAATTTCACTAATTATTTTTTTTAAATTTATTGAATGAAATATATTATTACATAAAAAATATCTATAATAATATTGTAATTTAAAATATTTTTATAGATATCTTAGGTTCCAGGATATTGTTTACGGAATTTCACATTTTTACGAAATATTCTTTTTATATTACTATAAAATTATGCAGAATACATTATCAATGTTATGGTAAATATGTCTTGAAAAGAAAAAAATGATATATACGATGTCCGGGATTTACAACACAATGTCCCGAATTTCATAAAAAGTAACGCTTGTACTTTCCTTAGCAAAAAAAAATCAATAAATTCATATCATTTTTCTGTATATACAAAATTAATTAATTTATTATATTATATATCTATAATTATTTATATTTTTAATATGTCAATACATTTTTTTCAATATTTTATTAAATGTCGACAGATTTCATTGACAAAAATATATCATATATTAAAATTTGTATTACTTTTTATATTTAAAATTCCATTGAACAGATAAAATACAAATTTCTATCTTAAATATAATTCTATATAAACAATCATTAATTATTTGCAGAAGAACGCTTTTCATTTATTTTTCTTATCATTTATTTATTTAATCGCAACGAACGATGGCGAGAATTACAAACTAGACGTGCTACAAATTTCTTAAACGGAGAATTGTTATTTCGAACTACAACATTATACTGTTTTAAATTTATAAGAAATTAAAATCTTTTATTCATTACAAGTACAATTGATTTTAAAATGAAAAATTAATTACTTTAAATTTCGTTTACAAAAAATATTTATAAGAAAATGATTTATATACAGAAGCATTTTTTTTACTGATTTCCATATTGTGTAATTAGAATCAGTAATGAAATATGACAACAATGTAATTAATTTTTATATACGCTGTTATAAATATTTAAAATTCCTTTTTTAAAACATGCAAGTAATAAAAAATGTATACTGTGAAATTTAAATCACAAATGCAATTAAAAAATAAAAAGGATTGATCATTTAAATAATTAATTAATTATCTTTTAAAATAACTTTTCTATTAATTAATAAATTAATATAATTTTTGTATTTGAGGTAACATATCAAAAATAGTAAAAAATTAAAAAATAATTTCAATATTAATTTTATAAGATAAAATAAATGTACAATGACATTTCTAGATGAGATAAAAGTAAAAGTAAAACGATTAGAAATAGAAGAAGTTACAACTATTTATATTTGAACAACTCAATAACAATGAAGAAGCAACTATAGATGAAGTGCATAGAAGAATAAAAATGGGATGGTATCAATTCGTTAGAAAATATTATATTATGAAGTTGAATATTTCTCTATGTCTGAAGAAAAAAGGTTTTTAATGAATGCATTTTATATGTACTCATTTTAGGCAGTGAAAATGAATTTTAAATTCTGATCATTCAATGACCCCAAATAAAGCAAAAAAAGAACGTGGAAAAGTGGATGTTAGGAATAATAAATAGAACTAAATATATCAGAAAGAAAACAAAAATCAGTGACAATATAGAAAAAGGGGTTAGTTTAGCGTTTAAATGAACCGGTCATATAACAAGAAGAGAAGAATACCGATAGACAAGAAAAAATATTGATTAAAATCCTAAATACATCAAAAAAGGAGATAAATATGGATAAATGGGATAGAGACATAAAAAAATGTTTGAATGAAGGGAAAGAAGATATTATATAAGTCAAGAGAAAAGTTTTAGAATAATCTTTCATCTAACAATGGATAAAAATAGGTTGATGATGATATATTAATGTAATAAATAATAATAAAGAGAAAACAGCGGTGAAAAATGAAAGAGAAAAATGATACATACAAAGAGAACAACGAAAACACCATTGCTTAAAACACAAGATATAAAATACAGTGTATTTATATATATATATATATATATATATATATATATATATATATATATATATAACCAATCGAAATATTAACTGAAAATTACATTAACTCTCATATCTGAAAATGATTTCATAGTCAAAAATATTCTTTAATAAAAAATATTTATAATAAATAATTATTAAACCATTAAAAAAAAATTATTTAGGATATTGATTCCGTGAAAAATAAAGTAATTGTAATGCTAAAGTATGAATATGTAGATATACACACATTCTACATCTATAGAGTGATCCAAATAAAACTAAAAGATAGTGAAATTTAATAAATGATAGTAAGAAAATTAAAAATTAAACAAAATAAATGTCTTGTTAAACCTATCAGTCTCATTTAAACCACCCAATATATAAATATATATCACATTACATCATAAAGCCCATATCAATCCACTACTGGACGAAAGCCTCAATGAATGCTATCATTCACTGGTATTTGATCATATTCACCACGCTGACCAGGCGGATTGGTAAAGATTTTTTTATTTAGGATTTACTCCCTTCTCAACAGTTATTTTTTACAAGATGAGGTTGTCGGCCTTCATGCTAAACCCTCGAAAATGAGGGACTCTCCGGCTGGGAATCGAACACAATCTCCCGCATGACACGCAGTGATGCAAACCACTGTGCTACCCAGTCGGTATATATATATATATATATATATATATATATATATATATATATATATATAAATCTACCATACTGTCTTAAAATTACGAGAAAATATAAATTGAATTCTAAGAAAACATAATATGATATTCTTTGATTATTGATAGATCTGACAAAGTATAAAAAAATTAGAAAATATTCCCAATCAAAGTGTAGAATTCTTCAGATCTCAAATTTCCCAAAATTATGATCAATTACAAATTTAAATATATATATATATATATATATATATATATATATATATACATATATATATATACATACTCCTTAAAACTTTATTAAAATTGTATAAAAATATTTATTTTACCAACAAAGCAATAAAAAAATAGAAAAATTTAAATAATAAAGTAGTTAAAATGTTTATCTTATTCAAAATATTTTTTTGTGCTCTAATAAATTTAATGTGAAAAAAATAATTTACCATAATCACTGATTACATGTCCAATAATAATTATTTATAAGATAAATAGATGTTCAATAATTAATTACTATGTACTTTACTTGATGACATCCAATTTCTTACCCTTACAATCATTATCAAAGCACTGTATTATAAAATCATCAATACAAAATTGCATAAGTAAAACTCTGGCGATTATAGCTTAGGCATGAAAATGCTTATCAGCGAATAAAGTATTATTAAACACATAAAATCTTTTTATTTTCAATGGAAAATATGAATAATTCATTTTTTTAATTTAAGATAACATAAAAATAAAAGATATAAGATTAGTAATTAAGATAAATTGATGACGAGAAATTAGATTATAAGTGATAATTAAAAACTTAAATTGGTGAATTCCTTTCTCTAAAAAATTATTAATTTTTTTATTAAAATATTGATGTATACAATTTATTCTGAAATTATTTTTTTATTTACAATTTTGGTAGAAAAATTAAAATAACTTGATTAATTAATAATTAAAAGTAATTATAAACAATTAAATTAATAGTGTACAGATTAATTATAAAAGAATGATTTTCAAATTTATTTCGCTGAAAATGATTGAAATGAATATTTTATATATTCTATGTACCTCTTTTTTTTAAAAAAAACAGCTCAAATATATTTTTATAATTTTGACAATAGTGACAAGAAAAATTTTAAGCATATAACAAATGTTTTTTTATTTTCTTACAAAATGATTAATCAGAAGAAGAAAGTATGTTTTGTATTACATTTTATTCCGCAGAATCTGTAACAACGGTTCAACGGGAATTTCGTAGAATACATTAAGTAATCTAGAAAGTTTTATCATTTTTGAACCTATCATAACTGCAATAATTGTTATAGATGTATAACTATTACACCCAGTACATTAACTGAGTAACAAGTTACATATCCTCATTTTATTCGTTCGCTATACGTCGATCTATTAATTTGATTTAAAAAAAATCTTCAGGGAATAAATCATTATAATACGAAGCAAATTTAAACAGATTATTAAATTTAAATATCAACGAACCACAAACAATGATTGAAACAATTTCGAATTTAACGTGTCAATAGCTTTATTAAAAGTTCAAAGTGAATGACGAAACAAGACGGAACCATTTACAGAAAATAGGGAAGAAATGTAAATTAATTAAATTGCTACCGTATGCAACTAATGTAATTTCAAGCTTCCAAACATTTAAACATTTTTACATCTCTTATTTTAAATCTAAATTGGCAAAAATTTTTTGGTAAAATTTTGACTTGTGACAAAAAATACATTTTTTATGTCAAATATAAACGTAGTTACCATTGGCTATCAACAAATGATATTTAATAAAAAAAACATCCAAAGCAAAATTGATTCCAAAGTAAATTCTTTTCTGTGTTTGAATTACTTCAAGAAAAATTAATCATTATAAGTATCTAATAATTGCTCACAAACCTTCACATATAATATTTGTAGTAAACAGCTATAAAGAGTACATAATATATTTAAAAAAAACATGAGTTGATAAATCACCAAAGAGTTTATTTTTCCAAGATAAAGCTCGATCACATGTGTAGTAATAACAAGAGAAAAAATAAAGAATTTATGATGAGAAATTCTCCCTCCATATTGGCGAAAATATCACCATCAGAATTCCTTACCATAACCATATGCGTGGTAAAGAATTTAATAGTAACAAATCGTTAAAAGCAGACATTTCTCAATTTTTCAAAAATAAAAGTTCAGAATTTTATAACAATGAAGTTTATAAATTATCTTCTCGTTTGGAAAGAGTATTTCAATGTGAGGGTGGATATTTTGACAAAGTTATTGTAGATAAAAAACACAAAAATTATTATTTTAATCTCAAAAACGATAGAACTTTCTTGATTACCTAATATTTAAAAAGATAAAAAAGACTATATTTTTTTCAAAAATTGTCACAGGTTTTGTTTATCGTATTTTGTTGAAACTTTTATTTGTACTTCAGCTATTTAATGATAAAAAACACAATTTTCAGCAAAATGGAACCTCCTTCCCATTCTCTTTGTATTCACAATGAAGTTATTTCATTCTTTAACAGGCAATTCACTAACCGTTAAATTGGACGAAGAAGTCCCATATATTTGCCTCCGCATTCATCCGACTTAACCCCAATAGACTTTTTTGTAAACATTTATCAACGACTTGAAAGATATTCATTCGCTACTGAAAATATTCAATAAACTGAAGGCGAGAATAATTGAAGCAGTTGAAAAAGTAAATCGTCAAATACTATAGAGTGTATAGTATGGCAAGAAACTGAATTTGGGATAAACATTTGCAAGACTATAATGGCACAGATTTGAAATGCACACATAATTAAAAAAAATTTTTAGGTTTCAATTTTAAGAAATTTTTGTTTTATATTTCTACGAATATCATTTCTTTCTGAATGAATTCTTGAAGTCACTAAATTCATTTATAATCACATATAAAATAAAAATTATTATTTATAATATAATCTTCGCTTTAAACATTACACAAATTGTTTACAAGTTATTGCATGTTCACAAGAGAAATAGTTTTCGAACTTTAGTTTTTAGTACACTAAGGAAATCGTCTGACTAGTATAAAATATTCATCTAAATACCACGGCAAATAAAAATCAAATTATTAAAAATACTTATATAATATAAACTGTTACATATTAATAAATTCTTAACAAACTATGACTCCATATTTACAATAAAAATATTTTATTATATATATAATTATTTCTAAAAATAAAAACATGTTAGACTATAAATATTTTAAATATTGAATTTCATTATTTATTGATTCATTATTATTTAAACTAAAGTAATATATATATATATATATATATATATATATATATATGCATAGGTTATCCCAAATAACAATGAAGAATGTAAACAGGTCTGAAATATTAGATATTATACGATTACAAAATAATAAAAAATGAAAAAATACTGAAAATAAGTATAAATAGAAACTTAAATATTAACTATATAATTTATCAATAAATGCATAATTAAAATATAAAATATTGATTTAAAAATAGAATAAGATATAGATGAGTAATGCATTTTTTTATAATCCTAATTTATTTAAAATCACTATTTACCATATTAAGTTAAAAAAATCACTTTTTTACAACTTCAAAGATATTATAATTATTAAAATAAAAATTAATAAAAACTGTTACAAATAAAACACGATTCACAGGACATGAAGACTGATGAAACATGTTTAATTAAATTTATTTATTTCCTTTTTGAGATATTCCGTACACATTTGCTTTGAATAAGATGTATAATTTATTTACTTGTTTTACTTTTTAAATAAAATTATTCCTCGGTAACATTTAAATTCAAGGGTAGTAAATAACTTAATCTGTTTTATTTCCACGATACATTATAAATAGATTATATTATATTTAACTTTCCAGTTTGACTGAATAAATTTTATGTAACTATGTACATGTAATTAACAAAATGCTATTAAGAGCTTTTATTTAACGGATTAAGATTTAACGTAACTGATAATAAAACTTGAAATATTTTATTAACCATGTTACTAAAATATAATTAGAATATAAAGCTAAAAATGTTATTTATCTCATTAATTCATATAAAACGCACTGTAAATACTCCTATGTTGTGATTGAAATTTTAATTCGTTTAATAAATTAATCAATTTATAAACTTTTTTTTGAATAATTCAAAACCAATGTAAATCCTTCTTTTGATTCTCTTAATCTGTTTCACACAGTAATTCCACATAATAATACAAAATCTATATTCTACAAGAGATATAAATTTCATATCACACAATTTTACTCTAGAGTTGTATTCAAGCACTTGATTTTGAAACTTTAAATTAAATTTTAATTGAATAGAGTTTAATCTACTGTTAGCAATTAATCAATATTTGGAATTACCGAAAAAATAATCCATCTCTGCGTACATATACATAAAACATATATCTGTACACATGTAAATACATATGAGTTTTACGTATATATACGTGTTTTTTTAGGCGTGATAGAACTTTCGATAGGGATTCAATTTAAAGTTCTATCAAGCTTAAAGAACATATATAATATGTTACTACATTATACCATGTCAATTTTTTTTTCTAGTACACCAAAAATATAAAAAATAAAATTAATTAATTTAGTTGACTATTTGAAAAATATCAGTTAATATTTTAATATACATATATACGAGGGTCGTTCGATAAGTATGGCAAAAAAATAGTAAAAACTAAATTGGAAAATTAAATTAAATTAATTAATCAATTAAATTAAACAATAAATAAATTTACCATACTTATCAAACGACCCTCGTGTATATATATATATATATATATATATATATATATATATATATATATAAATCATGTATGTTTATATTATAATTTTAAAATAAAATAAATTCATATTTTGTGCTCTTTAAATTAATTCTCGTTTTAAAGTCATACAAAATATTCACTTTATAAAAACCCTTTAGATCGTTTATTATGTATATACATTGTTATTAATCGCCATTGGTTATTTAAATTATCACATACACAAATTTATTATTTCAATGAATAAATTAAAAATTTCAAATGAAATATAATGTTGTGTAAAAATACATATTATTTTAATTATAATTTAATTTATAACTATGAATTTGACTTTATTTAAAACTCTAAAACATTATATACGAATACCATTTTATATATATATATATATATATATATATATATATATATATATATATATATATATACACGAGTACGAGCAACAATTATAGAACGTGAAATGTTCATAAAAATCTTTTAAGACAGCTGTTTTAATATTCATTAAGATTATACTGAAATATATTAATGAGCCTTAAAGTAACGAATTGAAGCAATCTGATGATTAATCAAAATTTAACTTATTTCTTTGATTGTTCAGTTCACATAGTACAAATTGTAACAAACCTTTGTGATGTTATTCTCTCATCAGCAAAAAGTAACTTTACAAAACTCGCTCTTTCATACTCATTTAAAAGACAGCAATACCTTTTAAAATGTAAGTCAGCCATGTAATTTCATATAATTCATGCCATGTCACTTTAGTAGCTTTATTAACACTAAACCTACCGATACTTCATGTATACCTATTCCTACCACAGCGGGGTCAAATGACCCCTCTTTAAAATGTTATATATATTACTATGTATAGCAAAAAATATATCATTTAGCACAATTTGGTACATGAATAAAACATTTTTTTTCAAATAATGATTCAAAATTGTTTATTTATTTATTTATAAAACCTATTTGGCACCTTTTTCGCATTTGCACATGAGAATCCGAACTTGAATTTGTTGACGTTTTCTGTATAATTTCTTTTTCTTCCTGTTGCTTATGTTGAAAATCTTCGGCAAGTTCTTCAGCTAATTGGAATAAAAATTGTTGTCTAGAAATTTTTTCGCTGGTTGTTTCTCTGTATAAAACCCACGAGTTGATTCCAGCCAGGTCAAGAATATTGAAGAAAATCTGCGCAGGCCATCTTTGCGATTTCAATTTCACGGAGTATTTTCTTGCCATTTGATATCATGTCTACACCGTATTTAGTATTATTGTAGAATCTGATCGTTTCAGGTATACGCTTACCGTTTTTTAAATGCTTATAGATTTATCTATGATTAGTAGAAGCACTTTTTTGTTTGGCTTACTTTTGTAAATGGTAAGTGAACAATGACTCGATTTATATAGTTTTGTTGAGAAGCGTGGCATACCATATTTCGCTTGCTTGGCGAATTTTGGTAGTTCTCTTTTATTTCCGCGGATAGTTCCAACAAAATTTCTTTTTTTCTAGTAATTTTGCAGCTAGTGATGCACTCGTAAAGAAATTATCTGTAGTGACGCTTCTTCCGCATCCTGTGAACGGTTTCAGTAATTTGAGAACAACGAATTCCCCAATATGAAGCTCCTCTATTTTCATATGTTTTTCCCAAATATGGAAATCCATTTATAACGTATTTGGTGCTGACGTCAGATGCTAGCCAGAATTTGATACCAAACTTATCCGGTTTGTTCGGCATATATTGCGTAAATCACCTCTATTTGGTTGGGAAAAGCTGTTCATCGATAGTTACATTATCCCAGGCTTGTAACAATTTTGGCTATTCTCGATGAATTTGTACCATAAATCAGAGATTAAATCCAATTTATCTGTTTGTAAACGCTGGCTTCGTTGACTTTTTTATCGCTCGCTTGGAGTATAGTGAAATTCGCTATTCATTCGTCATATATATAACAACAAATATAACGCAATACAGCAAAATATATGATGGAATAGCAAAATGTATAATGCAATGGTTTTTATCACAACCACACATACAAATCTTCATGATATCATATGAATCTTTGCAGGGGTCAAATGACCCCGTTGCGGTAGATTAAGGCACATTACATTTATTTCTCGTAAAAAAAATAACAAGAGAGGAGTAAATATTAAAAATGCATTGTATGTAAATTATATGAAAAGTCATAAAGTCAACTAGCGATGTGATAACGCTTTAAAATGAGCAATTTTGAAAAAAGTTAAAAAGGGTCATTTGATGCCATGTCACTTTAGTAGCTTTATTAAATAATTTTTTTTAAAAAAATGATCTATTATATTAGATTCATTATTTATAAAAATGTACTTTTAATTAATAATTGAAAAAAAGATTCGTATATCAAAGTGCAATTTATAAATTATTTTCAATACCTAAATACACAATTTTGAAATATGCAAATATTTTCTATAGGCCAAATCTTTTAATCAAGTTATTGATATATATTATATAATATTATCAAAGTTTCTATTTTGTGTGTTTATCTTCCATAAATTTGAAATAAATTGATCAAGATTAATTTCATTACAAAAGTTATATCGTATGTTACAATTACTACACTGGAATCTGAAAACTATCATCTGAAGATTTCTCCAGTTTCTATATCCTCTCTATATACTTTACAAATTTAATTTGCGGTTATTGAAGTACTTGATCATATTAAACACAAATAATATAATAATAAAAATAAAGTTATCCTAATATATTATCAATAAATATGCTGTTATTGTACAAAATATCATACGTAAGTAGAAGAAAAAAATAAATGTTAATAACAGGCGTAAATCGTGGAGGTCCTCAAAATTAAATAGAGAGCCTTACGAGCTAATAAAAAAATCTTTTGAGACCTCCACAAAAATAGTTAAAAAAAGTAACTATCAGGATGTAGTACCAAAAATAATTATAAATAATTTAAAAAATAAGTTTATAGGCATTTACAACAATAAAAAAATAACAAAAAGTAAATAAGATTAAAAATTATAGTTTGAGAAAATATATGTCCAAAATTCATCACAGTTGTAGAAATATATTTTGTTTGCTGATGATAACAAATGAAATTTATTGAGATTTAATTGGAAGGATAAAATTTTGTAGACAAAAAGGCACTACATTCCAGAAAGAAAACTTACGATCTACCATTAAACATGATAATAATACTGTTCTAGTGTGAGGATGTATAATGGCACTAAAAATAAAAAAGCCTGTCTTTATTAACGAGAAAATTAATCAGTATAATTATTTGATTATATTGGAAAATAATTTAAATTAAATTTCAGATTACACAAATGAATTTTAACCCCAACACCACAAAAGTTTAAAGTGTTCAATAATCACTTATTGTTCACTTATTATTTATAATTATATAGTATATAATTATATCGGCTAATGGATTTCGATGGCGACGCCATCATCGCCAGAGCCTTTCTGTTAAAATCTAGACTAGTTTTGACTTTATATATATATATATATATATATATATATATATATATATATATATATATATATACTAATTTGTTTGTTATTTTGGAACTGTGTCTGATTCATTTTACACAAATGAATTTTAACCCCAATACCACAATAATTTTAAATATTCAATAATCACTTATTGTTCACTTATTATTTATAATTATATAATCTATAATTATATCGGATGATACATTTCGATGGCGACGCCATCATCGTCATCGTTTTCTGTAGCTTCAGAGCCTTTCAGAAAGGCTCGGACGATGATGGCGTCGCCATTGAAATGCATCAGTCGATATAATTATAGATTATATAATTATAAATAATAAGTGAACAATAAGTGATTATTGAACACTTTAAATTATTGTGGTGTTGAGGTTAAAATTCATTTGTGTATACTAATTTGTGTTTTGTATCCTTATTCAATCCATCTACAACTGGAGGTTCACTTTACACAAATGTAAAGTGAATCAGTCACAGTTCCAAAACAGCAAATAAATTTTAGAAATAATAGAATTCGTCCATAGTAATTTTTATTTACGATAATGACCCTAAACACAAGTCATAATTAAAGCACATAGTGCAAAATATTTTAAAAATTCTATCCTAATCACTAAACATCAATTCAAAAAAGTAATTATGAGAGAAAATTAACCATAGTGTCCAAAAATCGCATCTTCGGAGAAAAAATGAACTGAAAACTGTTTGGAAACTATCAATTGGCAACCAAGTCATGTGATCTAACTCCATTGGATTATTTTCTGTAGGGTTATGTGAAATATTGGTTTATACTGATAAACCACAAACAGCAGAAGTAATAAAAATAAGCATTGAACGTGTAATTTATGGAATTGAACCACAATTATGTGAAATAGTAACTAAAATTGGACTAAACGAATGCACTATGTCAAGTAAAGTCGTGATAGTTATATAAGTGAAATTGTATTCCAACATTATTACTATAGAATATAATTTAAAAAATAAATAAATAACTAATTAATTGAATATTTTTTGTTTCATTTCCATTTAAACTTCTGAAACACTTATTGGAAGCCCCTTATAATAGAAATATTTGTGTACGGTTACTTTTTTAAACTGTGAGTATATCATATATTGAAGATTATTAGTTTCAAGTGTGTAAATAATGAAAATTTTAGAAAAATATTATAACTGTAAATATTGAACATGCTTTATAAAAATTATATCCATATTATAATATAATGAATTGAAAAAAAATCGTTACTAAATATATAAAAACTTTTTTGTTCACTATATATATATAAACGATGATAGCAAATAATATGTGTACTTTTCAAGTTTTAAAATAATCAATAATAAATTTCTTGCAACCACTTATTTCAAGTAATTCATTTCAAGTGACTTCCAAACGAGACTAACATGCATTGGAAATTGCAAGTTGTAAATAAATATTTATTATAATAAATCACATTTCGAATATGGTCCAAATAATATTGTCTGTTGAAATCCGATTAAAAACAACAAAACGCTGAGAAAGGAACGATGAAAAACGATTACAGAGTTTTAAAATTGTGATTAAATTACAGTAGTAGAATAAATATCAAATTCCAGCTTTGTTAGTAAAGATTATAGACATGTTCAAACCAGTGGAAAATGAAACCAGCCCTATATCACCTCGCGTTACGTGAATAAATACCACAGCCGGGTCATTTGCAAGTTGCTCTTCGTCTACAGTATCGTTTGTTGCCGCGGCCTCCGGGATATTACACCTACAGTTTAATGTCGATTCTACTTCTGTATAACACACAGGTTTTAATTAAAAATCTCACATGCCTCGTGTGAAATTTATCCCAATGTTAGCAATAAAACGTAAGAACAATGTTTGTATTATGTGCGTGGTCACGTATAAAGTCGAAATTAGCCACTTTTTAAACGCTTTGTTTTACGGTCGTACAGTTTGTTATTGTTGGGTTATTGCGGTGAATTATATTTCAAATTTGTTTTTTATTTTTCTGTAATTGAAATTAAAATGTTATTTTAATTTTTAAATAAATACCAGAAATGTTTATTTATACGTATTGTTTTTTTACTCCAAGTACAGAAACAAAAACGTTTATAAAAGGTTACTGACATTGCTTCTCAGTGTTGAATTTCATAATTATATTTTACAAACATTAATATTTGAATAAATTATTATTTTGTTTTTAGTAACAGTTTTTTTGCACTGTTTAACATAATTTAAAATTAAAAAAATAATATTTACTCAGATCTATCTTATATGAAAACTGTATTATACTATGTAATAAATATTGTACTATGTAATAAATACTCTTTAATAAATATTTCATTTCTAAAATAAGTGTTTGTTTTTAAACTACAACTGCATGGATTCTGTTTTAACGTAATTTGATCTTTGTTTTTTATTTCAATAAATAACAACTTAAAATTATATTTTAGATATATTTCCAAAAATATAACACTTTCTTAAAAAATCTACGTTCTGAAATTTAATATCAACTTTAGGAAGGAAATAAATATTAAAAATAATTTATTATTTCTAATTTTAAATCATTTTTTTATTGTAAAAGAAACAATAATAGAGAATATGTAAAAACATAATATAAAAAAGAGAAAATTTTTAGTTCGAATTTTTTCAAAGTAATATTTTTCATTGTTAAACATTATTAGATATAAAAATTATCTTTTAATAAATTCATTATCCATTAATTTAAATATGACATAATAATGTACATTTATTTTTCACTTTATTAAATGATCATGTTATTTATTTTAATTTTTTGGGAAATGTATAAAGCTATAAAAAATATCACCTTTTGAAATGAATTTTTTTAACTAAATAAAAGTAAAAATGATCTCAAATATATTTTGAAAGATAAATAACGTTATTTAGAAATTTTAATGGCCATATGATATAATTTATAAACTTTTTCATATGCAGTGTCAATATATTGTTTTTGACAATTTAAATAAATAGAAATGTAACATTAAAAAAATACGAAAGGTAATAAACCTAAAAATTAATTTCAGATTACAAAGCGAAATAATGTTCAAAATTAAGTTGACAAATAATAAAATAATTGACTCTCGAATAATGTTTCATAAATACTAAAAAAATATTACTTTACTGCCAAGTAATTCCTAAAATAAAAAGACTTTTTTTAAACAAAAACTTATAATTATAAATGTACTTGAACTTTCAAATTAGTATTCTAGAAAAATAAAAGCATAATTTAAAGAAGCTATATAATATTTATGATTTACTTATTCACTATTTTTATTTTCAACAAAAAAAATTATTATCTGTGAGATTCAATAAATATGTTAGGTCTTCTAATAGCAAGAAAAACAATTTCATAATACGAATATATAAAACCAAATCTAATTTATAGTTATATAAAATATGAGATACGTATTTTTAAATAACCCTAATTATAATTTAATTCGTATTATTGAAATCAATACAAATATCTACAAAAAAAATATACTTTATTAACAATGAGAAATGATTCATATCATATCTTAAGATATGGATATAATTACACGGAATTAGATTATTTCAATATTAATTGGATCAATGACTATGATTACGATAACTAATATATAAAATTATAAAGAATAAACCGGCAATAATTAAGTTTGCAGTACTTGAATTCTGTCACTAATTACCGTATTTTTACAAATGATTTACGCTTGAATCATTGAGCACGATTTGTAATTTTTTTAATCAATTTATATTTAATTTTGATATTAATTGATTTTATATGTTTTTACCTTGAAAGATATTATGAATATGAAAGAAGTTTTTGGGATACAGGAGGAAATTGTTAAGGTTTTCTTTTCTTAGTTTAAATATAGTTTAAATCTGAATGCAAATTAAATATAAGAAAGATAATTTTAATAAAAGCAAAAATTAGTCTTAGCAAAAAAATACAGTGAAGACATTTAGTAAGCAAATTTCTAATATGAAAATTATACTTTTTGATAAAAAATAAAATTAAAATCAATCAACATAATTATACGTAAAAATAAACAATGAATAAATATTTTAGTGAATTATATCAAAAATACATTTAAGAATATTTTTAGGTGTTCAATAATCAACATTTATAAAAAAAATATCAATCTTTTTGCTTGGATACAAATAAAAATGTATATCGAGTTTTAAAGTAATTATAATACGAATTAATTTCATACAAATATATATAAAATTATGTATTTCTAATTTTCATAGTATATAATTTATACTATTGTGAAGAAACGTAGTTACCGCAAACTTATAATTTGGATATGAATTTTTTTCACGTTTATATTATTCACTGGATAATAAATCACTAACACATATAAAAATATATTTTTAGCAAATAAAATTCAAATTTCTATGCAATATTTTCCTTTGAAGTTTTACTTAAATATGTATATATATATATATATATACACATAGAGACAGAGAGAGAGAGTATAGAGAGAGATTTCTAATAAGAACGTATAGAGAGAGATTTCTAATAAGAATATCAGAACTTTGACAACTAATGGCAGCCATGTTTGAATTTTTTAAAGCTCATTTTGACATTTAAACTCAGTAAAGTTTCGCAAATTATCATGGAATGTTTTACAAATTGTAAAAATTTATTATAAAAATCAATATTCGGTTTGTAAAACTTAACACAATCGTCAAAGTAAAAGTGCCATTTATCGAATTGTTGAAAAATTTGAAAACAATTTTACTCTACATGATACAGCAATGTCTATAAGACTAAGAAATGGAAAAAGTAAAACCAAATTTTTTCTGTTAGTGAAAATTTCAAAATGAAGTTAGAGATTACGTTACAGTAAATGAAGTGCGTTATCGAACCATGATTAATGCTTTTTTACAAAAATGGTTTACACGGTATGTGGCTTCAATAAGACGGTGCTACGTGCCAAATATCTACAGAAAGAATAGAATTATTGAAACAAAAATTTAATGAGTCCATTATTTCACGAAATGGACCGATCAATTGGCCACCAAGATCATGTGATCTAAGTCCATTGAATTATTTTTTGTGAGCTTATGTGAAATCATTGGTTTATGCTGATAAATCACAAACAACAGAAGAATTAAAAATAATTATTTAACGTGTAATTCAAGAATTTGGAACACAATTATGCAAAAGAATGACTACAAATTGGATTAAATACACGCACTATATCAATCAAAAATGTGGTGATCGTATGAGTGAAATTGTATTCCATCATTAATACCATAAAATATACTTAAAATTGAAAATAAATAAATAATAAAATTAAAACTTTTTAATTAATTTAAATTTCTAAACAGATATTTGTTCTATATTCATATATATTATATAATATATATATATATATATATATATGGATAATACATATATCTATATATATATATATATATATTATATATATATATATATATATATATATATATATATATATATATATATATATATATATATATATATATACACCCACGTATATATTTGAGTGAATATGTATATATGAACCTTTTGTGTCATGTGTACAGAATCTCATTAGTTAATATTGTTATGAAAATTAATACTACACTTTCTTATAATTAACCCAATTCAATTACTGAAACACGTGCACAAATTAGTACGGCTATTAAATTAGAATTAGACACACAAAATAAACGCGGACATATGTCAGCGCGTGCGTAACTACATGTATCTTTTCATGTGTATAAATCAGAATGAATATGTTTAATATGGGACTTTCTGTTGGTTATATTCGAAACTAAAATATAATCATATAAACGTTTAACTCTCAAACTAGTTCTACCATTGTTAATGTCTAAATAGAGGATGTTACTGACAACACAAAACTGATATAATGAGGTTCCTATTGTGTATAAATGATAACATTTATACCAGAAAGGTACATTTTTATGTTTATCCTACAGTGTACATTGTTTTGATATACTTTATATTTATAATATTCCATACATACAATAATAAAAAATTGTCTAGTGTGCAATTTTTTACATATTGTTTATGAGATTAGATTTTTTATTATTCATTTAACTTGTTATACGAAGTTATTTATAATAAATATCAACATACACACACACGCATATATATATATATATATATATATATATATAAATTTCACTGCTTGTGAAAAAAGTCACTCAACTGAAAAATTAACAATTTTACAGCGTTAAACTATTTCACTTTTTTATTTTATCATAGTTTTAGATAAAATAATATGTTAACTCACAATTTAATTTTGTTATAGTAAAAACTAATCGAAAGGTTTAAATTTTCAAATAACATTATATTACAACTAAAATAAGATTTTACCCATACATTATTTCATTTAACATTTTTTTTTTAATCTTTTGTTCAATAAATGATACATTTTTGTAATTTTATAATTAGTATACATATAAGATTTGTCCTGAAAGTATCACAACTTTGATTGAAAAATAACTTTTCGATTAGATCTTATTATTGATTATACAATTCCTTAAGATAAATATAATCTTCGCAACTACTTTTTTCTTCTCAAAATATGTCTGATGAAATTTACAGAAACCGTTTACATTTTCTTTACCACTTGTGCTGACTTTTATCCATTTAACAAGACAAATAAAATAGGGAAATTAATTTTCTTAAACTTTCTAATAGAAATCAGTATGTGGTATACCTATCTTTTACGGAACGCGTCAATTTGACACAATCAAATATATTTGTGGAAACCCTGATAATATAGAAAAGGAAATTTAAGGTATTTCGGAAGCATATGAACAAAAATCAATAAAAGATTTTTATCGAAGAAATGGGAACCGCTTTACAAATAAAATCAATTTAAATAAATCTTCGATTAAATTTATAACAGAACAGAACGATCACCTTTTATAAATTTACATATCTGAAATATGGAACAAATTTTTACACTTTTTTTAAACCTCCGAAAAATTTCAATAGACGAGCAACTGTTCCCTACAAAAGTCCGATGCAGATTCACGCAATATACGACAATTTTTTTTTATAAACAGTAGATTTAATTCAAAAATCTTACAAATTTTCCCTAATTTGAATATGATCGCAAACTTCAACATTTTTGGGCGAATTTTGTAGTTTTAAATAAAGCCGAATCATATTTACATAAAGGCATTATATAAACTGTAATTTTTTTACAAATATCCCGAATACTAAAAACAAGGCGAATAAATGTAATCTTATACAATGTTGAAATATTATAAATATAAAAATGATCTTATTTTCATTTATAGATTAATATTATATAATTGTTGTTTTTAAAGAAAATGTATTTTTATTCAAATTGCGTTAAGACAACATGAAACGTCTGTAAACCTTGTGTTAAGATAAATATAATCTTCGCAACTACTTTTTTCTTTTCAAAATATGTCTGATGCTCTTTTTCATTTTGGCTACAATAGCATCAGTCAAAACCTTTCGAATATTTGAAATATAAGTGAATTGTTTCGCTTTAACTTCATGGTTAGTCACGGATATCGAACTAGACAAATAAGGTAGATGACTAAGTAATAACTACAACATATTTTTTTGCCAAAACGTTGTGTACAATGATAGATTTGTGCAAAACAAATCGAGTACACACTTTTATGATTACAAATTTTTGATAAAAATTATATAAACTGGTTACATACTAACATCTGTGAAATCTTTAAATAATCTTATAAATATGCAACGATCATTTTCAATTAATTCATATAGTTTTTTCACAATTTTTTACTTTTAATTGGTTAAAAGACATCCATTACGTTCATTAAATAAGACGATTTCCTACTTTTTTTAATTTTTGTTTATTTACCGTAAACTGTGGTATATAATAAATATTCTTCTCTATTAGCTTTGTTCAGCATTTGAAACGTTTCCATACATGTTTTCATTATTTTTCTCTTTTTTTGGTACTGATTTTTGACGAATATTAAAAAAATATTGCCACAATTAGTATCATAAATCATGATACATGCATTTAATTTCACCAAAACTGAATATAAAACATTTTTATAAAGAGTTGTATAAATATATATATATATATATATATATATATATATATATGTATGTATGTAAATAGTTTGTGTAGATAAATCTCAAATATTGATAAATATTTAAAAAAATATTATACGATACTTTTTATTTACAATTACTATATATACCGGCGTATAAGATGACCCTTAAAAATCTTAAAATACACCTAAAAATTGGTAATCATCATATACACCAGATACAAAAAAGAGAGCATATTTTCTCAGATGAATATTTGTTAATACAACTATATCTTTGTATAATAGAATTCCAGTCCTTATTTAAAAAAATAAAAAATGTATTTATTTTCTACAAATTTAAAAATATACACTTTACTTGAAAATATATTGAATTTAGGTAGATATGTTACTAATTTTTTTCGTAACTTGATGTGAGAAGTTCATCAACCAATTAATTTTCTAAATTCTCATCATATGGATTCGAGTCTAATGAATCGGTTTCGTGTTATTATTGTGAATAGAATTGTATCCGTAAGTAGAGAATTTCCCAATTGTCATCTTTGAAAGGTTAATACATTATAATCGGAAACATATAATTACCCTAAAATTTCAAGTCATTTAAATACTTGATATTTGCTAAACACATGAAATGTAACTTGAAAATTGGGTCTTGTGTCACAGGTCATCTTATATGCTGGTGATATCTTGAATTAGAACAGTAAAATAACAACTACACTAAGCCCATTAGTCACTTGTAAAAATAGTATAAAACAATTAACATCCAAAAAACTAAAATGTATCTAATATTCAAATAATAAATTTTTATTACCGATCATGAGTAAGAAAATATTACGTGTACAAAATGAATATTATCGGTGTAATAGAATAAATTCAATGAATAAATCACATTAAAAATATAAATCTATGTCATACATATTTAATAATTCAAACTAACAAATGTTCACAAAGTATCGAATGATCACATCTGACGTAATTCTTTTACTTTCCACAAAAATCTTTTCTCATTGATCTGTAAATTATTTGCCTCAATAGCTTCATTAATTTATTCTTTCAGCAATTTCCTTTTCATTTTTTTATTGATAATCCTCCAGGCTACAACTCAATACACTTATATTTCTCTTATTCCGTGAACTCATTATATAAAAAAGAATACTGAAACAATTATCATAAAATATATTTCATCTTAATATTAAAACACCATCTTGTTACATTTATGTACATATATAAATATATATATATATATATATATATATATATATATATATAAGATAGATTATTTGATAAATGTAATACTTTTAACATAATAAAAAATATCTATGTAAAAAGTATATAAACAATAATTTAAACTAATATCAGTTTTAAGTGAAAAATATGAATTAAATGTTTTCAGTATATACGATATTTCTTTATATATGTGTCTATAAAATGTATGTATGTATGTATATGTATATATGTATATATATATATATATATATATATATATATATATATATATATATATATATAAGAATTAATTTAGTTATTAGATATAATCTTATATAGGATAAAATGAATTTTCTCATTTAGCTTACATAGATATTATATTACAACGTACTAACACGATTTTATCTACAGAAAAGATTTCTTTTGAAATAAATATAATATATCAAACAAATTATATTAATTTCATCTATGAGATTAGTTTACGAAATTAAATTTTAATGTTTATTTAAATAATTGTAAAAAAAGAAATCTTTTGTGCTAAGTACTTAACATTATTAATATTTAACTAAATATTCAAAGAATGTTTTATTTATTATTTAAATTACTTAAAAATATATAAGATTTTTTAATAAATTAAAAAAATATTTGTGTCTCTTCTATAATTTATTTATTAAATTTTGTTGTTAAAATAATAAAAACAGATTCTCAATAAATTATAATAATATTAGAAAATAAAATCATAATCAATATATGAAAATATGTTCCATCCTTTATTTCAAATAAAAAATAATTTGGTTTTTATAGAAATCGTGAATATTGTTGTCTTACATACAAAAATTCTAGTATAAAGCGATGTCGTTATAATTTTATTTTAATTTTCATATTTCTTAGGTACGTTTAAAACGCAGTTTTGATATAATACATTATTTTACTTCATAAAACCCTTAGTTAACGCGTTACGTTTATAACACTGTTTTAATATAATGAGTGATTTTACTTCCCGTAACTCTCTGTTAACGCGAAAGACAGAAACATGGCGAATTATAAATTTCCTTTTTTGTGCTCTGGGTAAAATTCGAATAAATAGAGATAACAGCATTAATTTCATAAATATCCAATTTCCTGTTTTTACTTTTATGTATAGGTTTTATTGCTATAGAAAAAAAATTTGAATCATATTGATTGAAATTAATTTAATGAGATCTTTTTTATAAATACATAATAAAGAATTTAAATTTTCTTAATTTTGTTATTAAATAAAATTTATTTTAATTATATACTAATATACATTTGATGTTAAATATGAAAAAGAGTTTAAAATTCAATACCTTGTTTTATAAAAAATGTGAATTTAACATAATACGATTTGCTTAAAGCGAAATTTTTGTGGGACATAATCTTCGCGTTATATGAGGGTTACCTATTCATTCAAACATTTTGTATATACAATACAATGTAAATGATAACATCAAAAAAAAATTGTAATATTCTTTAAAACTATTCTGTTATTTTTTTAATATACTTCAATTTATATCATATTTTATGATAAAAAGACCGAATTAAAACGTATAAACATACTAGAGAACCAAAATGTAATATATGTTAATAAAAGTCGTTGAAAGACGAATAGAATTTCACTTTACGATCCTTGTGTCGTTAGGCCGAAGATCTAAGCCAATGACGATGACCACCCATATATATAATTTTCAACAGATATATTCGTAGTTACAAGCCAGTAATTCTTTTGAAGACGGACGTTAATGCAACTACTGAAAATATATTATTGTGACCGGATATAATAAGATCAATAACAACTTGTCAATAGCTACACTAAAGACATTTCAAAGATACGTAGGAATATAAAAAGAATTCAAAATATTTTTATTCGTCTTTTATTAAATAGTTTCCGTAAATTCCATACTTTTCAAAACAAAATATAAATAAATGAAAGAAATAGCTTTTACATTATAAATATTTAGAACTGATTTTTTCAATAAATGTATAATAATTTTTTAAATAATAATATTGAAATTAATAATTTATACAAAAGAAGTAATACTGATATATATATATATATATATATATATATATATATATATATATATATATAAATTTGAAAATAATAATTACATTTTAATCATTTATTTTCATCTATCACTTTTAATAAAACTTTTCTTTTAAAAAGGTCAGATAACCGTATTTAATATGAAAAATAGCGACTGTCTAAATGCTAATTTAAATGTGTAACATTTTGGCCAGAAGCCAGTTTTACTAACCACTTGACCAAAAGCACCAAATCCCTTTGCAAATAAAAGACAATTATTTGTACCTATTTAATTTGCTTTAACTTAATCACTTTCTGTTCAATGTTTTTCTCTTTTTACAAAAATAATTAGGTATATATATATATACACGCATATTATGCGTATTAATGATTATATATATATATAATTTATATAAATACATATGTAACATTATTTTTAATTAAAATAAATTTTACTAATATTAGCAAAAAACTAGAAAAATTTCACAAATTTCTATTTTATATTCAAATTCTAAAATTTAATTCTTTAAATTTATATGTAAATTTATAAAACTATATGCTATACAATTTTAAAGTTCAATTAATTTTCTAATTAACTAATGACTTATATAGGGTATTTTTAAAGCGTGAGAGAACTTTAAATTTAATCCCCATCGAAAATTCTATCTAACCTAAAAAAAAAACATTTTTATATGTATATATATAAATATATATATATATATATTTATATATGACCAAATACCAGTGAATGATATCATTCATTGAGGTTTTCGTTCAGAAGTCGATTGATATGGGCTTTATGATGGATTTATATATATATATATATATATATATATATATATATATATATATATATATATATATATATATATGTGTATATATATGGGTGTTTTTAGGTCAAATAAAAAATTCGATAGGGATTTGATTAAAAATTCTATCACGCTTAAAAAACAGCCTATATATAATTATAAATATAAACGAATATAAAAATGAAACATTATTTTTTAATCATAAATCCAAAAAATATAATACGAGTTTAGAGAATTTTTAATATCTGATATATTTTTGTAGCTGCACTTTAACACTATTCCATATAATAAACTGAAATAAATAAATATATATATATATATATATATATATATATATATATATATATATATTAAATGTCTCAATATTATTCAAATTTCGATTAAAAAACAAATTTTTTAATTGATAATTATTACTGACTATTCAAAATAAATTATTTCTAAAGAAATATAATTTTTACAAAAACATGTCTGATACTTTTTTTCCTAATGACTGCAAAAATATCAATCGATCATTTTGGATCTCTGAAACGATGTTGAATTATTTTTCTTTTAGCTTCATGATAAATATTTCCAAGATATCCAATCATACAAATAAGATAAATTATTAAACACTACTACACATTTTGATGCCAAAATATTATGTACAATTATAAATCAATGCGGAATAAATCACCCGCAGACTTCTTTTGCAAATGTATATCCAAAATGCAATTCACTGATATTAATGATAAACCTAATTACAATGATTTTTATTTTAAAACAATAATTTTCATAATTCTTGCACAATTTCTCATTTTTATCTGATTGAATGACTTTCAATATTTTATTCATCTTTGTGTTCACTCGTAATTTTTGTACATGATAAAACTTTTTTCTCATAAGCTTCAAAATCGAAATATTTTCTTTCATTTTACTCTATGTTACATAATCATTTTTTGACAAATGTCAGAAAGGTACTGACACATTCCCTATCATATCTAATGTAATAAATAATGAATTTTAACCACATTGAAGATAGTTGAAAATGAAGTATCTTAAAAAAACTGTGAGTAAAAAAAACACTATTTTAAAAGATATCGCTAACAATACTGTATGTATAAACAAAGTTTGGATAATTTTTAAAATAGATCGTGTGTTTATATGTATATGTATATGTATATATATATATATATATATATATATATATATATATATATATATATATATATATATATATATATATATATATATATATATATATATATATATATATATATATATTTTTGAGACTCAAAAATTCTTCAATCTGCGTACGCTACAGTATTGTCAGTCAAATACTGAAAACAATTCCTTTGATATTTCTGAATATAAATTCAAACGTTTGTAAAATTCTTTCTCTGGTGGTAAATATATTTTATTTTGTGCAACAAAAATGAATCTTACAACTCATGTACAGAGAACTGCATTTATCAAAAATATATAAACATAACAAAATCTGCAAATATACATATACAATAAATATATATATATATATATATATATATATATATATATATATATATATATATTGTAAGTTTCGTTTTCTTTTGAATACATATTGAAAAACTCAAAAGATAATCTTGGTGAGAGCAATATTGTACACAAGAATTTTTTGACTTTATTGCAAAAAAGCAGTTTTTAAAAAATGTAACTATCAATATTGTCATACATGTATATATATATATATATATATATATTAACAAAATAAATAAATATATAGATAACACAATAAATTTTAACAGCAACAGATTATTTGCTCTTAGAGAATAATGTCTATCAGTTTCAAAGCAATGACAGCTTCAAGGACCATACTTAATCTGTTGTGTGTAGAGGTGACGTTGAGAAATATAAATGGTCTGTTAAAAAAGCTGCTGTAAAAAAGGCGTTAACTGGTTCTGTAACACGCTTCAACTGTTTTTGTACGTTGTCACTGAAAGCAGCCACTACATCGCTTTGCAGACATTTCTTTATCATGTGTGTTTTTGTTCTTTGTGTGTATGTGTTTATGTTTACCCTAAAGACCTCACTGATCTCGTACAAAACGATCCACGAGAAAATAAACGTTTTTACTAGAATCATTTTTTGTCTACGCTACTTTTTCATCTACGTTATATTTCCAATTTTCTTTATACCATTTCAAGTTATATAAATCTGACAGATATTTAAATCTGTCAGATTAGAATATATTTTATCAGACACATTATATATATATATATATATATATATATATATATATATATATATATATATTAAAAATATATTATAGTACTTTGAAGATCAATATTTACATTATAAAAAGTTAATAACATTTTAATCATTACACATTCTATATTTTATTACAGATATTGGAAATTATTTTTTGTGTAAATTTAAAATTGTGTTATATGAAAATCTTGTAATATTTAGAGTAATAACGTAATGGTGTTTTTTATAAAAGAATTGAAAGTATAAATATACAATCTCTATACTTCATATATGCTATGTTCAGCCTATACAAATTTTAAAAAAAGTACTTTTAATTTTAATGTATATTTTAAATTTAATGGATTTTTTTTATATGAGTAATAGAAAAAAAATTTAAAGGAAATTGAAATTAATAATTAAAAAAAATATTTGCTATTAATTATTTTCATTGCTGAATTTCAAAATTATTTTCTCGATCCAACGAAAGTTAAATAAGTAAGATATATACTAATATACAATAGGTACAATAAATTTAAATTTAATCATATTCAAAACAACATATATATGGATTAAATTCCTACCAATTACATTAATTACATAACAATATCACTTTTAAAAAAGTATGATATTTGTCTTGAATTTTACTTTTTAATGACTTTTAAACGTATTATCATCAACCTCTTTATCCCCTGCTAGATGAATACTTCTTCCAAAATTTTCTAATTCGATTGAATCAATGTTATTTTCTTCTAGTCCATTGCGATAAATTTCCTATTCCATCTATCCATGGGTCTCTTTTGGAATTTCCTAGATATCTAAGTTCTCAAACGTATGTATGTATTTGTATTTATATATATATATATATATATATATATATACACCAGAGTCGTTTGATAAATAAGGTAAAAAAGTAAGCAAAACTAAATTTAAAAATTAATCAAATTAATTAATTAATTTAATTAAACAATAAATAAATTTACCATACTTATTAAACGACCTCGTATAGTTTTAATATAACATTTGCCTTGATAAGAAAATAATTTTCACATTAACTAAATTATGTTATCGTCTAAAATAATATAATTCAATTATAACATTTTATAAGTCACCAAAAGGTTTTTTCAGAATAAATTAAACCGCTTCTTGATTTAATTAAAGCGAAAAAGTAATTATTGTATATTTGCATATCTATATAAAAAAATATTTTTCTATATATCGATCTTTTTATTAATCTATCTATTTATATATCACCAAAGAATTTTCTAATAGCATTAGAGAAAATGTTTAAAACATCAAAACACTAAGTTGTGAATCTAAAAAAATAAATCAAATTCTGAGATATTTAGTCTTCTACGAATTACTAAGTAAATTAGTTTCTTAACAAATTCAGACTATTTTTTTAAAAAAAAGTTAAGGAATTTAAAAAGGAATTGAAAAAAATAATTTAAAGAAATCACAGCAAGACAAAATATGATGAAATACATAAAAACTGAAATAATTTGCAATGAACATATAAATAGTAGGAAAATCGAATTAAGATGAATAAATGAAGGAGAAATGAAAATATTTATTATGTACTAAAGACACCTCTTTATACCACAAGAAACATTTACAGGTAAAGTGATAAAAGAACTAAAACTGAGATCGTGACAAATGGAAAAGAATTCTTCCTATATGAAATCTAATATTTCTCTTTTTTTAAAGACAAAAGTTTTTGATGAATGCATCTTACGTTTTCTCATTTATAATTATAAAACATGAGTCATAAATTCAAAAATAATACAACTGTAGAAAAACACAGATGTATAGAAAAATTTACGTTAAAATAAATAAAAATAAGCAAAAAAAATAATTACCAGTGAATTCGAAAAATTGAAAGTTATAACAAAAGTGAAAAAAATTGAGTGAAAATAATTTACGAGAGTTGTTTGATAAGTATGGTAAAAAGTAAGAAAAACTAAATTAAAAAATTCAAATTAATTAATTAAATTAAACAATTAATAAATTTACCATGCTTATCAAACGGCCTTCGTATATAGCAAGAAGACAGACTACAAATTAACAAGATAAATTATTTATTAAAAATTCCGAAAATATAAAAGAATTAAAAAGATATTCATGAATAGGCGAGAAAGAAATAAAATAATTCGTAAAAAATGCATTCAATCAATAAAAATGAAAAAAATTCGAGAGAATCCTTTATCCAGCAGTAAATAAAAAGATGCTACTGGTATTATATATATATATATATATATATATATATATATAAACACACAATTAGTAGAAATAAAGATAAATTAAACGACAAAAGTAAGATCACCAGTAATATTAAATATTTCTTTTTATTATTGTGTTAAAAATATAAAATGTATTTAAAACAATAAAAAAACAATTATAAAAATATTTATTCTAAAAAACAGTTACTAAAAATCAATGAAATATAAAGCAAAAGTGAAGATTATCCGATATCAAATATTTGAAAAAATATAAATTCTTAGTGAATTTACTTAAAAATATTTCATTATTTTTTCTCAAATCCTGTAATTCTTTTAATACATTTCAACCTATTCAGAAACCATTTAACTAATATTTTAAAATAATTATAATCGTCACTTCTTGAAACACGTGCTTTATATGTTGTCTGCTAATTATTGTGCAGTTAAGTTTTCTTCCCAACAAATCACAAAGATTTTCAGTACGATTTATCTCCGGAAATTATAGTGGCGTTTTCAAACAAAGATACAGTCATCGAACGGCCTTCATATTTTGCTATAGGTACAGTATTTTGTTCATTTTATGCCCTATTTCATCTTCTCAGAACTTTTGTAAATCTGTCTGAACCAAAAAGGTTAAATTTCCTTTTATCAACAAAAATAATGTTTTTCCAAAACATTTTACTGTTATTTATGAAACTGTTAACTGTTACTTCAATCTTTTAATACGATTAATATTGCTTTCATAGGACGATTTTGTAAACGACCATTTAATCTTCTCATTTTTATATAATTTTGAACTGTGTGATTACTAAGATTTATTTCATAGTCAGTGAAGTTGAAAGCACTAACACTTTTGAATAGAAATTTAAAAAAGTATTTAAAAGTATGAGACGTTATTTAAAATATTATTCATGATATTTTATATTTTAAAAGAAAAGTAAATATGACCAAAACAATAGGTAGACAAATATCAGTATGAAATAAAAACCAAAAGAAAGAGGACGCCAAAAAGAGACCTCATCAAAGAGGAAGAGATGAAATTGTAATATATAGTAATGAAGAGGGATGAAAAAAGCTGATAGTGGTCAGAAAAAATGGAAATGTCTCTGGAAGACGTTTAACAAGAATTAGTAGCATTTAATGAGGCTTTTACTCAACAGTGGGTTGATATAACATTTAATAATGATTATGATATTATATATATTTCCACCTGAATACAAGACGTTGTAAGATGTTCTCCTACGTTTACCTATCTCTAGAAATATGAAAGCTATACCAGTGGTAGCCCAACTACTGCTAGGATCTCCCAAACTGCACAGGCTGAAAGATAGAGATAAAACTAAGAAGTGCTCTAAATAGGGTAGACAAGGCTCTTAGTCAAGATAAAAGTAGTCTGTCTAATGAAGAAAACCCCTGAATTAAAAATTATCACCAATTCGCTTCATCAGCTTGATGAATTTTATCAATTATTATTGAATAGCGTGACTTATTGTGCGATAAAATGTTCTAGAGGTAAAATAGCTCTCTGTTATGTTATAAATTTCTAAACATGATCAAAAAAAACTGTAAATATATATGAGAGCAGACAAGAGAAACTGATATAATAGATCAAATAAAATTGGCATAAATGAGATCTATAGTAAAAAGAGAAAGATGGACAACAATTAGTGTGAAGAGAAGATCAAAAGACAAAAAGATTAATGAAGAGGCCCTAACAAAAATATAGAGAAGATATTATAAAATTAGTAAGAGTTGGAAAGGAAAGAAAACATGAAACAATGGAAGTCTTAAATTTTAAAAAAAACGATTTAATGATATTCAATAAGTTTTTCGCTCAGCAGTGAAATGAGAAGCTTTTATGTTTATATATATATATATATATATATATATATATATATATATATATATATATATATATAATAGTATAAATTAAAAATTACGCAGATTAATAATAATAAACTTCCGAAAGTAATAAATTTTTAGAACATATATAAAAACATTAAATTCAATATTAACATCGATTTTTATAATTATTAAATATTTTATTAATATTATATATATACTGTTATAGTAATAATTTTAAATTATTAAAGTACTTAAGATCGTCATAAATAAGTGATTAATATTTCAAGATAATCATTTACTGAAATATGGTATATACCATAAATATTAACTCTACAACTCAGGTATATTAATTATTAATTTTGCATTCTAGTTATAATTCAACTATAAGTCTGATAAGTTTGCATAATTATATTTAATATATCAAAAATTTCCAACGAGTAAGTTATTAATGTATGAACTTTTTCTATCAAACAGAAATAAAATTTTCATATTAATAAATTATTTTCATAAGAAGTCGACATTCAAATTTTCTACAGCATTTAATTCAGAATAAAGTCGATTTTAACAGTATTCAAAATTCAAGCGCACAAGTTCTATTGCTCTTCACATAACTTCAAATATATAGCGCTGTGCACAAAAAGAGTAACTTTTTTAACGCATCTACTTTAATATGCGTTTAAAAAACTTTCTCATCGTAAATTCTATATACATACAAAGTTCGTGACTAACGAAGTATGAAAAGTGGATATTTATGCTCCTTAATGTCCCTACAAGAGGCCGGTAAAATCATAATTATGTACATAAAGTCAAATACTAAGGACCGCAATGTAAAACATTTTGCATTGTTGCTGTTAATATGTTAAAGTCATACTAATTTACATAAAATGCTGTATTTTTATAAATGAAAATACCTTAATTCTGACCAAAATTAAAACATCTATAAATTACATTAATGTTTTGTTCCCAAAAAAGTATACTGTTCATATTTTGTTTTCAGAATGAGATGTTTCTTTTAATATTCAAGAGAAAATTTATTTTCACATTTCTGAAACATCGCTAGTTATTCTGAGATTTATTATTTTAGAGAATACTTAAAATAGAAAGATAACGATTACTTTTAAAACTCGTAATTTTATATATACATAAAATGTTTTTTTTTTACATATGTACGAGGTCGTTTGGTAAGTATGGTGAATTTATTTATTGTTTAATTTAATTAATTAATTATTTTTTTTAATTTAGTTTTTCTTACTTTTTTATCATACTTAACAAACGACCCTTGTATACATGAATTTTTAAAGGATTTAAATGATAACATTATAAAAATAAATATTATAACTGTAATATTATCGTTCTCAGTTTTTAATAAATTATTATAACATATATTTTAATATGAAAAGAAGAATTAATTTAGTCTGTATATACGAGGGTCGTTTAATAAGGATGGTAAAAAAGTAAGAAAAACAAAATTGAAAAAATTAATTAATTAAATTATACAATAAATAAATTTACCATACTTATCAAACGACCTTGTACATGTACATATATATATATATATATATATATATATATATATATATATTTATATATTTATATATATATATATGTATGTATGTGTGTGTGTATGT
>CP092090.1:37366067-37468567 GCA_029203775.1 Neoneuromus ignobilis
AGAGAACTATATTTTTTTATATATATTCTGAATTACTAAAATATATTTTCAATTTAAATTTATTACTTTCTATCTTTACAGTTCTTATAATAGCTTATAAAATAGAAATTTTTCGAATAATATAACACTTGCTATATAATTTAACATCTCTGATATAGGATTTATTACAGTAATAGTACAACTTTCGAAGTGCATTACATAAAACAGAAGATTTTACGTTTTCATGAAATGCTATAATTTATTTTCTATTGACTAACATTGACTTCTTTCCTTTATTTCTCTTATTACCATAAATTCAGTTTTAAATAAGTTATTTATCTGATTTTTACAAAATATTCTAACGCTATACTAAAAATACAATATACTTGTAAATATTTAAATCTTTCCTTCTATAGCTCTCAATATTTCTTTCACAAAAATAAATTATCTTAATATTTTTTTATAAAAAAATGAAATTTATATCTTTTATTTTTCAATAAGATTACATAAAATAAATAAGGAAAGCTTTTAAGTATCAGAAAAAAAGTCAAATGAAAATTTTATGTATTTTAACTCAAAAAAATCAATATCTGGTTTTGGCAGAAACAATCATTATTAAATGAATTTGGATTTACTGATCCAATTATAATTAGTTTATTATCAAACAAACAAAATAATATTTTGTTATGGTCTATATTAATAATAATTTGTTTATAAAATATGTATAAATAAATAAATAAATCTGTTTTCTATTAACAATGTATGATCATAATTTAAATATTAAAAAAGCAAATAGTAAAAATATATTTTTATTCATGAAGATATTTTTATCTTATAATAAAATGTTGTTTAAAAATATATTCAAAAAAATATCAAATGTAAAAATAAAATAAAAAAATCTGGTATTATTATTGAAGCTTAAAGATAAAAAACACACACACACATTTTTACTGAGATTTTACCGCAAAAACGAAGAGCGTCTGTTCGTCCAACATACAATATTCAATTCCGTTCAAGTGTCATCACCATAATCATCATCGGAATAATCTGTTAAATTCCATGCTTCTACAATCGGGCATCACGAAGGACCTTGATATAGGGAACTGACAATCCGCCCGGTACACCGATATAATATCTGTATCGGAGGGATGTTATGAAATGGTAGCTGTACTTAGTGGATAAACGTGGGTTGGTGTTACGCGCAAAGGGATAGGTTAAGGCAGCTCGAGGGCAAAGCTTGATGTACGAGGATGGGAAGTGAGATATGAATCAGCTCGAGCTCGCAAGAACTTGTACATTTCATTGCTTTCGTGCGCGCGCGCCCGTTTAGTTATGCACTTCACTGCTCATTGAAAAGACAAGTTTTGTAGTAGTGCATTTATATAACCATGTCAGTAGGTCAACAACATTAGTGAATATTTTCTTTATCTGATGAGGTCTACTATTTTCTAATATATAAAATATATATATATATATATATATATATATATCCAAACTGCAAGTTTGCAACAAAAGTGTAAGTAAGAAATTACAACTTAAATTTTCTATTTACGACATGAATACATGCATTAATATATATATAATTAAAGTAAAAATAAACGTATTTTCTAAAACAGACCCAGACAAAGGTACGAGTCTCGTAAATTTTGTTTAAAAAAGTAACATTAAATTATAATTATCATTTATATTTCCAAATAATAAAAAATACTTTTCATTTTAGTTTCGTATTTCATGAAAAAAATATTTACAAACTATTTATGTACTCAAAAATTGATTTTTGAAAAACATTTATACTAAAAAATAATTGTAACCAGAGATTCTTTAATTTATATATATATATATATATATATATATATATATATATATATATATATATATATATAATATGCATATATATTCATTATTTACAAAATATTAATGAATTAGTGTAGAAATTATTAACATGTTTTTGAATTAATAATTAATCTGTCACTAAAGATAATTACCAACTGTAAATGAAAACAAAATATCCTAAAGGTTTAATAAATCATCAATAACAAGTCACACACAATACTAAAATGAATAACAATTGAAATTAAAAATCCTCATCAGTAAATTAACTGTTTATTTGACCACAAAGGGTTTGTAAATAAATTACATTATATATGTAATTACATTATATATTAAAATAGTAATAAATATTTTTTTCTAAAGTCAAACTAATAACAAAATTTTATAATGGTTAACAATTAATTTATTATGAAATAAAATATGCTTCCAATTTTTTATTATCTATGATTATAGAAATTACATTTTTTTATTTCAATAAATATAGTTCTTTTATTATATAATTTACATTTTATAAAAGGTAGTTATATATTTATTCGATGTTAATTATAGACCTAGTTCTATAATTAAAATCGAAATTTAATACTAGTTTAATAGAAATTTATTACTAGTTCTATAATTTATTCGAAGTTCTTGGTAGAGTTTTTCTATTCAAGAGATATTTCTGAGGAAACATTCAACATGTTTATCTTTTATCGATTTTACTTTTTTTAGAAAAAAATCGTTAAAACATATCCTATATAACATATTGCGCCAAATATTTTTGTAATGTTTGTTAAACTTACTATTAAGTAATATTGATATGGGCAGGTTGAAATTATGGAGAACAAATTCATTTCTGATGGTAAATACAGTAGAAAGTACGTGTGAATTTTGACATCCCTAATATATTTGTTTAATAAAATGAAAAACTTTCCAATGGTAGTACTCAATTTTTAGCATAAAAAGTCCATAGAACAAAACTGGTTTAACCAACTATTTGATTTTGATATAAATTTATTCTAATCTCTTACATTTCATCCAGACAAATTTCAAATTTATTGCGTTTATCTCCTACTTCTTTTTTTCTCTTTGCATTTGCTTGTTTAACTTCATGTCATTCTATGTTGCCTCTTAGAACGCAAATATCAAACTTATTAACTATCTTCTTGATCGTTTTTCCAAATATCGTTGGACCTTTAACTTCTTATCTCTTGAAATTTTAATACCAATATTATCTTTTACTTTACTGACATGATTGTTCCTTATTTCTTTTGTTTGTTTCTTTCTTTCATAAGTTTTACAATGTTACTTATGTTACAATATTTATTTACTTTTATATTGCCTACTCAGTTTAGTCTCTCTTATTTTGCTAGTTTCGAAAAAAGTTTCTGATCCATACATCACTATTGGTCTTACTAAAGCCTTGTAGATGTCCACTTTACTTTCTAGCGTCATATGAACTGGTTTTTTTGAAAGTGGTATAAGTCCATTTTTTCATATATTGAGATATTTAAGGTTTTGCATTTGAGTTAATTTAAAAATATTGGCCAACTTTAATCAAATCGAGTGATGTTTTTTACACTATACACCTTTTAAATTTTATTATGAAATAACAACTACTAACATTATTTTACAAAATAAACGATTTTTTAGCTCCACATGGACTTATGCCACTTTCAAAAATAACATATTACAAGAAGTAAAAACAAGAGCAAATTTAAGTCCATATTTTTATAGACATAAGCTTTACTGAAATGGATTTTTATGTAAAAAAGTAATAGTTAAAATGAAGACATTTAAATACACGAATAACTAAGTTTATTAAGAGTTTATTTCAGTTATATTAAAAATATAAAAATGAAAATTACTTCGTTAAGATCTTTAAATAAAAAAAAAGATATTTTAAACTTAGTTTTCTTTTACACTTAGCATATTGAAATATTTATGGTGAATAGGTGGTATATAAGGTAATAAACTTATCATATCGTTATATTTCTCTCTTGTTATGCTCCTTGAAGTTTTATAAAGCGGTAACATATTAATTTTTCTGAGGTGTTTGGTCTTCCCTTTTTTCCAAATAAAAAAATTGTTTTAAATGGAGCATTTTCTTCCATACTAATTTTATAAAACATTTTGTGAGGTTCATTCCTTTTGAACCTCATCCAACATATTTTAAGCCAGTTTACAATTTCTCCGTCCGTATTTTTTTTCTGTTTGATATTGCCTCTTCTAGAGATTTGGTTGAGACAAAGTCTTCTCTTTTCATTTCATACAAAATGAAGCTGTTTTTTTTCGGCAAGCCTTTATTGCATCATAATAGTCTTGGGCAGTGTATAATTGATCCTTTTTCTTTAATGCTGTTTGATTTTGTCCGGTACACATGTCACTATATGCTATGATAATATCATAGGAATGGACTTATTCCACTTTCAAAAGAAATATTTGTGCGATAGCATTGTACAGCAAAACTGTTTTTGTTTATTTTATATCAAAATAGAACTCTATTGAAATTGTGATTGTAACTATAAAGAGAAGGTGTCTATAGCTCATTAAAATTACCGTTAACTTAATTTTTTTAAAAAGTGGACTTATACCACTTTCAAAAAAAAAACAGTTCATATATTAATTTTTCCAAATGATATCTCTCAAAAAGTCGAATATTTTTGATCCTTGAGTTACGTAATATTTCACTTATTCGTTGACATTTAGATCACTAATAATGATCCCAAGATATTTAAATGACAAACTATTTTGTTATCTTCTCGTATATCTCTAATTTATTGCATTTATAAAAAATCAATATATTTGTTGTTAAAATTTTCATATAAATCTAACAATTATGAAAACAATTTGAATAGTTGGCACAATTTTGGAGTATAATAATTTAAGTAATATATAATAAACAATGACTAAGAAGTAAATCCAAAAATTAAGAAAATATGAAATATATAGTACTCTATAACAATAAAACATATATAGTAAAAATAATACGAAGTTCAATTTTAAACTAACTTAAAAATATACATGTAACTGTATCCCAATTTTATTTGTGTAAATTGGCATAAAGATAAAATTTCTAGTTATTTAAGTGCTGATGCAAATTCACTTAGACTCAAATGAATCTTATATCCGAACACTTAAGACTTTATAAAACTGTTCGATAACCACGTATTATTAATTAATTCAATGGTGAGAATTTCAACATGTATGCCAGTAACGACAAAGTATTGTATTACAAAATCTTTTACAATTGTGTTCGAGTGAGTGATTAAGTTCAATTAAACCATTTTAAAAAGTTTTGCTTTATATTAATTATCATAGAATCAATCAAGCCTTAAAAGTGATAAAAATTCTAATCCAGCGTACAATAATAAATATATGAATATGAATTATATTTTAAAAACATTTAAAGTGCCTGTCATAACAAAACTACGAGGAAAGATAAATCTGATTGAATTTTACATTATTCCGCTTAAAATTTAATCGTAATGAAGTTAATATATAATTTTTACTGAAATTTTAATCGCATTAAAATATTCATATATATATATATATATATATATATATATATATATATATATATAACAATGGCAAATATATAATCGATTAAAAGAAAACTGCTGTATTATTTAATAAAAATTAAAGTTGATATACAAAAACGAAAATTATTTATGACTCAACTCAATAAATATATTATTCAACAATCTGAAATATCATAAAAACTAATTTAATTATAAAAAAATAATGAACAGTTCAAAAAAAATTTTTATACATTTCCGTTTGACTAAACTGGAATCAAATTAAAATTTATTTTACTTACTACATTTAAATAAATTTTCATAATAATACCAAAATATTTTACATTTATTTACTCTAATTATAATTTTAGTCTTTTTGAAATAAAAACTGTATTAAAAAGATAATTTAAATTTTTGTTTTAAATTCTGTGCAAATACAAATTATTGATTTATCTTTATAGCATCACATTGAACATAATTTATACATCACTGTTACGCATTAATTTGTTACATTTGTTTTAACGATGTTTTTATTTTAAATTAAATATTTGATTTTTCATTTAAGCATAAAAGAAATGTGAGCATTTTCAGTCGATATATGATTCTAAAAATAACTTTTAATCATATCAAAAGACTGCACTGTTTTCATTTAGTTCAAGCAAATTGAATGAAACATTTACAGACATATTACGATTCTATTTTTTTAGAATAGCATGATTCGTTAACATCAATCGTAATAATTTTATACCAATAGTAATAAATGATGAACATTTACGTATTTTTATTCGTTAACATTTCATATTTGCTTTATATTCACATGTTGGCTAATAAATAAATATATGAAAACTAAATATTAAAAAAATAATTAAAATAAAAAAAAATATTAATAATATTTACAGGCAAAAGTAATTATTTCCAAAGAAGAATTACTAAGCGTAATGACACACTTATGTATATATAACGAAAGAAAATAGTAACAACTAATGCCCAAAAAAAATCTTCATTACATTACAAAATAAAAATTATAATTTTTAATAACTATCACAAAAAAAAATTTTTTTTTCAAATATAAAATATATAATTTTTTTAATTGAGTATATATATGGTGGCCCAAATAATAATGTAGAGTTTATATATATATTTATTTACTATACTTTATTATCCTTCCGTCTCATTTGGGCCACCTTATATAAATATACACATATGCACATACACCTGCATTAGTAAATAAGGAATTTAAATATAATTTCTAAGAAAAAGTTACTTTTGAAAACGATAAAACCTCACACGAATTTACGGAAAACACGTCATAACTTTGGTGTAAAAAATAAATATTCTTTGAGCTACAATCAGAGACTCGAAAAATAACACATCATCGTTTTTATATTTAAATTAAATTTTCTTTTATCTTATAGTAAAATATACAGAATATGAAAACGAATCTTTTATTTACATTTCCATATTTTTAATGTATTTACTTTCAAATTTCCTATCAATTATTTATAAATGTTTCAATTTACTTTTAGACTAAAGGCATGTGTGTTTAATTTACGTAATAATTATTTAACTGTTAATATAATCAAAGATTCTATAAGCAAAATATCGATTTAAAATTATTTTTCTGCTTTTTATCTGTTTTAACTATATATATATATATATATATATATATATATATATATATATATATATATATATATATATATATATATATATATATATATAGATAAGGGGTTATTGGGTTATACGCAGTTGCGAGGCGCAAAAACGACGTTTTTTAGGAATTTTTTTACAGTATTTATTTTGCAATTACAAATTATGGTTATTAATAGATCCTACTTTCAAGAACAAAATAACATGTCGATCATAAAAATATTGAAGTGTACCGCTCCTGCAGATTTATTCGGTTTGGATTATTTGAAATCAAAAATATCAATTCTTTTATAGATTAATGCATTAAAACGAAGGAATAATAAAAATTTTCATTTTTGACTTCTTAATAAAAATCGCTCCAAATTGTTTAAAAAAATATTTCATTTTTCGCATATTCATTCGTTCAATTTATTTAGATTATGAAAATATGAGAATCAAAGCCATTTCTGAGATATCGAGATCACCGACTATGAAAACAAATTTGAGATAAACGCGTTTGAAGTTCGGAAGTAGTTTACACATAGTTATTTTTCTCAGGTGTATCTTATCGGATTTACTTCAAATTTTCAGAGAATATACTTAAATATATGTGCATTCCGAAAATGCAAAAAGAAAAAAATCGATTTTTTGAAATTTCTAATTGCGTATAACCCCTTAAATTCTTCTTATTTATGTTCTAAAAATGAAAAATATTCTTTATTAAACCCTATATAACTTTATTATTAAAAGAACTATTAATAAACATGCAAATATTTCATTTTTCGCATCATCATATTGTGTTATTTCTTTATTTATATTCAAACAACGTCAACGGATCATCAAATATATTGTTCCACTTCTTCTTCTCTCATCACAACCGATATGATAATCAAGAAGCAATATAGATGGTATTTGATATACAACATGGAAATATGATAGCAATCTATTTTTATGTTCGTCAATAATTTTATTAGTTTTTTGATACATTCACATATTACATTTTTTCTATATTAACATTATGTATATTTTTTTTAATAAATATCATATTTTCAAACATAAATTCCACATCCATACTGTCATATTCTTACATATAGATATACCAAAAAATCCATGTGTATATGTATATATATATATATATATATGTATGCATGTGTGTGTGTGTATGTATGTGAGTGTGTGTGTTTATAAATATATATATATATATATATATATATATATATATATATATATATATATATATATACACATACAAATCAGATTTCCGTAAAAGATGACAAAGAGTACAGTTGAGGTCTTTTTGTTTGTACAGCAAAACTCTTTTAATTGAATTTGTGACTTTCAGTCTAGACGGTTTATTGACGTTTTATCTTAAGTATAATATTATGTATTGTACTATGGAGGAAATTTCCTTTAAAAACCTTATACGAAACAACAAAATACAAGCGATTTTGTGCTAATGATTCCTAATGATATCAGAAAATAATAATATAATAAATTATATATATATATATATATATATATATATATATATATATATGACGAAAAGACTGCCAATGGATAAAATAAATTATTAATAAATTATTAAAATGTAAATTCGGTCACTAATTTGTTCTTGAAATGGGACTGAGATTCAATTTCATTAGAATGGAGTGGAAAATAAAGGCAATGGATTTCTCTCGAAATTAAATTTTGCGAGAGGTCTTTATTCATGTTGATGATTATATACGAATATTATTGTTATTAATTCGAATAAGATATGTAGAATTAATGTAGAAAACCTTATCGTGTTCAAGAGTGTAATTTATGTGGAATTTAAAACAAATTAACACAAGGAAAAATCGTGTTTGATTTGTGCCACACAAGCTATTGGAAGACTAAGAAAATGTACGAGTTGATCACTGCAAGAACATTAAGAAAACAGCTAAAACAAATTACAAATTATTATTTGAAACGAGAAGTAATGCTCCAAGTACAACCCGAAACCAAGTGCCAAAGTATATCGTGTAGGCCATCAGGGTCACCAATAGTAGGAAATTTGCGATTTTAGAGTCACTAATGAAACTAATGTTTATTTGTTTTTACAACTCAAAAGACGGCACTGATCGAGAATTTGAATCTGAAAGTAAAACTGTTATTGGCGAATAAAATTTAGTTGGTATGGAGCGTTTTTAATAGAGTATAGTAAGAATTAAACAGATTATCGAGAGCTAGGAAGCTGACATTTGTTGTATAGAAAAATACTTCCTTATAAAATCATTACTTTGCACGAATTTTTAACAAAAAAACAACAGATATTCGTCATCCATCATGCATCATACCCACCAGATATATCATTGTTAATTATTTTCTTTTCTAAAAAATGAAATTTTTGATGAAAGAAATATTGTGTTGTATAATGTTGTTAAAATTAAAGAAGCCGCCATAATAAAAAGATCATCGAGGATAAACTAAAAACAGATATATTAAAAATCAATCATTTGTTATTTAAGCATCTTACAATTATATTCATGCAAAAAGATATGTTTTTAAAAAATATTTGAATTTTTGTTAAAATATAATAGTTTTTTATTCAAAAATTTTAGTACCATTTCAAACACGATATAAAAGCGCGCGCACTCATGCGCACACGTACGTATAAATACACATACATACACAAGCACACACACAACACAAACACTCATTCACAGTGGCACAAATTAAACTGAAGGATGTAATATGTTAATATGTGTCTAAACCTTCAATCTCATTTGGGTCTCTCTTTCTCTCTCTCGCTATATATATATATATATATATATATATATATATATATATATATATATATATATATATATATATATATATAATCATGAAAGAAAGAAACCTATATTAAAAGATTATTTAATTTTCTAAGACTTCATTTAAATAAAAATAAAATGTGTATAAAAAGTAACGCAGTGCTTAAAAGAATATCAAACTTAAAACATCCAACTGAAAATAAGGTATAATGTAAATTAGATTTTAATTTGTTCAAAAAATTAAAATTATGTTAATCCTCTTATAAACCTATATATCATCATCATCATCATTTACAACAACAACTCGCAATTTACTGCTGGATGAATGTCTTTCTTAAAAATTTCCACTCAGACTGTTCTAACGCTTTCTTCACACAGTCTACTTTGTCGATATTTCTTGTATCTCGGTCCTTTCTATCCATTAGTCTCTTTCGGTGTCTTTTTATGTATATTTATATAAGTTTTCAATCAATACTTCCCCTTGTATATCGATGATCCTCTATTTTTGCTATATGATCGAATCATTTCAATTTCAATCTTTACTTTTTCCATAATATCCGTAACTTTAGTTTTTTCTCCGATTCATTTATTTCTTTTCATACCTTTTTGCATTATTATTAACAAACATCTTTCAATTATTGTTTTGGATATCAGGAGTAGCTGAAAAATTCTTGGATTAAAAACCCATGTTTAACTTCCATAGATGACAAAAAGAATAGGAAGTATTCATCAGAAACTTCTTTTTTAAATATGTAAGAATATCTCAATTCATAATATGTGAATTTCTTCCAAAATGACATCATTTTATTTTTACTCTCCTGTTTACTTCATCCATAAATGTCTCTTTAGTGTTAGTAAGTTGTTCCAAATATATATATATATATATATATATATATATATATATATATATATATATATATATATATATATATATATATATATATATATATATATATATATATATATATATATATATATATATATATATTATATATATATATATATATATATATATATATATATATATATATATACGATGGTCGTTTGATAAGTATGGTAATTTATTTAGTGTTTAATTTAATTAAATTTTACAATTTAGTTTTTCTTACTTTTTTACCATATTTATCAAACGATCCTCGTATATATATATATATATATATATATATATAAATTTCTTCTATTTTTCTTTCTCTTAGTTCAATTCCTCCTAAATTTGAAAATTCATTTAAATGTTCCTTATTCAATTTTTCTATTTTTTCAGAGATCTGATCTTGTCGAGAAAATAATAATACCAGCATATTTTAAGTGACTTTTTTACATATTTTAATTTTTTTGAATTCTCAGTTTACTCTCTTGAATACTATTCGAACACAGATGTAAATTGTTGTAGAAATATTGCATCGCTACATCTCATTCCCTCTGTAATTTTAAATTTTTCTGTTTTTTGTGTATTTGTATAGAGGATGTTGCATTTGTATAAATATTTCCTAAAAGTTCAATATATACTTCTTCAATTTCTTGATTCTTTAATTTATTCAATATCACTGACATATTGATTGAGTTGAAGGCTTCTTTATAGTGTATATATATATATATATATATAACCACAATGTTATTGATGTAATTACAATCCAATTTATAAAAGCTATTATTATAACAATATTTAAATGTTTAATGTTCCTATAGGATATTTAAATATTTTTCTGTAAAAATTAAAAGAGAAATATGCTTTATGAAATCGTAAAATATTTAACACTTCAATAAAATTGAGGTAAGACAATTTCAACTCTTCATACGTGTAGAAAACATGTTTCAATTGCGAATGTAACCTCAAACGAAAACAATAATTTTATCGGGAACATAATTTTAATTAAGGCACATCTCAAAACGTATTAAATTTCAAATAAAATATTAATGAGTAAAATCATAATTTGTTCACTGACGATAAGTTTCGTGCCCTACATATTACACTTGGATTTCATATATTAGAGTTACTTCAGGAAAGTGTAATAACAATTTCAAAGATGTTTCTTGATTAAATACCACCAGCAGTCGCACTGCTAATGAAAGTCTACCGGATAACTTACAAATTATATTTTCTTACTCTATAAAATATACGTTACACGTGAATTGGACGAATAATCTTAGATATGCTTGAATGAACTTATTTAATACAAAGAAAACTTTTCTGTTTTTGTAAATTATAATAAGATAATTTATATAAACGAAAAATTTAACACGAAAGAGTTTTATTAATGCTATCTATAACTTTTTATCAGTTTCTCAATACAGGATAATAACTATAATTAAATATAATATAAAATTTGAAAATATAAAAAGATGTTTTATTAATAAATCATCAATACATTTTAGCTTGTCATCTATTTATAAATAATTTATATTTTAATTTCACTAAACACTTAAATATAAATATATTAAATCAAATAATTCTTTAATTATCCTTTTTATGAGACTTAAGATATTTGTAAAAAAAATCTAAAAAATAACATTTGTATCATTACTAAAAAATTAAACAAATTTTATAAAAGAAAAACGATAAAACTTTTTCTCAAAATTGTACTTAATTTTCAATGGCTAATATATAATATTAACAAACTTTGTAATTCGCTGAAGTTAGGATAACTTTTTGTAACAAAGACTTTCATGTAATACTCAACAAAAACATTGAGACTTACAACAATGGTGCTTAGAAATTTCATTGTATGGCCACGTATTTACAAAAACATAATCCATTTATTTCAATGTAATTCTGATAGTAAAATGGAAGCTTGTCGATTCGCATTTAGTTAGTGAACAACTTTCATTAGAATAAATCGATTATTATATAAAAAAAATAGATAAGTTATGACTATTCTAAGCATTTTCTTATTTTCTCTCTTTTTTAAACATTTTTTTCATATATTAACATTAAGTTTAAACATTTATTAATAAATTAAAAATGTTAATAATGATTACTGAAAATAAATGATACATGAAGAATAATTTTAAATTTATACAGTTTAACAAATACTCATATTTTTTTATAAACAACTACAATTGAACAATAACTTATTGTTTTGTATATATTTTAATTAATATTTAAAATTTATGGGAAGTATTATTTACTAATTATTAATTATTCTTAAAGCAATATTTAAATTTATTATTTTTTAACAATATTTTTTATTTAAAAGATATAATTTGTTATTAAATCCTGAAGTGATTTTTTTTAGATTCAATAAAAATAAATAACTATTTTAAAATCTATAATTTATTAACATTTTTTAAAAACACGATTTTACTCTTCTTTAAATAAAATAAAAAAATTAAATTAAATTAAATAAATAAATTATTTATTTAAATATTTTACTCTTATACAATAATTTTATTTCAATGTAAATATAAAAACAAATAAAAAGTCTAGTTATTTTAATTTATTACACTTTTCAATTGCAGACTTAATAATTTTTTTACAAACTATTTATTTGGCTCTTAAAAAGTTTGTTTTTATTATCTCAAACTAAAAACTTTTTCAGTTTAAGTTTTTATGAACAGTTTTTATGTTTGACATAATCGATTGTAATTTTATGAACAAAAAACTAATATAATGCTATGCATTCATACTATTTTTTTATAAAAATTCTTTTATAGATTACTATCTAATTCATTCATTTATATATATATATATATATAATTTTTATCACTATTATTCTATCTAGAGTTGAAAAAGAGCTCTCAAAAACGTTCTACTTCCAGAGATTCAATATTTTTTTTCAATTCTATATCGACAATTCTTACTATATTTCTTCTTCATTTATTTATAGGTGTATTTTAGAGATTTTCATCCTTGAATTCCCAATAAATGATTTATTTGATTATTGGTAATCTTTTCTTCTAGCTTTGTTACAGACTAATTCTATTAAATATATTTTATTATCATTATAATAACTATTAACTATGTGTTTTTTTAATGCACTGATTTCACTTTCTACCTCCATACTTTATTCCTGAAAATCATCTACCTATAATTTTTGTATTATCTGGAACAGCTGAATTATTCTACTATTTAACACCGATGTTTGATTTTCGTAAATCAAAATAAATAAGATGTATTAATCAAAAACTATTTTCTGCATACATAAAAAAATATTTAAGATCTTTAACCCTTTAACTGTTTATGTCGAGTATACTCGTCAGAGCGAAACGAAAATTTTTCGCATAATGTCGAGTATACTCGTCGTGAAGATAAAAAAAATCGCATTCGTATTATTATTAAACGAATCATCTGTCATTTTTTCCCTGAAAAAGGGCAAATAAAGATCTTTTAAAAAATGTACATTTTAGAATATTCGTTAGTCTGGCAACCTTATTTATTTTAATACACAATAGCTTGTATTAAGCTGAAATAACAAATTCTGGGGAAGTACCGTTACAAACGATTTTTTTTATCAATGAAATAAATTTTGTTTGTTAACAACGAATAAAAATATATATTTTCTAAAAAACCAACACGCAACTTTTGATTTTTAATCATAATTGCCTACTTTTATAGGCAGAAACATTTTACTCTGTTTATGTCGAGTATACTCGTCTTCGCTGGAAAATAATTAAGCAGGCAGAAAAAGTTTTTCGAAACAAAATTAAACAGTTAAAGGGTTAATAACATGAGTAATAAATTTCTTCCATATTGATATCAGTCTCTTTTTATTTTTCTTTTAATTTCTTATATTTTTATGTTAATAAACTATTGTAAATATACAAAAATTTTTAACATCTATTTCTACTCATTTTAATTCGATTTTACTTTAATCTACAAATTTAAAATACATTTATTTGTTAACTGTGATTTATTATATGATAATTTAGTGACTTCACTTACCTAATTTTACTAATTTTCTTTTAAGTTTATGTAGACTCTTTGTGAAAATAATAATTTAAAGAATTTGTAGCTAAGTAATTTTCCATTTACTTTTATTCCTTCTAATTCTCTATATATCGTTGATTATGTTATATATATATATGTGTGTGTGTGTGTGTGTGTGTGTGTATGTGAAATTTGAATACTGAATGAAAAAATAAAGCAAAAACTTTTGACGTTCCAGTAAAAAATTGAAAGAATAATGTTTAAAATTTCTACATATGATTAGAAAATTTGTAAATGGATATAAGAAAAAATAAAAATAACTGATATAATAGACTAAATAAAATCGATAAATTAGATGTAGATAGAATACATAGCAAGAAAGAAAACAACAAATGGACAAAAATCATTATGGAATGGTAAAAAAGAGACAAAAAGTATCAAAGAAAAATCTTATCAAAGATGGAGAAATTAAATTTTAAAGTATAATGGAAATGAAGGTAAAATGAAATTAAATTAGATGCGGACAGAAAACAACAAAGAATTTTTGGATAATACTTAAAAAGAATCAATGACATTCTAATGACTCTTCGATAGCAGTAGGTTTTTATAATTACTAACTTCTATGGTGATGATGTATATGTATATGTGTGTGTGTGTGTGTGTGTGTGTATGTATATATATATATATATACATATATACATATATATATATATATATATATACATATATATATATATATTATATATATATATATATATATATATTATAATAATATATTTAATTATTACAACTCATTTAACTAATAATATAAAAAAATATATTAAACAAACCCTAAAAATAATACACTATTTTTTTAATTAACTTTTATATAAAGATCAACGATATATTTTGAAAAATAACGGTATAGCCATTTTAATTATTATAAATTAGACCGTTAACATAAAACTATATACAAAATTGTGTTGAAAAAATTCAAAATAGGTATTCTAGCTACAACATGTTTAGTACTCTTCTACATAAAATATAATAATAAAAATTAAATGTTTTTCAAACACGACAGAATTATTGGATATTAAATCGAACATTGAAATAATAATGTTCTGTTTTTTTTTGTTTGATAGAACTGAAACAATATTCTATCAAATTTTTCATACAACAGTTTTACATACATTTTTATATAAATATTTTAAATAACACGATATAATTTTATTAGTATGTTAACATTTCGTAAAAATCATTTCAAAACACAAATGATTCAGTATGAATTAAAAAAAGGTTTTTGATTGAAAATAAGAATTTTATTTAAAGAAGAATAAAATGTGAATGAATAATTGCAATAAAATTTATTAGTAAAACTAAGAGTAAAAAGAAAATAATCATTATTATAGTTAAGATAACTTGTAGTAGGTATCTAAATAATACACCTAATCTTATTACGATCTAATTTTCACTATAAAATAAAACACTATATTCGAAGTTTGATTTAATTTACCTAAATTAGTACCAAATAACTTTCATTTATTTCTTAAAATAAAAATGCTATTCGATTTACAAAATATTATGAATTTGAATGATAAAAAGAGAAAATAATTAAATAAGCTAAAATAATAATACATCAAGAGATCAAAATAATAATAATAGGGATATCAGATATATCAGAGCATAAACCAAAAATTAACTGTTTTAAAAGATTTTACAATAAATCTATGTACAAAAATTAATACAGTTTCATTTAATTGTTTAAAAATATCAAATTTTAATAATTAACTATTCGTATTAAATTTTTATAAAAGGTTTTAAAATCGAAATATATATTTTAATTTCTTTTAGTGTTTTTATTATTATATAATATAGAGTTACTCAAATGAAACTGAAAGATTTAGGAAAACATTTACTTTCTTACTATCGTTTAATTTTATTTGTACCACCATATAAGTCTTCTTATTTTAAAATTAGTACAGAAGTAATATTAAATATACATCACAAATATTTTAAAGTAAATAAAAAATATTGAACGTAGTTGTAATACGAAAAGAATAAATTATATATATATATATATATATATATATATATATATATATACATAAGTATATCATATTTTTCAATGAATATTCTATCACAGTTATAAAAGAGAAAAGTAACAATTATATACAATCCTTCAATACAGATTTAATCATTCTTGACGAATACATTAAAATTCTCATATCATGCGAGTAATTTTCTTCTCGAATAAATTATTCAATGAGTTAATTTTCGGTCAAAGATGGAATAGATAAAGAGAAATGAAATATCTGGAGATAAGATTTTATAAACGTTATTAAAGCGCGAATTATCAAAGCTTCTACAAATTTTATATTCTTTTGCGAAAGTATTCTAATTTAGGATCAAAAACATGCAATTCGTTGAACTGAAGTAATGTGTAAATTTAAGAAGTTTCTCTTTATTTTGAACTTTGTGAGGAACATTTACATAAATTATTTGATATATCTTAAACTTTTAACAGATTTCATTCAGTTTGCATAATAAATGTAGATAAAATAATATTAAGATTTAAGGTTTTTTTAAAATTATTTATTTAATAATACACACATATACGAATGTATGTATGCAATAATACAAACGTTTCATTTAGAAAAAATCTCTGCAAATAAATTAAAAGATCGAAATATAAAAACATATGTATAAAAAAGTAAATACAGAATAACGAGTTATTTTTTATTTTACAATTTAAGTATTATACGTATTTAATTTCAGGAAACAATTTTAAAAATTCTGAACTAATGGAAATATAATTATATTTTACACGTATTCTAGCAATTATTTATTGTTAAATAATACATTCATATAAAATAAAAAATCTACAATAATTACTACAAATTATTATAATATATAAAATATATTAGCAATATAATTTCATTCTACAAATTGCTTTAAAATGTATGTTTTATTGAAAAATTAATATTTATTAAAATACAACTATATGAGATCATTATCATATTGAAGTAATATATAGAATGGTTCAAATAAGACTAAAGTAAAGAATTGAAAATAATAGTCAGTAAGTAAAGTTATATCTAAATGTTTAAATTCCATTTGGGTCACCCTATATATATATATATATATATATATATATATATATATATATATATATTTATATATTAGATTTTAATGCCAAGTTAATTCAGCAACGCCAAATAAGACAAAGATAAACAGAAATATACCTGTTAAGAATAACACACAAAGACAATTGTCTAGTGTATTACAAAGAAAAAAAATGGGCATAATGGTAAAGGTGATAATTTTAAAATGAAAAATGAACAGTTATGTAACAAAAAGGAAATATCATCGATAGACAAGAGAAATTATTAATTGGGAGCATAGATATATAAAAATACCCAGGTTAAGACCCTTGAATAAATGTAATGAGAAATACGTATTCAAATGACCTGGATTAGAAAAAAATTGAATAAGGTCAATTGGAAAATTTTAGAAAAGTTAGAGTAAATATTTTAAACATTTCGATAAAGAAAATTCACAATTTTGTTACAGAAATAATTATTATTATTGAGTTATTACGATTACATGATAAGACCCTCGATGAATTAGTTATAAGAAAGAGATATTAACTCGTTCGCTACCAGTGCTTCAGGAGAAAACCCGCCACCACAGCCCAGACGTTTCACAATCCGTCACAGATCCGACACACATTTGTGACGCTGGGCTGAGGTAAGAAAATCGAGTCGTCACACATGTGTGACACTGGTAGCGAACGAGTTAATATTCTAAAGGTTTCTATATTTAAATATTAAACACTAAAGTTTATATGTCATTTAATCTATCTATTTTAAACTAAGAAAGATTGATAAAAGTTAGAAATACGCTAAAAATGTAAAAAAATGCGAAATATAATTCATCGGCCTTTCACTGATTAATGTAAAATGGGTTAAAAGCAATCCAAACAGCAATTAACGTTAGAAAAGGATTAAAAATAACGGAAGAAACATACCTATATATATATATATATATATATATATATATATATATATATATATATATATATATATATATATATACATATATATATATATATATATATATATATATATATGTATATATACAAGTACTTCATCTATATATAAGAACGCACGTCCTTAAATAATTTTTTCTGCTGCGTAATATTCTCTTTTATTAAATTTTAAAGTCACATAGCAACGATAAAAAAATAATTCTGAATTCCTAGACTGTAATTTATTCTAAAGTTTGTAAATATAAAAGTAAACAAAGTTACTTTGCAGAATTAAAAACAATTTAACTGTTGATAATTTTTCCTTTTTGCTATTGCAATTTTATAAGTAAATTATTACTCCCATAAAAAAACGTTTTGTAAAAAAGTTATAAAAACTTGATTAATTTTCATAATATTCAACAGTAAGGAAATGAAAATAATTATCTCTATCTTTAATCTTGAATTTTCAAATATAATGATTTTGTCAGTAATAAGTGTTTATATATATATATATATATATATATATATATATATATATATATATATATATTATATAAAGAAAATAAAAAAAAAAAGTTTATTAACCAGTTGCGCTGGCAATTAATTAGCACGCACGCGTGGAAAATTCGTCCAAAACAATTTGCAGCGAGTTGGTATTTGAAATCATTTTTTTATAAAGTTTTAGACTCACACACACATTAACATTAAAGTAAAACTCTTAAATTGATTAACAAGTTTATTAATAATTTTCGAAAAGGAGTATTTCTTAGGTTTTGGTACGTTTGTTATAGAATAGATGTATTAAAAAATTCCATATCCATTAGATAAAAAAATATTTTTCTGTAACTTTTTGCAAATTTTCTCGTTAAAGGAAAAAAAGAAAAATAGCTATCTTGCAGGTTTACTCCACCCATACCATCATTGTAATCTAAAACTATATTAGGTTTTGTAATGTTTCCATTTTGGTCTGTATAATTTTTACATTTTTTTCTTTTTTGTTACAATCATTTCTGCTTTGGAATGTTTTGAAGAAAATAAATACATATCTTTTTTGTCCTTCCATTTTACAGCTAATATACCATTATAAGATCTTAAAAGAACTTAAAATGTTTTTAATTTTGTCGCTGCGAGTTCTTTTAGCATATTCATACTATTAGATCTGACTGTTCCGATAGTATTAATTTTTTGCAAATGTAATTTCCGACACAGTTTTGATGACGAATATCAGTTATCCAAAAAGAGGGTGTGTACAAAATCAACTAAAGGTCTACATAAATCCAGTACAACATTTTCTGATGCGCTATCATCAGAATAAAATAATTCTTTGATAAAATAGTATTTTATAATAATAAAAAAATATATTATGTTTTGTAGTTACTCGATTATTATTCAATGAAAATATGTAAAATTGATAAAGTTCTACAAAAAAGCACTCGTATGCCTTCAAAACAGAAGTGTGACACTTACTAACTGAACTCCGATGCTATTTTAACTTAGCAAAAATCGCACGACGTGCTATGTACGTCTTATCGACATTTGGTACAGATAGCAGTTGACGTTCGTAGCACGTCATTCCAGCGCAAGTGGTTAAACACATTTCCAAGACATGATTATCTGAGATATATTTAGTTTAGAGGTATATTTAGTTAACTATCATGAATTAGCTAACATTCTATAGTCTTTTAAAAGGGCATTATTCAGTTACAATATATATATATATATATATATATATATATATATATATAAACGCACACACGATTTTATTATACTTTCATATATTGTCATTTTCCTAATCTTTTTTAATCTATTGCTGGATAAAAGCCTGTTCCAACACTACCTTTTCTGTTTCATTCTAAACGGACATTTTTTTTATCCCATTTAGTGTTTTTTTTTTAATCTTTTAATAGTTCTAGGATTCCAATTATTAATTTTTATTGTACATCAGTGATTTTCTTTTTCTACTGCATTATTGGTCCATTTTCACTATTATTTTAACGTTCTGTTTTTTTTCAAACACATTCATTTCTTTTCTTAACTTTACTTATTATTTTAATCATACATATTTTCATGCTTCTCTGTGTTGTCTAATATCTTTATATCATTCTAGAATTTAAAACAGACGTTTTACTATTTGAAATAAGAACAATTTGGATGCAATTATTAAAAACTGTTTTCTTCATAAGTAAATAAATACTTTATTTTGTAATATAAAAAGTTTTAGTAAATTAACAGAATCGCATTTTATTCTCCTATTAAGTTCATCTTCAACTGTTCCTCTTGTAATCATAAACTTTCCCAAATAAATTTACACTTTTTAATCTTCTATTTTCATGACATGTAATTAAATTTCCTTGTAATCTATATTCATTTTATTTTTTTATATTTTATCATGAGACTAATGGTTTGATTTATTTTGTTTATTATTTTTTTCTTTATAATAAAGTCGTCATTAAATTTTACGTTACTAAATATCTCTCCTATATAAATATATATATATATATATATATATATATATATATGTATGTATGTATGTATACAATATGTATATATCATATTTCCTTTTAAAATATTAATAGCTTTTTAAGTTTAACACAAATGAATTTTTGGCTCCAACACCACAATAGTTATAAAATGTTAAATTATCACTTATTGCTCACTTTTTGTTTAAAACAATAGTCTGCGCAAAAAAAGGTTTTGATGATGATGGCATCGCCATCGAAATGCGTATCAGCCGACTATTGTTATAAACAAAAAGTGAACAATAAGTGATTATTGAACACTTCATAACTATTGTGGTGTTTGGGATAAAAATTCTTTTTGTTAAATTGAATCCGTCATAGTTCTAAAACAAACAATAGTTTTTTAAGTATTTTAATTTTTTACGGTTTAAAGGGAATTATAAAATGTATTTTCAAAAATACCTAAATTTGAATTTTAAATCATTACATTTATTAAAAACAATGTTATTTTGTGATACAATATTAATTTTTCATATATTAAGTAACAAACTGGCTTAAAAACGACTTTATTAATTAAGAAGATAAAACTTGTAAAATTTTAATTTTAATAAATAATTTATTTTTGACTACAAATTTTTCGTATGTATATGTTGAGATATTGCAATGAATTTCACATAAAATATTTATTAATTTACAACAATAATTTATATATAATACCTCTACATAAAATTTTATATTTTTTATATAACTCTCAATGAAAAAATATTTTATGATTATACAAATATCATAGTAATATGTATATGAATTGTGTAAATTAAAATATAACTTCAAAATAAACTCAGAAAACTATAATCTTATGAAAAAATAAAATACATTTTTATATCTTACATAGTGTAATACTTACTTTAAAGTATAAAAAATTCTTTCAATAAAACATTATCTTTCAATTTCTTTTCTAATGTAAAAAAACATTTATTTTAACGATACTAATAAAATGAAATTAGTTTTTTTACTTGCTATACATAGGAATAAATTTTCATAGAATAAGAAATGTAAAAATGCTTATAGAAGAAATAAAGAAAGTTTTTATAGAAATAAAAATATTAATAACAAGAGCACTTCTGTATTTAATACAAATTCCACAAAGCTTTAAAAGATTTTTTTAAATAAACGAAATACCACGTTCAATAAAACTTTAAGATCGATTGAAATATACTTCAAGTTAAACTAACCGGAGAAGTTACTTTATGTATCCAATATAAATTAGTACGAGTGTTCTTTCTTTAATAAACTATTTTTGTAAAAGTCTAATGTTTTCATTGAATGTTATATACAGAGTTTTTTTTAAATTAAATTACTTTGATCGTTTTAGTAAATATAACGAACTATTTTTGTATTTATAATTATTATTTACGTGTATGATATTTTTTTTGAAAAATACATATAAATTTTTGATTTCCATACTACAAAATTAAATCAGTTTCCACTCAATAAATACACGGTTGTATACAATTTTCATAAAATCGAGAATTTAATTTAAAACAAATAATAACATGAACTCTGTTGAATATATTTATTTTATTTACTTCTCATTGTTTACGTTACTGAAAATACAAACAAATTTATTCAAACGTAGTCCTAAGTGTTTTTTATAAATACACAAATTTAATTAAATTATTCGGATGCATATTTTATGATATAAAATTAAATATTTTTTTAGAAAATATATTCTTCCATATATAATGCACAAATATGTATCGTTCATTTTTAATGAAGAATTATTTATTTAGTTATGACAATACATTTAAATCCAGTATATAGTTATACAACCTTTCAATATTTATAATAATAATATATTAGTTACATTAATAATAGTATTTTAATATTCATTATATTATTAATTCAACATAATATTACAGTGAAATAAAATTTAAAATGCATATGGTACTTTAGAGAAAATTTCTGAATTCATATACATATATATTATATTATTTATACTCATGTATTAATTTCTATGATAGCATATTTAATGCAGTATAAAAGTCTCTATATGTAAATATATATATATATATTAAAACATATTGAGAGCACTACAGAAAGAAAAAAATGAGTAAGCTTTTAAACCTTTGTTGATTGTTGGAACACAACAGCATACAAATGTGTGACATCATATGATGAACTAAATACCTTACTAACATAAGAGTGAGTTTAATCAATTATCTCAAAACATCTCTCACAAAAGCTTGTAATAATTCATGCATTTTGCACATACTGATACATCTAGTCGTTAGAAGAGCTGACAGAAACTATGCAATAATATTTTATTTATGAAAACTGATGATATATTATTAACTTATTTTTTTAAATAATGTATAAATAACAAATTTAATATGGATATTATAAAATATCAAACTATCATCAATATTTAATAATATTTCTACCTGTAGTTTAATTAGTTTATAATGAACGATTGTATTGGTTTCTGAAACCATTTCAATTATATTGTATCAAATAATAATAAAATAATTTGTATTATTAAATATGGTACACACAATGTATGTATGTATGTGTGTGTGTAAATATATATATACACGTATAAAACATTTTCAGATCAAAGAAAAATCAAATTAAAAGTAATAAAAATTGAAGAAGATAAAAACTATGTATATCTAGGATATCTTAATAACACTAATAAAATATTTATAGGTAGAGTGAACAGAAAAATAAAAATAGGATAATGTCAAGTCAGAAAAGTTAAATCAGTTCTTATATTATGAAGTTGAATATTTCTATATATATAAAAAAAAATTTTTGAACGTCATATTTAGTATTTAATAAAATGTAATAATGCTACTTTATACATAAACTGGCATTAGAAAAAGAAATTGAACTTTTGATATAAATAAAAATTATGTTTATTTTTAGAAAAGTCATTTATTTCATTCAAAATTCATTCTTTTCCCATGAGTACAGAATTAAATATGATTAACTAATGACTGTTTCAATTTATATAACTATTTGAAATCAATTCCTTAGTAACTACGGCTTGAATGTCCATAAAATATTATAACATCTTGTATTTGCAAAATTTAAGTTTTCCAAAGAAAAACTATTCATATAGAGCTAAATCAGATATAAACAGCGAATATTAAAACGTGTATATTTGTTTTTGTCCAAAAATTCGCATCAGTGACTAAGTTATAAACTTGTGGATTATTGTATAAGAAATTCCAATTACCTCTCTCTATCGATATTCAGATCGTATCTGTATAGTATTAAAATACTAAAAAAATATCCACCAACTCTCCGAACATCTGGAACAAAATCTCAATAAATGATACCTTTAGAATTATAGAGATAGATAAACATTCCTGTTCATGATTTCTGAAAACGTATTTTTTTTTGTTTTGGTGAGTTAAAGAACTGCCATTCATTGTTGGCGCTTAATTTCAACGTCATATTTAAAATATAATATTTTATCGTTAATTATAATTTATTATAAGAATTTAGAATTATTTTTGAATATTTCAATAAAATCTTTAGAATGTTCAATACAAAATATTTCTTGATCCTCTAGTAATTAATATGGAACAAATCAAAAACAAATTTTCTTTTATTCAAATTGTTAATTAAAATATATCAAAAAGTATCATTATTAACGTTAAAATATTCTTCCAACATTCTAAATCACATTTAATAATTTTATATATTTTTTCATTAAATTCTTCAATAATTACAGTTTTCATACGGACAAGTTTTAGATCATCATTCGAATCTCCCTTAACATCTTAGAATAGTTTTTACTGCATGTATATTTATTTAATGAATAAAGAATTCATTAAATAAATATACATCATCTCACACTTCTTGTAGAAATTCGAATGTTTCGATATTTTTTTTACTAAGTTTAAAACAAAATTGTATGTTCGTGGTTCTACTGGATTTACGTGATAAGGTATTAAAATATAGTGTTATATTCACTGCCATTGCTCAGAAAGTATTTTGGAAAATATCATCTAAAATTTAATAATTTGTGGAAGAGTTATGACAAATTATTTGTTCCAAGTGATAGCACAAATGCAATATTAGAGAAATCTTATTATTTGCTCTTTATATTTTTGGATGTTTTCAATTAAGTTGAGTATAAAAAAATATTTTTATATAATATGCTTTTAATTTCCTTGTGAAATTTGAATTTTTCTAATAATAAAACTATTTGTTTACAAAACAATTAGAAAAAATTACGATATTTTGTTAATAAAAAAATAATAAATATTTTATTAAAAACACAAATTTAAATAACCTTCATATCAATATCTATTTATTAATATACTTTAGCAAATTTCCGTTAAATATTATCAATTTGAAAAGTTTATTAAATTACAATTAAAAAAAAATAAAATATATATATATATATATATATATATATATATATATATATATATCGTATATATAATAAATTATTGAAAATTTCTGTTTGCTCAGTACGCAATTATTTTAATCACGTAGAAAAGTATTTTAATGAAAAATATGACTCGTTCTCTTTACCATTATCTTTTATCATTGATGCTTTTCAACATATATTGAAACAAATGCTTTGACATTAATATTCACCAAGGAATAGTGAGGGAAATATCTGTCGATAAGGTTCATTTACAGGATTGTATACTTTAAGAATATTAACAAGGAAAGAATGCTGTATAAATAGATAAAATTTTGTTAAAACTTTTGGAACCGAATACAATATCTAAAAGAACATACAGAAAATTAAAGAAAGGAGACTTTAACGTTAAATAATAACTAATATCTGGGAGACCTCTGTAATCGATATTGATATTCTTAACAATAATTTAAAAGAAGACTCATTTTTATCTACATCATAAATATAAATATATATATATATATATATATATATATATATATATATATATATGTAAGTATTCAAGATAGATAAAACATAAATTGACTGCTAAGAACAGGCATTTTATAACCAGTTACTAGTCTCTACTCTTACGCAATAAAAATTAACCATTTTTGGAACATCTCGTAACTAGAGATGAAAATTGGATTACATATGACATTGTAGTGAGGAAAAGATCATACTGCCAAGCTGAACAACCCACTTCATCAACATCTAAACAGTGTTTGAGTGTACAAAACAGAATGTCTCTGTGGTGGGATATGACAAGATCAATTTATTATGGACTTCTTAATCCTGAAAAATATTATTAATAATAGGACAATCCGAACAATGAATTTAAAAAAGTGTCTGGCTTTTATTAACAAGTTATTTGTAGCATGACAACGCAAGATCACTTATTTCTTTAACAACTTAGAAAAAATAGCGAAACTTAATTAGGAAGTTCTAAAATACCCTATTCTCTAAGACACAGAATCTTTTCATTACCATTCATTTTTGTCTCTACAATTTTTTCAGTTTCTGTTTTTCTTTTTTAGAGTTTTTGACTTCTAAGTAAAAGGATTTTTTCAAAGAGATATTCAAAAGATTCCATTTAGCTAAAAATATATTGTTAATAATAATGAAAATATCTGTGTTAATTAAATATTAAGAAACAGAAAAAAAGTTTAATAAATTTTAAAAACGGACAGACCTTTCGATAGACTATATATATATATATATATATAAATTAGAACAATCGTTTTTAATACATAATCAATATAATTATTTATTTCTCTAACTTTTTCATAGATAGCATATTTAACGTCAAAAATTGTAAAAATTTATCTATTCTATTAACAGTAGCCAGAGTGATAAAATATCATGATAAGTATACTCAAACTATCGGGTAAAAACAATAATTAGTGAGATAATTTGTATCTACTACAGACGTTAATTACTTTTTGTACTGTATAGTAGTTAATGAAACAATTTAAATGCAGTAAAGAATTTTATAGGTTTTAGAAACCTAAAATACACAAACAAATTTCGAGTTTTACTAAAGCATATATATATATATATATATATATATATATATATATATATATATATATATATATATATTCATATATATATATATATATATATATATATATATATATATATATATAAACGTGCTCTGTATACACACATTCATTATAAGTACAAGAAAATAACTATAAAATACTTGATTATTTTTATAAATATTTTATTACAAAAAATAAACAAATCAATTATATTTTCTTTCAAATATTATCTGGTCCTTTACACAAATCTGAGAAATATTCTCAATATTGAACTTATTTTTATTCACTCAATCACTCATATTGCAATCTAATTTTAATATAAAAAAATATTTCCTTTTTTTCACAAAAAATAATAATCGCATAGTGGCAAATAAACATATAAGGTTATTATTAACTATTCTTAATGTATTTGCAAGTCAAAAGCTATTTTACTAAAAATAATTTGTATACAAATTATTTAAATGTAAAAGTACTTAATATATTTAAATAATTCATTTTTTCTTTCTTTATATCAAATTTGCCATTGTTTAATTTGTATTTTATCCATTTTTAAATAAAGATATTTTTGTATCATTTAAAAACATATGTATTGAAGTTTTAAAATTTTTCTATAAGAATTTTATAATAAACATCAAATAATCCAAAATTTTTGTCAGGTTTCATTTTAAATTACAATTAAATTTTTATTAGCCATCACTGCGTTAAAAACTACTATTTATTTTCTTTGTATTATAATTTACTAAAAATATTTCTATTTTTTTTATTCCATCCTCTATTTTATAATTTTGTACAATTGTTGTATCCTGACATTTCATACACAAAACGTTAAATTATTTAACGAATATAAATGTAATATTCAGAGAAAAAAATTATATTCAGATTGCGTTTTAATTTAATTTACACATTTGATTTATATATATATATATATATATATATATATATATATATATTATAAAGTACATTTGTATAAAAAGAAATTAAAGAAGCCATACATTAAATGCTTGGTAAATATTTATAGAAATGCTACATACTTTGTACATGAAAAAACAGAAAGTTTAAAATACGAAACGAGTGAGAAAAAGCTATGTGATAACATCAAAACTATTTACACAGGAATTAAATAAAGTATTTAAAACATTGAACTGAAAATCTGAAAGAATAAAATTAAATGGAGAGAAGTTCAGTCATTTAAGATTTTCTTACGAAATTATTTATTTTTTAATAAGTTCAGATGAATTAGAAAATAATTAAAGAATTGGATAAAAAAAGGCAAAAAACATGATTTTATGATGAACCTCAAGAAGATAGACGTAATATTCAATAAATTTTTAGATCAAAGAAGAATCGAACTAAAAAATAGAAATAGAGGTTGAAAACTATGTACACCTGAAACAATTCATTAACATTAATGAAACATTTATAGATGAAATAATTGGAGAATAAAAATGAGATTTTATCAATTCGTATTATAAATACTAATAATCCTCTATGTTTCAAAAGAAAAGTTTTAATCGATACATTCTATCTTTTTTATTTACGGTAATGAAATATTGACCTTAAATGCTACAATAAAACTCCAAATAACAACTAATGAAAAAATGTATGTTAGGTATACAAAAATAAAAAGAGAACAGAGTGATTCACAAAAAAAGTTTACAGACTTTATTGTAAAAATTAGAAGTTTGAAATGAAAATGGACCGATCATATAACAACAAAAGAAGATACTGTTGGATAAGAGAAATTATTAATTAAGAATCCACAGATATAAAAAGCCAATGAAGAAATTCATGAATAGATGGAAAAGAAACAGTTAAAATTTTTTCTGAATAGAATAAAAAAAAGCATTGGGTTAATTGAAGTGAAAAGATTTGGAAGAGAGTTTCATCCAATAGAGGATAGAAAGAGGCTGCTGTTGCTTTTGCTAATATAAGAGGATCGTTTGATAAATATCGTAAAAAAGTAAGAAAAACTAAATTGAAAAATTTAATTCAATTAAACAATAAATAAATTTAACACAACAATCCTCGTATATATATATATATATATATATATATATATATATATATATATATATATATATATATATATATATACAAAACGTAATCAAAAATAAAGTACTAGTTTGGTGTAAAAAAATTTTAAGAAACTTTTAAAATATTTTTTGTAAAAAAATTGTTTTTTCATTATACTATTTTTTCACGCAGTCACTTTGTAAATTAAACCACTTATCGTATCATGAAATTTGCTTTTACATTTCTTTGTCAAAGAAGGTCACTGTCAGTCCTTTCATCCAATAAATAAATTATATATATATATATATAAATATATATATATATATATATATATATATATATATATATATAATCACCTAAAATAATTTAAATTCAATTTTGTATTACAGTTAGTAAATATAATTTTATTTAATAATCAGAGTTATTTTGTAAATTTTACATTTATAATTTCATATATTCCAAAAGTAACAACAATAATTCTAATAAATTTAAATAAACTTTTGCAAAATATTATAAACAAACTATTGTATTTTTAATTACTATCTAAAAATATCGCTAGAAAAATTATAAAGAGTATAATTGAAAAAAAAAACTTACTAAAAATTACCAAAATTTCAAATGTTTTTAAAAAAATCATATTTTTCAATTTGCTGTTCAATAAACGACAAAAGTGTTCTAATTATTTAAACACATTTGTATATCTGCATGTATGAGTTTATTTTGAATAAAAAATAATAACCGAAAAAATGATATTTCATTATTTCCACTAATTTTTGCCCTTTAGAAATGTGTAATTTTCATCAAACGTGATTATGAACCCTTTGATTTTAACGTTTCAATGCGCATCAACGATACGATCAGGTATTTAAACACGCACGCATGCAATGTCACTTATGTGCCGGTCGGCAAAGGTTCGAGCCCCAATCATAGGCCTCTTTTACGAGCATATGCGAATACGGGTAGACGGGCAACATACATATAGAGGATTTATTATGTGCGAGATGGTGCTAAAACGTCTCACGCACTCTGCGCATATCATTTGTAAGCTGCTCACGTTATGCCACGAAGCCGCTTATGCAGTTGACATCCGACCAATCCCTAACGTGCCTAAACATCCAACACAAGCTACATTGATTCATTCAATCTTGTCTGTAAAGGTAACATGATAATCATATGAAACTTTACTACATTTTCAGAATGTAAACGTATATACAATTCAAGGTAAAAACAGCATTCACTTACAACTTGATGTTTAAAAACATAAATGATTGTAGCATTATGAAATCAGTGATTCATTTACACCTGAGTATTAATTTTAATCAATATTATATATACAGTAGTATGAACAAAAATAGGTATGAATCTTTGTTATAGAAAGAAATCGAAGTTGAGAATGCAATTAATATTTTCAAACTATTTTTGCCAATGTTGGAAAATTACAGTTTTAATAAAATATTAAGATGGCTGATATTTTTTTATTTTGTCTTGACAAGTGAATATTAAAGTGTGAAAAAACAGGTGTGATTTTAAACTTCTTGATTTTTATAAAAGAATTAAATATAGTTTCTCTTTAAACTTTATGCTTTTGTGAGGTTAGTTAAAAATCGTTCCCTTCATTATAAATTGAAAATTTAATTTAAAATTTTGGAATTTTTTCAAAAAAAAAAATGGGTCATCAAAAACACTGCCAACCTGAGGAGCGTCATGTAATTTTAAAATTAAGAAAGAAAGGCAAAAGTTATAAAAAAATTGTCGAAATAATAAATTTCTCCCAAAATATGGTAACAAATACTTTAAAAAGGCATCCGCAGATTGAATGCCAGGGACGAAAACGAAAAATGACTGAAGATATGAAGCAAATAATCGTAAAAATTGTTAAAAAAATTCCGTTTGCTACTTCAATAGTAATAAAAAAAGATTTGAAATTGAAAGTAAAACATCAGCTATTAGAAAAATTTTAATTAAAAAAAATCTTCAGAAAACATGTTTTAAATCGTTTTATTGTTGCACGAGAACATTGCGACTGGCCTGTGACGAACTGAAGAAATATTCTGTGGACCAACGAAAGTAAAATTAATTTATTTGGGTATGATTGTGGCAATTGTCATAAGTCACAAAATCAAGAATTACTTCCACAGTACACAGTAAAAAATCGTCATACATGGATCCGACGGAATAATTAAATGGGCATGTTTTTCTTGTAGTGGCATGAGTTCTGTGTTTTCGATTATGGACATCATGAATTCCCAAAAATATGTTGATATACTATGTAATATTGTTACCTTACGTGGAGTTCGAAACACCACTTAGAAGGATGTTACAACTAGACAAGAACTTGAAGCACACATCTAAGTTGGCAAAAAATGATTTGATGACTACAAAATTAAAGTAATGAACTACCCATCGCAGTCACCTGACCTAAATTCGATAAATAATTTGTAGGGTGACGTTAAGCTGGCAAATGAAAATAAAAAATTTAAAAATAAAGATGAATTATGGACCGCAGTTGAAAAAGCTTGGAAGGTTATCCCTATCAACCGATGCCAAGCCTTAATCGATCAATGTCTCAACGTTGTGCAGCAGTCATATATATTAGGGGATATTCTACCAAATATTAATAATTTCTTTCTCTTTGTCATTTTTTAGAAATAAAAATTGTTTTTTTTTATATAACACGATTATTTTTACACTTCAATAGGTATCTCAAAAATAAACCCAAAAAGAAAGTCATCTTCATTTTTTAATAAAACAATAATACCCCGAAATTGATATTCATTGCAAGACAGAGAACCGACAATCAAAACAGTTTGTGAATATTAATTGCATTCCCAACTTTGATTGATTTCTTTCTATAACAAAGGACTCGCACTTTTTTTTTTATATAGGGTCATCCAAATGTGACGCCTAGATTTGTGTTCTATTAAAAAAATGTATATAGGGTTATGTACAGGAAAAGATGTGTATTTTTTTTTAATAAAACAATATATATATATACATATATATATATATATATATATTTATATTTATATATTTGGGTTTTATTAAATAATATATATATATATATATATATATATATATATATATATATATATGGGTTATATATATATAAACAAGATGCATCCAAAAAGTAAAAACCAAATGCACATAACATCAATACAAGCGACACTAACGTTTCCTATTAACGTCAGCCAAATTTTATGTCTTTAAAAGAATACCTTTTTCCGTTATTCAGTTCTAAATTTATTTTCTCTGTTTTCTATATTCGTTTAAAATGAATGCATATATGCAAAATATTGTTATCTGCATATTACTCAAACAGTACAGATAAGACATTTTTGAGAATCTTCCATACTGTTCCAATTTTACCCCTAGAGATTGTCACTAGTTTCTTAACCTCAAATGATTTTCGGACAGTAAAAGTCTAGGAAGTGATTAAGATACAAAATACACTGTGTAGTAATGGCTAAAAGACTTCACGGTGACTTTCTTTGGTGAAATAATACAGAAGAAAGTTTCACAATACGATAAGAGTCTTATTTTTTTTATTGAATACGTGGAAAAGTAATATTAGGAAGGTACAATATTCTGCAATAAATACACTTTAAAGATTTCTTTTTAAAATTTTTAGATCCATTTTATGCCTTTTAGTACTTTCTTTCTGAATGCACGTCGTATATGTGGTTCACACGTGTGTGTATGTATAAGATATATATATATATATATATATATATATATATATATATAAATGCGTAATATTATTTATAAATTATATCTATTATTTCTATATAAAAATAATTAGTTCATTTATAAGTAAAATAATTTATTCAATCAGTTAAATTATTTCTTTTTCATAACTTTCTTTAATATTCCTAAAAAATGCATGTACCTTTATTGATGTGATATATAAAAAAATAAGATCCAAAAATGCAAACGTTTTTCCAGTCAAACTGTATTTATTTAGCAGAACATATATTACTGTCATGAGATTATAACTACATAAGAGGGAGAATAAATTTAACACTAGTTTACACTAGTTTACTTTCATTTTTTTCTTTTTTTTAACACTAGTTTTACTTTCATCTACATCAGTGGTTCGTTAGGTTTTTAGTGATCGGCACCCCCTTGAATATAAAATAAGTTATCGCACTCTCTTGAAAAATGTGTTTCTAATTCTTTATTTGGGAAATGACATCTATTGCAAAATAATTTTTTTATTGAAAAATAAACACATTTACATACAAAACAATATCTCAATTGTTAATGGCTACATTGTTGATGTTTATTCATAACAATACTTTTGAAGAAAGGCTCCTTTTTTGAAAAAGCCACGCGTAAGTCATCACTTTTCGCATTTAAGCAATTTCTGGCTTTTGTTTTTATGTACAAAAGTGACAAAAATCCCATTTCACAAAGGTAGGTGGTGGAAAATAGTAAAAGTGTCTGCAATACTGCTTTTTCCAGCTGTAGATAAGGTTCTTAATGTGTACACCAAAATTGTTCTAAGTCCAGTTTTTAAATTCCATTTGAATACGTGCATTGGCTTAAATTTCAATAAGATCATCTTTTATTAAATCGTTGTCATCCATCGAATCTGGATCAAATAGAAATGGATCCAGTATCCATCTCTGAACTTTGCTGATATTTCCCGTAGTAAAGCATACATAATGATAACTTAATTGTTGGAGGTGTATTGCAATTTCAAGTATAGATATTATTTTCTCATTTTCAATTTAGAAACTTTTTTACACAGCTGGAAATGCTTTCTCGCACCCCCAGGGGTGCATGCACCTCAGGTTAAGAACAACTGATCTACATTAAAGTGATAATTTTCAATTAATAAATTTAAACTTTGTCTTATATTTTTTTCTTTAGTTATTCCAATGCTAATAGTACTTGTTTTTTGTTTAACTTCGTTGTCATAAAAATTTAAAAACCCTGCCTTCATTATTTTTCTATTAAATAACAAAATTTTTCAAAAATAAAACTAGTATATTTTGCTTTAACTTTTTCTCTAAAATTCTAAATTAATAATGATTTATAGATTAAAAATTTCATATTTATTCAATTATTTAATAAAAAATATTTATGTTCAATACACAAATTTTTTGAATTATTTTTAATCATTAAATACAATACACAAGCGTCGAATAATGAAATATATTAAAACTTTCAATGTACTAATATTTTCATTAATTGTAAGTTTTAAAAGTTCCTAACAAGCTCTTCAATAAAGTCTTGCACACGTCTATTGTAAACAGGATTATTACAAATATAAACAATAACTCATCAAAAATCAAAATTGTCAAAATAATATTTCGAAAATTACTTTCTGTTTGTTTTATCACTAATTGGTTAAATGATTTCTGGGGTTACTGAAATAATTAATCCTTCTCAAAACTTCAATAATATAACATGCCGGAAATAAAACTGACCCTACTCATTTTCAATAATTAATAAAGCAGGAAAAATTATTTTAACACAAATTAGTTTTAAACAATGAAAATTGTTAACATAATTTTAAAAAAAAACATTTATATATTTGTATATTATTGTTATTATAAAGCAGTTGTAAAGCTGCGTACTGAAAACCAGAAAAATCTTACGAAATTAAATATTCACTTATTCACAGGAACATTTCATAAATGTAAAAAATTATTTTAAATTTATATTCTCTGGAGTAAATTTTACCTAATAATAACTTGTTACGAAAATAAAATTTAAATATTTGATAAAAAATACAAAACGTTATTTAAATTAAAAACGAACATTTGTATTATATATATATATATATATATATATATATATATATATATATATATATATATATATATATATATATATATATATATATATATATATATATATATATATATATATATATATATATATGAATATAATATATATAGTTATATATATATATATATATATATATATATATATATATATTGAATTAAAGGAAAAGTTTTAATAATATTGAATATACAATAAATAGATAAGCCTTGTGTTATTTGTATATATTAAAAGTGTTTATCTACTAAAATGTACAAAATTTCAATATTATCTTCAGGACGACATTCATAGAGTAGCTTAACACTGAGATAGAAATTATTGCTATTAAATTTATCAAACCATTGTTTACAGTGTCGAGTGACTACAGTATTCTGAACACATCTCATTACTATATTTCAAATGTTTGTTTCTTCTACTGGATGGAGGCCTTTCTCAAATATATATATATATATATATATATATATATATATATATATATATATATATATATATATATGTATATATATATATTATATATATATATATATATATATGTATGTATATAATAATATTTCCGTCCTTTAAGTATTTATTTATTTATTAGAATAACAATTATAAACTAAAAAAGCTAATTAACATTTATATCAGTACAGAACTAACAAACGTAATTTATTTAAAAAAAATATTTAGAAAAATCTATCTTAAAACATGATGTATTTAATATTTAATTCTGCGAGCTAAAAAAATATAATCTAACAGCTATTTAAAGAAAATAAAAATAACCAACATTATTTTTGTATCGCAATACATAATAATTTTTCAAAAAAGTTTCTCATAAAAATTGTACCTTTTGCAAAATTTAACATAGAAACAATAAGAGTGAAACTTTGACAAAGAATATGCATAAGAAGATTATTATTTTATACTATTAATGTACTGTAAAAATACACACTTTGTATTCAATTTTAGATAATCGCATATATATTATTTTATTTAAAAATAATGAATAAATGATTTAAAATAACATAAAAAGTTAAAGTTTGTTAAATTACTTACATATAAGGTATATAAAATTCATTCAATCAAGAAAGACTATATTACATATATATATATATATATATATATATATATATATATATATATATATATATATACGAGGGTCGTTTGATAAATATGGTAAAAAAGTAAGAAAAACTGAATTGAAAAATTTAATTTAATTAATTAATTAAATTAAACAATAAATAAATTTACCATACTTATCAAACGACCCTAGTATATATAAAATTATTAAATATTTCTCAACTGACTAAGCGAATGCAGTAAGTTTTAAATAAAAAAATTGTTTTTCATCCATATTCAAATAACTTCGAAATGAGTTCAGTACATGTATAATATTGTACAATATTTGTATTTAAAACTTTTCTAATATTATAACATGAGTTATAAACTTGTCATCAATAGTATTATATTATATATATATATATATATATATATATATATATATATATATATTCACATATATGAATCCACACGCACGCAAACATACACACACACACATATTTATATTTATATATATATATATATATATATATATACACACATAAAAAATCATATATACATAATTATACATAAAAAATCTTTGAAATTCAGTGAAAGAGAAAATTTAATCGATTGAAATGGAAATTTTTTGAAAAAAAGGAACCTAGTAGTGTATAGAAAAAGCTGATGACAATGACAATATATCAAAATCAACACCATAATCCTCTTTTAATCCACTACTAAATAAAGACCTCTCCCAAAACTTTCCTCTTCTAGAAAATCACCAATGTAAACGAAGTAGTGAGGATATCACATCACATCATAAAGCCCATATATCAATCTACTACTGGACGAAAGCCTCAATGAATGCTACCATTCACTGGTATTTGGTCATATTCACCACGTTGACAAGGCGGATTGGTGAAGATTTTTTTATTCGAGGTTTACTCCCTTCTCGACAGTTATTTTTTACAAGATCAGGTTGTCGGCCTTCATGCTCAACTCTCGAAAATGAGGGTCTCTCCAACTGGTAATCGAACGCAATCTCCCGCATGACACGCGGTGATGCAAACCACTGTACTACCCAGTCGGTAGTAAGGATATATATATATATATATATATATATATATATATATATATATATATATATATATATATATATATATAGTATATCATAAAATCCAATATCAACTTATTGCTGAGTATTTTATTGAAAGCCACTGACTCTAATACGTTTTCTCAAGATTCTTCCATTTTTTCATGTCCGCTGCTAATTATATCTAATACTTACTTCACAGTATAACTCCATCATTGATAGAGTCTCTCCTTATTCCCTTTTTGTATTTGTTTACTATTTCATAATGTTTTTTGTCAATCTCTTGTCTTCTCTTGTTGTTATGTGTTCTACTCATTCCCACTTCTTTGATTTATTTATTCTATCTATTCAACATGAATATCAATATATAAATATCTCTCTCTCTATATATATATATATATATATATATATATATATATATATATATATATATATATTTCAGAAACATGGACATTAAACGCAAAAATGAAAAATAAATTTTTGGTAACCCAGCTAATTATAAAAATGATGTTAGAAATTTCTAAACGTGATCGAAAAACTTATAAATGGATACGAGTACAGTCAAGGGTAAATGATATAATAGAAAAAAATAAAATCGATAAAATAAGCATGAGTAAAACATACATCAAGAAGAGAATACAATAAATGGACAAAAATCATTATGGAGTGCTGGACAAGAAACAAAGACTCAGTAAGAGATCTGATCAAAGTTGGAGTGATGACAATATAGGAGATAAACAGTAATATGGAGATGAAGACTAGATAAGAAAAACTGTGGACAGAAAGCAATAAAAGAATCTTGAAAAAACGTTTTAGAGGATCTAATGACATTCTATGAGGTTTTCGCTCAGCAGTGGGCTGATATAAGCTTTTTGAATATATATATATATATATATATATATATATATATATATATATATATATATATATACATATTTATATATATATATATATATATATATATATATATATATATAGAGAGAGAGAGAGAGAGAGAGAGAGAGAGAGAGAAAATCAACCAAATATGACGCCTAGATTTGAATGACCTTATTTATTTATTTGACATATATATATACCAATATATATACGCATACACAGATTTGAATGACACTACACATGAATATATATATATATATACATATATATATACATACACACACACATATATGTGTTTCTGTGTATAAAAGTTTATTACTTTTTAAATATTGAAAAACATATCAATAATAGAGACTTCAAAATTATTATCAATTAGTAAATTACTTAGTTTAAATTCTTGACATAAACATTATCTAAATGAGATATTAAAACACTTTTACAATATGTGTCTGATTTCCAACTGAAAAATCCGACATTTCATATCACATGACCTAATAATAATGCTCATTACATCATGTATGTCAGAATTATTATATTCACAAATTTAACTGAAAATTATAATACTTTAATATAATTAATTAATAATTAAATAAACAAAATAGTGTATTTACGCCATTACCATTCAGTCTTTATAAGAACATATAATAATTTATTTTCAAAGAAGTTTTATAAAATATGAATATAATAAACGAAATGAAATTAAAAAAAAGTGTTTTTCATTTCAATCTGTCACATTATATGAAATGAAATATACGTCAATAACCTCAATGAAACTGACATTTAGTGACAAAAAAAATATTCTATGTTAGGGTGGTAACATTTTTCTTGTTTTTCCCTACAAGCGTTGTTTACAATAACCAGCATATGTATCAAAAGATTAAACAATAGTTGAACAGTACTATTATTTTATGTTGAACATGGGTGTATTTTAAATCACGATAATATTCCAACGTGTCATTCCATATCTGTCAACGAACAAATGATGTTTTAGAAATTGAAAACATGTGCTTCACATTGTATTGATCGTTTCTCTAGCGATAGTGTTATTCTCTTACATTTGGTACAGTAGAACAAGAGCTATTTGATTTCTGCAGTAAACTTTAATGAGTTTTTACAAATCAAAGTAAATTATTTAATAGAAGAATAATTCTACTCTAAAATGTGTATATTCTAAAATATATTTCAATATTATTGCGATGTAAGTAATAACAAAAAATTAAATAATTAAAATAGTTACTAATAATTTTGAAACTGTGGTAAATTCACTTCCACATAAATGAATTATCATACCCAATACTACAAGATATTAGAAAGTGATCAATAATCACTTACTGTTCACTTTGTTTATTTATAACAATAGACTAATACGCAGTTCGATGACAATGCCATCATCGTCAGACCATTGTATTATTAAATCTAGGATTTATAACAAAACATCCCTAAAACATAACAATTCCTTAACCATGGTTAACTGTGTGCTTTGCATAATATTATAACATTCTTCCTCCAACTTGACATCCTACAAACACTAATAAATAGAAGTTCAAACTTTATTATATATTTTTTAAAAACATTTTTCCGGTTTTCTTCCCAATTAGGATACTCCTAAAATTAGTCCAGTCCATTTTTTGTTTACTTATCGAAGTAACAACTTTTTTTAAAAAAAATATCTCTATCAATCTTCACTAAAGTGTAAAAACTATTAGTCTTCTCAAGGCTTCATTTGATTCCATTTTGATGATTTCAGGTACAATAAATTATCAACTACATTTATCTTTAATTATAATTGAGTAATTATAAACTGAAGAGGTCACTATAGATTATTTCAAACAAAGTTTGTTATCAACTGTGCCAGAATCCCTCTTTTTTAATGATGTTCCATGTTCTAGATGATCTTAAAACAAAGTAAATTTTCCTTCAACATTTTTTTGCAGAACCCAAACAGAAAAATATACTTTAGTTGATATTTAATGAGATTATGGTATTTAAAAAATATAATTAATCAAAACACTACACCAACTCTAGTGGTACTAATAATGTTGCAAATAAAAAACCTAACAATTAAAAGAATCATTGTAGAAATTTTTTATGGCATTTTTAAAAAAAAATTCGTACTCATTTATTAAAACTGAAATTTTCAGTTTTGTGTTCTTCAGAATTTAAAAATTATTAAATTAACCAGAGATTGAAAAATCTAAAATACTTTGTATGTAAACATCATAAAATATAATCATAAGAACAAATCTAGGTTTTATTACTTACTCTAATATTAAATCAACCGATAGTGTAACTCCGATGAGCTGACAATACTAAATTACTTAACATAGAGGTAATGACACTCATCAAAGATGTTTTAAAAATCTATAGCTAAAATGAATTATTTAGATATTACAAAGAAGTGGAACAATTTTTGGAATCCTTTTTCTGTCCTAATATTTTTGAGCGATTATATATATATATATATATATATATATATATATATATAAGCATATCTTGTAAAATGTTAAATTTTTATTTATATACAAAACTTCAAACAAATTTATTAGTCAAAATATGATATATTTTTTTATTATGCCACTTTATATAGATTTTAAGTGAAATGTGCTTATTTTAAAGAAGGCTTGATTTCTGATGAAATAAACTCTTCAAAATGTTAAATGATTAAAAATCGATTTAAGAAATGATCATTGTACAAAAATAAATCCAAATTTCTTCAAAATGAAAATTCGTTAACAAAATATTCGAAAAGTATTTTATTTGCGACAAAACTTATATCCAAACTGAAAATTTTTTTACTGTAATTTTCAAAATATAAGATCTATTGTTGTTATAAGAAAATATAGGTATCATATATTCATTACTAGTAGATATTTTCTGTTTAGATTCTCTTGTAATATATATCCTCGATTTATTCACAGTATTTCTTAGTATTATTTGTTTCATTCACATAAAAAAATGAATAATGCATTATTCCTTCAATGAGCCATCATACAATCAGTATTACTTTTCATGCATGTAATAGCAATTCATACACGTTTTAAAATTTGTTTGATGGTCAGTTATCAATTAAATCTCTTTTTTTGATAATCATCGAGACCATTTTCATCACGAGTAACATTTCTTTTTAATAAACTGTATATTTTTAGAATGGATGCGAAAAGTAAATTCAAAACGTCAGGTTTTTTTAAGTTTTTTTTCGCACAGTGCCGATTTATGCAGTATTTAAACCATGACATAATTTTAAAGAGCTAACTTGCAATCATGAGAGACACATATAAATATTTAGTGATGGATTTTGGAGTTTTGGAAAGATTAGTTTCAACAATAACTCTCAAATAGTCTTTAATAATGAATGACTAGTCTTTCACGAGGATAATTTAGAATCTTTTCACCACCTGAATAATACTTTACCCACCAAAATTAAATAGTGAGTTTATTAAGAGTTCTTTTACTGAATGCAATATTAATGTTACAGACTGTGTTAAATGCATTATTATTCATGTATTATACGAATTTTTACTCATTAAATAAAATAATATAATTTCTATTAAATATAACATATTATAAACATTGATCAAAAATAAATAATGAGAAAATCAATTAAAGTCAAGTTCTGATAACAAGCACTCTAAACGAGAACGAACTTCAGTTCATAAAAGACACACTAGAAAAATAATAAAATTTCTACATTTACGACTGCGCAAAAATCTGATATTTCATATAACACGGTACTTCATGTTATTAAGATAAGAATATAAAACATTTGTAATGAATTGTATTGTTTTTGAAATCAGTTTTTTTATTTTAGAAAAATTTAAAAATCTTGAGATTAAAATTAAGCTCATTATTTTTTATATTTAACGAAATATTTTTTATATCTCGTACACCAGATCAACTTTCAAAATTGATAATTTTTTTTAAAAATATACTTGAAGCCTCTAGAATTTTGCTGATGTTTTTAATAGCTGAATGTTTTTCTACGCATATTAATTAATATATATGAAATTTTGAAAAATGAGACAAAAATATTTGATTTAAACATTCTAAACAACATAAATATATGTTTTTGGATCTTTTTTCTATATCTTCTTAGTTCTATAATTAGTTTATATTTAGTTTTTCTTATCTCTTAGTTCTTATTTTCAGTCTGAAATTATTTATTATAGTATTTTGAGAATATTTCATTATTTTAAAAATTTGTTCAGAAATTTTCCTTTCTTTTCTAAATATGATTTTATTCATTTTTTAACACACAGTACATACACAAATAATATAATTTATTAAAAAAGTATTATAATACTTATATCATATTTTTTTTCAAACTGAGAGGTCCCATATATATATTATTCTGATCAGTGCTATATGTATATATGTAAGTACGTACCTACGTATATTTATAGGTATATGTGTGAATATATATATATATATATATATATATATATATAATATATATATATTTATATAATTAGTGCTACCGTAAAAAATCTAAAAAGTGTATAATATTTATTTTTCTGCACTATCTCTGTTAATTTTGAAATATTAAATTGCTTGCAAAAAATTGTTAATAAATTGTAAATATTGTTTAAAATTATATTTTATAATAATATAAAATGAAAATATGTTAAAGTCAACATTTTGACTTTGATTAAAAAAGCTTTTAAATTTATACTATATTATATACAGGTGGGCCAAATGTAACTTCCTAACGAAACAAATTCTTAATTTTTTTATTATATATTTTTTTTAAATTTTGTGTTTTACATATTTAAATACAAAAAAAACAACATTAAATATAAATAAATATACACCGCAAAAATAATTAAAATAGTGGTATTTCTCACCTTGAAAGACAGAGAAATGTTTCACAAGCACAAATGAAATTTAGAAGATTTTACAATACTAGGAATTCGCCTCTAGTGCAACTATCCACGCAATGGTACAAAAATTTAAAGATATTGGAACAGTGGCAGATAGCAGGAGATCAGACAGACTAAGATCTTTAAAGAGTAATGACAATATTGAGTCCGTAAGAGAGAGTGTAGCGGAGGACCCAACAACTTCAACATCGACAGATGCTTGAACATTTTTTCAAACCGAATCTTGGAGATGATGCTAAAGAAACTTAGTTCCAACAAGATGGAGCTACAACTCAGTCTGCCAGAACCACAATGGACCTCTCACGGCAACATTCAATAATTGAATAATATTTAAAAATTCAAACTTTCGGTGGCCTTCAAGATCACCGGATTTGATATGTTCTGACTTTTTTCTTTGAGGTTACCTAAAAGATAAGACTTAGGTTTATAATCCGTAAACTTTAGCAGAACTGAAGAATAATATTCGAACCGAAATAGCAATAATATCAACATTACAGTCAGTAATCGAAAACGTATTAAAAAGATCACAAATTTTCAAACGCTTTAGAGGTCAACATTTAAAAGAAATTATTTTTAAAACTTAATTAAAAAATCATGTTTTAATTTAGATTCAATTTTAAATCAATAAACTTTGAGTTTTTTATATTTTGATATATTTTTTTAAAAAAAATATAGGAAATAACTTTTGGCCGACTTTATATATATATATATATATGGTTATCCAAATGTGACATTTATATTTGTGTTTTATTAAAAAGAAACATGTGTATATTTCTTTTTAATAAAACACACATCCAATCGTTACATTTGGATGACTATATATTAGGTTGGCAAGTATCTCCCTTCCGCTTTTTTTTTTTTTTTTGTACATAGCTGCGAAATTCAAAAGACCAGAAGGCGGAAGGGAGATATTTGCCAACCTAATATATATAAATTCAAAAACTACCTGACATGTTAAATAATTCTGTCAAAATCATAATTTAAGCACAGTACAAACAATAATTAAATTTAGAATCAATAAAATGACACGTTGTTTGGAGATTTTTATTATTTTACATTATTTTATTTTTAGAAATATGAAGTTAAATATTTATAAAAAAAAATTAATCATTATTTTATATTTAAGGTCATTTCCTTATCGTATCAACAATTTATTAAATGACCTAATGAGAAATAAATTCTAAATAAATGTCTACATATATAAAATATTAATGGAAGTACTGTAGTTTGATAATATATCTCAATAGTTCTTTATATTATTCCATACAATATTGACATATAATATAAAATTCACTTTTTTTATCCGAACATAAAAGTAGTATCAATTAATGAATATATCATTATAAATCAATATTGATTGATATAAATAAAAATAACATCGAATTGGAACGTTCACATAATTCTATTTAATATCGAAAGCTACTATAATTTTTTACTAGAAAAGTGAAAGCAAGTAACATTAAATTAAATCACAGGTATTTCAATTGATTCTCGTCAAGTCAGAGTAATGAATCAATTAAATCAGAGAAAAATGTTTACGTGTGACACATATCCGAACATTCATGGTAAAACATTAGTTTGCGGTTTTAATGACCGCGGTTTCAAATCCCTAGCGTGACAGTTTCAATCTATCATTTCCGCTTAGTGAGTTTTTACCATCAAGTTTATAGTACATTGGTATTGGTTTGGCTATATTTCTTTACTTGGTTAAGTTGTCAACAAACCGAATATTTACTTAGTTAATTTTATTACAAATCAATAATGAAAAATATTTTTATACAAAATATAATATTTAGAAAAAACATTTGCATATACATAGTTATATATGCGAGGATCGTTTGATAAGTATGGTAAAAAAAGTCAGAAAAACTAAATTAAAAAATTTAATTAAATCAATTAATTAATTAAATTTAACAATAAATAAATTTACCATACTTATCAAACGACCCTCGCATATATATATATATATATATATGCGTTTACAGATAGTTTTTTTTTATTTAATTTTTTAATTGTTTTAAAATATTAAAAATATTTCTATAGACAAGGAATTTCAGCGCCATTATCTTTTTTTAATATATATATTTATTACAATAAAGTAAAAAACTGACAAAAAATAACTACAAAAAATATCATATTTTATTTAACATGACAAGATTACTTTTTAAATAAATGTAAACTATATACGAGGGTCGTTTGATAAGTATTGTAAATTTATTTATTGTTTAATTTAATTAATTAATTAATTTAAGTAAATTTAGTTTTTCTTACTTTTTTACCATACTTATCAAACGATATATATATATATATATATATATATATATATATATATATATATATATATATATATATATATATATCGTATAGGGTTGAGCATGTATAACTGTCGAGAAATATATATGACCAAATATGAATAGCATTATAGTATATATGGGCGTTATGATGTTATATATATATATATATATATATATATATATATATATATATATATATATATATATATATATATATATATATATATATATATATATATATACATATATATATATACATATATATATATATATATATATATATATATATATATATATATATATATATATATATGTATGTATGAATGCATGTATGTATGTATATATTATGTTGTCAAGTATCTCCCTTCCGCTTTTTTTTTGCTTTTTTTTTTTTTTTGTACATAGCCGCGAAATTCAAAAGACAAAAAGGCGGAAGGGAGATATTTGACAACCTAATATATGTGTATATATATATATATACTATCAATGTATAAACATTTTCCTATCAGCTAAAATAAATTAGTTTTAATTTAATATAATCATTAAACTAAATATAAAATTAGATATTTTCCTTAATGAAAATAAGACGAAAAATATAAATTATCAATTATTTACTAATTTATTAATAATTCAATAAATTAACTAATTGTTGTTAAACATATTAACAATTTAGAAAAAACTACAAAATATCTCAAATAGATTACAATTTAACATCTAATGACAACTAATATACAATATATATTTTTAAATATATTGATATTAATTTTAGAAGTAATTATCTTTTATGACCGATCAATATATTTCAATGAAGATAAAAAAAATAATTTGTATTTTCAAATATATAATCATATATATATATATATATATATATATATATATATATATATATATATATATATATATATATATATATATATATAATACTTACACACAAATACACTATATTATTAAATCATAAGAAGACCCTCTACATCATAAATTTCAATGTTTAAGATATCTATGTATATATATTTTTAGAAAAAATATTTTTTCACCAGTCTTAAAGTGGACTTTCTTTCATTTCTAACTTGAGAACATCAACGAAAACACTCAATTTTTTGTTCTTTCGTAGAAAGACACTTTTATACTAGATCTTGTCTTTCTTCTATATGTTTTTTTTGTGTACAGTATATTTTATGTTTACTTGTTTATTTCTGAAACACTGCTTTTTACTGTCCCCAACACACATTCAATTTTGGAGACAAATAAGATTTGTTTTAAATTACCTAACATATTTTCCTGTGTGTATATATAGAAGATATTCATTTCACTATTATCTCTCAATTACAATTTTAAGTGTGTTAGTGTATTATATATATATATATATATATATATATATATATACATATATGTATGTGTATATATAGAGATGAAGAGTATGTACATTTATAAAAACTATTTATAATAAAAATTAAAACACCACTAACAATATTGAATATAAATTATAGATTAAATGCAATTACGAATTAACAATATACTATAAAATCATAACATTAAAACGATAAAAGATGAGAAACAGTAAATGATAAGCAAAAAAAATCAATAAATATATATATATATGTAAAGAATCATACACATACCTAAATGAGTGTTCGTTCTCTTTTTATTATGAATATATACTCTAGCAATTAAAATTAAAATCAATATAAAATATATTATATTATATACTTTAAAAAAAACATTTTGCTCTATGATAATATAAAACTTTTTAATATTATAATTTAACTATAATATTTATGATCAATACAAACTAACTTATTAAAACTAAAAACATAATTAAAAAAAAAATTACATAAATATAGAAATTAATTACCTTTACATCTCTAGTTCATAATGGTTTATTTTTGAAAAACGATCTAAATGAGTAGATTTGCTCACCTGAAACAGATTAATAGCAATTATATTAAAATATTCATTTAAAAATACTTTTTAAAAATATCATTTCATAAATGTATCATTGAACAAAATAAAAAAATAATATAAATTGAATACTATTATATAATTATTTTTTCTCAGTTCCTTAATATATATAGAGTTATTCAAATGTAACGCCTAGATTTGTATTTTATTAAAAAGAAGTATGTGTATAGGAAAACATGTGTATACGAGTATTATAGTAGGGAAATATGTGTATCGTAGTTTATTTTTAATAAAACACAAAACTAGGCGTTATATTTAGCTGACCATTATATATATATATATATATATATATACACATATATATATATATATATATATATATATATATATATATATATATATATATATATATATATAATTCAATTTCTATAAAATTAATAATAACAATATTAATATAATATTATATATTAACATGCCATAACGTATTTTTTTGTAAATTAATGAAAAACCGAAAACAGAAATATTTTTATCGTAAAGAAGTTCGTTAGAAAAATACATTATTTAACTAATATTTATTGATAAATATATGTTTTTTTCTAAAATTAATTAATTCGTATCTTTTTATTTAATATTAATAAAAAATTGGCATTCTATTTCATTATATATGATTGCATTCGTTATTAAACATATTTTTTTATTCAATTAAATTATTCCAAATAATTAAATGTAATATTATTATTTGATATAATTATATACCAAATAATATCGATATGACGTTGATTTTACTTTTTAATTAAATTAATTACTAATTAAATTATTTTTTTTATTAAATTTTATGATTTTAATACAAATACTTATTATAATAAAATATAGTATGTTATTGTAACTAATAAAAAATATCTTGTTTAACAATTTTATACTTTCTATTTACGTTCAAAGCAAAAAAAAAACATTAATTTAATTTGATTAGCGTTTGACATTTATATCGTGAAAAATTTTTAAAAAAATACTAACCTAAAAATTTAACAGCAAGTATAAACTAGAATGAGTTGATTCGAAAATGAAGATGTGTTTCTAATACGAGTCTATCATTAAAACATCCACCTTACGGTCCACAAATGTATTGATTTCTTTCTACTAATTACAGACAAATCGACAAAAAATATACATTCGATATATAAAAAACTAACCAATGCAGTCAACTTCGAAATATTGAACAAAAATTGAATACGAACTGAAATATTTATTGTTAAATAATAACGTATAACATATATAAAATTTATATATCAAATATTACAATAAATATTTTCCATTGACTTCATAACACGAGAGAACTGTTACATCATTAAAGTAATAAGTAAAATAGAAATTACAATTTACAGGCCTACAACTACTTACTAAAACCAACAAATAATTCAATTTAGATTTTGAAAAATATTTGTAATATTCACTAAATTCTCTCTCTCTCTCTCTCTCTCTCTCTCTCTATATATATATATATATATATATATATATATATATATATATATATATATATATATATATATATATATATATATATATATATATATATACATATATATATATATATATATATATATATAAATATATATATATATATTACAATATATATATCCATATATATATATAATATATATCTATACATATATTATATAATAAGTAAAATGATATTACAATATATATATATACATACTTATATATACATAAATATATATACATAGGAATATATATTTGATATACATATATATACATATCTCTACTATATATATATATATATATATATATATATATATATATATATATATATATATATATATATATATATATATATATATATATATATATAGTCATATGTACATGACCATACATACAACACACATATACAATATTATAAGTATATATATAAAACATACATATACTAATTATTACACAATGGTAGTTACAAATATTTTTATATTTTTTCGTACATAATTTCATTTGGTATTTATCCTATTTATATCGTTATAATAAATTTATAGTAATATTCTTATATTATAGAGTTATATTCTTCATTTTGAACAATTTTAGTTTTTCGTATGTTTATATTTAAAAAATATTTATATAAAATAAATTATCTGAATATTGTATTTTGCAAACACAATAAAAATATGTATACTTTTGAAACCTACCTAAATGTTAAAAAGAATAAATGCAAATATATTCACTGATAACTTATAACATTTCACAATATACACATTTATTTTATCAAAGTTTTTTTCTGAAGAAATGAAAACAATTAATATAATGAATTTCACGAACTTATTTTTTCCCCAGTGCACCTAATAACAATAGAGTAATTTGTACGGGTATAATATTTTCCTCTATTATGTTTTCAAGCGCAACAAACGTAAAGTGTAAAATATACATTTTTAAAAACGTCCAGTCCTTTGTGCTAGTACCGAGTTAAGTACACCAGAACAAACTAAAAGGATATGCATCTGTGTTGTTTATAGACATGTATATTCAAGAGACACTTCGAATGTAAATCATGTACACTCCACAACATACACATGTAGTTCATGTCGAAATATGTAATGTTCACAGTTACAGAAAATCCGAGCATTGTCCGTTAGTACACAAACGTTACGCTGGGATTAAACAACTGCTAATACCATAAATTCTCTATATCAGCATCGTTCGCTTATCGATACAATCCATCTATTAAATCCTTGCGTAATATGCCATTACCAAATGCGTACGTAACGACAAACATTGAAATACATTTAAAACAACTCCACAAACACGACTATATTTATGGATTGATACAATCACTCAATTTTTCGTTGCATTTTACTAATGGTATTTCATGTATGTATATTTAATGGCTCGTTCATCGTTCCGAATACAAATGACAAATTTTTAATCCAAATTTAATGTGTATGACGAAGATTTCGTATCAGTCTTTTTTATTTGCGAAAAGTGATATATGTTTTGTTATTGATATACATGCAGTTAGTTATTCATTCAGCATTGATTGTATCTATACTTTTGATTAATTAAAAAAAATACAATTTTCATAATACAAACAATGATAGAGAATATTTCAGTAACTTAATTTAATATCAATTCTGAATATATTATTTTATACATATAAATAATATTCAATTTATTCTGAATAATTTTCTGGTAGAATTGATTTTCAAATCAACACAACGAAAACGTACGAAACATTCAATCTGAAATTTATAGTATGAAACTAATTCCTCGAGATAAATGTATTGTATGAAAAATACTGTATATTTATTTCTTGTTGGTATTTAGTACTGAAAACAATTTAAAACATTCGCAAAGCAAAATAGAAGCAAATAACATTCAATACCACAAAGTAATAAATTTCCAATGTCCAATTTGCGATACTTAAAACAAACTGAACGTGCTATTTCAGTACATCCTGCTTTCAATCTTTTATAAATAAAACATTTTCATGAAAAACGCCAGAAAAATAATACTATTCATTTCTGCGAACGATCGATTTCGCAAATTGTAGAGGAATTAACTGAATATTTTGTCAATGCGTTGCAGACAAACGTCAATGTTGAATTTATAACGATCGTTTCTCTTTCCCTCAAGAATTTCAAATCTTACCTTGTAACATTATGCTTTGAATACGTTAGATATGTATAAAGGCATACGTTTTCTGTTGACGAGCAACGGTGGAGTGACTTTATCGAGCATAGAGGACCCGTAGCCAATAAATTATGGTCGCAAGCCGGGTCAATTCATGTTCAGCATTATTAAACGACCGTTCGAAGTCTGTTGTGTTTATGCATGTATAGCGAAGTGAAACGGCCTTATGTAAAGTAAGTATACAATCTATATGTAACGAATCACTAATGTGAGTCACATAAAACATATCAAGTTTGTTATACTGTAACTAATATTCACTTCGCTATAATTTTCATATTCACTGTATTCAGAATGAAAAATGTTTATACCACTCCAGTTGATACTATAATTATAACACGTATATTCAAAACGTAGTTAAAAAACAATAACAAATTAAAAATTTAATTGAAGTAACCAAAATGTGAATTAATTAACATTATTCATTCACCACATACGGAAATAATATAAAAATAAATTTATTTCAAGTTTACATTCATAAATAAATTGAAAGCAACATTTATGAAGTTAGTCAAAACTATAATTAATTATTTATCCGTATATATATTATTAATACACGTATTGTATATAAATATATATATATATATATATATATATATATATATATATATACATAAAACTTACTTTTTTGTATATTCAAAAATGGACGTCTTTTCTGTTTAACAATTTTTTATCATATTCTTTACATCAATAATTCCATTACTTTTAGTTTCTTCTTTTTTCCATTATTTTTTCCTTTCATATAGCAAAATATTCCATATAAAGATTATGATACTTATTTTCTAATAATATATTTAATTCTATATATATATATATATATATATATATATATATATATATATATATATATATATATACATACACACACCTGAGTCTGTTTTTATGCGATAGTTACGTTCCGCAGAAAACCGCAATAAAAAAAATCGCACAAAAAAAGACTTAACTTACATTGAAAAATTAGAGATACGTTCCGTAATTTTCGAAAACCGCATAAAACCAAAGCTACAAAGTGAAATTACTCTAAAATTCGCATAAAGAAATCAGGAAATAAAGAATGCTTACAAAAAAATTCAAATATCTGCAGAAAACTGATACAAAACAAAGCTTTTTTACTTTATTTTTTAATCAACTATTTAATTTTATTCAAACCAATATATATATATATATATATATATATATATATATATATATATGTGTGTGTGTGTGTGTGTGTAATTTATTTTAGAATTTTTTATACATATTTTAATCATCATCGCAATAATAGCTGCACTGTTTAGAATGAAAAAAAGAAATTAAATAGCTGCATTATTTTCAAGCCATGTAGGCTAAGCCTTTTTCCAACATGCATTTAAAGTGTGTGGTTTTATTTGAGTAATACCAAAAACAACATGATTTATAAAGTCAAAGATAGAATTTTTTTTCCAAGCTTCAGTTATTGTTATTGAGTCATTTTCTAGATTATCCAATATAAATTGAAAAGTGCGTTTAACGTAATATTGTTAAAAATTACAATTATGCCTTGATCTAATAGCTGAATAATGCTTGTTGTACTGGGTGGAAAAAACATTATGTTTACATTTGTATGTTTTAGACATGGATGACCTGGTGCGTTGTCAACAAAAATTTAGCAGCCTCTTCATCTGCCGATGCAATCATGCCCGTAATCTTCACCCTATACAGTGCATTCCTTTTTAAAAACCCGGTTAACCACCCTTTACTAGCCGAAAATTCCTTATCAGTTTGAGAAGCGGAAGTAAATGGCTCTGATTCGTTTATTTGTTCATAAAACTGAATAGTTTTTCGTTGAATTAAATAACCGCTTAAAGAAATTCCTAAAAAAATCATATAAAAAGATACTAAGAAGGAATATGAATCGCATAACTTCAAAATCGCATTAAAATAATCCGAAAAAAACAGATCCAACTGTATGTATATATATATATATATATATATATATATATATATATATATATATATATATATATATATATATATATATATATATATATATTACTAAAAAATATCAATATGTACCTTTCAATAATTTTTAATATTAAATCATAAAATTAAATTTCATATTCAGAATAAATAATATTGTACATTTAGATCAAAATGATTTCCATATCTTTATTTGTTTTATAATGGTTATTATAAACAGCAATTATTTATTTAAATTAGTTGAAAAGTCTAGTATTTACATTTAATAATTACTTTATACATATTCATATAAACAGAAAAATTCCTATGAAGCTGTATAATTATGAGTATGTTCATATATTTTTAAAAAATAGTAGAAAGGTTTTATTACTATTCGTTGTATTAAAATAAACTTGTAAATAATTTAAATACATATATGCATCTAAGTTCGATTAAAGAGCTTCGAAAATATAAAAAAACTTGAAGCTTTTCATTCATTTGAAGATCTAAGTTCTTAATATCATTGCTTAGCATCAATAGCAAGAAGCTTTGATGTACTCTTACCTCTAGACTTCATACTTGAAACTTATCTGTGTAGTACGTACAGCTTTATAATAGATAAGTAGCGCAGAAACATTTCTTATAATGCCTAGCGTACCGAAAGACACGTGTAAATGTTAAGTTTCTTTTGATCTACATTATGATTCATATAAAATACATTTATTTCTTGATTAGAAATTTTAGTTCTGCTTTAACTCAGGTAAATAAAATTCATATTAATACATACACAAACACACGTTTATATACAATATATAAATATATATATATATATATATATATATATATATATATATATATATTTTGAAAGAAATCAAATGGTACAATTTCTCAAAAAAAAATTTTTTTTACTAATTTCATTTTGGTATTGTGTCAAATTTACTTGAATGAAAAACTCATCCTAAAACTACAAGATTTTATAAAAGAATTCAATGACTATTTAGTATTTACTTTATTCATTGATTAATATATCTATACCAATACTATATTATTGCGAGAGTACAGCAACATTATTGAAGAAGCTTTAATAAAAATAAAAAAATAAATTATATATACTTGTAAAAGTTTAATATTAATGAGTCATAAAATTCATTCAATATGTTATTCATTCTTAAGTATACTATTCAAAAATATTTTTAATACTAGGTAAAATAAACCTTATATATATATATATATATATATATATTGTATATATATATATATATAAGTTTAATACTAATGCCCACATCAGTCCACTACTCATAAAATTCATTCAATATGTTATTTCTGGTGAAAAGACTTTTTTTTATTCTTAAGATATACTCATTCGACTTGAAAATATTTCTTAATACTAGGTGAAAATACTGTACTCGTTTTTGGTATAGTATAATAATATATATATATATATATATATATATATATATATATATATATATATATATATATATGTGTATATATATATATATATATATATATATGTGTGTGTATATATATATATATATATATCCAACGATTGTCAAATATATATATATATGTGATATAGAGAGAGAGAGAGAGAGAGAGAGATATTATGAATGTGTAAGTGTATGGGTTCATTTTAACATAACAAATTTATTTGAACAAACTAAATGGAAGAAATAAAAAAAGTTAAAAACTATGTATATTTGGGACAACTTATTAATACTAAAGAAACACTTGTGGATAAAGTGAACAGGAGAGTAAAATTATTTAGTATTAATTTGGTATAAATTCTCACATTATATTTAAAGTCGGATATTCTTCTATACTTGAAAAAAAAAGATTTCGATTAATAATTCTACGTGTTCTCACTTATGGTAGTGAAATATGGGTACTGAATGCCAGAGTAATTTAGTGACTCAGGGCAACCCAGAAAATATGAAAATAAGTATATAAGAAATAACACGAAAAGATAAAAAGAGAAATGAATAAATCAGAGAGAAAACAGAAGTTATGAATATTATGGCAGAAGTGAAAAGTCTGAAATGGAAATGAACCGATCATGAAACAAGAAGAATGGATAACCGATGAACAAAAGAGTAATTGATTCGAAATGTAGATATATAAAAAGACCTAGGAAAAACCCTTGGATAGATGAGGTAAATAAATAAGGAAATTTGTCGATGTAGACTAGAAAAGAAAGAAATTAAATCGGTCGAAGTAGAACGTTTTGAAGAAGGCCTTCGCCTAGCAGTGAATTGAAAAGGACTGCTGCTGCTAATGATAATATGTGTATAAATAAATTTTAACTACTTTTAAAATTACTTTATATAAATATGCTTATCCAAATGTGATAACTAAATTTATGTTTTATTAAAAAGAAACTACTCACATGTTTCCCTATACACCATCCTATACACATGTTTTTTTATAAAGCACAAATCTAGGCATCATATTTGGATGACTCTCTCTCTCTCTCTCTCCCTATATATATATATATATAGAGAGAGAGAGAATATTCTTCTCTCTGTATATATATATATAGAGAGAGAGAGAGAAAGATAATGTTTTCAAATAAGCACTTCAGAAGTTTAAATGGAAATAAAACAAAAAGTACACAAATTAATTTTAACCCCAACACCACAATAGTTTAATGTGTTCAATAATCACTTACTGTTTACTTATTATTTATAATTAAAAAGTTTATAATTATAAATAATAAGTAAATAATAAGTTATTATTGAACACTTTAACTATTGTGTTGTTAGGGTTAAAATTCATTTGTATAAAGTGAATCAGCCACAGTTCCAAAACAACAAATGAAACAAAAAGTATTTAATTTAATAGTTATTATTTTTTTCAGCATATTCTATGGCACTAATCATGAAATAAAATTTCACTCATGTGACCACCACGACTTTGCTTAATACAGTGCATTCGTTTAGTCTAATTTTTAGTTATTATTTCACATATTTGTGGTTCAATTTCATCAATTACATCTTTAATGTTTATTTTTAATGGTTCTGTTGTTTGTAGTTTATCAGCATAAACCAATGATTTCACATAACCCCACAGAAAATAATCCAATGAAGAAATCAGATCACATGATCTTAGTAGCCAATTTATGGGTTCATTTCGTGAAATAATTGACTTATTAATCTTTTGTTTCAATATGTGTATTAAACTTCTTATTATAATATCTAAGGGTTGTTGAAGTATCAGACATTCAATGATAATTTTCCAAACTATACGAAGTTGAAATGTCAAAATTAATTTAAAAAATTCAAACATGGCTTCCACCAGCTGTCAAAGTTCTAACATTCCTATTGAAAAATCCTATATATATATACAGATTTATCGAAAAAAATATCAAAATAGTACTGATGCCATTTCTTGCAAAATATTTTTTTAAGTATCATATCTCCCCTACAAACTGTCAAGTTGTGGTTAACATAGAACAAATATTTCCTAAACAATAATGGTAAATGTGTCATATAATTTTGGTTCGATATCAAGAAAATATAATGAAACACATTAAATTTTGTTTTAATTAAGTGAAAAAATTAGCGAAATTTTGGATTTTTGAAAAACGTGTTTAGTGATATTTGTCTATTTAGTGTATAAGTTCAGTATATTTAACCCTTATCGGACGTTAGCATTTTGTACTTAACTTTCCGCTAGATCGGAGATATATTTGAGTACTTATTGTAAGAGAAGAGTAACTAAGGTTACTTGATATAAAAATATAGTTTTGTGCATAAAAATATTTATATTTACACTTTAAATGTCTTTATCATCACTGTCGATTTCAATCCAATCTTCATCACAATCAGGAACAATTTCTCTTTCCACTTCGCTTTCCTCTTCACTTGAATATTGAATAGGGATCAATTTTTTTTTCTTGACTGAAATATAACACTTATATCACTGTCTCCTTCATCACAAGAATTAATTGCCGAATATTCAAAATTTTCACATATTTCACTACAACTATCACTGTTACTTTCCATACTGCTATAGTTTTTTTATTCATTTTTGGAGGAATAAAATATTATAATATAAGTAAAATAATTGCTGAAATATGACAGAACGTGTTGTCTGCTATCGAGTAAGAATTAAACTATAAAAACATACAGTGTGTACATTCAGCAATGAGGACGTTGTTACTTGTTTAGTCTTATCACCTCATACGTGATATACGACTGATAGAGCAATGTTCTAATGTCACGTCAGAGGTGACATACGACCGATAAGGGTTAATACAAATAAGTTCAGGAAGGAAGAGAAAACTTGAAAATAATCTAATGCTGAACTATTTGAAAATTGCTACAACTATATAAAACTTATTAAATTAATGAGTGAAATTATTATGTTAATTTCAATGCAATTTTCAACGTTAATAAACGCGCTATTCATGACATTTAAATCAAAAATTTGAATAAAATAAAGCTATATACAAAATTTATTCGAAATTTATTAACAGAGAATCAATTCATACATTCATATCGATGTGCGAAAGTATTTGAAGCAATTCTAAAAATTGTGCTGTGTAAATCAATGCACTCAATAGTTAAATGTATCTAAAGCTATATTGAAACTAGGATATTTATTTATATATATATATATATATATATATATATATATATATATATATATATGATATATATATATATATATATATATATATATATATATATATATATATATATATATATATATATATATATAAAGTACACGCATATCATGACTATATGATAATAGTCATATCAGCTTATATCAGCTCACTGCTGGACGAAAGCCTCAATGAAACAATTCATTATTATTTGATCGAATTCACCATACTGATCAAGCGGATTATTAAGGAACGCACACACACATGTATATATATATATATATACATGTATAATTTTTTTATAATGTTATGAATAATTATTTTTATGTACAGAAAATTCAAATGTAAATACATAGATTACTTTAATAAAAAAAATTACATCAATGGCACAAAAACTTATAAAAGTTTTTAATATTCATTTATTTTTATTTTGTCATTTTTAAACTATTTATTTTTAACAGATATTAATTTCTATAACAATGCTATCATTATCAGAATGCTACATTATAAAATATAGATTGTAACTTGCATATGTTGTTTTTTGTTGTCTTTATTTCAAACATCTTCAACTAATGATCTAATTTTTATTTTTCATTGTATACAAGCATATCATATACACACACATACTCATATATATATTAACAACATTTCATTTTTAATTTACTGTCTGAAATATGAAAAATATTTCTTCAAATTGTACTTAAAAAATGAATAATAAATTGAATAACTTATTTTCTCAATTGAACTAATACATAACTTTTGTAAATATATAGAATGGCTGAAATAAGACTAAACAATAATAAAAATAGTAAATTATACTAAGCAAGTAAATGTATGTCTAAACCCTTCAATCTTATTTGGGCTGTCCTTTACATATCTAATCTTTTATTTTAAAAATTAACTTATTTAGTAATAATATAGTAGTAGTATATTTTTACTTAAATATTTTTTATATAATTTTTATTAACTAATATGTCTTATGGTCTATATATACATTTACAAACGAATTAGGTACTTAATTCGAGTTATCAATTGTAATATGCACCTTAATTTATACATTAAAAGTTTAAGCCTGTTTACAGTTTTTTAACTAGACTATCTTTTAAGTATAGACTAACTATTATAGAAGTTTTTTTATATGAAATTTTCTCATTTTTAACTTATTATTTTTTTAAAATGGAGATTTTTTCTACTATTTAACACTTCTTTTATAAATTTCATGATCTTTTTCTGAAAATATACCTTGTTCTTACACAAAATTTCAATAATACCTAACTCATAATATTTTATTAAAATGAGTTTTGTTTACATTAAATGCAATATTTTAAAATGTGCTCTTTACTCTTGTCTTCATCACAAAATACACACTCTTTATTTTCTTCCCGTTTTTTCTATATCATTTTGATAATTTTATTTTGAACATTGTTAAATAACTTCTTTTGTCCTTATCTATGTTTTCCAAATATTTTATTCATTTTTAATAATGTTAGAATCATTTATAACAGATGAATCTTTTTTTTTTGTTTCCATATTATAATAATTTTCTTTCAATTTTTGTTTTACATTCTTTTTATTTTTTAAATATGTTATGTTTAAATATGTTGTCTTTGACCATTATATTTATTTAATTAAAGATCGTTAATATTTTCATTTACTTTTCGTCATTTTAAAAATCATTTTTGCAATATCTTGACATTATACTTAAAATAATAATAATATATCATAGAGAGATTAAGGGTTTAAATTCCCTTAATCCCTCTTCCCTTATATTTTTGTAAAAATACGATGCTTTTGTTTTCAGTTTTTTTTTCATTAAATTATTCATCGTTTCTTTTAGCATGTTAAATAGAATATTTTCCTATATATACTACATACATACATATATATATATATATATATATATATATATATATATATATATATATATATATATATATATAGTTACATTATGCATGACATTCTCATTGTGACTACTGAACATATTTTAGTATAAATCTATTTCCTTGTACTCCTGAAATATATTCCTAAATATTTACATTCTTTACTATTTCTATTTTGTTATTAGAATTTTACCCATATTTTAATAATTTTTTCACGAAATGAAAATTATATAAGGTTTTTAGATGAAATGATGCAGTACTATTCTTTACAACAAATCATTATTAAAATTTTGATATTTTCGTTTCAATAATTTTTTTTTTTTAAGAATTTGTATTTTTTTAAAATTTATCATTAATAACTTAAAATTCTCACTAGTTTTCTTCTTTTTGTAAAAAGTACTATAAATTTATACTTTAAATTCCTTATTCTTTTATTATATCTGTTTTATTTTCGTATCCATTTTATTCCTACTGTTGATCATTATATTATTCTTAGCTTACACATTTTCATGCTTTTCTAGCTATGTAAAATATTTTAATTAAACATCTTATTTTATTAAATAAACATTTATGACAGCTTAGTTCCGTTTCTCTGTTTAATTATTTTAGCTTCCTGGACAATTTTTTTACATTAATATTAAAATTATTCTTACTATATTCTTTAAATATCTTATATATATATATATATATATATATATATATATATATATATATATATATATATATATAGTCTTACCATATTGTAGTTAGAAGTATAGTGTCATCTGCATATAAAATAATTTTTATATCTTTCCATTTATGAATATTCACCAAGTGCATATCACATTGTCAAGATAATTAGAAAATCAAATAACTTGAATAAAACTACTGAAAATTAGCATCTTTATCTCGACCAGTTATTAATATATACATTTTTCATTTCATCAACTTTCCTCAGTTTTCACAGAAAATGGTGTTTATCTAAATTTCTGATAAAATCATTAGTATTTTATTCGACTATATATGTGTATTTAGTTTTATCCGGAGTAAGTGCTTATTCACGATATCAGTTTCCTTTTCTATATCTGTTTAGTATATTGTATATACAATTTATTATCTTTTTAATTCTATTACCTATTAATTACTTTTATACAAATGCGTTATCATTAATTATAAATTGTTTTCTAAAATCTGACTGAAGGGGAGTTAATATGTTTTCTGCCTATTTGTTACTTTCTTTTTGCAGTTATATTACAAAATATTAGTAATAAATAATAACGTAATGCCTTGATATTATTTGTTAATAAATGATTAATTACTAACTTTGAAATATTTGTTAAAATTGTAAACTTGTAATATTTAATTTACAAATTTTATTAATTTATACGCATAATAATTTATTTAGCAATTATTTAAATAAGTAATTAAGATATAATATCCAAAATCGTTCTTAATTTTGTAACCTAATAAGTACTTATACTTTCAAACATATTTATAAAAAAAATGAAATAAAAAATTTAAACATAACTTGTGTTATTTAAACTTAGAATTACATTTATATTTGTATGTTTCTAAATTAGCTTCTATAAATGTATTAACCATTAAAAGTGTATTGTTAAATACAAGCAACATACTGTATTATCGTTAGCAAAGGTATATAATACACATGAGGTTAACCCTCAGACAAATGATGCTAAAATATGTAATAATTATGGTATGAATACGTGTTAGTCGGTGTTGTTCAGAGAAATGTGACATTTATGTGACTAATTATTAAACATTTGACGTAAATATATTAACATTTATCTGATTTTTTATATCTTCTTTAAAATAAATTTAACAAAATATATAACCAAACATTTTTTTCATAAAATTGTAATGATTTTTTAAAAATAAACAGTACAATAAATTATATAATTCATAAAACTTTACAGGTAGGTGACATTTTAGTAGAAATTTTTAAAAATTTTCAAATTAAGGTAATTTTTAATAATTATTTTTTGTATCAATTTTTCGTATATTCTATTGTATAATACAACATAATATTACTTTTATAACAAAAAAACATGGCATGCTTATTATAAAATACATAAAATGACAAAATCAAAATATTAGAGTATTATGTATGATTTTTAAAAAATTTTCAACTTTATTTTTTAAGTTATTGTAATTTTTATTTCCTTTTCTAATTCTTTACAAAATGAAATTTGATTATTTTATGTATTTCACTTGATTACTTTCGTTATTTTATTTTATTATTAAAATAGAAATTGAAAACATAATCTACATTTACTTAATTAATACTTTTAAAATATGGTGTCAAAATATTTATATACTTGTTCCCTTACAGAAATAACTATATTATAATCATAAATACTCTCTGATTTTGAAACTAACTTAGGTTCAATTAAAATAATTTATAAAAATTAGAAAAACATAAACATGAGTAAGAGAAAAACAAAGGATAGGAACAAAATTGATACGAAAAGAAAAAAGATGTAAAAAAGTAAGAAATTTAAAATATGAATGTGCAACACATACATACAAAAGAAAAAAGAAGACAACTAGTAATTAGCTTAAATTATTGGTTGAAAATTAAGAAATATAAAAGTGCCAAAAAGAAGATTGATTAATCGATGACATAAAGGTATTTATCTTCTAATAAATATTTGTTATAAAGGACAGTTAATACAATACATTATTCTAACTAAACAAGTTAAATGCTTTTTATTCTATAATATAAAATAATAGTGAATCGAAAAAACTGCTTATATATGTATATATATATATATATATATATATATATATATATATATATATATATATATATATATATATATATATATATATATATATATATATATATATATATATATATATATATATATATGTATATATATTACCTTCAAACAAAATGATGTGAATTTATATTCTTTATATTTCCATTTCACGATTGACGGATATTTTGTGACTTAGGAATATGAAAATAACAAATTAAATAAAGATTTCGAAAATCAGCTGATATCACCCAATAACTGCCATTTACTCGAATAATAATATCTGATTGTGACGTTGACTAAAACCTAGAACAATCAATCAATCAATGACTTGAATCCATTAATATAAAATATACATACACACACAACACACACACACACACACACACACACATATATATATATATATTTATATATATATATGTATGTGTGTGTGTGGCTAAAAGAGAAATGAGATCGGGTGTGTTTATATTGTGCGTATGGTACAGAGATATGAATATAGTCTAATGAATTAAAAACCGCTGATGTTATAAATAAAATAAATTGAATCGGAGAATAATTAATGTCATGTGTATTTCATTGTAGTCAAAACCATTAGACATTTGTCATTCTCATATCGCTTGCGGCTAGTCTTTATTTTAGTAATACCGTGAACGTGTGGTTATCACATGCATATTCATTACAGCACACGGATCGATGTCTCTACAGCACATATATTTATTACCAAAGCAGTTAGTGGATGAGATCTCTAAGTCACGTGAATTTAACCACTAATCGCTAACTACAAACATATACACACGCAAACACGCATGAACACATACACACACACGCACACACACATACATATATATATATATATATATATATATATATATATATATATATTCCAGTTTTAACTCCATCTTAAAAAAGAACAACATTAACATTCTTATTTCACTTATGGATTTTACAATAATAAAACAAATTTTCAAATGAAAAATAATATTTTTGATAAATTTTCCTTTATCTATCATTATGCGATAATTAAAATTCGATTACATCTATCACACTTATTAGAAAATATTACTTTAAATTATATTACATATATTTTCTTAAACCTTTTTAAACTAGTTTTATAATAAACAATATTGTTAAAGAAGTTATTTTTTTACAAGTTAATTATTATCTTAAGAGATTTTTATTCAAATACAACTATAATGGAATAATATACAAATTAAATTGCGACAAAATCAATATTTAAGTTTATAAAAAATACAAATTACAAATAATTATTTTAGAAAAAAATTAAAATAAAGTGTATTTTGATAAAATAATTATAAGCATTGACAAAAAAAATTTTTCGTCCATAATATCTAAAAATTTTATTATTATTATTATTGTTAAATACACACACATGCATATATATATATATATATATATATATATATATATATATATAAAATATATTTAAACTAACATTTGTAATATAAATACAGAAATAAACCAAATAAAAGTTCATGAACTTTATTTAATTTTAACAAGTTTATTTTTTGAATGCGTGTATGCTGAACTAACTATTAATGTAAACAATGTTTAACAAACGATCTATTTTCCAAAATGGTAAACAAAACGTCCATATATATAATAAGATATTACTGGAAGGAAGAAATGTATTTTTTTTCTCTAAATATTTAAAAAAAGAAGTTCAAAAAACATAAATTTAAACATTACGTTTGGTAAATATTTTATTCAGACTTCGTTTTATATTTTTCAATTTCAAATATAGGATGGTTTGAAATGAGATACTTCGACGAATAAATAAGAATATTAACGATGTTCATAATGCTCTTTTTATAGTTTTTCGATAATCTATCAAAATTGTGTGAATTTCATAAATAGCTTGTAAGAAATAATAACGGGTTACTATTAAATGAACAAAAGAGACGACCGTACAATGTAATTATTTTTGTCAAGGACTTGAACATTATATACAATTCGGAAACGAACCAATAATAATTTTCTAAATGTGTCAAACAATTAACGATATATAGATTTTCGCTTAGTTCCTATTGTTTTCATTACTCCTATTCGTTTTATTAACGGTGGTTGAATTTATATATTCCGGGTTTTGGCGTTTTGTGTTCGGAATTTTGTTTTCATGTAATAAAATTATATATATTTTGAAGAGAACAATCAGATATTAGATTACTTTGTTTGCAAGAAGGTCATTAGTATGTATTCAACTAACATTTTTGAATAAGTCTATTGTTATATGATATATATATATATATATATGTACAATAAGAGAAAAAAAGTTTTCATACACTTCATAATAATAACTTGAAATACTTTTTTTTAAAAAAAAAACACGACAATTAATCCAATTACTTTGTAAAATTTTACTAATTATCAAAACATTAAAAAATATTTGTATTTAGCACAAACTTGATTAAAATACGAAATAAAAAATAAAACTATGAACACATAACATACAATAAGGAAAAAAACATCGTCGATCAAATTACTTCCATTATAAATAAATAAAATATCGCATGTGGTTTATTCGCTAATAAACTTTCGATATTTCTTAATATCCTGTTGAAAATAAGTTGTTTTTAAATAAAACTTCTATGAGTGTCAAGCGTAAAATATCGACTATTAAAGAGAGAAATTTTGTTATAAAACTGCATAGTTAATCTAATCACTTCGAAAAATTAAAAATTTATTTAGAAAAATTCCTGCTGTTGTACAAAGTGTCATCCAACATAAGAAAACAAAATCTATAAAAAAATAGCCCTAAATTGTGCATTTTTAAAAAATAAATGACAGATGTAAGATTTTATGAAAATAATAAGAAAAATTATTTTAAAAATTCTACAAACTAGCTAGCAAAGTTAGGAAAAATCACTATTAAGTACTAGTAGTAAAAACAGTTAGAAATAATTTGAAATACAAAGTTATATAGCATTCATAGTAAATAAAACACCTTTGATAAACAAGAAAAATAAGAAGAAAATGTTATAGTTCTTGAAAATGTACCTCAACAAGCCACCAGAATTTAATTTTGGAAAGATTTTAGTAAGTCACGAAAGTAAATATAATTTATAGAGATCTGATAAATGAAAGAAAGTTTAAAGATAAAAAGCACTGCCTACCTAAAAAACAAGCAAGCATCTATTAAACATGGTAATAGTAGTATTTTAGAGTAAAGATTTATTGCAGTTAAAGTAAATAATCTTGTGTTAATCGAAAAAAATCGACCAATATGTCTATTTGAATTATAAAAAAAATCTTAATGAAAATGCAGAAAACTTAGAAGTCAATGGTAATCATTTTTTTCGTTCACGATAATGACACGATAAAAATAAAGGTTTTATAACATGTATCATATTTTTTAAATTACTCCTCCATTACAAGACATCAATTTAAACGACTACTTTTGGGAGAAGCATGACAATTATGTCTAAAAATATGTGTATATATAAAAATAAAGCTGAAAACAATTTTATAAAAAAATGAAACAAAATAACTTACAAAGTCACAAACAATTTAATTTATTCGATGCCACGTTACGTAAAAACTATTTTTAAATTCAATGAATATCCTACTCAGTATTAATTGTTGTAAGTTACTACAAATATTTATGTAAAATAATTTTTTACATTATGAATATACCAGATATTAAAGGTTATGTGTTTTAAATATGTAAATAAGGACATTTTTTTAAAAAAAAATCAAAGTTACTAATATTTAATATGTTTTATAAATATCATAACCATTTTGTAATGTCATTATATCAAATTTAAAACAATCGCTCCTTTTTTTCTATATATATATATATATATATATATATATATATATATATATATATATATATATATAAATATAGTAAAATATGAAAATGTATAAAAAGTTATAATTATTTACTCTTTGACAAAAAGTAAGTAATATTTTACTATTTAACACATTTGTTATTCGCGGCATGTAGTGTTAATTTAACAGACACCGTATTTAGAACGATAAAGAAGATCACAGATTCTATTTCGCTCAGGAATATTTATTATTATATACACAGACATGGGCGTTAAACCGAAAAAAGTGCTCACATACTACACATAAATCTGAAGTTTCAAGATTTATTACTTCTGCGCATGTCATATTTCCTGAAATCGTTTACAACGTACACTGAAAATGATACGTGATTATAAATGAGACAGTTTCCACACAATACATACACACAGAAAAAATGTGACACTATTTGATTTATTTTTTATGCCAATATTACTGTACTACACTTAAAAACTGTATTAAATCATACTAGAAATAACAAAAATATGACGTTTACAAATTAGAATTATTACATAAATTTCAATTTGTATCCTAACTGAAAATTATATTTCCATAAATACAAATAATAATTTTTATCTTTGTTTCTCTCTCTCTCTCTCTCTCTCTCTCTATATATATATATATATATATATATATATATATATATATATATCTCGTCGTCATTATTAACCCAACTCAATAAACTCTTGAATGAAGACATTTTCCAAAATTTTTCACTTCAACCGATCCAATGCCTTCCTCTTCCAGTTCATTCCTAACGAATTTCCTTACTCTCTATCCCATTTATTTATAAGTCTCTTATTAGGACTTCTTATGAAATATAGCTTTCCAATTAATAACTTCCTTTATCTATCGGTAGTCCTCTCTTCCTGCTATATGATCGGCCCATTTCTATTGCAATCTTTTTTTGGATTTATATCCGTAACTTTTGATTTCTCTTTTTATATATTAGTGTTATTCTCAACATCTTTCCATGCTTCTTTGTATTGTTCGAAGCCGTTAAATTATTTCAAATTCACTTCTATACGAAAGAACAAGATGCATTTATTGAAAACGTTTCTTTTTACAGATAAAGGAATATCCAACTTCATAATATGCGAATTTATTCCAAACTGACACTATTCTATTTTTACTCTCCTATTAATTTCATTCTCAAATGTTTCTTTAGTGTTATAAGTGTTTTTTAGATAATAAGTTGTCCTTGATATACATAGTTTTCACCTTCTTCTATTTATCTTCCTTTTATTTCATTTTTTTTTTTTGGAAATTCATTAAACTTTACTTTTATATTATCGAGGTTTATTATAAAAAATTTTTTTCTTTCTTTATCCATTTTTTTTATCCTTTTTTAAGTTCATTTGGGCTTATAGAGAATATTATAATGTCATCAACAAATCTTAAGTAAATAAGCATCTCCCCTCTTATGTTTATTCCTTCAGATTCCTAGTTTACTCTCTTAAATACTTCTTCTGACGCAGATGCAAATATTTTTGGTGTTATGATATCGCCTTGTCTCACTCCTTTCATAATTTTAAATTTCCGTGTTTTTTCGTATATTTGTAAGAATGGTGTAGCATGTTTATAAATATTTCCTAAGAGTTAATTAATGTTTTTTCAAGTCCTTGATTTTTCAACGCATTTAATACAGTTGACGTATTGGATGAGTCTAAGAATTTTTTATTATATATATATATATATATATATATGTTTATACTATTTAAATACTATATACATTCACTCTAAATAATTAAATCTTTGAATTCTTATTATTATTAGAATTATTTTCAAAAATAAGCACAATTTAATATATTATAAATTTATCGACACTAAATAGTACTTAGATAAGTATCAACCCTCATTTATTATCGTTTTTCGTAATTTAAAAAAATATAAGATAGTCAATAAATTTAAAATATTCGAATTTAAATTCATATTTAATTCTCATAAATAAAAATAATTTAAATAATATATAAAAATGGTGTTAAAAATGATTCAATTACATAAAAGGTAATTAATCGCAAAACATATATTTCCAAGGAAATAAATTAAACACAAAATAATGTAAATAAAACATAAAATTAACAATTCATTACATTAAAGTAGCAAAAACTTTAATGTAATTATATTTTAAATGTGCTATTAAAATGTTTAATAATACACTCTCATTTACATTATAAATTTTTTAAAAAAAAAACATAATAAAGAAAGATTTTATTTTCTTTCATTCGTAATCATTATAATATATATATATATATATATATATATATATATATATATATATATAATCTTTATAATATATTCTAATACTTCATACAATATTTATGAATAAGAATATTAATATATTGAAATATAAAAGTTAATAAAGGAAACAGCTTTGTGATAAGAAAATATACATTTTTATTTTAATCTTGTTGAATTTCAAATATGAGTATTAATTTTTATTTTACTCTAATTTATTACTTATTTAATAATAGTATATAATATTAAAATAACTAAATATTCGAAATAAATGCTTATATATATATATATATATATATATATATATATATATATATATATATATATATATATATATATATATATATATATATCAATAAGATAACAAATAAATACAATATATATTTGCAATATTTAAAATACAAATATACATAAATAAGAAATATTGAAGTAAAATAAATATAAACCAAATAAGAGATAGAAATAACAATAATAATAGAATAAATAAACACATTACTTAAATAAAAAAATATAACTATAAAAGAAAATCAATATATAATATAAAAACCGCTTCAGTGTTTATATCATAAAGTTTAATATATTTTTTGTTACTTTTCTTCAATGCTATTTTTTATTGCAAATCAATAAAAACAAATGAAATTAATATAGAATATCAATAAAGAATTTTACAACTTTATATAAAATCAGAATAGTTGTTAAAATTTGAAAATATAAAAGTCTTAAATATAAATTTCATATTTTCTATTTTCAATGATATAAGATTTCTTTCAATAAAATGAAATATTTCTAAGAAAAAATATAATTTCGTTTTATTAAAGAATATTAAGATGTATTTATTATAGAAATTAGAAAATATTATATTCATATAATTAATATTATGAAATTATCGACATTTTATCACTGTTATCATATTAAAGTAAAGAAAATTCAATCTCAAAATTAATAGAAATAATATATTTAAATAAACACGCTGAGATCAAATTTCTTATAAATTTATGAAAATTTTATTTGTGTTAATAATAGATAATAGCAATTTTCTAAAATGTAATTTCAAAATTTGTTTTTCAATTATAATATTCATTATAATATAGGGTTTTCCAGTAACAATGTCAGAACTTTAACAGCTGATGGCAGCCATGTTTGAATTTTTTTCACCTCATTTTAACATTTCAACTTAGTTTGGTAAATTATTGTGGAACGTTTAACACAACAATAACGGTTAGAAATTGTAAAAACTTCAATAGAATTATTGAAACAAAAGTTTAATAAGTCCTTTATTTTACAAAATGGACCTATCAATTGGCCACCAAGATCATGTGATCTAACTCCATTGGACTATTTTCTGTGGGATTATGTGAAATCATTGGTTTATGTTGATAAACCATGAACTACAGAAACATTAGACATAAACATTGAATGTGTAATTCTTGAAACTGGGCCACAATTATGTGAAAGAGTGACTAAAAATTGGACTAAATGAATGCACTTTCAAGCGAAGTCATGGTGGACATAAGATTAAAATTGTGTTCTATCATTAATACCATAGAATGTTTTTAAAAATAAAAAATAAATAAATTACTAATTAATTTAATACTATTTGTTTTATTTCCATTTAAACTTCTAAAGCGCTTATTGAAAAACCCTAAATATATGTACATATATATATATATATATATATATATATATATATCACACATCATAAAGTCCATATCAATCCACTACTGGACGAGAGCCTCAATGAATGCTACTCATTCAATGGTATTTGGTCATATTCACCACGCTGATCAGGCGGATTGGTGAAGATTTTTTTATTCGGGGTTTACTCCCTTCTCGAAAATTATTTTTTACAAGATGAGGTTGTCGGCCTTCATACTCAACCCTCGAAAATGAGGGACTCTCCGACTGGGATTCGAACGCAATCTCCCGCATGACACGCGGTGATGCAAACCACTGTGCTACCCAGTCGGTTATATATATATATATATATATATATATATATATATATATATATATATATATATATATATATATATATATTTAAAATAGTATAAAAATTACCGGTTCACTAAAAAGTTATCAATATAAATATTTTGAAAATAATTTTTAATTTTCAAAACAAAATAAGACGTTTTCATAATATAATTTAAATATTATGAGTTAAATATTATGAGTTATATATTATGAGTTAAATATTATGAGTTATATACTATATTGATCAAAATTAAACCTAAATCTATAATTTTATAAAAAAACAAACACTAAATATTTCATTTAAAAATATTGTTTATTTTATTTCAGTTCTACCCTTGGCAAGTTCTATCGATGCAAATATTTAAATAAAAATATAAATAAAAATTTGAAATTTATGAGTCTAATAAACATTTCTTCCTTTCAAACGGTACAAAAAAAAGGTGAAGTTTCATAAACTTCGGTATATATCATAAGTTATATACTAACAATTTAGTTTGAATGTGAGGTGCATTTTATAAATGAATTTCTTCGTCCACTATAATCTGAGCTTTCTTATATATCATAACCATTCTTGTCACGTTTGTTTAAAGCTAGTTGATGACAACTACATATTCTACATATTCTATGTAATAGAGTTAGAACTATTATCCATTCGTTTTATATGACTAAAGTTTACTTAACAAAAAATATGTTATTGTTAGTTTATTGCATACTAGTGGGTTATAACTATCATATAATTAAATTTATAACCGTAGTGTGTGTGTGTATGTATATATATATATATATATATATATATAAATCAACTTAGCTTGACATCTAATTTAAACTATACGATTTATTTTATTTATCTCAACTTACTACATAATCAATGTTAATTATTTCAAAACCGTTAAATGTGTTATGTATATACGTACACAAATACATGATTTGACATTTATAGCTTTTGTCGGGTCTTGACCTTTCTGACAATAATAAACCTAGTAGGACTTTTCTTTGTCAGAGTTCTATGATTGTTAAGTTTTTACATAACCGTCACAGACAACCCTTTAAAAATACAAAAAAGAAATAAGAAAAAATATTTCAATACTAAATATAATAAAATACTAAAAAAAATTTTGTATACACTTAATATAATAACCCAGTGGTGTAGTGGCTAGTATCATTGCATGTCATGTGTAAAAATGTGTTTGAAAAATAGGGGAGGTATGATCAAAAAAGTAGTGCACGTGGGGATTTTTAGCTGAAGTGAAGACAAATTTGATAAAGGAGTAAACCCTGAAAAAGAAATCCACACTAACACAAATGGTCAAAATTATGAATATGACAAATACCAATGAATAATAACCATCAATGAATATTTGGCTCAGCAGTAGGCTTATATAAGCTGATATGACAATAATAATGATAAAACAAAAGTATTTATTGAATAAAACAAAAAGTATTTGATGAATTAGTTATTTATTTGTTTATTTTTAAGAATAGTGTATTCGTTTAGTCCACTCTTCACATAATTGTGGTCCAATTACATGAATTACATTTATTAGTTCAATGTTTATTTTTAACGCTTCTGTTGTTAGTGGTTTATCAGCATAAACCAATGATTTGACACAACCTCACAGAAAATATTCCAAGGGAATTATATTATTTTGTTTCAATAAGTCTATTATTTTTTTTTTATTTTTAAACATTGTTGAAGTGTTAATCGATTTATGATAATTTGCCAAACTATACTGAGTTTAAATGTCAAAATGAACTGAAAAAATTTAAACATGATTGTCACCAGCTGTCAAAGTTCTAACATTATTATTGGAAAATCCTTTATATGCATGTACGTATATAGTAATAAGGTAAGAAATTTAACATGGAAATTAATTGATCATTTATTATAACAAAAAGAGGATACTACAATGAACAAATGACTTATTGATTGGAAACATAGGTATATAAGAAGACTCAGGAAAAACCCATAAATAAATAGAACAAATATATAAGAAAATTCATCAAAATGAATTGAAAAAGAAAACCATTGAAGTGAAATATTTAGAAGAGGTATTCATCCATCAGTAAAAGAAAAACTCTAATGATGACGATGATAATATACATATATATATATATATATATATATATATATATATATATATATATATATGGGAGGCTAAATGATTGGTATTGGGTCTCGGAGATAGTAGAGACTGCCTACATCACTACTACAAGAAAACTCTGGGAAACGCTCACAGTTTACTAGACAAATCCAACAGATCCTACTTCCACGTCCTCGTCGTAGCCTCTGCGTGCATGGCATACAATGGATGTGCGTTATGTAGCCAACGTAAGGGGGTTAAACCCAGTTTTGACCGGGCGACTCAAAACTGGGTTAGATAGGCTAAGGGAATAAACCCTAACAGAAAATTCTGGTCCTCCAGGCATGGGGGTTGGGACGGTAGGTCAGCAATCTGTCACCCATAAAAAATATCTTAAATGCTAAAAATACCAATAAACCGCCTCGGAGTGGCGAATGACCGAAGGGCTTGGAGAAAAAGACTAAGACTGGAAATGCAACGAACAACTGTCTAGTTTTGTATACTATATATTATATGCAATGTAGATGTACAGAATTAATTCCAAATATATATATATATATATATATATATATATATATATATATATATATATATGCCTGTGTGTGTGTATTAATATGTATGAGTAAATATACAACATCATTTCTACAAAACATCAATACATAAACACTTTAATATTTTAAGATAACTATTTTTTATAATTAGTACCATAAATATGTTATTTAATATCAATTATTTCTATAAAAACATGGATAAATAACATATAATATTAAAAAAAATTATCCACAAAAATACTTCATTTATTTCATTAATATTAATATATATATATATATATATATATATATATATATATATATATATATATATATATATATATATATATATATATATTTTAAGCAATAATAAATCGTATTATAATTTTTATTTTATAAATATTTTTGTAATTATAGTTTTCATACTTATTATTAATAAAATTTTAATTAATTATTTGTTAGTAATTTTATTATACTAGTAATTAGTTTAACATTTTTGTTAAATAAATGTACATATATTTAAAGAATATCGTCAATTAGTTAATACTATATACTTCTTAATAATGAATATAAATTTGGATTTGAATTTCTTTAATATATCACCTCTGTCAGGATTTTTATTTTTGTAATAAAATAAGGTTTTAGAAATATTCAAAAAATTCAATAACGATCTTAACTAATAAGTTAATATTTAACAGATATAAAACGATCAATCTAAAGAAACTTCTAAGGTTCAATAATTAATTATACCCTCTTAGTTGTTCGTAAATTTCATTTGACCTATTTTAAACAGTGTCACCGTTCAGTATGAGAAACCTCAAACACTTGAACTGGTAACGAGTATTCTATGAATCGTACTGTCCGAAAGCTCTAATGAGCACATTTTAGCTGCTCTGCACATTACCGTACAAACTGAATTATCAACGAACAAACCATCAGTTAATGGCAATAGCAGTTCCTAATAATGTATTCACAATACATTCTAACAAAGAGATGCACATCACTATATTTCACTCAATCAATCTCAACATAAAATATATTTGAATGCTTATAGTTTTCTTTTAAAAATGCGCGTAATAATAACAGTTAAATGAATAATTCAATATTAATTTAAATCAAATTTTAATATCATCGACATAATTATAGTTATTTTACTTCTCAGTTTTATAAAAAATATAAATGGTAATTTATTTTTATTAAAAACGAATCATTTAATGAATCTTATAATATCAAACCAGTTTGATATTAATTCATAGTAAGTACTGGTGGTGTTAATGGAATTATTATTTATGATTCTAATTTTATCGATCGTTGTAATATCATAGAACTCTATTAGTAGAAAAATATCATAAAATTAAAATTATTTTATTACGAAATTTAATCTTTTCAATTAAAAAGCTTTCAAAATTATAACACTTTGATAATAACTTTTTAAACAATTTTTTATACGAAGAATTTGAATGACAATGTTGACGTTTGAAAAGAAAAACAATAAGTTTGAAACTTTAATTAACTACAAGGATGTAAATGAATGACTTTACATTAGCAATTAAAATCCCACAACATGACAAGTAATACGGTTGAACATTTTTGAACTTCGATAATTGATATTTTCAAGTGCTTCTTAATATATTTACTAGCCATTTCAAGTGTACTTCAGTCATTTATATAAAACTTTACAAAGATAATTAATATTTTATTGAAATATTATTTTTATAAATAAAATAAAAATCCATTAGATATTTAATAATAAAAATATAAATGCAGAAATATATATATATATATATATATATATATATATATATATATATATATATACTATGTAGGGTGACCCAAATGGGCCTTATATATAGTAAAGAATAATAAATGATATTAAGCAAGTAAATGTATGTCTAAAACCGTCAATCTCATTTGAACCACCATATACATGTTCTTTTCATACATATATATATATATATATATATATATATATATATATATATATATATATATATATATATATTCTAGTGTACGCTTTTAATTTCATAATAAGTTTTAAAACACTACCGTGAATCTAATTATAGCATGGTCATCGACATTTTCTTAAAGAGAGCGATAAGTGATTATTAAAAAAAAATAACATCTTGTGATATTTTAGGTGAGTGATTAATTTGTAGTTATATAATAAAGATTTTATTTATCGATGTAAATACTATCAAAAAATATTTAAGAAAACTAAATAGCTAATTAAGTATATAAATCTCAAAATTATGTATTTTATAAATAACATTAAAAATATCGAACTTATGACACAATTCTTACAAACTATTGTATTTTATGTTCAGCTGAATTTTAAATTGCTCATCGATCATATATTCACGGGTAGACGTATGATTGAGTGTCTGCTATTTAAGGTCTTTTTCGGACATCTTACTCAGGTCACTGCATATTAGAACGATTAACCGAGTTTCGGAAGAACGATAACTTTGGAAAGTTTCCAACTAGAAAGAACATATTCAAAACGGAAGACGGCACTAACAGTCTCTCAACAAAAAAACGTTCAAATATAGCATTACTAACCGCATTATCATTACGTTATTTGAACATTTATGCGATTTATTTTATTTTTGCAGTTTAACATATACATATGTACGAGTATATATGTATACATACATACATATATATGTAGAGAGAGAGAGAGAGAGAGAGAAAAAAAGAGAGAGAAATAAATATAATTAGATATATAAATATTTTGAACTAGACATATTAAAAATAAAGTTTATAATTGTTTGTTATTGTTTTATTGTTTACTAATATTTTTTTATTATATTAATAAAGTTTATTCACAGTTGTTAAACTTGCTTGTATTTCCACACACGCATTCACATATATATATATATATATATATATGTGTGTGTGTGTGTGTATTTTGAATCTATAGAAACATACGTATATAAAATTAAAAATTACGGAATATTTATAGCAAAATTACAGTTGTTGAAACAAGAGCAATTTTAATAAATATAAATAAACTATAGTAATTTAATAAAAACTATTAATAAACAATAAAATAAGAACAAACATTAATAAATTTTGTTGTTAATATCTCTAGTAAAAAATAATTAAATAATTATATATATATATATATATATATATATATATATATATATGTGTGTGTGTGTGTGTGTGTGTGTATGCATGTGTGTGTGTATACATTTATATGTACATAGATTTTTTTATATATAGTGTAATTAATGAGAGTCATTACTTATTTGGTTATCTAATTAAAACCATCCGTGCTTCTGACTACCATTTTTTTATATAAAAAGTCTTGTTATTTCTAAATCTTTTTTATGCCACACATTGTTATAATATATTGTTAAAAATGGTTCGTTATTTTGGGTTCTTATATCTTGGATTTTTAACGTTTTCCTATTTTACAGGATCAAAAAATTGTTGATTTCTACTCGAGAAATTGAACTTGTTGAAGAATGTTCTATTATTTTAATTGAAAAAAAAATCTGTAAGATATTGTAAAACAAATATTTTTTAAATGTGTGTAAAGGAACGTTCAAGAATCACAGCGTATAAAGAACTAAATATTAATGAGTTCTTAGTTTTTATTAGTGTATTACATCACATAGATCGTATAAAATAAATAAACTTGGAATTGTTAGAAAAAATATAACTTTTGAAATTGTCTGTATTCAAATGATAGGATTCTTAATAAGGACTTCTAATCCTCTGACTTGTTTACCTATTTCGAAGTGAAAATGAACAAAATAACAGCTAATTAAAAATAATAATAAATCCTAATTTCATTTTATCGGTATATTAAATAATAATATTAATGCTGATGGTGGTCACTACTCTACAGAGTAGCAGTGAACATATTAAGCATACATGGATATATTTATTTAATAGCCTAAATATTTTACTAAACACCAATAATGGTCATATTTAATATTTCTAATTTCTTCGATAAAAGAAAACAAAATTTAAGTTTTATATACATATTTTTTAAGGATCACTCTATATATGTATATTAGTAAATATTTCAGTTAATATTAAAATAGAAGAGAAAATTTTTGACAATTTCTCTCTTTATATAGGGTTTTTTAATAAGAATGACAGAACTTTGACAACTCGTGGTAGCTATGTTTGATTTCTTTTAATCTCATTATAACATTTCAACTTAGTATAATTTGGCAAATTATCATAGAAGTTTAACACTTCAATAACGCTTAGAAATTATAAAAAATTCAATAGACTTATTGAAACAAAAGTTTAATGAATACGTTATTTCACGAAATGGACCCATCAATTTGCCACCGAGATTATGTGATCTAACTTCACTGGATTATTTTTTGTGGGCTTATATGAATTATTGGTTTATGCTGATAAACCACAAACTACATCAAAATTAAAAATAAACATTGAACGTTTAATTTATGAAATTGGTCCACAATTATGTGAAAAAGTGGCTAAAAATTGGACTAAACAATTTCACTATATAAAGCGAAGTCGTAGTGGTCATATGAGTGGAATTATGTTTCGTCATTAATTCCATAGACTATGCTTGAAAATAAAAAACTAATTAATTAAATACTTTTTGTTTTATTTTCATTTAAACTTCTGAAACATTTATTAGAAAACCCTCTATATGTATATATATAACAAATTATTTTGTTTATACTTTAATAACATTTATAATTCAAAAAGCTTTTATAACTTTTATCAAAAAAGACATTAAATTAAAACAACAAAAATACTGAACGAAAAATTTATATTAAAAATAACAATATACCTAAATAAACACTGGCAAATGTATTTTGATTATAAATTATATAATTCCGTTCAAGAATAACAAAAGCTCAAAATAAAACCAAAACATATTTTTTTATCAAACAATAACACTTTTCGACGTATTTTTTTAACTATAAAACCCTGATATGATTTTCCCTTCCATATACAAACATTCTATAAAAAGAAAATACATAAAAATGAAATGATATGAAAAATGGTTATATCTTAAGTATTTACTTTGTTCACCCACGCACATTCTTACGGATGGATATTTACTGAAATGATTCGTTGAAATATATTAAAACAAGCTCAGTGAAAAATTTCAACACAAATATTTGCAGAATTCGCTAAATATTATTTATTTGTTGAAGCACTTTGTACACCAAATATCTTATAAATTTATATACAATACTCAAGCATGCAATGGGTAAGTAAGTAAATTAAATATCAACTTAATAATTCTCTTAATTTAGTTATATATATATATATATATATATATATATATATACGTGTGTGTGTGTCTGTGTATACAATAGTCAATCATTACTGATTAAAAAAATATAACATCCAAAATTACTATCCAAAAATATATTAGAATTAAATATTTATTTTCATTATGTGTAAAGAAAAGAAATTAAAAAAGAGCTTTAATCAAAGATCACCAAGATTTTCTATTTTTTATTCAGCTATTATTATTGTAAAATATATAATTTATTCACAAAATTCTTAATTAACTATTATAATATTAATTACAATCTGAAACTTTATTAAATGATATAAATCATAATCAAATATCAAAAAAGTATTTTATATTGTACATTTATTATATTAAGTACTAAAATATATTCAAAATTCAAAAAACATTTTGGACTGTCGATCAAATATCATGAAATGCAAACTATTAATATTGTGATAAGTTTATTTGAATACAAATGAATTACTTTATTGACTTAAAAACCGATGTGCTTATCATCATCAAAGCTTTGCATTATAAATTTTGACTTTTTCTTACTTTTGTAAGAAAAATTAGGTAATTTCTTTTTGTACGTATTTTTGAGAGACAGTATATATAAAGTATAGATAAAACTGTCAATTTATATTTTTGTTTTTTGTCTAAAATTTTTCCCATTCCTCAATACTGTTTTATCAGTTATTATTACACTTTATAAACATTTTTAAATAAATCTTTCTCTAGTATTTTAGTCAATTTGAAGTAGTCATCTTTATCCACAATGTCTGTTCCACTCATTAACTTATTTTAAATGAAAATAGTTTTTACCTTCTAAGTTTTAATTTTTTTGCTTTTTAACGAATTTTATTATTTTATTATATATTTTTTTGTTGTTTTGCATAGGTAATATTTTATTTTTTGCTTCAAGAAATTTATACAACTTTATATACTTCCAACTAATCTCTTATTGGATGTTTTTTTAATTCCAAAATAACAAATATGATAGGTCAAATGAGACTGACGGAGGTAAATGTTAAAAAATACCTAAAGTGGCCACCTACAACTTTTCGACTTAAAGAATGCCATCTGGTCTGCAACATATCTAAACCAAATGCAAGTTTTGTTGCATTTAGCTCCCACTTAGTCTCCAACAACCTAAAAACCCTTCAATCTCAGAGTAAATGCCGTCTTCATTTTCCTTTCAATATGTCGTTTAGCATATTGTTTGACATATCCCTAAAAATATTATGCACTGGTAACCTGCAAGGTTTGGGACTGTTGTTTATTTCTTCCCAGACTGTTCCATCAGCAACTGTTTCGATGCGTTGATCCTCTAAATCTGTCTCATTTTCGGATGTCAATAAAACTCTCTTTCTTTTCTGTCGTGGACGCTTATTTATAATATTCTCCTCTTCAATCGCTTTCTGAAATTCACTTGTTGAATAGCTCTTTCACTCCATGACTTTTTTTCAATTTTGTCTTGTTCATCATATTCTGAACTTCTTCTATTTCCGTTATATTTCTTAGGTAATTTGTAATTTTCAAAGCCATTTTTAGGGTAAAATACAGCAGATTATTACACTATGTGATAGAATAAAAAAATTACATCCAAGTATTGATACTTTATCTTATCTCCTTCGAATAAACAAAAGTAAAAAAAATTGCATAAGAAACTCTTTACAAGTGCACTAGGATCAGACTGTAATCAATGCTATTAATGTCTACTCTTTTCATATTAAAATGACGCTGAGATAACCGTAAAACATTTTTCTCTCTTTCAACTATATCAATTTTTTCAGAACTTTGACAACTCGTGGTAACTATGTTTGAGTGAGTAATTAAGTGAGTAATTCATTTATGTTAAAATAAACTATTTAGTATAGTTGGTTCAAGAAATACTGTAATTAATTTTTTCTATGGATTTTATTATAAAAAAAGCACTAAGATCATAATTATTTAATTAAAACTTTATAATTTTTCCTAAAATGTTATTTTTTAAAATTATTACAGCCAATTGATTATAAAAATGATTTAATAATATAATAATTCTTATCTTTATTATTTCAATCATTATAAAATTACCGTATTTCATGAATATTAGTTTACAATAAAATAATTTTGCACATAATTAAATATTCAGAATTATAATTTCAAGCAAAACATCGAAATGTTGAACAGAATAACAGAAAATAAAAGAAATAATAAATAGATTGTGTTGTAAAATAAACTTTTGAACGAAATATGCATAAAAATACAAAGTTATGCAAGAGTATCGTTTAATAACTACATCTTATTTTCAAGATATATAAAATAATGTGTTCTTTTTTAAATTTATACATTATGTTAAATTTTCGAGGTAAAATATAAAAACATATTTCCATCAATACTTTAGAATAAATTGGAAGCAAAAAAAAATAAATTCTAGTCTATTTATACTTGAAATATAAATCCAATCAAGTTGTAAGAACTTAAAAACTCGTTTATACAGAAACATTTCTTGAAAGAAAAAGTCATGAAGATTTCATGAGCTTACAATTCGGTATTCCATACATATGCGCATAAATATTTTCTAAGAAAAAGTCTAAATCAGAATCAAAGTCTAACGAATTGCTAAAAGCCATCTACAACTTTGTTCTTTATAACTACAATAAAATATTTCTTTAAGAAATATTTTCAAAATAATTAAGTTATTGTAGATTTCATTGTGAAAACATGTTTTTTTAGTAGTTTGTTTTCTTATCAGTAAGTAACAAAATAAAAACAATTATATATATATATATATATATATATATATATATATATATATATATACACGATGGTCGTTTGATAAGTATGGTAAATTTATTTATTGTTTAATTGAAATTAATTAATTAATTAAATTTAATTTTTTTAATTTACCATACTTATTGTGTTCAAAGTATATATATTTATATATATATATATATATATATATATATATATTGAAGGATTCAGGAATACATTTACTTGCTTATTAGCATTTAATATCCCTTCAGTCTCATATTGATCACCTATACATATATAAATGTACATATATATCATGTGATATTTAATTAAAACTTTATATATTTTTAAAATGTTATTTTTATTATCAATTTTTATTACAGCTTCAATTGATTATATGATTTATATAATATAATAATTTATCTTTATTATTTCAATCATTATAAAATTTCGTATTTCATGAATATTAGTTTACGATAAAATTTATTGCACATAATTAAATATTCAGAATTTAATGGACCTCTTCAGTTTCGGGAACAAGAAGAAGTAACAGAAAATAAAAGAAATAATAAATAGATTGCATTGTAAAATAAACTTTTGAACGAAATCGCGCAAAAATACAATGTGTATGCAGAGTATCGTTTAAAAACTACATCTTATTTTCAAGATATATAAAATAATTTTAAATTTATACATTATGTTATATTTTTCGAGTTCCAAATATGGCAAAAACATATGATACATCAATACTTTAGAATAAATTGGAAGCAGCAAAAAAATAAATTCTAGTCTATTTATACTTGAAATATAAATGCCTCCAATCAAGTTGTAAGAACTTAAAAACTCGTTTATACAGTTACATTTCTAAAGTAAAGTCATGAAGATTTCATGAGCTTACAATTCGGTATTCCATACATATGCGCATAAATATTTTCTAAGAAAAAGTCTAAATCAGAATCAAAGTCTAACGAATTGCTAAAAGCCATCTACAACTTTGTTCTTTATAACTACAATAAAATATTTCTTTAAGAAATATTTTCAAAATAATTAAGTTATTGTAGATTTCATTGTGAAAACTATGTTTTTAGTAGTTTGTTTTCTTATCAGTAAGTAACAAAACGAGGTTCGTCGTTGGTGTATATATATATATATATATATATATATATATATATACACGATGGTCGTTTGATAAGTATGGTAAATTTATTTATTGTTTAATTAAATTAATTAATTAATTAAATTTAATTTTTCAATTTAATTTTTCTTACTTATTTACCATACTTAACAAACGACCCTCGTATATATATATATTGAAGGATTCAGGAATACATTTACTTACTTATTAGCATTTAATATCCCTTCAGTCTTTCAAAATTCACCTATACATATATAAATGTACATATATATATATATATATATATATATATATATATATAAATATATAGTAATAAAAATTTAATTAAATAATTAAATATAAATAAATATATATATATATCAAACGACCCTTGTATAATTATGAAAGGAGTCAAGCAAGATGATATAATATTACCAAAGCTATTACAGCAGGCATTAGAAAAAGTATTTATTCACTAAATTGGTAATCTGAAAGAATAAAAGTACATCACAACATACTTAGCTACTTAAAATCGCTGACGATTTATTATTTTTATAATAGGTCTGAATGAAATTGAGAAATAATAGAAGAATCACACAAAAATATCTAAAAATTGAATAAGTAAACAATGATAACACAAAAATTATTTACGATGTATTATAGATTAAAAGAAAGTCGAATTAAAGGGAATAGACATTGGAAAAGTTACAAAATATGTATACCTAGGATAACCTTTTAATTCTGAAAGTAACATTTTTATATAATGTAACTAGAAAAATAAAAATCGAATAATGAAAATTTGAAATAAATTCTCATATTATACAGAATATTATTCTTCTATGTTTAAAGAAAATTGTTTTTGATCAATATATCCTACAGGGGTCTTAGATACTAAAATATTGGGTCTTTCAAATGTAACGCCTAGATTTGTGTTTTATTGAAAAAAAACATGTGTATAGGGTGACGTATAGGGAAACATGTGTATATTTTCTTTCTTCCTTTTTAATAAAACACAAATCTAACCGTCACATTCAGATGACTCTATATTTAAGTGGCTTTAGACAATGCAGAAAAGTGTGGCAAATTGCAAGTTAGGAATAATAGTAAAAAAAAGAACAGTGAGTAAATTTGAAAGAAAATTATAGTTAGGAACTTTATAACAAAAATAAAAAGTTTAAAATGGAAATGTGCCAGACATATAGCAAGAAGAAAAGGCCTTTTATAGACAAGAGAAATTAATAATTGGAAACACAATGATATAGAAAGACCTATTGTTAATCATATATCAATATTTTCTGTTTTATTTTATATTTAAAAAAATGTACTTATTATTTTGGCCATAAATGTAGATATATATATATATATATATATATTATAATAAACATCGTCTACACAGAAGCATTAACATAGCTTTCTAAACGTTTTATTTTTCATAACTTATTTACATTGTTAACTAGAAGCAAATTCGGAGGTCAACGAGCGAAACGAGTAAGAAACAGAGCCTCCTGGTAATAAAAGAATTAAAATACACAAACTTTCTACATTTTAATTTAAACATAGAACTAATATTTTCATTTATTATATATAGTTTTATTTAATATATTACATGTACTAAAACAAACCACTTTGTGATATAATCACTATATAAAATAATGTAGTTTTTTTCGTAAAACAAACTAATTACTTATTTTGTGAAAATCATATTATCACGTTAAATTTGTTTAATTTATATTTTGAAATAAAATAACACACCAATGCGACTTATCAAATAATTTATATTTCTTTTGTAAAAATAAATATTTATTTTATTTTATTAAAATTTCAAGTCTTCGTTTCATCTTCATATTTGTTTAAATTTATAATTTATTTTAAATGACATACGTAAGCATATTTTTACATTTTAAGTTGAGTCAAGTCAATATTTATTAGCAAAATAAAACTACTAATTATTTTATAAATATCATTGTTTTCGTTAATCAATGTGTGTTTACATAGGGTGCGACCCTCGACATAGTTTTTAATTATGAATTATCTGTTTCACCGAATATATTGAACACCTTTCATCTATTTTTATTGTTCACTCGACTCAGTGGTATATAAAAACGTATGTTTGTACACTTTTTTAATTACTTAATCAAATATAATGTTTTTAACAAATATATAAATATAAATGTTTTCCCACTTATAAATATAGTTATATGATATCTGTTATTTTTAAACTATAAAACTTAATTTAATTTTAATTCCTTTTTATTTTTAGTATTTCAATATTTAGAAAATACATTTATTCATTTAATCAATTAAAACAAAATAAGTCACTTTTAAAACTGGGTATTATTTTATAAAATAAACATATTATTATTATTATTTCATAATTATGCTTCAAATTTGTGTTAAAAATTATTTTTATTCTTTATAAAACTATTTTAATTAATAAAAGAAATGAAACAATATTTTTCAATATTTTTTAATTTTCATTGTTGAGTAATGTACCAAACATATTAAAACAGATATACTTTATACTAAAAAACTATATATATATATATATATATATATATATATATATATATATATATATATATATATATGTATATTGTTATAAAATGGAGACCAAGATTTTACCATTTAATAATAGTCAATTCTTTCTATTTATTTTACTTGCACTTTTATGGATAAAAAAGAACATTTTATATTAATGCAAAATTAAACAAATTAAATAAAATATTCTTATGAAACCAAATGTCAATCTATGGATAAATTATTGATCACAAAATTGAGACGTGTATGTTTCACACAAATAAATATCATTCTAAAAACACTAAATATTAAAAGTGTTAAATAACTATTTATTGTTCACTTTCTTTGTTTTTAAGCTGATGCAAATTTCGATGTGAAATGCCACTATCATCAAAACACTGTGTTATAAAGTACCACTCTGATGATGATGACATTTCCATCGAAAATTATATTAGCTTGAAAAGAAAGAATATGAACAATAAGTAATTACTGTACAATTTTTTAATATCTTGTGATGTTGGGGTGATAATTCACTTGTATTCCAAAATAGTAGTAAAATATATGTTTTAAATTATATAAAAACAATCCTATACAAATATTTTATATTTTTTAAGATAATCATTGATTTTTATGATTTTATTTCATTTTTTTTGCTTAAAAAGTATGTACCGATGACTATGTTTTACTATTTCTTTTATAACTACTTATATATTTTTTAAATTTGAATAGTTTTTGTCTACTATTGCAATAATAACACCTTACTAAAAAATTTATACCAACTAATCCAAAATATAAATATAATTAACGTAAAGCAGCTTTTTATCAAACAGAAAAAATTCTGGAACGTTTTCTTACACAAGTTTCAACGAACAAGAAAAATTTTATGTACATAAAGATTCGTAGTTTTTTGTATAATATTTTTGTAATATTATTGATTTATTTTGTCATGTTTTTTTACAGTTGCGTTAACGTCTTTCCAGAACACTGCACTCCATGCAAGAATATTACCATCACTATTTTTAATAATTTTTAAAATGTAACGTAAATTTAGTAATTGATTATTAGGGTGATGTGTATAAAATTTTCTGTCTAAGAAAAAAGATTAAATTTAAGTTCGCCATTTCATAATTTTTTCCAAAACTAAAGAAATTTTCTAAGGTAGAACTTTGCAAAAAAAAACACTTCTTTTTTAACAAAATAAGTGGTTTCTTTACAGAAATTCATCCCTACGTTGAAAATTAATTTTAACGTCGAAATACTGCCTTGTCCAATAAGTTAACACTATAATCAGGAATAATTTTGTATTTAATTTGATTGAAAAATAAAGAAAGATCAGTCTCACTTATTCATGCAACCACTTTATTTTTATTTCTAGTTGTTTTTCATAATGAACATTCCTTTTGTTTGGATTTTGCTATTTTCAAATTTCATATTATTAATAGTATCTCATTTCATATATTAGAAAGAGTTCATAGTTCATAAAATATGTAAAATAATTTTATTTTTATTTTGTCATTTGAATTATTACTCGTCTGATAGAAAAAACAATGTTTATTTTTCTTATTATTTAAACTAGATAAAAACATTTAAAATTATTTTTAAATATATACGAGTACATAATATAATGTTTATCTGTAAATAATTATAAAATATTTCAACAGGGTTTATTCCTATGACCACCTGTATGTACAAAATATCTACTATTAAAACCATCCATCAAAATATTTAAATATTAAAAATAACACAATATGCAAGATAACATGATTCATATTAAAATTTTGTCTTGCAGACAGCTATTAGAGTTCGATAGTACGATAAATCTAAAACATTACTTTTTAATTTAAAATTAATTATTCTTTTAATACTTATATATATATATATATATATATATATATATATATATATATATATATATATATATACATATATATATATATATATATATATATATATATATATATATATATATATGTATATATATGTATATATATATCATGAAAATAAATATTTATTTCCTTTGAAATTTCTTTAATTTCAAATCATATCATTATATTAATAAATAAGCAAAAATATGTTATATTCTAATATATTAGGTTTCGGCCTTCATATACCCTCGACTTGAAAACGAGGGATCTGGGAATCGAACGCAATCTCCCGCATGAACGCGGTGATGCTAACCATATGTACTACCCAGTCGGTATATATATATATATATATATACATAAATGTATATGTATGTATGTATATAAGTGAAAATAAATATTTATTTCCTTTGAAATTTCTTTAATTTTAAATCATATCATTATATTAATAAATAAGCAAAAATATGTTATATTCTAATATATTATTTAATGTATATTTTATCAGTGAATCTATATATAAAATTTAAAAGATATTTTTTAAATAACTTACTGATGTGATAATTAATAATAGTAAATAATAGTGACAATTAATAAGTAAAATATAAATATACAACACAAGCAAATCAACATAAGATTTTATAGAAAAATATTCAATTTCTTTATTCCCTGATATGGATTTCGATAATCATGGTAATGTCGCTGAAATAATGCAATAAATCAAATTAATTATCCTTGTTGCTAATTAACAATCGAAATAATTGATTAGTGTTTATTTAAGATAATATTATAAGTAAAATAATATTTTAAATAATAATTCAAACGGATTATATTTCAGTTCTAACAAGAATTTCAGCTAAAGTTCAAGACTGTTATTATTTGTTTGATACGAGAGACCAATCAAACTTGTTCATACTTTTAAGTCCTTTGATACATTTCTTTAAGTTAATCGTACTTAACACTAGAACTACCAATGTTAAATATATACCTAGTTTTACCCCACTCGTCAAATTGACGTATTTTTGATCATGGCTTTCATTTTAACTTTTCACTTAGTTTATGTAAATAAAAGAATATAATTTAACAAAAACAACACTTAATATAATAATTCATTAATTATTAATACAAAAAAACAAAAAAAAAACAAAAAAAAAACACTTTCTATTTGCATTTATATTATAGCACATTTGATATGTATGGAATAACTATGAATCACATATTTTACAAAAATACATGTTATCTGTTATCTTTACAAATACATGTTATATTTTGTCGAAACGAATGAATCTCATAATTTCCGAAAATCTGTTTCTACTCATAGTTTCGTCAAAGAAAGGTCCCCATTTTTTGGACCGCAAATACGATAACTTCATGTTTCTTGCATAGTAGGCTCCTCCTCGAGCATACAAAATGGCTATAAAAGCATATAATTCGTCCATAGTAATTTTCCAGTCGTTCTGTAAAATGTTTCTGGCCTCTAGCTCAGTGCAAACTTTTATGTGGCTCATAATTCTATTATCAATTATAAGCCGAAATACACTACTAACATTACCAAGCATAATGTTTCGCTTCGCATAACCAGTTGGGCCCGAAGTATCCTTGAATATAGTATGTAATGGCAATCTACCAACACAACCATTCCCTAATTCTTCCCATTCAGTACCGTCGACAGCAATGTCTTTTTGCTGTCTTGGTTCGGTTTCTGTTTGGCTATCCGATTCAGTATCTGAACATATTCGCAATCGCTTACTGCGTTTGTGGCTATTTTGGGGAATTTCATCTTCACTTTCATATTGATCTTCTTCACTTTGTTCAATATCTAGTATTTCAATTTCATCCTCAGCTTCTTCAGAGTCTGAAAAATCAGTTTTATTTTCCACGCAAGATATGTCTAAATCATTATTACTTGAATTAGTATACGAACTGTCTTCATTTATACCAGTGAGTTCTTTGAATTCTTCGAATAATTTTTTGCTTCCTGTAAATCGTTTCATTGTTGCCTAGGATTTACAAGAAATAAATTTGAATTTTTAATAAAAATATGTTCATACTTTTTTCCCAGATTGGACTTTTCACAGATTACACTTTGCACCAAGAACTGTATCACATTAGAAGTACAACTGATAATGATTGCAACCTATATTTCATATGAAAAATGTACCTAAAATTTTTCCAGGAAATGTCTGAAAGCGATATATGTGTATGCAAATATGGACATCAATACGTATTTACATTCACTTGAATATAAATTATTATAAATTTTGAGATTGCTAATGTCGTCAATTTGACGGGTCTTGGTATAAATAGGTATAGGTCATACTAATTATGGAAGTTAAAGTAGCTAAGTGGAAATTGAATAGGAATATTTAATTGTTCTTATATTTCATTAAAAGTCGTCATAAAATTCTAGAACAATACATAAATCATATCGAAATTTTTAAGCACGAAATTTGAAAATCGTCAAAATGACGCTCTTGGTAGTTCTAGTGTTAAATGACATATTGTTTTTAATAACGCCATTCGATTATATTAAACATACTTATAAAATAGAAATCAAAGGATTAGAATCGAAAACATGTGTCAGATGAAATATCAATAAATTCAAGAATACCTTACAAAATGTAATCGACCTTACTCTGTTCATAATTTTTTAAATAATCTTTCAGAATAGAAAAGTTCAAATATTTATAGGACTTTTTCTCATGATTGCGTTATTTATAATGAATTTATATTAGACTTTGATGTACATCAATATAATTAAGTGTAAACAATTTTGTTAATTAGACGTACAACAGTATGAAATTGAATACTTTAAAAATTATCTTACTCAGTTTAATAATAAGTTAGATTTTATATATTTAGTTTAGTTCGTTAAAAGAGTAGAAGTTTTAGCATCTTAATAATGTAAATATCTCAAAATTATTTTATAATCATTTTTATCAAGTTAGTTATAAGAATACACTTTAAATATTACAATTAAAATTCATGTACATTTAAAATTTGTAAAAATAATAACTAAGAGATATATAGTACCATAATTAAAAAAATATATTTGACTTTATTAAAACCTTTGCTTGAGAACTGTGAGAATATATGAGGATCATATTATATAATAAAAACGCGAGGCATACAATAAATTCAGGATTAGTGAAAGTCTGAAAAAAATTGAATTAAACTTTAACAAACTTAATGAAAATTTCATATCAATATATTAAAAAAAATAACGTAATTTAATACCAATAGCACATATTTTATTTAACGTAATTGTTAATGAAGTATTAAATGTTATTACTTAACAATAAAAATTGGAAAATTTTTTTACAAAAAATAACAATAAATTAAATATAACAATTTAATTTATCTTAAAAATGTAAATTATTAAATGACTTTACTTTCTATAATGCAAATAATTAAAAATCAATTCTATGTAAAAAATAATTAGTGTAGTCTATAATAGAAAATTTTTTTTGTTCATTTTATAGAAAAACAAAAACTAGGAATACAACCCATTACAATTTATCCCTCAAAGAAAAAGTGACATTTGTATTAACATCCAAAAAAACAGTAATAATTTTCAAGAAGATTGAATTTTTCTTAATAATTATTTACATTTGTAAATAATTTAGCACTTTTTTCACTTATCAACTTTAAATAAAATATGTTAACATATATTTTCCGACAACTTAACTCATACTTAGTAATATATTCAGTTTACGGTAAAAAAGTATATTTTTAGAACGAAATTTTTTCGCTAGGTAAGTAAGTGATAAACGTCGTGCAAACATGATTGAACACGCAAATAAATAATTACTCGAACGAAGCATAAAATTACTTCCTGAAAAACCTAATGGAAACAATGTGCCTAAAAAAAGACTATGTGAAAAAAAGAAGCAGTATTTATAGTTTGCTACCCTGTTTAAATAACGATATACCTTTTTATTTTTAACAGTTCTTAAAACCAACACCTTTATTTTATTTAAAATGATATTATTAAAAGGACTGTAAAACAAATTTTATTAGAAAGATAGATTTATAGAAATAATTTTAAATAATATTTTTGATTATAATTCAATCACTTCATTTAATTTTTAAATTTTTCAGATAATTAAATAACACCATCGAATTATAAACAAAATATTTATTTTTTAAAATTAAAATTATACATGAATTATTTTACTTTTCTATTTATTATATTGAAATTTATTTTTTATTTAATGCATTTTTCCATCTCGTTTTAAAAAAATTAAAATATAAACACTTAAAAATATTAATATTTTGTTTATAAAAAAAAATATTTTCAATAATATCTCTTTACTATTAAAATACAAAACCACTCGATTGAATTATGGAAACAAATCAATATATACAATTATAGGAAAAATATTTTGACAATTTAACGATAATTGTAAATTATTAGTCTAATCTTAAATAATTAATAGTCACAATTACAAGAGAGGCACATTACTTCTAATCGGCAGAACATATAAACACCAGCTATAATGTGAATGTATAATCTCAGGTAATTTCCCCAGAGAGGCAACTTTCGATGATAAATTATTCCAACAGACTATTTGCATTCGGGTGCATATGCATATGTGTTATATAAACGCAATATGTAGTATATATATATATATATATATATATATATATATATATATATACACACACACATTGTACATATCCGGTCAAAACGAATGCAAATTTTCTTGTTTCACTATACACGCTATGTTGGATTATTGAAAATCAGTTTAGTATTTAATACCCGTACCAGTGATATTTAAATAATATAATTAAATGGCAGACGTATAGAATGAAACTAATTATTTTTTTTATTTGTTAATTAACATGTTTAAAATGAAACGAGAAACTTTCAAATACATTTCCGACGTGATAATTGATATAAAATTACCGTCAAAAATCATATTACTATAACATATAACGTAATAAAACTTATTCATTCAACATACATGTGTTTATAAAAATATGTGTTGATATAAAAAGTACGAGTTTTAAGTCAATAAAATAATGGAATTTTAAATTATTTACGACATTTATATGAATAATGGAAAGTTTATATGTTTAAGAAAAAAAGTCAACAATTTCATCAAAAAATAAATATTTTTATAAAACCTTTATGTCACTTATACAATAAAGTAAACATTGTAACAAATTTTGACTAATCAATCATTCTTTGAGACACTGTTAAAACTGTAAGCGCACAGACACTTTCAAACTGTATCCAAGCACTTTGAGATGGATTACTTTGGCCTACACCCACATTTACGTGAGATAAAAAAAATGGTATGAGCTAAAAAGGTCGACAAAGCTAAGGATGGTTAAATGAGAAAAAATAAATCATGAAATAAAATAGATGTAGATTTCAAAGAGATACAAAAGGTTTGATTACAGAAAAAATAGTATTGTTTTTATAAGACGCGCTGATTAATTATAGTTAAGGATTTATTTTTACAGAAAGATTGAATTGAAGTTTAAATTTTTTTCTTGTTTCATTTTGCTGTATTAATGTTTTTCTATTTCATCCATCTACAATATTCGTTTAGGGAAATAAATGAAATTGCAGCAATTAAAAAAATCAATTTAAATAAACATCCTTATGAAACAGTGATAAAAACAATTAGAAGGTATTATTATGTGACAGACCATTGTAAAATACACATCACTCTACACTTTTCCCTGTCACTTTGAAATACTAACTAATTATTTATTGCATAACTTTACAAATGAACTCGTTCTAATTTTAATAAACAAAGAGTTTTTATATCAAGTTGTATAAAATCAATCAAGATCAATTCAATTAATTTTTTTTACGATATGAAAAAAAGAACGAAAATAAATTCATCCAGCATTCAAAATGAATTTTTCAAACTTATGTATTGAAACATTTATATCTTGTTTTAATTATTTGCGTAATTCAACACTGTCTTATATATTTCCATTAAACATATAAGAAATACAAAAATAATCAGAAAATGAAAATTAATTAAGAGAAGAGAGAATAAAGTTCTCTTTAATTTCAATCATATATATTTTACACAAAGAGATTTTACGAAAGATTTCACATAGAGGAACTATCATTGATTTCAATACGTACTTTATAAACCTCCTTGAGGCAAAACTTAGTTCATTAAATATTCTTTGAAGTTAAACTCAGAAAACAGTAATAAACTGTAATTGTTTTACAAAAGCAATTATACGATTCCTGTATTATCTGTTCAAAAATAGATCTGAACTGATTACAGCTCTAAAATTAAATATCAAATAAATTTTTAATTATCACCTTTTAATTAGTGATAAATATTTAATTTTTTTATTTTCGTATAATTATATTATTAGATAGAATTATTAAAACTCGTTTAATTGAATAATATAGTTATGTATACTAAAAAATACATACTATTTGTTTAAAAAAAATAAATTAACTATTCTCTTTACAAAGTGTTCTAATTTTTTTTAATAGCTCTTTAACGATGATGTTACAGCCATCTAAATAGAGTAAATAAAGTGAGCAATATGGGAATATTAAACACATTTATAAAATCTTACGATTTTTATTGACGAGGTTCATTTATGTTGAAATAAGTTTGCAACAGTGATATATCAATTTTAATTTTTAAGAAATATTATATAATAAAAAGATTAATATATAATATCTTTTTTCAATAATTAACCCATTAACTGACAATTTTTTTTTATATATTTTTGGTGTATTAGGGTTGAAAATGAAATTAGATAATGGAATTTAGGTTACTTTATTTGTATATTTAAAAAAAATAGTTATTTTTTTAACATTTTTTATTGATACCTATTTGAGGCTCATGAAATTTCCAGTTACAAAAATTTTGAAAAAACAAAAAGTATTACAAACACAAGAAAAACTCATGTTCTATACCAAACAGGAAAGCATTCGACATGTAGTTTTGTATTACATTTTCTACACTGCTTGCGCACATTTGTGCCACATATGGCACATCTCCTTTGTTTTCCCTTACAGGTGCTTTCCAATACATGTCTAATTGGATCAAATATAACACCTTCAGGTACACGGCTTTTATTTGTTATGCTTGAACTGGGTCTTCCGGTGACTTTAGGACTGGATAATGATTCTTTTTTCATATATGTTTTTTCAATATTGCGTCTGAAGTCTAATAACAAAATATTTTCATTCGAAGCAGTATAAAGAGCATGGGCGTTAACAACAGCAACATCAATGGCATTTGTAAAAAGAGGAAAATACCATTTCTTACCTCTAAATTTAATGCGATACTTTTAGACATTCCAGTCCAGCTTGTCAACCCCACCCATATATTTATTATATTGCCCTACAATGTTTGGTCTATCCACTCGACATTCTTTCTTTTCTTTCTTAGAATATCTTTTCACTTTTTGTAAAAGTTGTAGTCCTAAATAATTTGACAGAACTTTGACGCAGTTATTGTCATTCCAAATCAATGCAAGAAATTGATTACTTTCATCATAACAATAATCGTATACTCCACGTTCTTCTTTTTTCATTATATTATCAGATTTCAAGGAACACTTATTCATTCTATTATACCGTGCTGTTTCAGTCGCCTTTATATTACGTTCTTTCAATTTCAATAATAATTCAAAGCTGGTAAAGAAGTTGTCGAAAAATATTTCATATTCTGATGGATACTACAGAAAAGAAGTCATCTTCATTTTTACAGAGGCTTTTACACCACTCACAACTTGTTCTTCTTCGCATTTACCTTCATAAATATCCATATGAAAACAATACCCAGATTCAGAGCAGCACATGGCCCATTGTTTGAAACCAAATCTGATTGGCTTTCCTCTTATAAATTGTTTCAACAAGTAATGTCCATAATATCTTATCATTTGCTCATCGACTAAAAGTTTTTGAGTAAATATTCAATACTTTTTAAAATTTGAATTCAATTTGTCAATCACAGGTCGAATTTTAAATAGCTAATCTTTCTTATCCATGGCAATTGTGGAACTATTGTCGTTAAAATGCAAATTTGCTTTTATTTCTAAAAACCTGTGCTATGGCATACAGTTTTTAACGTAGGTAAGATTCCGATCTTCATCTTCACACCAGTATAAAACTGCCCCGAAAACCGCAAAAGTAAAAAAAACAACTATGAATTACTAAAATACTTAAATATTATCAATTTTATATCATAGCACATCCATGAGCCCCAAATGGGCATTAATATATTTAATAGTATATTTTTTATAATAAGTATTATATATACTTATAAATTATTGTGCTATGAACTAAAAGGATGTGTTAGTAGTCTCACACACTAATGTGCCAAAACAAGCAAAAAGTTCACTAGAAAACAATATAAACATTAAAACATCATTTTACCGCATAGGTTATAAATTTATATATCAAATACTTTTACAAGTTAGGCAACATTGAAACAAAAAATAATTTTGAAAACTAGAAGATATGTGTGTTTAACGAATACACATTTTATTTTATATAATCCTATTGTAAGAAAAAAAAAATTCAAATCCCCATTTGGGGATCGCGGTAGCGAATGGGTTAAATGTGATAAAAAATTTTACATTTAATTTATTTTCAATAATAATTTTACTTGGGCCATCCCATAAATAGTACGGTTTTTATAGAGAGTTTTGAAATAAAAAAAATTGACATTTTAGTTTTAATCCAAAATATATTTCCCATCATTCGCAATTTTTCCCATCTTAAACTTAAATTTTCTATACCCCAGTGATATGATTATTTTAGTTTTACTCTAAAGAATAAATCGATTTTCCTTCGAACATCAAACTTTGTATTAGACTGTTTCTTACTAATAAAGATTTGAAAACTTTGGTGTTGATAACAAACTGATGGTGTCAGGTCAGAACATTATGACGAATATTTCATAATTTTTTACTTAAATTTCTTGAGTTTTTGGAGAGTTTCTCGTGCTATGTGAGGTCGAACATTATCATGGTGAAAAATTATTCTTTTTCTGTTGACTAGTATTAGCCTATTTTTATCGATAACTTGATTTAGCCTATCTACTTTTCACAATACAACGGTTTTATAATAGATTAATTATCTGGTAACAGTTCATAATTGATAATTATTTCTATATCCCTCAAAGTAATCAGCATAATATTTCTCCAATCGAGTCCTCCCTTTCATTGTGGAGATAATGTCTCGTTGTGGTTAACCTATTGTCTTCAACATTTAATATTGTTATAAATAATTCATTTTTCAATACCAGTAGCAAATCAATTCATGAATGGCTCTTTTTTCCAGTCTACAGAGATGAAAAATGTAAATGTCCATTTATTGTTCAAATTAAATTCGTAAGTAGCCCACTAATCGAGCTCAAAAACTTTACTAATCGTTTTCAGATACCAATAGACCGTTGAATTTGTTGATTGGAGATAAATATTTTTCTAGCATTGAATCTGAATTTTGCTTGACATTTTAACCAATACAAAAATATCGCATTACATATAGAATCATCCAATACTTTAAACATGAACTTTAAAACATACATTTAAAATACATCTATTTCTTAGCTATTTTCACAAACATGTATTTTATATATACATATATATATATATATATATATATATATATATATAATATATCAGCTTATTGCTAAACGAAAACCTCACTGAATGGTAGCATTCACTGGTATTTGGTCATACTCTCCATGTTAACTAAGCGGGTTGGGGGTACTTTTCATTCAGGGTTTACTCCCTAAGGTAGGTTGCCTTCACTTCAGCTAAAGAGCCCTCCCTATCCCATTTCTCAGACAGAGGATAGATCGCATACTCCCCTATGCTAGACGGTGATTTAAAACATTACGCTGCCAGTCTGTTATCCATACATACATATATATATATATATATATATATATATATATATATGTATGTATATATATATGTTTGTGTGTGAGTGTGTATGTGTGCATGTTCAAATATAAATATTCCTTACTTTTGAAATTTACAACTGTTAGGATTAATGTAATTCATTCTCTTTTTGAAATTACAGAATAAGACCCAAAAAGGGATATAAAAATATTAAAAGAATTAAAATTATCCAAGTTATTTCATTGAAAATTATTCACACGACAATAAAAAAATATTTAAATAATTTAATAAGAAATTATAATGAATATGAAAAACATAGTTCATTATTGCATTAATTCAATTATTTAATCCTTTTTTTAATTGTATTAAATCAATTATTCAAACTTTTTTTTCAACTACTTTCATATTATAAACAATTATTACATAAAAATAAAGAAATTTATTCAGCGGTTACCTTTTTATGACTTAATATAATCTCAATCTATATATATATATATATATATATATATATATATATATATATATATATATATATATATATGCTAATATTCCTATAGTCACACATTTACTTGAATAATAAAAAAATACGTGATTGGATATTAAAGCAAAAACACTAATTTTTCAATACTCATTTAAGTACTTTAACAAATTAACATTAACACAAATTTATTCATTCACAAATATTAAATAAATATTGTAAAATCTGGAATTTAATATAATTGCTCTGACAAAGATTATATGGTCATACCAATACTCTTTAATAATTCCTTTGTATTCAATGCTCTTTCGTAATATTCAGTTTTCATAAATGTAAAAAAAATATTAAAAAATAGTGATCAGATAGAAAATTTTATATAAGATAATAAACTAGTTAGTTAAACAATTCGAAAAATATTTTAATATATATTAGGTTGGCAAGTATCTCCCTTCCGCTTTTTTTTTTTTTTTTTGTACATAGCTGCGAAATTCAAAAGACCAGAAGGCGGAAGGGAGATATTTGCCAACCTAATATATATATATATATATATATATTAACACTAGATTTACGAAGCGAGTCAATTTGACTCATTTAAGATTTTGTTGCTATATAAATAGAAAACTTAAATATTATTTTTTAAAAACATATGTTGGTTTTTCATTACATAATGACACATATGCAAAAAAAATATATTACATATTTGCATTTATGTTATTATGTAATTAAAAACCAACATATGTTTTTAAAAAATAATATTTAAGTTTTCTATTTATATAGCAACAAAATCTTAAATGAGTCAAATTGACTCGCTCCGTAAATCTAATGTTAAAATATTCTATATAAATAAAATTAAAATGTACACACACACACACACACATATATATATATATATATATATATATATATAAAGAGAGAGAGAAAGAGAAACAATTTATAAGCAAAAAAAATATTTTATCATGAGCTATACGAATTAAGGCAGTTATTTTAATACTTTAATTGAAATAAATATTTCAAATCACTTAAAAAATAATTTTTATGAGAGATCAATATATTTTATTATTATTTTTTGAAAAAATAATAACTAAAGTATAACATAAACATAAACGTATAAATGAAATCAAATAAAATTTTCATTTGTTCTAGATCCAAACTGTTTAAATAAATATTATGAATTTAAAAGTAAGATTATAACTGAATAAATTTATATACAATAATTAAATAGTAACATAAATATGAACACTACTATTATTATTAACAGAAAACAATAAAATACAATATGAAACTACTAGGATAAATTAATTATACTAATACACAACTAAATATCATATAAGCTTATACATATATCGTGAAACTATAATGAAACGTTGAAGAAAGCACGAACATCTGGAATAGTTGTGAAAGTTAAAACGATGATTGATCCCAAAGGATGCTTTTGGTAAATGACAATTTTTTCTCTTACCTCATATTGGACTGTTGTGTATTTTGTTGCCATGATGTCATTCAGAGAACTTCTTGAGGTCGACTCTAATGTTAATGTCATTTAACTTACATCGTAAACTTTCTGTAATAGCAAACTTCGAAATACCACGTTTTGTCTCTGCGGCCTACTCAAAGTTTCATGTACCTTTTTTGTATTGTATTGTATTGTGTTTAATACGTTATATACTTAACACATAATTTATTCAATACGGAAAATTATATGTTTTTTGTTTACTTGTGTGTACAGTAATTCTAAATTGTAATAATAATAATAATAAATTATATTTAATATGGAATGTAGTTATACTAATATATTATAATAAACACGTTAATAGAGATGACAAGTAAAAAATAGAATTATATATATATATATATATATATATATATTAGATGTGACAGAGAGGTAAGGAAATTCGTTGGAGTAGACTGAAAGAGAGTAGACAGTGGATCGGTTGAAGTGGAAAATTTTAAGAGAGGCATTCATCCAACATTAAAGTAAGAGGAGTTGATGATTTTACATATATATATATATAATCATAACTGTTTCATAACCCACTGCTATGAAAGGACGTCTTTAAATTTATTTTAATCTATATAATCAATTATTTTTCTTTACTACACATTTATAATGAATTGTCAAATACTCTTTCCTCACTTATTCTAAAATTTATTCCTAGAGATTTATTTAATAAAATGTTCTCCTATTATTTTTATATTATATGTTAATTCCAATTATGTATTATGTGTGTTATTTCAGTTTAATTTCAGATTTTCCTTTATTTCTTTTTTTTTATTTTTATTATAGAAACAACCATCATCAATATGCTTAATTATAAAATTTGAGTTTTATAAAGTAGTACATTAACAATGATGGCATAGCAACTAAAATGCACATCAGTGATTAAAATGAACAATAAGTGATCTTAAGGTATTGAAGTGTGATTAATTGTGTTATTTAACATGAGAGCTAGTATAACAAGACAAATAGTGAATTTATTCCTAATTCATTTACTCTTCAAATGAGCTATTTATTTTGCATATCAACAAATAATTTATTATGAAGAATATTAATTATATATATATATATATATATATATATATATATATATATATATATATATATATAAATATGTGTGTGTGTGTGTATGTATGTATATTTGTAAGTGGGTATGTATAGTTCTACTAAAAAATATTAATTATTGAAATGGATATAACATTTAATAATAAAATATTAATATAGTTATTTTTTTCAAAAATTATAATTTGAAAATATTTTTGAGTTTATTTGTTTAGTTATATATATATATATATATATATATATATATGTATGTATATATATATATATATATATATATATATATATATATATATATTAATATTAAATATAAGACAAACAGATTATACAGTACAATAAATTTGCAGATCACAGAAAAAATGAATTAAAAGTGATGAAATAAATGAAATTAAAATATTCGTGTATTTAGAACAGCTTATTAATACAAAAAGAATATTTGTGGGTAATGTGAACAGAAGTATAGAAATAAGATCGTGTCAATTTAGAAGAAATTAATATAGCATTAAATCGAATATTCCTCCATGTCTAAAATTGTTGATCAATGCATCTCTATGTGTTCTCATCTATGATAGAGAAACATGGGTTGTAAATGTCAGAATATTTCAATAACCCCAGGAAACACAAAAAGCATGGAATAATGCATACTATATATAATGTGAAGAGACAAAATACGAAATTTGTAGATTCGAAAGAAAATTAAAGTTATGTATGTTATAGAAAATGTGAAAATATTTAAATGGAAGTGGGCAATAACAAAGGAAGACTGATAATGCACAAAAGGAGTAATAATTAATTTTGAAATATAAAACGGCTTAGAAGAGAGCCATGAATAAACAATATGAATACAGAAGAAAATTCGGAGATGTGGAAGGTATTAGATTAGATTGCTGAAAGGGAAAAACTTCGGAAGAAGTCTTCATTTAGCAGTAGATGAAAAGAGGGTGATTATATATATATATATATATATATATATATATATATACACACACATAATAAGACCTTTTTTCCACTGCGTCTACTAATTTTTTTAATTTCGATCGATTAAATGTCTTTCTCTTCTAGTCTGTTTCGACGATTTTTTTTACATTTCTGTCCCATTTATTCATGAGTGTCTTCTAGGTCTTCTTATATATGTAAATTTCCAGTCAATAACTTCTCTTGTCCATGAGTGATCCTCTTTATTAACTATATGACTGATCCACTTCCATTTCAAACCTTTCACTTTTGCTATAACATCTTAGCATTCGACTCTATTTTTATCTTTTCGTATTATTCTTAATATGCATCTTTCCATGTTTCGTTATATTATCAGAAACCGCTGAATTGTTCTAGTATTAAAGACACATATTTTACTGCAATAAGTAATAACATATATATATATATATATATATATATATATAGAGAGAGAGAGAGAGAGAGAGAGAGAGAGAGAGGAAAACAGAATTGATTTAATCAGAAAGAAAAAAAATATGGTCGTTATAGTGAAATGAGAAGTTTAAATTAGAAATAGGTCAATCATGCAGCGAGAGAAGAAATCACTGACACTCGAGGAAAATTATTCATTGAGAATTTAGATTATAAAAATGGTCAGAAAACAATTCATGGAAACATGACACTTATGAATACATGAAACAAAAACGTAAAAATATTCGTTGGAATATGGGCTGAAAAGAAAGGCGTTGGATCGGTCGAAGTAGAAGATTTTTAAAGAGGTTTTGATCTAGGAATAAATGTAAAAATAGCAATGATGATGATTTTATAATATATATATATATATATATATATATATATATATATATATATATATATATATATACGCGAGTCGTTTGACAAGTATGGTAAATTTATTTATTGTTTAATTTTATTAATAATTAATTTAATTAAATTTTTCAATTTAGTTTTTCTTACTTTTTACCATACTTATCAAACGATCCTCGTATGTATACACCATAAGTATGGTGTCGGTAATTTGAAAATTTCTAAAATAAAACAACGTACACATTATTATTTCTGTATATATTAATTATTTAAATATTACTAAGAATTTAATTTTCATAAAAAAATGCATAAATATGAATAAAAAAATGTTAAAACAAAAGTCTTTCATATTAAAATTTTAACTTAGATCTTTTATCTGCATGAGAAAAATACAAGTTAAAAATATGTTTTTATTTTTAACCCTGTATTTCTAAAGAAAAAGTAGTACTAACAAAATGTTAAAAGTATTTATACAACGAAGAACAAAAATATATTTTTATTGACATCATTAATAATTATGAATGATCGATGAAATATTGAAAATGTTTATTTATAACTTATTCTTTTTCTTGAACAAGTTGTATGTTTTTATTATAATAAAATAATATTCCGTACATTTTAAAATAATTATACGTCATAGTAAAAGAATTTTGTTTCACACTAACTTTTTTTATTCTTTACGTGCTTAACACATAATGTTCATAACTTGAAAATTCAAATGACGTTGATCGTAAGTTTTTTTCATCAACGGTGTACGAATTTATATCGTCTTAGGCATCCGTTGAGATCGCGTTGGAGAATTTATGAATTTCTGCAAAATCGGGTATAAAAGACAACAAGAGAGTTGGATAGAGGTTAGAGGCTGAACGCGGTGGCTTGTTGGTTCTCAGCGAGTGGGAATGGTAGTTGGCGGTTTTGTCTCCCGAGACATGAAGGAGTGGATAGTGGCACTGAAGCTCTCCTGACGTTTTTGCTGAAGCATACCATGAATATAGATCTGCAGTCACCACTACCATGTTCTTGTTAGAATGTGAAATGTCGTGGAAAGATGCCCCTTATGCTAAAGCCACCTAACTTCTAAAGAATTTGTTCATAAGTTGTCGGAATGATTAAATTTTCGAAAGGTATTTTTCTCTCGTGTCTTTATTGTTCATTATTTTCATTTCTCGAACTCACTTCATAAATATTTGTGATTTAAATTTAGAGATTTCATATTTGATGAATAATATTTACAAATATTTTATACAATATTCGACGAACTGTTACAAAAGAAAAAAAATATATTTCAAATTTAATTATCATTTTATATAACTAATTTACTATATACAAACGTTTATATATATATATATATATATATATATATATATATATAACCTGAAAATACTCAACTGTTAATCAAACACTAAAACACATCTATAAGCAATACACAAAAAATTAATACTTGTGCACGCATTCAATTATACACACATAAATTATCTTTCTGTATAATAAGTTAAATTTTACTCGTTAATAATATTTATTACATTTTATAACAAAAATCTATTCTATACAAAAGAAATTTTTAAATTAAACGTGTCAATTTATATTCTTTATTCTTATTACATATTTATGAAAAGCTTATTATTTAATAGCTGAAACAAAAATTATATACTTATATATTTGTATTTTCATTTATATATATTTTATTCAAAATTACAATTCATGTATTTGAAAATTAGAATCAGTAAAATTGAAAAGAGCTTTAAATAAATAAAATTATATAAATATATTTTAACAAAAATAAGACAAAAAATAATTAAGCAACAAAAATTTATTAATATCTCCTCGTATTTTATTTTTATTATTATTTAATACCTCTGTATAAATTCATACTACATTTCATTTTTGTTCATCTCCAAATTACTAATTCAAAGTAAGTTTCATGTTTATATACTTCAAATGATTTATTTGTATTACTTTTTAAGACACGTTGAAATAAAAACATGTAATAATTTCATTTTTCTCTAAATATACATTTTGGCAGATCGCTTGAGTT
>CP092090.1:37473567-37476067 GCA_029203775.1 Neoneuromus ignobilis
TGTTTTACTAGTGATGAGGAATTGATCCGAAATTAAAACATCAAATTCTAAAAGACTAGAATTTTTACTGAGATTACTTCCTTTAGCAACAGGTCCTGGCTCTATGACGCCATAAATTCGTTTTTTATTCTTTCCCGTTAACTATAGTCTTTAAAGACTTCAATCAGAAAGCATGAGGGGAGAGTGGGGACAAGTTACAGTGACAAACACTTAGACATATCAAATAATTATTAGAGTATTTTTATTAATTTTCTACAATTTAGATGCCTATTTATAATTTTTTTAAAAAAATAAATATAATGTAATTGCATATTAAATAAAATAAGTATTCAACTCTTGGATATATTTATTTTTCTTCAGTCTTTTTTTATAACTGTATACTAAGATTGTATGTAATGTTGATGAACTTTATTTCATTCATTAACTAAACTAATTATAATAAAATATTCAAATTTTAATAAAAAGAACAAATATTCTAATTCCAATAAAAACAAAATATTTCAATCTTTTAAATATATTCTAAACGTACTTCTTATGATTTAAATGCGAACTGCACACATATAAATCCATAAATTATATATTTTTATTATTACAAATTTTGAATTTAGAAAAACAGACATTATCGTGCATATATAATTCCAATAAATGTCATTATTTGTTTTTGTCCTGTGGTAAATTCACTTTAAAACAAACTAATCATTCGCACACAACATCACAAATATTTATATGTTCAGTAATCAGTTATTGTTTACTTTATTTCGCGATGCACATTTCGACAGCCGACCTTTATATGATTTTATATATAGAGTGACCCAAATGAGATTGAAAGATAATGAAGAAAAATAAATGACAGTAAGCAAGTAAATGTATGTCTAAACCCTTCAGCCTCGTATAGGTCACTCCATATATGCGGTTCTAGAATATAAGCAAGAAACATTTATTAACTATCACTATTTATTAATATATAAAGTTATTTTATAATATGAACGCATTATTTTTTCAATTTTTTTTTTAAAAAGCCAAATGTTTTAATTAATATAATATTTTACAAATTGTTTTCTTTCTATATTTAGTAACAAAACATTTCTTTTAAACATACCTATCAATTAGAATTTTAGTTGACGCTAATTAACCACTTATCATCATGATTTAATAAAAAATCTTATATTAAAATTAAAATTTAGTAAAAGATTTTTTCAAAATTCATTTATAATTAATATATAACCAATGAATCGTTATTAATATACAACCAATCAACAAAGTTATTTTAAATAAAAAAACAATTTTAGAACCTAATTTATCAAAATATTTATAAACAAATTTCTTTCATATACTAAATTACAATATATCGTTAATAAATAAATATAAAAAACAATATTTAAATTAATTAAACATAAAATATGAACAAAAATAAAATTTTAAAAATCAAATTTGATGCCACAAAATTTATTAAGACTGACAATATATTTTTTTATCAAATTTAATGTTTTTAGCGTTAATTTTTTTGTAAACATAATAAGTTCAATTTTTAGTATAGTTTTAAACATCAAGTGGATGTTACACGTTAAAAATTCTTTATTATTTAAAATTATTAAGTGTGAAAAGAAATATTTAATATGGAAAGAGAATGGAATGAAGAATTATGTAACATTCGGCAGCTTGCAATAACTCATTAGAAACATGAAATAAAGTTTAAGAGATTAAAAATATCTTACGTAGAATTATTATTAGAACTTTTAGTACCATTACACATGTTATGAATCCTCACAAAAGAGAAAAAATAATAATAAAAAAAAAATTAAATAACAGCGATGAACAATTCATAATAAGAAAAAATATAAAATATACAAAAATTGATACACTCAACTAATGAATAATGCCAGAATGTTTGAAGATTATACAGATAAAGTTGTTAATTTAGAAAATGTTAGAAAAGTGTTCAGAAACAAGAGATTCAACAGTCAAGTTCTTAAGAAGAAACCACATATGACAGTATAGAAATGCAGCAAATAGAAAAAACGTATCGGGTTCACTTAGAAATACGAAAATAAGCCTGTTGTGTTCTGGAGAAACGTAATTTTTACAGATAAAATCAAATACGACATTTGAGGTTGGGATGGTCAGGGAAAAATTTGTAGGCAACCAAAAAAATGAATCCAAAATGTTTAGTTTCAACAATAATTTACGAAAATCGAAATATCATAGATGGACCTGTATAAAAAAATCAAGAAATTGGATAATTTATTATTTATAAATGAATGAGGGACACACATGGATATTTTAAAGAACAGTATGGAGATAAGTGCAGCCAAAATTGGAATCGAGAACACATTTATTTCCTATCAAAACAACGATCCAAAGCATAAATCTTATATTAAGAGGCAATGGATACTACATAATTGTCCGAATTTTGGATATTCCCCCATAATATTCATACATAAATGTAAATAAACTGTATAGGATTAAAAAGTAGTAATAATCAACAAGTTTTAAATTAACA
>CP092090.1:37481067-37486067 GCA_029203775.1 Neoneuromus ignobilis
TTCTTTAATAATTCACTTTTGAGAAAAGTATGTTGTATGATACAATATATGTTTTCAATATATACATTTATACATATATATATATATGTATTGTTGTAATTTGCATTTTAATATCTTTTCAAATCAGTCAATTATATTTTTAAAAATATCGAATACACTACTTTCAACGTTTTATCCCAATGAAAAAAATTTCAAGAATCATATTTCACAAAACAATTTGTAAGCTACATGTAATATTTCAAGTAATTAATCATTAATTATCAACACAGTAAATAATTTATATTCTTTACCCATACAAAAGGTAACAACCACAAACCAGGTGTATTTGTTAAATTATTAAATTCTCAAATCCAAGTTCTATATCAAATAAAACTTGTTTTTTAAAAAAAAATAACTCTTAAAAATATGTAGAATAAGAAACACACTTAAGTAATATTTTGTATTAGTTTTTAAATATTTAATAAATAAATATACTATTTGTTTTCTAATTGTGGCAACTTCACTTCATGTAAATTAATCATCATTCCAACGCCATAATGTATTAAAAAATGTTCAGTAATTTTTTATTTATCAGTTGATTTTTTTATAAGCTGATGCGCATTTAGACAGCCATGACATCATACTCACAGCGCTGTATTATATTGAGTCAACCAAATGTAATGCTTAGATTTGAGTTTTATTAAAAAGAAACAAAAGAAACCATACACATGTTTCCCTATACACCACCCTATGTTTCCATACATACATACATATATATGACCTTATTTCTATCCATTGCTAGGTGAAGAATTCTCCCAAAATTTTCTATTTCGACCGATTGAATGCATTTCCTTTCCAATTCATTTAAATAAATTTTGTTATATTTCTATACAATCTCTTCTTGAGTCCCTACTTAAGTCTTCTTATATATTTGAATTTCCAACCAATAACTGTTCTTGTTCATCCATAGTTCTTAATTTTACTATATAACAGACACATTTTCATTTCAAACTTTTCACTTTTAGTATAAAAACCGTAACTTTTGTTTTCATTCTAATTCACTTAGTTTTCTTTCTATTTTTTTTGTTTATACACGAATATATATATATATATATATATAAATATATATATAAATATATATAAATATATATATATATATATATATATATATATATATATATATATATATATATATATATATTATATGTATATAAGTATTTAAAACACCTAATTGTGAATCTAAAAAATGAAAAATAAATGACATGTACTTAAGATTTGCTAACGATATTATTGCTTTCTCAACAAGCCCATCAAACTTAAAAACAAAATAGAAGAATTAGATTAAACAAATCAAAAAAAAAAATAATTTCATGATAAACTTTAGAAAATAAAAGTAATACACAATGAATTTTCAGATCAGACAATAATCGACTAAAAGTAAAAACATAGTAATTTGAAAACTACTTTAACCTGAGACAAATTATTAACACAGAAGGACAGATATATATATAAAGCCTACAGAAGAAGAAATATAGTAAAATGGTATAAATTCAAAATAAATTCTCATACTATGAAGTCAAATAGTATCTTATGTTTAAAGAGTAACGTTTTTGATTTAAATATCTTTCCGTTTTCACTTATGAAAATGAAACATGAGTCTTAAATTATAAAATAATTCAGCGATTTTAGACAACCACAAAAATTGAAAAAGTTCATTTTGAGAATAACATGTAGAAATAGAAACAGAACAGACTGAAACAGAAAAAATAAAAGTAGCTAACATTATGGTAAATGTAAGAAAACGAAAACGCAAAGAACCGACCATATAACAAAAAAAAGGAAACCACTGATGAACAATCAGATATTTTTGATTAGAAGTCTAAACATATAATTAGACTAACGAATAACATATAAGTAGATGAGTGAGAAATATAAGAAAATTCGTCTGAAGAAAAAATTTTTAGAAGTTACCTTCATTTAATCATAAAAAAGGGGCTAATGATAAAGTTTATATATATCGTATTATAAATTATAAATAAAAGTGTACATTTTATAATCTAAGACTCTGATAATGATGGAAACATCATTTTAAAAACAAATAAAGTGAAGAATAAATAATTAATAAATACATTTTATAATATCTTAAGTTGTTACATCAAAACTCTTTTTAAGAAAAAAAAATATGACCCATAGTTTTATAACTCGAATTACTAATTAATTCATACTTTATAATAATTTTTAAAATATCAAAACATAATATTATTAATATTTACAGTATCTTTTAATCTACTCATGTTTTTAAAAATTATTTAAATAATATTGGTTCAATATCTTTACTAGGTTAAGAAATAAGTTCCAGTGTGTTCTTAAAAAATATTTTGTTTCAAAAATATTTTTTTAGATTAAAAATTTTACAATATACAGTTTTTACTTATTTTACATAAAATATAAATATGAAACTTTTTAAATAATGCAAATCGAAATAAGTTTGTTTGAAAATAAAAAAGTAAAGTTTTTATTCAACTGCAAACACAGTTTAAAAACTTTGTTTATTGACTCTTTACATGTAATACGGAAACGTGTTAACTCCTCAAGCATTCTAATAACCCGCTGAGAAAAATCTAATTGAAAAAACAAATAATAAATGTATATATAAGAAAGCTTACATTGCTGGTACTTTTTACTTGAAAATTAAATTCTTCTTGGATTAAAATACACACAGACACATATTGCGATAATTGTATAATTAATCAACCAGGTACATAAGGTTTACGTTCAGTTTGCTTGACCATCAACAGACAACAGCTTCATGGCACTAAATGACTAACATGTATATATAGTGACGAAAGATAGCATATAGAGTGGCGTCAGGTCGAGCCCCTGTCTAGTCTACCAGAGTAATGGAAGCGTGTGTGCAGCGCAGATAGCGCTAGATTGAGTAGAAGACATATATGTGTACCAGAAATGGTGATAGATAGGGTGCAGATGTGATATTCGAAATGCTTCAAATACATCTGACCAGTGCCGGTTTTAAGAAATAATTCAATAAATTTCAGTTTTTGTACTCATGAAATTTAGTCTAATTATTTTATTTTATTTTATTTATTATTATTCTCAATAATTTCATAAATATTTTAAAGTCATTTGGAGATTAAGGCATAACCGCCACAGTCATTTATAAACATACTTATATATATATATATATATATATATATATATATGTGTGTGTGTGTGTGTGTGTGTGTGTGTGTGTATGCGGTTTCTTTCAAAAATATCTGAACTAAGATTATACAGACGGTATTAGTAGCCATATTTTCTGAAAGAAATCAGTTTTTTTATTAAAACTTCATTTATAACTATGTTTAACTTGGTTGAAAATTTCATGGATGTGTTATAATTTATGATATTAAATATAACAATACCTTTTAGATACTCATAGAAAAATGATGATTGAAGAAGCAAAATTAAAAAAAAACTACAGAAACATTAATATTGAATGAAGCTTATGAAAAATATTTTTTTTTGTGTACAATAATTTACCAATGTACAAAAAAAAATAAAATCAAAGAAATAATGATCATCTGTAAAATTAATTAAGAATATGAGTGAACTAATTTTTATCAAATATTTGAAACGAACAAATATACATACACTTTTTTCTGCATAGATCTATTATTGTAGGCAACTTTGAACAACACAAGATATCATAATGCTTAATCATCCACATTATTCACATAATTTGACACTCGAACTACTTCCTGTTCCCAAAAATTAACATAAAATTAAAGTGGAAGCAAATCAACAGCATGTCATAAATTGAAAAGGTTTCAATCAATGCCATTATAGCCATTAAAAAAAATATCAGAAATGTTTTTCAAAGTTCTGTTGTCGAAAAATTTGTTTTCTTTACAGAATGTTTTACTAATAAACAATAATAAAAATTGCAAATCAATTAAAAACATTTTTTTTATAATCTAAGTTCGAATACTTTTAAGACAGACCATGTAGATATTTTCTATTTATTTTGAACAACAATCAAGAGTAAATAATAATTTGCAATTATATACATGAAACAAATATCAAGTGATATAGTTAAAAATTAAAGTTACTTAAGGTATTCATACCAATAAAATTATTCCCCAATACTATACTTAATAAATAAAAAAAATCAATAATTACATTTTAAACACTTTTTAATAATGGTATTATTCACAGAGAGATATAATGTCAGCAATGAGTGAATTTTAAAACATGAGAAAATTAGAATGTCGCTTTAAATCTTGGTAAAATTTTAATTTGAATAATTTGTATAAATATACATAGTATAACAAAATTCAAAAATTGACAATAAAGAATATACAATATAGAAAAATTGTATAAAATGACAAAGTTAATAACCCACTTAGAATATTTTATCCATTAAGAATCATTATTAGTAACATCATATTATTTATTAGCAGTTAACATTTAAACTTGTAGTCAAAATAGAGTCAATTATCACTAATTGACATAGATTACATTAGAATATTGTTCATGATGTTTGACAATGGGAAGTGTTGAAATTTAATCATATATATTTATACAAATGTAGCAGATCTAAATATATATATATATATATATATATATATATATATATATATATATATATATATATATTAAGTTAATAAAAAGCTGAAACAATTTGTTTAAAATGCAAATATAATAAATTAAAAAGAAATGTAGACAGCAAAGTCTTCACAATTATTTCATTTAACGTATTTATTTAAGAAAATTGTAAAGTCTACCAAAATTAGAGTTAATATTTATTTAAAATTTTTTTCTAAAAGTTAATATTAATCAGCAACAAATTTATTGAAAAATATTTAAAACTTTTAATAAAATTACATAATAGCAATTTATTTTTTAAACGTAAGTATATATAAACATAAACACGCACAAATACACACACACATGCATATATATATATATATATATATATATATATATACATATATATATATATATATATATATACATATACA
>CP092090.1:37488567-37523567 GCA_029203775.1 Neoneuromus ignobilis
GTAGAATGGTTAATAAAATAAAAAAAAATCATCGTTTTTTAACTGTAAACAGCTTTAACTCATTTTTCTTAAAAAGTGATCTATGCCACTTTTAAAATAAATGGCTCATATAAATATATATATATATATATATATATATATATATATAATCATATTTATAACAATAATCAATACATAAATTTTATTGTGAAAAATACTTTTTATAAACAATAAAATAATATATTTTTACTTAAACACAACAAATACATTTACTAAAATTTATTTTTGAAGCTAATTGGTTATTTAATACAAAATACCGCAACTTATAATTTAATATTTACGAGTATTAATAAAGATTTCTATTCTCTGTATTATAATTACATCAAATTACATTATCACCCCAACACCACACGACATCATTAAAAGATGCTCTAATGATGATGGCATTTCATTGTAAATGTGGATCAGTTTACTGTTATTATAAACAAACAAAATGAACAATAAGTAGTTATTAAACACTTTTTTAATTTTGTGGTATGGAGGTGATAACATGTTTGTGTGTGAAATTGAATTTAGTACAGTTCCAAAAAAATTGCATTAATTTTATATTTTCATTTATGAATTAATGAGCTAATTATTTATATATTTTTACAGATAACTAACTTTTATATTATTATTTGAATTTTTATTTACTCTCTCTCTCTCTTTCTCTTTATGTATATATATATATATATTCTTTTTTAATTAATTAAATAATAAAAATAGAAGATATTCTCATCAAAAATACGTCAAACAAAAATACACATAATTCAAGCAAGTCAATATTTTCTAAATATTAAACAGGTTGATAATTATTTTAAGGAATTACATATTTTTTATAAATTCTAGAATACATGATTTCTATATATAATTCAACTAGTGAAAATTAAAAATATTACCCAAAGAATTTTATTACTAAATTTTAGAATAATTTGTTCATTTCTACGTTACTAATTTTGAAATTATAAGAAAATAATAAAAATATATAATTAATATATCATTTTTATAATAGCTACAATTCTATTTTTCCATCTCATGAATGATTTTATTTAAATAATGTATTTAAAGTTCTTAATAACTAATATATATTAAATTAAACTTTAATAACTGCGTAAGTAATAATGAATTTTAATTTTAATTGCATTTTAACTAAATTAACTTAATAAATCATTTCTACAACTGTGAATATAAAAATATTTACACTTATATTTTTAAGAAAAATTTTATAAAAATCGGATTAGTGCATTACCTATAATTAATTTTATAAAATGGTAATAAAATCAACTTTTCATCAAATATTTGCAATATAAAATCATATTAGAGTAATAACAGAATTTGATTTTAAATATATGAATAATTTCACCGATTAATAGCCAGAAATTTGAAAATCTTGTCAAAAAAAATCAATTTAATAATTTTATTATATATATATATATATATATATATATATATATATATTAATTCTAACAATATTTTTATACAGTGGAATAAAAAAATTTCAAATAAAACTTAATATAACAGAAAAATTCTACAAACTGTTCTTAATGAATTACAACTAATATTTAAAAAGTCATTAAAATAAGAGTCACAAAATGAAAAGATTTTATTGATTAAGAAAAACTAATAATCAATTTTTATATGAAAGTATACTTTAATCAAAAAGATGAATTATTATTAATTTTTAAGTTCTATCTTTAAAATAATTTTAAAAAGATCAAAATAATTAAATTATGTAGTTCACAGTGAATAAATAAAAGAGTATTATTTACATATAAATAATGAACTGAAGCTACTAAAAACTAAATAAAATATAAAATACATTTTAAACAAGTATCGTGTTTAAAATTGTTCTAGCGAATGTATTCTGAAATATTAACATTAATATTAATATAAAATAAAATTAGTCTCATTTATATTCATAAATCAAAAGTACACAATAAAATTATTATCATTTAATAAAAACTTAACAAGTTTAAAAGTTTAACTATGATTAATTCTACTTTATATTATATTTAAAATAATAATTATAATGAAAAAATAACATATTAATTTTTTTTGCTCATAAATATACATGCATTTTTGTATCTGTATATTGGTGAAGATATTAGGGTAAAAATACACTTATATAAAAGAACAAACACAAACATAACTAATATTTTTATCTATTTATTTCTATCCCCTCTCTCTCTCTCTGTCACACACACACACATATATATATATATATATATATATATATATATATATATATATATATATATATATATATATATATATATATATATATATATATATATATATATATATATATATATATATATATATATATGCATATGTATGTATATATGTATGTATAATTGTATAAATTTATGTACGTAAAAACACACGTACAAAGACCCTAGGTCAACTCGAGGGATCCAAATTTATCGACTAAATTGCATAATTTAATATCCCTACAGAATCAAATCAAATAAAGTTTTGCTATGGTAAATTTTTGTGACAGTAAAGTATTTTTTTATGTTAAAAATAAAATTTGTTACTATTCAGTATTTTTTTTATAATGACCTGAATTCTAATTTTATTTATGTTTTCATATTTATTCTAATTATATTATACTCTCTAAAACTCTTCAAATTCTTTAATAAAAATAAATATAAATTATGCATATTAAATAAATTAAACATTTAAACAAAACCGTAAAAATCGATAATCCTTAAAAAAATGCCCATTTTAAATACTTAACCTAAATAAATTAATAACATCAACTAGTTTTTAACATTTACAGTCATGTATAAGATTGTTTATTATATTAAAATGTATTAATAAAAAAATAATATCAGTTACTTCTTAGACTTTTCATTTTATTAACAGAAAAAGTGAATTATTTAATTAAAATATTCAATAAAAATAATTATTTTAAAAAAAGTTATTTTATTTATAAATGTTTATTACAAAATTTTATAGAAAATAAATAAACAAATAATTATTAAGTCATTTGCTTTCTATAATGTTTCTAGTTTTCCTTTGTATCATTCAAAATACTAATCTATATAAAACTTAAAATAATACTTAATTTAACTAAAGAAAAATAAAAAACATATACTATTTACATTTTTTTTAAATGTTCCGAATTTATTTAAATTATATACTTAATATATTTAATTCATAACTCTTATATTGATAATTATAACATAATGCTCTGACGATGATGGCATCGCCATCGAAATGCGCATTAGTTATTTTAAACAACAAAGTGAATAATAAGTGATTATTGAAAGTTTCTAATATCTTGTAGAGTTGAAAATAATAATTCATTTGTATAAAAATGAATTCATCACATTTTCAAAACAAATATTAAATATATACTCGCATATTGAAAATTTAAGAAATATTTATAAAAATACTGTATCCTCCATATATGTACACAAAGAAAAACAGTTTAAAAATATGAAAGGAGTGAGAAAGCGTAATTCAATACAGGTAACAATATTTATAACAGGATTAAAAGACACAATATTTATTATAACAAAATTAAACTGGATATCATAAAGAATAAAACTAATTTAAAGATACTTAGTTGTACCACTTAAGATGTGCTAGTAGTCTTAGTATTACTTTCTCAACAAGCATAGATAAACTTAATAAAAAGTATAAGCAAATAAAATAAAATCAGTCAAACAATAAGTACTAGGATAAACCTTAATGAAACAAAAGTAATTTGAATAATTTTTTAGATCAAAGAAAAATCAAACTAAAAGAAATAAAGATATAAGAATATAAAAACTATGTATAGAATAACCCAAATGAAACTGAAGATTCTTCGGTCTCATTTGAGCCACCCCGTATAAATCGGTAAACTAATTAACACCAAAATATATTTATATGTTCAGTAATCAGGACAATAAAAATAAGGTGGTATTAAATTCGAAAGAAATTCTCATATTATAAAGTCGGATATTAACCTACATTTAAAGAGAAAAGTTTTGATTAATGCATCTTATTTTTTTTTGTTTATGGTAATGAAACGTAGATCTCAAATGCGAGATTAATTCAACAACTCCAAACAACATAAATCAGCACATACATATGCATATTAGGAAAAACACATCGAGAAAGAGAGAGAACTGAATCGATCAAAAAGAAAACAAAAATTATAGACGTTATAGCAAAAGTGAAGAGTTTAAAATGGAAATGATTTGGTCATACAGTAAGAAAAGAACCTAATCATTGGACATGAGAAGTTATTGATTGGAAGTCTAAATATGTAAAGAAGGTTCAAAAAAAGACATATGAATTGATAGGATAAAAACAAGAAAATTCGTGGGAATGAACTGGAAGAAAAAGGCATTAGATCGATCGAAATGGAAAATTTTGAGAGAGGCTTTCACATTAATGGATGAAAAAGGCTAATAATGATTATTATATGTATATTTAAATATATACATACATATATATATATATATATATAAATATATGTGTTTGTGTGTGTGTACAACTAAAAATATATATAAAAAAATATTTTTTTAAAAAAACGGTACTGATATTGGACGAACTGTTTACAATAGTTTAAAAATATTAAGGATTTTAAAATACACACATAATTTTATAAGCTTAAATTATAATAAAAAATTGATATTTTCACAAACTAAATTTTCTATATGTATTTTTAAACAGCGTAAAATGAGTTGCAAAAATTTTAAATTGTACTGTTATTGTTGAAAACTATGTAAGTTTGAGTCTGTTTTATGTCTTTTTTGTTTGTAATAAAATATTATAGAAAAAGTTCAGGAAAAGTTTCAAAATATTATGAAAATATGTATATGTATATATATATATATATGTATATATATATATATATATATATATGTATATATATATATATATATATATATATATATATATTACAAGAAAATAAATGAAAATTTATACATAGAAAGATTTTTGTATAATTCATCCCTGGCCATAATAAATAGTGCTGGGATATGTGGCTTACACGTCGAGGGATACAAACCATGCTGTTTGCTTGTCGTTTTTAATTGAATTATTCCATACGTTCGTGATATGTATTCCACGTAATAACTTCAGTCGAAATTGCTATTTTTGCAAAAGTTCTGATTTATATTATGAGAGTAATTATTATACATCACAAAGCTAATTACATATACAGAAATAGTTTGAGCCGTGTGTATTTTGTAAATGGGTACGTTTGTATTTTTTTATTTACTCTTCTGATGCTTGACATTCGTTTAAAAATGAAAAATTGAAATAAAGAGATATTTTACACAATGACAATATTAGAAGTCAATTTATCATGTACCTTTTGAAAATATTTATTCAAAAAAGAATTATTTGATTTGTTTTAGTCGCTATAGATGTGAAATATATAATTCATTATTTATTCTTTTAAAAAAATGCTGAAGATTTAAGTTTATTTTTTTATATAACAATGTCCATTCAAATACACATGTATGAAAAACAACATTATAAATATTTAACTATTGTGCTGAAGTATTTCAGAGAGTTAAAAATAAATGGTCGGAATACTAAATAATATGTTAATATTCAAGTTGGACTTATCAAACTGTTATCTTTCTGTTTAAAAAAATCTTTCATGAATACTTAATGAATATAAACTTGAATAGATTTTAAAAATAAATAAACAAAATATATATTTTTTTAAATTTCAAATCAATTAAATATACTATGTACATTCACAAACACACACACATACACATATATTTATATATATATATATATATATATATATATATATACATATAAATGTATACATATATTGGAAAATAATTTTGATGGAAATATTTAAAAAAATATAATAAATATTCGTATTATAAAATATTTCTATGAATAATGTACATAATTTGAAATTTTTAAGTAAATAATTCCGTAGTATTTTTTACGAAATTTATTACTTTTTTAAACTTGTTTTAATTAAATTTTAATATATAATAAATATATTTTTTTATTATTTAAATAATAATCTTCTATTTGCAAACAATAATTTTAAATTTAATGTACTATACAGTAATACCTCGCATAATGTGGCTTCGATTAGTACGGTTTCACTAAAATACGGTTTGAAATTTACAAAAAAATAATTATGCGCATGCGCACACTATACGCATTGAATGCGTAGTTGTAGTTTTGTAGTCTTTTTTCTTTTTCTATTAGTTTTCGATTCGTAACTCTAGAGTAAAGTCGATTTTTTGATAATTAAATTTTATTTAAAAATAAATTTAAAATAAATGTATAAACCCCTAATTTTATTTTGTTGCTACATACAAACATTTGAATATATTACCCTCTTTCAATTTACTAAAAAACAGGAAAAAAAATTTGTTTCGAACCAATTAACGTTTTTTATATTTAATTAATGTTTCGATTAGTCCGGTTTCAAATAATCCTGCAAATTAGTGGAACCGATTAGCCGCACTATGTGAGGTTTCCTGTATTAAATATTAATTTTATTAAAATGCAAACATTTTATTTAATTTTTACTCTATAGTCAAAAGAAAATGGTAGTATAGTAAGTTTAATTTATAAATTCATTATATTTCAAATTAATATAGATGAAATATACTTTCACATTTTTATATAGCCATATAGATGAAAAAATATTTTAAAATGTGTCATACCTCTCTCTCTCTCTCTCTCTATATATATATATATACATATATGTTTAACATAAAATATTACTATTATTACTTTTAGATAGATAAATATATACTTTAATAAATAATACTATGTATCACAGGCATTTATTTTAAAAGTATATTAAGATATTTATATACATCATTATGGTAATGAAACTTTTTTTTAAAATCGATTGTATAAGGTCATCCAAATGTGACGCCTAGATTTGTGTTTTATTGAAAAGAAACTATACACGTTTCGCTATTCATCACCCTATACACATGTGTCTTTTTAATAAAACACAAATCTAGGCGTCACGTTTGGATGACCCTATATGTTCATTAAAAATAAATTTATCGATTACACTCATGTATGTATATATTTAGAAAATAATAATAATAACCCCGTTTAATAAACTAGAAAATATTTAGAACAAGTAAAAATAATTTATTTCTAGGAAAATAGACATTGTTACATATTTAATCCTATCCGATTATCTGATGAAATATTTAATATACAATATAATTTTTATAATATATATTCACCTTTTCCTAAGACATTAGAATAATTTTCCTAGTTAAAACCTACTTATAAAAAAGATCAATTGAAAAATAATTAATTTTCATCGTGTATTTTTGAATTTACACTTAATATGTTTTTATACTTACATCGCTCCATTCTACTTAAGTAGCAATAAATTTTTAAATCTCTCTCTCTCTCTCTCTCTCTCTCTCTCTATATATATATATGTATATATATATATATATGTATATATATATATATATATATATATTTCTGTATGTATTAACCTAACATTTTTATTTTTTTTGCAGTAAAATAACCGTCTCATCATCTTGAAATATATTACTTTTTTGTATGTTTAGAAGCTATAAAGAGACGGTAATCAAAGAGTACTATACCTAAACATACAGCATAAAAAAGCGAGTAATCTACTGAAGCTTCATGTCAGCTTCTTGTAAATTCAAACTTCTGTCCAAACTAGTATTGTCATACTTCTGCAAAATTTCAGTTTTTATCTATATAAGTTTATAAAATTCTTTAGTTAACCATAACTTATTTTAAAATTATAGTCAAATGAATAACTTGGTCAATCATTTTTGACTAAAAATAATAACTTGTAATTTTAAGAAATAAGCTACGTGATTAATAAACACTTACCAATAATATTTCATCAATTATATTTTTAATTATTAAAAAAATGTGCAATTATTCATCATTAAGCAAATATTTATTTAACCATTATGTTTTTTATTGCGGTAATTTTATTTTAAATATAAACGAATCATTTACCTTCAAATTTTAAAATACAACTCTCTATTTATTTGTATGATTATCAAAAAGCATATCAAAATTAATAAAGTAAATAATAATTAATTATTAATAACTTTTAAGAATCTTATGGTATTAGAGATACGAAAATTTTTCATGTTAAACACAATTTTAAATTAAAAATTTTACGTTATATTTTTAAGTTTTTATTATTTTTTAAATAATGTCTAACTTTATATATATATATATATATATATATATATATATATATATATATGCATATTATCACTGATAATTTCAATTATTTTTACATTTTGACGTGATATAATATAACATGACACCAATACAAAAGATTTGTAAAATGTATCAAGTTTGATGTCATATTAGATATGCAAATGACGTTCATTTATCTTTTCCTCGGCAGGCATTCGTGCGTTGACGACTTGAAAAAAATTCCTGATAACGAATGTCGTACATCATCATAGACAGCGCTCCACTTTATTATTAACTACTAAGCTACAGCGATGAATACGTATGCGTAATAGATGACAGATATTGTAGATCATAGACATGGACAATTCAAAAGATATCACGATCGAAAATACTGTCGTCTTCTTTGTAGAAAATTATAAGTGATTTCCGCTGAGTAACCAGAACGCTAAATTCTTTTTGTATGCGAACACATTCTCTTATTTATATGAAAGACGAGACTGAATGTAGTCGAACGACAGATCTCTGATTTTTGTTTTACGATCTTGGAAATATTTACTAGAATCGTGACCGATAATGTGTACAATAAACATTTCTATTTGTCTACGCTTTGTGTGCTATTTTTGCTGTTATAATAAAATCTTAGATTGAAATACGTGTACAACATACATACACAATAAATGCAAAACTTGTACACAATAATAAAAAGAAAATTGTAAACAATAAACCATTCGCATCAATGTGCTTTTCATATATGTAATACAATATATAAGAAAAGTAGTGAACATTTGTAAACATTACTCAACAGAATTTTCTACATTTATATATTTTCTATCTAAAATTATTTTTTAATATATAAATATGAATATTAATACATAACAAAATAACAATGTCTTTTTGATTTTCTAATTTGAAAATAAAACAAAAACTTTATTGAAATTACAAAATCAACTAATTCTCTGGAATTAAGAATAAGTAATCGTTTTCTATTAAAAATGTTGGGTTCAATAAAAAATACAAGGATGGTTTAAATATAAATGAGAATTTAGTTCCTTTTCCTGCCCTAATCAATCCCTGTCAACGGGCGCATTATGACATGTTTAGACATATTTAAGCATATAAACCATAGCGATACACGCTTTCACCACCTCATCAGTCAGCCACTGTTACGATGTCTGAGCAAGAAATGCCAAGCAGTGTTAAGCAACGAATCATTATTAAATTTCTCAGGAACAAAGGGTCAAACCTTTTAAAATTTCAACCAAACGTCAAGTACAGTTTATGAATGAATATTAGTCACAGGCAAAAATATATAAGTGGAAAAAATCGTTTCGAGAAAGTAAACACCATGTGGAAAATAAATCTCTCGATTAGCAACGAAGAATTGTTAACCCTAATAAAATTTTAAAAATTGAAGAAATGTTAATCAATGTATAGCATTATTCAAATGTGTTAAATAAAAAAGTGAAGCTAACTATCTCTTTTAAAAGAAGAAAAAAGTTAAGATTCAGATTGAGTCCTTCAGTGTAAGACTCATTCACATACTGATACTTCACCGATAATTCACCATCATTTCAAGATGAATAAACTGTTTTATCCTCTCTATATTTCTAACTTAGTTCCTTTCGATTACCAATTTTTTGGACCACCGAAGAAATTTTTAAGAAGCAAAACATTTTTACAATATTAACGAAATGACTAAAGCTGTGTGAAGCTGATTTGACAGAACTAAAAAACTTATTTGAAATACAAGAAATCAAGAAGCTTCCACAACTAAAAAATAACTGTAATGTAGCCAAGAGAGACTAATTAGAAGTAGTATATAAAAGTTTTGATTTCAATGTATCTCATTTATATTTAATCAGTCTCGCACATTATACGAGGGTCGTTTGATAAGTATGGTAAAAAGTAAGAAAAACTAAATTGAAAAATTTAATTTTATCAATTAAATTAAACAATAATTAAATTTACTATACTTATCAAACGACTCTCGTATATAGTGACTATTTTTGACAACATAATATAACATATTATGTTAAATATTTTCACTATTTACATAAATAAAATAATTTTTAGCTCAATGCCACAAATTTTTTTTAATGTAATCTTATGTGCTAATATTTCAAAAATGAGAACAGTACTTTTGAAAGATAACTAAATGAAAAAATACATAATATGTAATTATTGATACCTAAGGCTATAAAATTAGAATAATAACTATTTTACAATAAGTATTTTAATAAATTATTTATAATCAAAATTTATCTTACTTCTTTATTGTGAAATACAATATTAAGCACATATAAATGTATGTATGTATTTATATATATATATACATATATATATATATATATATATATATATATATATATATATATATATATATATATATATATATATATATATATATATATATATATATATATATATATATATATATATATATATATATATATATATATATATATATATATATATATATATATATATATATATATATATATATATATATATATATATTTAAATATCTTTTCAATATTAAATATGTATCAGGTATTAACATCATTTTTTTAAAACCTTGTAATTTTAACATTATTCTGTATTTTAAATTCAAATGCATCATAATAAAACATTTTTCAAGTACAACAGCTGGTATTAAATATGTATTGGAATTGAATTTATTGGGTATAATCGGTAAATCAACAAATAATTAGATTAGATAATGTAAAATATACAAAAATAGAACAAATCTAACAAACAATACTTGTTTACATTTTTACTATCAAAGAAAAAAAAATTATTATTTTATTTTAGGCCGTATTGAAAAATATATCTTCACAGTCATAATTAAAATACATATGTAATTTTATACTCTTATTTAACAAGTTTAATTGATAATGAGTGACAGGTTGTTTATCAATAAATCAAATTTCAATTCTGCGCCTATGAACCTATATAATCTTTCATTCGAAAAATAATTTGATTGAATGATTAATCAATAAATTTCTACATTATAAATAAACACAATTAAAAATACAATGAAGTGTTTTTAAGATTTGTAATTTTTCATGCACGAAATAAAGAATTAATATTTTAATTATAAATGACATCTAACTAGAATAGTATAATAAAATATATATTTTATAAATTTTGGAATATTTTCTGAATAATTATTTTGTTAATATTACTTTCTCCATTTTTAAATAAATATTCGTAAATTGGCATTACTTATTCAAAACTGATATATATATATATATATATATATATATATATATATATATATATATATATATATATATATAAATACATACATATACAAAATTAATCATCCTACGTGTTATTTATCCATTTATTTCATAAAAAATCTTAATATCTTCGTACTTTGATTAATTATCAATTAAATTGATTAAATTCTGATATAAATATTAACTAAAAAAAAGATTATTTCATATTTTTATCGAAAATAAGAAGAAATAAAGTTTAATTTAATTTTTTCAATAAATGATAAAAATTCAATATTTTCATACAAATAATAATAATTTAATAAACCAAAAAAATCTACCCCCCGCTGATATCTCTTATTCTCCATATTATACTTGCAATCGTGAATGAATTTTATTTGCAATTGTTAAAGTTTAGAGGTTTTCATTCACGATCGGAATAGATTAATGACATAAGTTTTGAGGTGGAATTATTTTATATTTATATATCATATATATATATATATATATATATATATATATATATATATATATATATATATATATATATAGAGAGAGAGAGAGAGAGAGAGAGAGAGAGGGTCATTTATGACAGAGTCCAATTTGACGCTTAAATTTGTGTTTTATTAAAATGAAACATGTGTATAGGGTGGTATATAAGGAAACATGGGTATTATTACTTTTTAATAAAACACAAATTTAGGCGTCACATTTTGATGACCATATATATATATATATATATATATATATATATATATATATATAGAGAGAGAGAGAGAGAGAGAGAGAGAGAGAGAGAGAGGAGTGCACAGAAAGTTAGAAATAAGAGTGCAAAGAACTTGAAAGAAAGAAAATAAAAAATTATAATTGTAAATATAATTATAATTTTATACAAATTATAATTATGTTCACACTTATAATTTTGTTAAATATAAAAAAAATGATAAATATCCATTAAAAGATAAAAAATTTGAATAACTTCATTTTGAAATGTCACACTTTTTATATTGTAATATGTATATTAAGACATGTTGGAAAAATAATTAACTAAATTTCAATAGAATTATACAAACAATGGTGGTTAAATTAATTTTTATTCTTTACTTTGCTTAAAGAAACATAAATATTATAGGAGTCTGACATTTGTAATGACTATATACCAGATGTAGCTATAATAAATAAAACTGATTCTCTGTAACAATTTTATTGTAGAAAATATACAAATTATAATCAATTTCTTTGAAAATAGTGCTCTGCTTCTTTAAATGTTTCTATTAATGAAAGTATATTTAGAAAGAGTTGACTTTGACTCACTTAAAAATTTCTTCATTTTTGTTTTCTCTTTCTGGGAACTTCAAAAACAACTTATCTAATGCGGCAACTCATTTTATGAAATAAATAAAAGTATGATACTATCGAAAAAAGAAAACATGGATGATTTGACGAACTCAATCATAAACCTTTTTAACGTCAATTTTTCGTATAAGATTTATTATAAATATTCGTAATAATGTCAGTTATATTAAATATTATCCTTGTAATGTATATATTATATTTTGAAGTAGTATCATTCACTCCGCTCGCATAGTTGTATGATTTATATTATGGAGATTAATAAGAAAATTCATTCGTATATAATTTTCATTGAACTTTAGAACTATTTCAAATTCTGCATTAAAATACGAGTATTTTTTTATATGCAATAATTATAAACAAATATTACAAAACATTTTTAACTTTACTAAAAGATATATTAATTCCCTGTTTATTGATAATATTATAAGTTATTTTTTAAAAAACATCTAATTCTTTTCATATTTTAAATATAATTATATACAAATTAGGTTAAGTTTTGTATATGTGTATTATTTCTATTTTATTCTACATATATAATTTTATATAAAGATTTACGTCAAAGACACTTGCATGTATTATACTAAAAGATTTTTCTCATCTGTTCGTAATCATACTTCATAACACGACATATTAGTGGACGTCTGAATCCTCCATGATACTCAAAATAAAAAAATTAAATTAATAATTAATATAAAAACAAAATGCAAAAAATTACTAATGCACTGGAAAATGATATAAATAATTCGTATATACAAATATGTACATATATATATATATATATATATATATATATATATATATATATATATATATATATATATATGAAATATATATGTATATATATGTATGAGAAATATTTTTATAGATAAAAAAAATATTAAATAATAATACCTAAAATCTCTCTCCTCCTCTCTCTCTCTTCCTGTATATATATATATATATATATATATATATATATATATATATATATATATATGACGTAATGAATATCAAATACTACTTTGTCTTATAGATTATAAACAACTCTTCAAAGATGTGTATTATTGAATATGTTAAAGAATTCAAGAAATATATATTTGACTTGAAAAATTTTCATATATAGTATATATATATATATATATATATACAAGAATATATATATATATATATATATATATATATATACAGTGGAAACAAATAATTTTGAAATAATAAAAGGTTTGAAACAAGAAGATATAATCAAAAAAACTATTTACAGTGGCACTACAAAAAGTATTTGACACTAATTTGGAATTTTGAAGAAATGAAAATAAACAGCGAAACTGTCATCTTCTATTTGGTCAGCTACACTTAATTACCTATTTTTTAATATCACTATTATTTTTCCAACAAGGCCAGAGAAACTTGAAAAATTAATAGAAGAATAAGACCAGAAATGCTCTTACAATGAACTACACTACGGCAAAAGTAATATCCAATAAATTTATAAATCATATTATAAACGAACTAAGAGTATTAAAAATAGTACTTGGAAGCATTGTGTATATAGAACAATTATTTAATTCTAAAATAACATTTATAGATAGAACAAAAAAAAGAACAAAACTGAGAGTCTCATTTCGAAAGAAATTCTTATATTTAGAAGTTAAATAATACTCCACTTTTTTAAAAAAAAACATTTTATATCACCGCTCTTACCAGTTCTCATACATACGTAAATATATATATATATATATATATATATATATATATATATATATTACTTTGCTTTTATTTATAATAATAAAACTTGGGCATTAAAATACAGAATACATCTGCAAATTAAAACAAAATAAATAAGTATATATATATATATATATATATATATATATATATATATATATATATATATAAACGAATGACATATAAAAGAAGTAAAAAAAAAATGAATTAATATGAAAAAATCAAAGTTATTAACATTATGAAAAGAGTGGAAAATTTAAAATAGATATAGGTTGATTAAATAGCAAGAAGATATGACCATAGATCGTCAAAAAAAACTATTAATTAGGACATATAAAACTTCCAAAAAGAAGCCCATAAATAAAGAAGATGAAAAGAAAAAAAATTGTTTGAGTACAATGGAAAGAAATATATAAGATCGCTCGAAGAAGAAAATTTTAGAAGAATTTCATCAAGGAGTGGGTAGAAAAATACTGATTATATATATATATATATATATATATATATATATATATATATATAATATACACGTATACCGGTTTCCACACCATAGTTTTACTTTGATTAAGGATTATAGTACGATATATTGTAAAATTACCAAAAAAATGCAAACATTGTTTACGGTCAGATAATTTATAACAAACCTAAAATATTTCAATGCAAAAAAGTTATTTTACTATTCATACAGATAGTGAATATTAAACAACATACACATGGAGACACACACATATTATACATATATATATATATATATATATATATATATATATATATATATATATATATATATATATATATACATAATTCAAAATAAATTAAACAGATTTATACACAAATTCCTTCATGGTAGAAAACAATTTCAAATTGATAACAGAAAATTCCAACATTGAGTAATATATTTAAGAAAATAATTGTTTGTTATTCAATAGACGTTATGATCAGGTTAAAATAAAGCAATTATAAATTATATCACTCACAGAGAATTATCAGCACATTAAATATTATATTCTATCATACTTGCACCCTCATATTCAAACGTAAAATGCCAACAGGCATTTTCGCTATAAATAAACCGGAATTTCCACATTAAATTCATTAATGTTTACAAATATTACGTAGATTTTGAGAATGACACGATTTTATACCCATCTCAATATATCACAATTCTATGCTTAATTATCATTTTTTAATAGTAAAATATGTTGATTTTGTATTTTTAAATAATATTAGAATAATTTGTTGTTCATTAAACAATAGAAATATGAATATACCTATTTAATTCCTTAGAAAGTTTTTAATTTAAGGTATTTATTATTTAAAAGTATAATATATTAAAAAATAAAATTATTTTCAGTTACTACAGAGAAATAAATTATTTTTTTTTAATTTTAATGAAACAAATTTTAAATTTTTTCTAAACTATTTTTTTGCTAATCGAAAATAATAAATGTTATTTACAATAAAAATTTAGAAAATTATAAAGAAGAAAATACAATGCTACGTGTATGTAAACATATTTACATCAGAGACATACAAAGGTCGACAATAATGGCCGAAAAAGAAAATACAAAACGTTTTTAAGTACTAAAAGACAATAGAGAAAAATTGTTTAAAAAACGTGTTCATAGAAAGTATTGAAACATTCTTTAGAATGTTGCTAATTTCCACACTCTATTTCTTTACGTTTTTGATGTGTACATATATATATATACATATATATATATATATATATATATATATATATATATATATATATATATACATATATATAATAATAATATAATATATACATATAAAATAATAATTATTTATAGAAAATAAAATGTAAAATAATTCGTTTAAATATTTTTTGAAACGTATTATAATTAATTATGAAACACCATTAATTATTATTAAAACAATTCATTGTTTCTTTTTCTATAAATTTGGGCAAAAACCATTAAATTTTATTAATCATACATATATTCTATTTATATACATACACATGTCGTCATCAGTCTCCTTGTATCCACTAGATAAAGGCCTCTTTAAATTACAGACACACACACACACACACACACATATATATATATATATATATATATATATATATATATATATATATATATATATATATATATATATATATAATATATATATTTATATAGAAAATAAAATGTAAAATTAATCGTCTAAGTATTTTTTGAAACGTAATATAATTAATTATGAAACAGCATTAATTATTATTAAAACAATTCATTGTTTCTTTTTCTATAAATTTGGGTAAAAACCATTAAATTTTATTAATCATACATATATTCTATTTATATACATACACATAGTCGTCATCAGTCTCTTGTATCCACTAGATAAAGGCTTCTTTAAATTACAAACACACACATATACATGTATATATATGTATGTATATATATATATATATATATATATATATATATATATATATATATATATATATATATATATATAATAAATTAATATGTTTAGAGTACTATCTAAGTGAAATTAAATAAAAAAATTGTACTTTTCTACTCTTCATCTAGCTTAAGAACTTTTTCTGAAAAAGACACTTATTTAAACATACGAAAATACAATTGTTCTAAGTATGAACAGCTTTATAATATTGATCATCTATTTATAATTTATTCACCAATTATCTATTTATAATTTTAAATTTAAATTAAATAACAAAATATAGTTATCTGGGAAAATATCAGAAACTATTTTTTTCTAAATGTAGGCTAATGAAATAATTTAAATAAAAAAATATTTTTCTTTTATAAGTTCTTTAATTTTATTCTATATAATCAACAATGTCAACTTAATACACACACACACACTTATAAATATATATATATATATATATATATATATATATATATATATATATATATATATACATTCTATAGAAAGGCAGGTTGTTACATAATTTTATTCAAAAATTACATAATACACTCAAAAACTAATTATTAATTTTTAAACAATAACAAATAATCATAGAAATTATATGTATATTTTACTTTTTCCATTCATATTAAGAAATACGTCGGTAAATGATCTTAAAAATGATATATGAATCTCATGTCATATATTGTCAATAATATGAAATAATATCTTCAATTAATTTTTTTTCTCTTAAAGACTTTTTAATTTTAAAATTAAGTCAATATATATGTTATTTTTTTAATGGGCAGTGTTTTATATAGTACTTTTAAATAAAATATTTATAATTTTAATACATAGGGATTAAAATCATATATCAGTATTTTTGAAAAATATACTTAAAAATCAAAAAAAGTTTATCTATTCTACATTAAATCAATATAAAATTGTTGTGTACATATATAAATATATATATATATATGTACTTAAGATTTTTTAACTTGTTAATATTGTAAGGAGATATTAAATTTACTATACACACATTCAATTTTATAATAAAAATAAAAACTTTTCAACTTCAATTTTCATTCAAATTACAAAATTATTCAATTTAAACAAAATGCATAAACAATTTTAGACCTTTTTATTAAAACGAACACTTCAAGTACTTACAATTTTTTTTCTTTTCTAAAATTTAATATTACATTTAACTTTTTCCAAGTTATATAAATTCCAATACATAATTTTTTTACATAAAGGAACGAATTGTTTGAAAATGAATATTGAATTGTACATTCTCTAACTTTTATTTAAGAACTTTTGTATATCAATTATTGTATTTTCTAATAAACTCATTTTATTTGGATTTAACATTATTCACTATATAATTTGAATCACGCGCGAATGAATTTAAAAATTCACATATTCATATCCCAAATATTATTATGTGCGTATATAAAATTATAAATCTATGCCATATTTTAATTTAAGAATTGAATATTAAATACAAAAAATAATTTATTAGTCTAATGTACGTTGTCTAACAATATTAGAGTGCGTTTTAAAAAAAATATTTAAATAATTAGTTGTTTATCAAAAAATACTATTATATAAATTAAACTTTCTTATTTTTAGAAATTTTATTTATTTATTACTTAAATTAGAGATATTTCAAAACATTTTGTCTAAAATCAAAATTACATATTTATAAAATTTTGTTGTTTATAATAATATTATTATTGTTTTATTTCTCTCGCACTTTATTTACAAAGCATTAAAAATGCAATTGTAAATTTATAGAAATGTTTATACATATATATATATATATATATATATATATATATATATATATATATATATAATGATAAAGATGATTATAAAAAAAAACAATTAATATTTACTAGTAATGGCAGTAATTAAAAATATTATTATTACAATTTTAATTTATTAATTTAATGAAATATTTTAATCGCATTTTGATGCAGACATTTTTTTAACATACAATCATAACATTATATTCTATCTTTTATTTCACTTTATATATATATATATATATATATATATATATATATATAAACAAGTTTTATTCTTGCAATCAACAATAATTGCAGTATTCAGTTTTCGTAGTAAAACTGAATTAAATTATATGCTATTCAATTACGATTAATGAAATTTTCATCTTGATATTTATGACAGTATAGAATACTCTCATTTAAATGTAAGCTTTTCTGTTTCACAGGAAATTTCCTCGTTACACTGTAAATTTATTCTTTCATTTAAGAACTGTCTTTTAAGATTGATTGAAAACATCAAGGTTACGCTAAATCCATATACACAGTAAGACTCACAAATATACATATATATATACATATATATATATATATATATATATATATATATATATATATATATATATATATATACATTCATACAAGTATATTTTGTATTTTAATCAACAATAAAATGAGAAAAATGTTATGTATCTTTTCTTTAAATCATTATATAATCAAAAAAATATAATATAATTATTTTTAAATATATATATATATATATATATATATATATATATATATTAATATATACATTTTCACACACATATAATAAATACTTAAAAATTTATTCAATTAAAATTACTAAAATACAAGAATTTATCATTTTATTAGTTCTTATCACATTTTATTTTTAATTATATATATATATATATATATATATATATATATATATATATATATATATATAAATGCGTTTAATGTAACAATGATCAACAATTAAACAATATATCATTATTCTGGTTTTTAAAAATAGTAAATAATAAGTAAATACTCACTGATATAAGAATAACCCCAAAATAGATTTTAAAACTAAAATTTAATTCCTACGAGTTCAAATATAATATAAACTGATAACTTTTAAATTGTTCACAGTCCATTGGTGAAATAACACATCGCACAACATAATAAAACAACAAATTAAGAGAAAATAAAATCAAAGAAAATAACACAACAAACAAACAAAAAAGAAAACTGAAACTTCACAAAGTTCGATAAAAAACTTATCACATATTTTCTACAAGTTTATGGTCACATTAAAAGATAAAAATATGAACGGCCGCTACGTATTCAGGAAAAAGTTCGAACACAAAACTAGAACTATGCACAACAGGTACTGTGTGTGCTTTGTAAAGCGCATTCAACGATGCCGAGACAGCCAACGTCGGATGGACTGGCGGGCTGGCAATCCGCCGAACAGTAATAATATGATTCGGGCAAACGCGCGCCTGCGCATCGAACAGCCCTACCCTACACTCGCAGCATCCTAGATCAGAGTAACTCGATATAATCATCCTTTTCGGATCAAAAATTATTTTCAGGATCAGACAAATGTTTTTTTTTTTTTGGTTATGATCACATCCATACAGTACAAACAGAAAAAATTCTATTTGTTCTATCGACATGCAAAATTACGACGTACAATTTGAAAACTCGGTATTTGTTAGAATAAAATATTTATGAGATTTTACTGGAAACATTCACTGCTTTTGTTCAAACAGAAATACATATTGCACAGTATTGTTCTCATTAAATTCATTACAATCTATAACTACTGTTTAACAACAACACGCCATTAAAAATATTTTTATAATTTTTAGTTATTTTAAACACATTTATAAAAAAATATTCACACATACACACACACATATATATAAATAAATATTTTTTTAATATATATATATATATATATTTACATATACATTTATATATAGTGGTGTAGCTAAATTTATTGGAAAGGGATATATTATTTAAAAATCTGATAATTCTTTTTTAAACCAAAAATTATAAATTCAAGTACATTATTATATATAAAATATGTATAAAAGTAATAAAAAAACTTGGTGACGCTACTGAAACCACAGTCAACCTCAATTCGATATTTTTACGACACTCCCCTGTCAACATTCTTTTTTAACCCGCGTATTTTCAAGTTTTCTTTCAATTTAGTATTGTGAACACATTTAATCAGCCCATTTGGCTACACCACTGTATATATAAAAGCATATATATATATATATATATATATATATATATATATATATATATATATATATATATATATATATATATATATATATATATATATATATATATATATATATCGTATATATATATATATATATATATATATATATATATATATATATATATGTGTGTGTGTGTGTGTGTATGTGTGTGTGTGTGTGTGTATTAATTTTCCTATCTTGTGAAAAAATATATTTTTTAAAAAAATGTATTAATATATGAGCTGTTCACAAGCGAAATCGATTAACTCTAGTTTTTGAATTTTTGAAATTTTACTGTCAAAGCAATTGATTGACTTGTGACTTTTTATATTTAAAACAAATTTCCTTAATAACTAGGCTAAACACTTCTAAATAACAAAACATTTTTGGCCATCGAATAATAAATTATTTATTTCAGAAGTCAATGTGATTAACTCCATACTTTATAATCGTTGCAAAAATACAATTTAAATTCATATAAGATTTTAGTTAAGTTTCCATTGCATGATTGGTTCAATATAATTAAAAACATTAAAAAGAATGCACCGTTTCATGTGGTTCGAATGACTCATCAGGATTTTTTTAGAAACACTAAAAAATTCTATAACTAATAAAAATTGTAACAATTTCATGATTACCATTAAATTGGCTTATAATTCATTAGATAAAATTAGAAAGATCTAAACCCACATCATACAATTCAAATATGATTTTAATGAAAATACAGATTTTAATGCCATTAATATAACAAAATCTGTAGCAGGTAGATCACTAGTTCCGAAAAATGTAGACCAGACTTTATTATATCCTACAAGTAGAATTGTGACAAAAGAAAAGAGAAAAGATATGATGGACCTGTTGAAATTCATTCCTCCTGTTAAACACGACTATTATAAAAACTTAAGAACAAGTCGACTTGACGAGACTTCAAATACACCTGTCGAAGAAGACATTATTTACGTTGTTTATGATTCAATTTAAGTAAACTAATAATAATAATTGTAATAGTGACTGAATAATAAATGTTTATTTTTTTAAAAATCTTTAATAAAAAATATTTAATAACAGTTTTTCTATATTAAAAAAATTGTAAGATTGAATTTGGTGTTTTTTTAAAATTTTTAATTATTAAATCGATTAACTCCCTTATCCATGCAAAAATTGTAATAATAGTAACTATTACTCCTTGGATATACTATCTTATGCTTTTTATATGTCATTAGATAGAAGCTATATCTGAAATAATACATTCTGCAAGGTTTATTTGAATTTATATTTTGAAAATAATTTTTAAAATCAATGTATATTATTCTATCACTTTTCTTCAATTTTTATTTTATGGAGTTAATCGATTTGGCAAGTGGGTGGTTTATATATTGTTCAATAAATTGTGTTAAAAACCTTATATAAAAATATCAGTTTCTAAATATATTATTTTTTTCAATAGTCAACTATATATAAATATATCATGGCTGAAAACAGTTAACAATGTATTTAATTATCTAATTAACTTCAAAATAAGTTCACTATACTTCTTTAGCTGACTTTATATATTAATACATATGTACTCGTATATTCATTTTTATTTATTTTTTTAAATATATTCTAATAAAAAATTGAATTTTATCACAACTTTTAAAAATACTCTTTATAATAATATTAAGTAATATAACTTTTCAAACATACACGTGATAACAAAAATGTTTAATTTATAGCTGTTATTCTATTTCGTTTTATTCCAATAATAATTTGCACATTGTAACATAAACTAATAAATCTATTTCAATTGCTACTAGTCTTTCGAAATGTAAATACATAAAAGAAATTTATCAATTGCTTTTTTCAACGTACTTTACTATGAATAAAAATGTAGATACTTTTCTTTGTTCATCTTCTATAACGTTTTATCTCGGTAAAATATTCAGTTGTGATCTACATATTATGGATTTTCAAAAAATTTGTAATATACATATATTTCATGCTAAATAGCTTAAAAATTGTTAAATTATTTTTTATAGAGAGTCTTACTAAAACAGTAAGTTCATAAAAGTCTGTTGCCGCTCCATCAACTGTAAAACATCTGAAATATATTTTTATATCTCAATTTATATTTTTTTCTACACTTTCTTTTATACATTATCCACTCATGTCTTGTATGTTGATGTAAACATATGTTATATTACTAATGTCATTACACTTGATACAAGTATGCCAGAAATTTAAATACATATATTTTGTATTTGTCATTTGCTGCAAATAATGATTACTTACATTTTTCATCTTCTTAAAAGTATATCACATAATTCTAGCATTATATATATATATATATATGTATATATATATATATATATATATATATGCATTTGTATGAATAATTTTCTGTATCCTTATTTTTTTATTATTATGATCTTTAAAATGTTTCTACCAATTACTTTTGAAAAATAACTCACTGATGTTAATATTTTACATAAAAAATGATTACTTTCATAATTTATAATATAAAATACATTTTTTAAATTTAAATATAAATATAAAATAAAAAGTATTTATAAAATTTTACATCAAACGACTTATTAAAATTTATTTATATTATTTATTTTCATATCAAACAGTGAACACAAAAACTATTATTAGTTTTTATTTTTTAACTATTCCCAACACAACTGTATATAAAATATTATAATACTTTCTTAATACATTATTCATTACATAAACAGAATGATTATTAAATCATTTTTACATCTTAAGTTATTATTTTATGAATCACTATAACTTTATTCAATTTATGTAAGTTTTCTAAATTGTAATCTTTAAACATATTGTACTGAAATTAAAATATAAAAAAGTAACAGGAAGTTAGTTTTACTTTATTAGCTAAAATTCATGTTGCTTTGTTATTTTTGATAAATAATTTACATTTTCCTGATTAATAAAACCTTTAAAAATAAAAGTCATATATGTTATGAAAATTATTAAAATACACATTATATTTATTTAAATTATTTAAAAATATAACAGACTATTCTCAAAATGAAAATCTCGTTAACTGCTAATATAAATTACTTTTATATATAATAAACATATATCTAGAAACAACTTAATTTAATTTTGATTATTACTAAATTTTTTATTTTTATTAAAATAAATATATATTCACCTACAAAAAAGGCTATGTTACAAAGTTTATATACAAGGTGGTATAAATAAGACTGAAAGTATAAATATACATATACGAGGGTCGTTTGATAAGTATGGTAATTTTTTTATTATTGAATTTAACTAATTAATTGATTTAATTAAATTTTTCAATTTAGTTTTTCTTACTTTTTTACCATACTTATCAAACGACCCTCGTACATACAATTATTTTGCCATCAAGTGTCATTTGAGCCGCTATATATATATATATATATATATATATATATATATATATATATATATATATATATATATATATATATATATATATATATATATGTATATGTATATATATATATATATATATATATATATTTTTATATATATATATACTTGTATATATATATATATATATATATATATATATATATATATATATATATATATATATATATATATATATATATATATATATATATATATATATATATATATATGTATATATATATATATATATATATATATATATATATATATATATATATATATATATATATATATATATATATATATATATATATATATATATATATATATATATATATATATATATATATATATATATATATATATATATATATATATATATATATATATATATATATATATATATATATATATATATATATATATATATATATATATATATATATATATATATATATATATATATAAATATATATATATATATATATATATATATATATATATATATATATATATATATATATATATATATAAATATATATATATATATATATATATATATATATATATATATATATATATATATATATATATATATATATATATATATATATATATATATATATATATATATATATATATTAATTAAAGATAAAAAAAATTACATCGAAATTTCTAGAATATATTGTAAATATCGTATTCTTAAAAGATTAAATAAATAATTTTATATTTGTAAGTATTTTAAATTATTAAAAATTATTTACGTAAACACCTCATACAATTTACAAACATGCTTTTAACAATTCATACATCCGTCTTATACATTTATATTTCCTCATGTCTAATTTTTTAAAATATAGGGTCATCCAAATGTGACGCCTAGATTTGTGTTTTATTAAAAAAAAACATGTGTAAGGTTGGTGTATAGGGAATTTGTGTATAGTTTCTTTTATTTATTTTCAATAAAACACAAATCCAGGCGTCACATTTGGGTGATCCTTTATAATATATACTGACTGGTAGCATAATGGTATATACACCGACTAGTATGCATCACCGCTTCTCATTTGCGATAAGTGCGTTCGATTCCCAGTCAGAGAATTCTTCATTTTCGAGGGTTAAGTATGAGGTGGATAACCTAATTTTGTAAAAAAAAAACAACTGTCATAAAACTTCGCAATAAAGGCTCTACTGAGCTGGCATTGTCAAAGAGGCCCTGACTCTGCATAAGAGCTGTAGTGTGATATTTTATATATATATATAATATATATATATATATATATATATATATATATATATATATATATATATATATATATATATGTATAGATATAGATATATATGTATAGAGAGAGAGAGAGAGAGAGAGAGATTTACATGAAAATCAATAACTACTGACTTAAATCCGATTAAACCATATAATAATAATTTAAAACATGTAATTTTATTTTTTAAAAGTTTTTCCGACAATAATTCATATAAATATATATATATATATATATATATATATATATAGAGAGAGAGAGAGAGAGAGAGAGAGAAAGAAAGAGCGAAAGTGAACTAGATAGAGAGAGTGGACTAAATGAGACTCAAGGATAGTAAATAATAACAAGCAAGTAAATGTATGTCTATACCCTTAAGTCTCATTTGGGCCACACATATGTGTGTGTATGTGTGTGTGAGTGTATATATATATATATATATATATATATATATATATATATATATATATATATATATATATATATATATATATATATATATATATATATATATATATATATATATATATATAATATATATATATATATATATAAATATATTTAATTAATTAATCAATTAAATTAAACAACAAATAAATTTACCACACTTATCAAATGACCCTCGTATATTGGTCATCCAAATGTGACTCCTAGATCTGTGATTTATTAAAAAGAAACTATACTGATGTTTACTTTTAATAAAACAGATATCTAATCGTCACATTTGGATGAGCCTATATATATATATATATTTATATATATATATATATATACATATATATATATATATATAAATAATATATACACAATAATTATATATAATATGTACAAAGGAGCGATATATGTGCATATTAGCCAGTGCTCGCACTGCGTATATATCGATCATTCGGCTATACAATAGTATCACTAGTATCTTGAATTAATTTGTCGATAAAGTCTTAAACGTCTTTTTATATTGTTATATTATATGTCATTGTGATAATATGCCTGGAAATAAATATTGTTTGTTAATATGATATAATATAATCAATGGTTATATATCTATACATATATATATATATATACATATATATATATATATATATATATATATATATATATATATATATATATATATATATATATATATATGATAAAAAAATAATTTTAATGTTGGTTTTTATAAACAAACAACATAAAAATTAAAACATACAATTTAAAAAAAATTACAGTATAAAAAATATTCTTACATTATTTTCATTATTTAATTTTAGTATTTACCTTTGTTAAAATATCTTAACAAACTCATTTTAGAATAAACTACGCTAGAAAATATTAAAGTTAGTAATGTAATGTTTATCTTGTCTTTTTATTCAGTTGAGATATTTATTGCTTCTATAATTTTATATTTGATTTTCTATATTGATTTATTAAAAATACTTTCTACACTTTGATTTTTATATGAATGTGTATCTGCTTTTTATTGCAAACGTATTTGTATTGTAATATTTAATTATTTTTCTTACTAAATCATATTTCTAATAAATATATATATATATATATATATATATATATATATATATATATACATATACTTTATACAATAAACATTATTCTTAACTAAAAATAAATTAATCTTCTTCAAGTATATATTTTTGTTTCGAATTCAAAATTCAACTTAATAAAATTGGCAAAAACATGAAAAATAATATAATACCCAGAGATAATACATTACGTTGCAAGCAAGCAATCAGTCGACTATATACATTTTAAAGCATTTTCTTCACATAATGTTTGCATAGAGAATATAGTTCTAATGACCAAAAGCTCTTTAAAGCTAGATAGTCTTGTATATTCAAGACATTACACAGTATATGAACATCAAGATTAAATTGTTTTTCAAGTCAGAAATTCACAACAAATTTTTTTAGAAATCGTTTTTTACATGAAACTAAAAAATGTTTTCAGTTTTTAGTTCTAAATAAAACAATAAATAATATTTATAAACTGATAATCAATTAAACGTGAATAAAACATTAAATTACATTTTTACAAATGTTTAAATTCAAAATTTAAATTTATACGTATAATAAATATCTAAAATATTTATTTTTAAATAATATGTGTAATTTTATCCAAATACGATATGATTGTGAATAATAATTATAAAATATCGTAATTATTTAATATTTTATTTGTTAATTATTTATTAATATATATTTGTTCTTTACATTTACTTTTTCTATACAATATATATATATATATATATATATATATATATATATATATATATATATAATTATATAAAGAGAGAGAAATTATCGTTTCTTTTATTAATTATTAGCTCTTACGTTAGTGTGAATATGAAAAATTTTTTGTAAATTAAAAAATATTATATTATTGTATATCAAAAGTTAATGTATTATATTTCTTTAATATAATCTTAAATAAACATTTTAACGCTAACTTGCTTTTGTATAATTATTTTACTGAACCATATTTCCTAGTTTTCTAAAATAAATATGGTTAATTACATGTCATACAAATAGCCATATTTAGTTAATATTATAATATATGTTGTTTTAGTCATTAACTCTTCGTACAATGTTAAAATAGCTATCCTTTTCATATCGATTTTTTTCTAAAATAATTTTCACACTCTATTTAATTCCTTCTACGTATTTTTATTTAGAAAGAATATTTCTTATCTAGTATTGCTTTATTTTCAAAACATATTTTTTTTATACAAAAATAACGTTATCTTATATTTGTTGCCATAATCAAATTATATATCTATCCATCTTCAATTTTTATTACTTATAATGGTTTTTAAGTATTTTATTAGAATGAGTTAAATTATTTGTTTTTAATGTCTTTTCGTTATGGTTTATTTAATTAGTTTCAAATAAGAAAGTAAATTACAAATATATATATATATATATATATATATATATATATATATATATATAGTGAAAATACTTTATTTAAGATATTGTAAAAACAAATTATTTTTCTAATTTTCAATTTAACATTTGAATTTCATCAAAATATTAAAATTATTTTTCTATAACCTACACAAATAAAAATTTCTTTACTAGAAATCTTTATTAATCACAAAAAAATATAAAATAAGGCAAAATAAAATATTTTCTCTTCTTTTTCACGATTTTTGCCATTATTCTGATAATAAGATTACACATAGAGAAAAAACTCAAATTTTGATACAAGGAAAATATCTATCCATTTCATACTTTTATATTTCATAAATGTGTATACTCTTAACCATATTACACCAATCTAAACATCTGGTAGTCTGAAAGTGAAATGTCTACTTAATATGCGTAGTAGGGAAGAAATTCTCATTTCAACTATAACTATGTGTCCTCTGTTATCTTATCAGGATGAGACCCTAGTATTATTATAGAGTAGAATACCTTTCATCGTTTTGTGGTTACTAATAGACATTTTTCGTTTAATACCTATTCCATTTAGTACAATTGTCCTTTGAATTTATTTCCAATAATCATTTCATATGACTGTAATAGCTCATAGTAGAAAACTCTTTTTAGATCCCATCAAATAAACAGTTCAGTTTACAGGCCATGAATGTTTCATTTTTTTATTGATGTGAATGTTTTACCAAAGTCTAAATGTTTACACTTTTTTACACTTTTTGTAGGATTACAAAAAGTGTTCACTTTTCATTCCCAATCATATTTCGATACCTCGATACAAATATTTCTTTTCTTTATTTGGAAAGAATTAAAATACAGATGTTTATCGACTCAGTTTATTCTTTTGTATCCATTCAATTAGGATCTATTTCCCTTCTTTATGTATTTTTTCAAATTAATTTTGAACTTTGAAAAATAATATATTGATTAATTCCTAATGTTTTCTAAAATCAGTAGTGAACTAAATTGAGTTTTCTTATAAATAAGATTATTATTTTTATCAACTCCGAATTTTTAATCGAGGTTATTCATTACATTTCATATTAAAAACATTAGTTGAAAGTCTTCCGAGTCAAAATTAACAAGTACTAATATACATTACTATCTACTAAATTTAACAATATATTTTAGACTTTTCTGTATCACTTTTCTATTTATACAGTAGAATATAAAAAGTAAAATATGTCAAATAAGCTCTTTACAAAGTTCTATTTTTTTCTCAACCTAAAGCAACACCAAAATTTACGAAAATAATATACAATTTTGTTTTGCTCTCACAGAGGATAGCTAATATTAGAGAATAAATGCATTTATTGAAATTACATATTTTTTTAATGCATACTATTACGTTCTACTTGTGAGCAATTAATTTCATTGCATACCGCTAATATATATATATATATATATATATATATATATATATATATATATATATATATATATATATATGTTATTTTATGTCTTATGTATACATTCGTACATCTTTTGCTGCACGACAAGCTAAATATTATGATAATTAGTGCGGTAAACTTGCTACAATTGTTATTTTCTACTTCATGTAACTTTGCCACTAGCTACACCAATTTATTTTATGTGCATTTGAGTATTTGAGTACACGTGTTTAAATAAAATTGTAGAATTCACTGTAAAATTTACACATTTAACATAAATGTGTAAAATAATTTAGATAAATATTTAATCAAACTAAATTTCCTATAAATATTTAAAAATTGTATAAATGAAAGTATTACTTACATTCAAATTATTTTGCTTTAAAATTATATGATTTTAAAATTAAGAATATGTTCATTATAGTACACATAATAATTTAAAACAGATTTTATCAGTTTAAAATGTATATACGAGTGTATATATACGAGGATCGTTTGATAAGTATGGTAAATTTATTTATTATTTAATTTAATTAATTAGTTAATTTAACTGAATTTTTCAATTTAGTTTTTCTTACTTTTTTACCATACTTATCAAACGACCCTCGTATATATGTATATATACATATATATACATAATATTTTTATCCTTTATTTTTTATAACAATAGATTTTTAAAGTAATAATAATTTTCAATTATATATGAAATTTTAAAGTAATATAATTTTCAATTATATATGATACAGACTCATTTTAAAATAATAAATATGTTTAGCGACTTTTTTTAAATATATAACTTTTAATAAATACTTTTTTTAATAATTTCTATTTATTTTAGTAAGTAAGTAAACTATTTTCTTTTATATACTTATTACAGTTTACGTTATGAACGTTTAATATTTTATGATTTTTTTAAAGTTTTGATCTAATATAAAAGAATATAATGGGTGTACAAGTATGATTCCGCCGTTCATAAATAGATTGCTGTAGCTATATATTAAGATCATATTCACAACTGCCACCTATTTTATGTTGATGTGCTGAAAAAAATCTTCAACATTTGATTTGTCATACAAAATAAAAGTGTAAACAACAATTATTTTTGTGCACTGAAAATGTCGATTTTTTTGCCAACAAAACAGCATACGCGGGAAGTTTTACTTCATCACTTTATTTTAAATAAATCTGCTTCTGAGAGTCATCGATTACTTATGGAAGCTTATGATGAACACGATTTATCTGAAAGAATATATAAAAAATGATTTCTACGTTTCAAAAGTGGTAATTTTGGTGTGAGTGATAAAGAGCGTGGAAATCCACCGAAAAAATTTGCTGATGAAGAATTGCAGGCATTATTGAATGAAGATGACACTCAAATATAGAAACAACTCTCTGAAGCATTAGGTGTTATACAACAAAGCATTTCTGATCGTTTTCATGCAATGAAAAAAATTCAAAAAGAAGAAAAATGGATGTCACATAAATTGAAAAAAATATCGAAAAGCGAAAAACAACCTGTGAAATGTTGTTTACACAATTGAAAAAAATCGTTTTTGCATCGAATTGTTACTGGGAATGAAACATGGATTCATTTTAACGATTATAAACGCAAAAAATCATGGGTATATCCAGGCCAAAGATCAACATCGACTGCAACACAAAATATTTATGAGAAAAATGTTATGTTGTGTATTTGGAGGGATCAGAAAAGTGTGGTGTACTATGAGCTATTGAAACCTGGTCAAACAATTACTGCTGATTGCTACCGACAACAAATAATCAATTTGAATCGTACATTCAAACAAAAACGACCAGAATGGTCCAATAGACACAATAAAGTGATTTTGTTACACGATAACGCTAGACCACACGTAGCCAAACCAGTGAAACAAACGTAAGAAGCACATGCCTGAGAAATCTTACCCCACCTCTCATATTCACCAGATGTTGCTTCTTCGGATTTTCATTTCTTTCGGTCGATGTCACATTCACTTCCAAAGTATCACTTAATTCTTTTGAAGACGTCGAAAATTGGCTTTATAAATGGATCGCATCAAAGTAAAAGAAATTTTTTTTGATGGAACATAAGTTACCAAAAAAAAAATATGAAAATATTTTAGCTAACGATTAAAATTATATTGAATAAAATTATTTACAATTTTTCTAAAATAAACATTTTTTATTTGCAAAAAAAACGGCGGAGTCATACTTGTACATTAGTTATGTACCTTGATTATATTTCTATATTTAAATCCACTTTAGTTAAAAGAAAAATATTTAAGAGATTACAAAACAATTATTAAATAGTAATTATATGTAAATATCTTTACCATCAGTTATAAATTTTAAATTCAAATTTCATTTGATTATGTCTATTAATATCATCTTTTCCAACTGAAATAAATTTATTTTAATATGCTATATCTAAGATAAAACAATCCTATTAACAACTAGATCACGTTTATTTCAAATGTTAAATGTTGACCTATTTTCATACAACTCGATCATTGCGCAGCGTTTAGAATCATGGTTGAAAACAAACTATAAATTAAACACAAAATCGTATGAAACTGTATAAACCACAAAAACTAGCAACGTTGATTAAAATGCGGTTGCTCTACCATTGAAAATTATTTGAAGGGATGACAGACACACAATCTTCTAATGTAACTCTATCAGAGAAATGTTCAATCTGTGCGTAAATATCATACTAAATCTTGACATACGATGTTTTATTCAATCGAACAATAAAAACCACGACCAGTTAAAGAAAAATTGTCAAACTACTATTTCATTCTCCCCATTTAACATTTTTTTAACATCATTTATTTGAATTTTGTTTTTCAATTGTACACCCACAATAACCCTTTTTTATTTAAACAATGTAATCCAAATAATACGTTCAAAATATATAATTTAATATATATATATATATATATATATATATATATATATATATATATATAAGTACAAACAAATATATGTCAACATGTGTCTGATATATAAAAAATATCATATATTATTAACATACACAAAATGATATTTACTTTCTTTTCGACAGCATTATATAATATAACATGAATTTAATAAATATTTTTTAAAAAATTACCCCCTTAATAATGTTATTTGTATAACATCTATGTCAAGTGCAAAACTACATATTTGTTTTAGGGTGTTAACTTTTTAATAATACTTCGAAAATAAAGCATGTTATATGACAACCTGATAACCGTTTAATTAAACTCATGTTAAACATAAAAGATAAAAAAACATGTGCATACTCACAAATATACGCATTTTTATTAAGCCACTCCTTAATATTATTTTGATATGATGCAATACAAATAAGACTAAAACAGTTATAATTGGAAAAAATTTTAAATGTAATTCATTTAATTCAAAAATTGAAAAATATTTACTTTTTTTATTATAAAAGTAACAAAACATTGATTTATGATTATTGATTCTTTACAAACAGTGTCTCATTGTGTCACTCATTTCATGTCAAAAATCAGTGAAAACAACAGTGTATCATTTCAATCCGAATATTGTTAACAATTGTTCAACGTAACATTTTGATCCTACACACTGGGTCTAAAAAGAAATTTATATTTTTTTATTAAAAAAAATTTTTTCCAAACATACAAATAAATATATATAATATGTCCTTTCTGAATTAATACAACGCTGGACACACAAAAACAGTACATGGATGAATTATAGTAAGTATATTTTGATGACCCTCGTTAAGTCTGCTTGTACGGCTTTAACGTTCTTTTTCATCCCCATTTTTATTTTTGGAAAAGAAAATACTCACATGATAAAAATCTGATTAACTTAATGAATATTTAATGAGATACAATTGTTTGTTAGTCAAAAATTCACGTACAGCAACGACCTAGTGAGATGTTGTATTATCATAAAACAAGTACTATATCTCGATTATGGATATTCTAGCCTAATTTCCATTATTACCTTTCAAAACGCTACAAAACTCCTAAAATCACCCTTCAATGATAATTTCACTTTTCAAAACGTTTTCACGACAAATGATGTCTTCTGAATCTTAAAAACGAATGAACATTTTCTTCAATCGCAACTTTGAATTTTCTTAATTTTGACAACTCTGGTGACTTCCATGATGTACTTCGATACTTGGTTTTTAGATCATACTTAAAGTACCACGTCTCATCCCAAGTAACGATAGAATTTCAAAATTTAAGATTTTTTCTGGATGTATTATTGGTGTTTTTTTAATGATCAACGCATGCTTTCTATTGATCTTTCGTTAATTTTTATAAGATAAATCGTGTGCAAAAATTTATTTGTTTAACTTTTTTCTTAATATTTCATAAATTTTATCCTCAAACACGCTAAATTAAAATTCTTCGAAATATATTCCACATGTCACATTCGGATCAACAATAAAACTTTCGTATACTTTTTTAATGAGTTCGTTGATAGCCGCGGTTTTAAAAAGACTTGATTTTAAATCGTTATCGATGTTTTCTCTGCCATATTTAAAACGTCCATACCACATACAAATTTGTATGCGCAGCATACAATCATCTTCGTAAACTTGACACATCAAGTGTTTCTGTGGATGTTTATCAAGTTTAAACTGAAACTTAATATTTGTGCGTTGTTCTATTGCGTTTCTATTGTATAAAAGTACAACCTCTTATGCTAGCATATTTCACAAACTATTTTCTATATTTTCACCAAATTTTAATAATTTATAAAAGAGATAGATATGCATAAATGCACTTTTTCACTTTTAAATGGCGTAAAAAGTTTCCGAAGGAAAATGAAAGATCTATTTCTTTTCTAACACACTATATATCTTTAAAAGAAATTTATAAAAAAAATATTAAATACACTTATTACTTTTTTGTCTTATTTGAATTTTAAATAACTTCGTTTCCCGATAATTAATTATATCATTATTCGTTTTCTTACTGTAGTTAAATTCATTTCTACCTAAGTAAAATACTTATATTAACACAAAAAAATATGAAAGTTCAATAATTATTTTTTGTTAATGGTTAATGCGATAATTATGCTTTCATTATCAGAGCGATATATAACAAACGTAATTAAATGTATTTTTATTGTTAAAGTCTTAGTAG
>CP092090.1:37528567-37746067 GCA_029203775.1 Neoneuromus ignobilis
TTATATATATATATATAAATTTTTATAAAGAAATTGAACATTTTCAAAATAAATATAAATATTTTTGGTATCAATAACTAGTTAGTAATTAAATATCATCTATATCGTTCATATAATTATTCTATTGACAACTTTATAGAAAATAATTCCTTATATTTATTTTTCTTGTTGTGTATGTATTTATATCTAAGTATATATTCTATGACTTTAACTACATGTTACTTCAATAAAGTTTAACTACCGAGATACTGAATAATTAATGTTGAAGTTTTCTAGTTTTAGGTTTAAATTGTATATAAGTAAAACATTTTCAACGCTCATATATAATAAAATATGTTTATATCTTTTAAAAGTGATTCCTAATTTTAAATATAAAGAACTTGAAATGTATACAGATGAAATTAAAACAAACATTTTTTTATGTCTTAATATTTCTTCACATAATATTATTCACATTATTTCAATTAAATATTTATTAGAAATGTAGTCAATGTTATGAGGAAATAAATTTGTGATATATATATATATATATATATATATATATATATATATATATATATATATATATATATATATATATATATATATATATATATATATATATATATATATATATATATATATATATACATATATATATATATATATATATATATATACATATATACATATATATATTTATAAATACATATATATTATATATATATATATATATTCATATATTCCAAATATCAATATAACAACATTTTTCATATAATATCTTTTAAGATTTTAATTCTTATTTAAAATAAAGACAGGCTTGCAAGTAATGAAATCACCTATCTATTTTTGTATCTCAACCACCATACAACTAGTCTTTCAAAAAAAAAAAATCTAAATCTAAATAAAATTAATCTAATAAAAATCTAAATAAAATTTAAATCTGTCCAACTAAAAAGTCTATGGTCATTGACGGGAGAAAATGCTAATCTTAAAACTGCACGTAGGGTAAATATGTCTACGCAAAAATACTACCAAACTCAATTTAAAACTGTTTACTAAGCAATAAAACAAATATGCAATTTGTCTTTCTTTAACCCTTATGTGTTTTCTATAATACGTTGTTACGGGTACCCACCACTAGTTTTAATTAGTTTTTAAGCGCAGGTGTGAACGGATACGTGTGCAATCAATTTTGTTTATTGAATAAACATAAATAAAAAGTATTTAAGCCATTTCAGGCTTCTTATATACCACAAAGAGCAGTCGAAAATTTGACTATCGACGAGCAGCTTTATCCTTATCGCGGACATACTAAATTTACTCAATACATTCCGTCGAAGCCGGCTAAATACGGTATCAAGATTTGGTGGATTTGTGATGCAGAAAATGCTTACCCGTTATTTGGAATTCTTTTCACTGGTAAAATTGGCAATATACGCGAGAAAAATCAAGGAGAAAGAGTAGTAAAAGAACTCACAGCGCCGTTTCGAGGAAGCGGCCGTAATATTACTATGGATAATTATTTCACCTCTCTACCTCTTGCTAAACATTTATTATCGGAAGGTTTAACGATGACTGGCACTTTGAGAAAAAATAAACCTTACATTCCAAAAGAAATGGCAGCTGATAAATCTAGGCCAGAGTATTCATCTCTGTTTGCTTTTCATGAAAATAAAATCACAATTTGTTCTTACGTGCCAAAGAAAAATAAGGCTGTAATTATGCTTTCGAGTATGCATAAATGACGCCGTAAATGACGATGAGAAAAAAACCTCATATGATTTGCGAATACAATAAATATAAAACTGGTGTCGATACATATCAAATGGTGAGTCGATACACTACAACACAGGCGAACTCAAAGGTGGCCTCTGGCCATGTTTTTCAATATGTTAGACGTTGCTGCTCTTGCAGCTTATGTAATCTATTATGAAAATAATAATATGATCCAAAAGAAAACTAATCAAAGACGTATATTTTTGAGGCAATTGAGTGAAGAATTTGATAGAAGAGCGATTTTCAAATACCAAGTGATGCGAAATTCTGCAAAGACCGCAATCGAAGCTGTGCTCGGGCCGCAGCGTGCACCTCTTGATCCTGCTGTGAAAGATGATGGGCCTCGAGATAGCTCTGGTAGAAAAAAGTAACTGGCTCTTGTCATGTATAATTCAGACTTGTCATTAAAAGACGCAGAAAAAACTGTCTTGTGTAAAATGCGAGCAACCTGTATGCGATGAACACTCTGTCACAAATGTAACATACAGCGAATGTAACAAGTAAACAGCGCCATTTTGTTCAATATAACTTCAAAAACAATGTAATTTGTTTATTCACAATCCTTCTTTATGCCATTGTATCATTTATTAACAATAAAAGAACATTCATCAACAATAAAACTTGGTTTTAGTGAATTGAATTATATCTCATGTAGTGGGTACCCGGGTACCCGGTGCGCCACGCGAGCAACAACATTTCAAACCTATTTTTTATAATTAAAAAATTTTTTTTATACATCTAAATATTGAAATACATTTGTAAAGAGTTAAATCGCGAGGATCTGAAAGTCCAGATCGGAAAAAAATTTTTTGAAAAAAATATTAACAAAAATGTGACGAGGTGGGTACCCGGGTACCCGGGTGCGCACATAAGGGTTAAAATAATGTTACTATTTATTTGTCCAATAAATGGTATCTTCTGTACAATTTTGTTGGCTAAATAATTCAATTTATTACCATAGTGTTTGACAGTAACCCTTTCACTCAGAATAGATCGCAAAATAGCACATCTTTTTAGTACAGATGTTTAGTTTCTCCATTAATATCAAAAACTGACTGGAGTTTCATCAGAAATATTTTTATTTAGAATTATCGTACATAACCTATTTTTCATCATTGGTAAAAAAATTCATAAAAAAACTTACGTTACCTAGTAAAAAACAAAATACATATATTGAGCAAAATAGCAAACGAGATTTTTGAGCTCCTGAACTGTTGTCCTCTTATATTTTATTTCTAACTGTAATTCGATCAACTCTCAGTTATTATACCTTTCAAGTTTCTCTTGCGTCTGCAATGTATTTTCATTCAATAATACTTGAAAATCATCGGGCTTTAATCTTTGCGACATTCCGAACGTAATAGAATATTGACATCAAAATCACAGTTAAAATGCATCAAAACTAATATATAAAAGTATTATAAGATACAATACCTTCACTAAGAACGGAACAAATATAATTGTGTTTTAGAACCGTTTTTCTCTTATTGAAACTCATGTCAAATTCAATAACGAATATACAGTTATATATATATATATATATATATATATGTCATCCAAATGTGACGCATTAATTAGTGTTTTATTAAAAAGAAACTATACATATGTTTCTTTTAAATAAAACACAAATATAGCCGACATATTTAGATGACACTATATATATATATATATATATATATATATATATATATATATATATAACAAATTTAAACAACTACATAAAAAAATGATCCTCAGAACTTATTTTGGTCAAACATTTTTATCTAAAGCATATTTACTGAAATATTTTTTTTTTGTCTAGGAGAACATAGATTTAATAATATTGATTAATTACATTTCACTTCAATTAAAAATTTTCATTAACAAATTAATTAGTGAGTTATATTTTATATACATTCAATTTCTTAATAACAAGTATATTAATTAAAAGTATACACTTTTCTTCCATTTTTATAATTATGTACATACCTTTTACTAAATTAAATTCATATTCGTCTCATACAAGTTTTTTAAAAACTGAATTTATAAGACAATTTTAATTTTTTTTTTTAAAAAAAAACTTGTTTACTTTTTCTGTAAAAAAAAACGTTAGTATGTTATTTATTATATATTAACAAACATTTTATCAACATGAACTATATATAATATTTTCTGTCAATCAATTTTTATATATACGAGTACTTATATAGAGTAACTCAAATGAAATTGAAAGGTTTGGACACACATTTACTTTCTTATTACTCTTCACTAACCTTCAGTTTCATTTGAGTTATGTATATAACAGGAAAAAAATCATTTATAAATTAAAATTGCTTAATAATGTTAATACAAACATATTTATACCATTTATTTAATGACTGACTTCACAAAAAATAGTGTAAATATATATATATATATATATATATATATATATATATATATATATATATATATATATTATATCCACCGGAAAGATTTGTTCGTTTTTGAATTAAGAAAAATAATAGATTTTCAATATATTTATTAATATTTACTGAATAATATGATTTTTCGTTCGTTACTAATAACCTCTTCCAAGCGTAATGGTAATTTGTGAATTCCATTTCTGTAGAATGACTCATCTTTGAAACTTAAGATGACATTATCGGACAGAACTTTCCGGTAGACCTATATATATATATATATATATATATATATATATATATATATATATATATATATATATTTCCACCCAAATGAAACTAAATGATAGTAAAGAATAGTAAATGATAGTAAGAAAATAAATGCATGTCTAAACTCTTCAGTATCATTTAGTCCACTATATATACTCGTAGATATATATATATATATATATATATATATATATATATATGTGTGTGTGTGTGTATGTGTATGTATGTGTGTGTATACAAAACCAAGAAATGTTCACAAATCTAATGAAAATGTACAATTTATTCTGTAAATACAAATGTATTTTTTTATAACAAAAAGTTTTTTTTCAAATTATTCGTGAATCATTTCCAATTTAATGTTATAGGAGTCATTGATAATTACATAATTATTAATTGACTATAAATTATTTAACAAAAAAGTTTATGAAAATAGTGTAGAAATATTTGAAAAAAATTGACAAATTGGTATTTTTCCTTAAAAATATGTAAGTTTTGAATAATCTATTTAAATAAATTACTTCATAATAAAGTACTATTTATAATTTTCAAATTCAGAAAAAAATACTCAAGAAATTAAAATTACCTACTACCTACATCATAAATTACCATGCAAACGGAAAATATAAAGTTAAAGTTAAAAATAATATAGAAAACTAACTGAATTCATTGTCACTAGAAACAGAAGATTAATTATCAGGAGGACGGTGTATAACGTTACGGAAGTTAACAAAATTGTTAAAAATGATTTTAATACAGACGTCATTATTAAAACGATCACGAAAAATAGTCAGAGGGTGAGAGCCAAGATGAAAAATTCACGATGAACTGAACGCTATCGAAAATTGCGCGTCGATTTCGCTTGTATATACAGAAATCATTTAATAGATCTCTAAGAACTTGGTATTTGGTCTAACGAAATAAAATTCAATCATTTAAGGTCAGATGGCCATATCAGTACAAGGATGGACTAAAAATATCAAGAACGACATCTTTAGCAAATGCAAAAATTCGATGGAAGATCACTCATGATATGAAATTGTTTCTCTAGTAGAAAAAATTATGAAAAATTGATGAAATAATGTATTTTATCGATTACTTTAACCATATTTCAAAATAATTTGTTATAAAATACATAAAAAAAATGTCTTTAAATCTAAAAACTATTCAATTCTTGCGACCAAAACTACTCAATTGATTTTGGGATAATAATATCAAGGTTATTGAATGGCTTCTGAACTTGCATTGACTTGAAAATTACAAAACGTCTGTCAGGATATATAACTTTAGTCTTCATATGCCAATATCAGCAAAAATTGAGTTTTTGAAAGGTTTTTTAGGAAATATAGAAAACAGTTAATAAAGGCCACTTACTCGAATTGATGAACGTTATACCTAGATATATATTGTAGCTTCAGTATTAAAAGCAAAAAAAGTCATACAAAATAATAATAATAATAATAAATGACCTAAAAAAAAGCTAATTCAATACACTGGATATAATTATTCACAAAATTATTACTTGTAGCACAAGTTATCATATTAATATTTTTAGAATTACATTTTATTTTATATAAAATAAAATGTAATAGTTATTTTATATTATTCACATTAATATCTTAAGAATTACATTCTTCAATAACTGAAAATATATTAAAAAAAATTACAATAACTATAAACTAAAGAAAAATTAAAACTTCTTATATTTACGCTATTCTAGTTTAAATGAAATTATTTATACGTATCTATTGATTTAACACAATTTTATTTCTCTCTCTCTCTCTCTCTCTCTCTCTCTCTCTATATATATATATATATATATAATTTTAATAAACACTTTGATTAATTAACATGACAAAAAGTATTCTACCTTAGTTATCAAAACATAATGTAATACAATTACAAATAAACGTCATAAATTTTCTAAGAATTCATATGTAAGCTCACATACATCGCATCTCTGTACTGAATTGAAACCTACTCGTAAATGTATGAAGATTTTTTTGTATATATCGTGAAATTCACCCATTCTCATATCCTCTCGTCTGGAATTGTGAAAAGAGCACAGCCGGTTCTGTGTACACAGATGATAAATGACATTTTGTCTCGTCTTCTCAAATGACTGCTCTTTAGATGAGTTCGTTGTATGCACGTAAATTGCGCACTTTTCTGTCTTCATCTAACATTTATCAATAGGAAAACTTGCACCAGTAAGATATTCTCACAATAAACTCAATATGATATTAAGGAGTATGTAATGTTTGAATTAAAATATGCACAGATTTAATAACTGCGATTCATATATTATAATTTATTTTTATACAATATGTACACATAATTTATTTATACTTTATTTGTATTTCAAATTCTCGCATGAAATAATTCATAAAATAATTTAATAATATAAGGATTGTCATTTTAGATTTTATATTATATTAGAGTAAATTAAAAAAATCTTTGTGAAATTTAATTAAAATGTAGTAAATCTTTCTATTTTAAAAAATGATGTTCTATATCCGAGTTGATATAAAAATTTCGTTTCCGAATTTTCGCGAATTTTTTTAAAAATAACTTTTTCGTACAAATTTTTGGACAACATAAATGTTAATTGTATTTCTATTATATATCATATATATATATATATATATATATATATTATAATAAACATTGCCTACACTGAATCATTAGCATAACTTTCTGACCGTTTTACTTTTAATAATTTATTTATATTGTTAAATAGAAACCAATTCAAGAGTCGGTAAGCGAAACGAGTAGGAGGCGAAGAACCTTAGTAAAATAATTATAAATTATCATTTTAAATAAGAAAATAACATATTTTATTTTCACACAAATATTTACAAATTAATATTATATTCTATACTTGTTTCTCTCATAACTTTCAATCCTAATGCATACTAATATGTATGTTTATGTGTGTGTTCATGTATGGATGTATAAATATGTTTAAATATATATATATATATATATATATATATACAACTATGTATATGAAAATAAATTAAAAATTAATATATTTAATGACAAAAAATATATATTACTGTTTCCGCCTAGTATTAGGTGATCTGATATGAAATGTCGTATTTTTATATTATTTCCTATATAATAATCCGACATTTCATATTACACAAACTAATATAATAAGAAAATCTCACAGAACAAAAGTGTTAAATATCATAGGTTGGGAATTACAAAAAATGCAAAAAATGTTGGATAGACGACATTTCAGATTAACTGTTATGATATCATCTAAACTGCTATAGGATTTAAGAGATAATACCGCAACAAGATATCTCAAATATAATCATTAAATGTGTGAAACTACATTTATATATTTATATACACTCACACATACACTACATATATATACTACATATATATATATGTACTTACCTATGTAAATAGATAAGGAATAAATTAAATTGAACACTTTACAAATAAAATGTTTTTAATAAGGATCATTTTTTAATATAAGTGAAATATGTTAATAAATATATATACGTGTGTGTGTGTATGATAGTACTGCGCGTTTTCAATCAAATCATTTTTCAAGAAAATGTATTTAGTAAAAATATTTATTTTGTATTTTATATAAGCCAAATGTAATGAATGTTCTTTCAAAACCTGATATATTTTTAACTTTTGAATTTATCAAAGTAACTAATGTTTGTTTAAAGTTAATTTTACTTTAAAGAAATATTTACACTGCAGAATTAAAATAATTCACACATTTTATGTATCAGATAAACGCGTATATATATATATATATGTATGTATATACATATGATACGGTTTTAAAATATATAATAAATATTTGAACACAATTTATCATTTACCAAAATACCTAAAGAATATTTCCAATATTTTATTCAATTAATCATAATAAAATTAATCCAAAGAATAAAACAATAGAATAAACATTTTATTATTAAAGATGAACATTTCGAAAATAAAAATAGTTAATAAAAATTAAGTTCTGTTCAACAATAATGACGTATGATACTAAATAATTCTAATAAATCTTTAAATTGAATTTAATTATACGTTCTTTTTTTAATATATATACATATATATACATACATATATATATATATATATATATATATATATATATATATATATATATATATATATATATATATATGATTAGGTTGCAAATATATAAGATGGCATCTCCATATTTTGAAAAAAAAAAAAAAGAACATTAATAATATATATATATATATATATATATATATATATATATGATTTGTGCTTATAAGATGGCATCTCCATCAAAAAGAACATTAATAACAATATGTAAACAATAATGAATTTCACCAGACTAGAAAATATAGTACGTTCTTAACAAGAAAAATATAAAGAAATATTATATTTATGAATGAAAATACTATTTAAGCGATCAAATCTATCTACCAAGTTGAAAAAATTTGTAAGAACTTTATTTAAACAAAAAGATTCTAACTGCAGATTTGTATCAAAAATTACATCAATATAAATATGCTGTAAAATCAAACAATTCATAATTAAATTCTAATTGTTTATGACAAATATAGTTAATATTTTAAGATATAAAATAAGCCTTTAAAACAAAAAAATGTTTTTTTTTAATAGATTGCCTATAAAATATAAGATTTTATTAATTTGAAATTATAATTTCACATACACACGCAGTTATTCACACAAATACACATTCACACACACTTTTACACATACACACAAATATATATATATATATATATATATATATATATATATATCCCTACCGAAGATAACTTTAATGCAATGGTGGCTCTTATGTGCACAAATGAATCTTAGTGCTATGCCGGAACTAGCATAACTTCTGATAGGAGCTCCCTTGCTGAACAAGACAACAACCATATCCCCCCTCCAGACTATGAGGCATACCATGATTCACCAGGCTAGAGCCGGAGGACTGATCACCTCATTCTTGATATAATTATATGCTACCAAACAAGAACAACAGATTTGGATGGGAGTATTACTGGATTTAGAAAAAATAAAGCATTAGATAGAGTTGGATGGAGTGATATTGCCCAAGAAGCCTAAATTAACCAAAATTTGTAGAATCAGCAATTATATAAATATATATATCTACATATATATATATTTATATAAACATTGGATAGAGATGTTTCGTCAATTACACTGTTTAATTAGTAATTAGTAGTAAAATGTAAATAATAATTAAACAGTTTTAATTGACATGACACCCAATTACAACTAGTATTCAAACCTACTACAGATTTATATATAAATATATATATATATATATATATATATATATAATAAACATTACTACACATATTTGCATAAATATTATGTTAACGCCCTACTGTTCAATAAAGGGGTTTTAAATTTTATCAGCTACAATATTATGTATTCTTATAAATTATTTATTATGTATGAAATAATTATTTTCTTTTTATAATTTAGATACTCTAAATTTATATATATATATATATATATATATATATATATATATATATATATATATATATATAAAAACTAAAATATGACCTTTTCTTTGAATTGTTACTTTAGCTTCATATAATGAAAAATGTTATAATTATACGTTATTGTTATCATAATTCCTTTTTTAATTCTCAAAATTTAAGCCACTGAACAATTCCAACTTTTTAATAATACCTTGTAAAATATTTATTAAATAATTCCAGAAGATATTTATTCATAAAAGACTTTTGGCGTTTTAATAATCATTCCATACAATTTATCTGTTATCACTTCGTTACTAAATTTAAATTTACCTATTGCGTCAATGAACATTTTATAACAAATCTAAAAGTATGTTAAAAACTTTTATTAATAAATGACTTTGGTGCCTATAAATTATATATATATATATATATATATATATATATATATATATATATATATATATATATATATAAAGGAGATTGAATTCGATCTTCGGTCGACAAATTTCACAAATTTAGGTTTAGCATGAGGTTGACATCCTCATGTCATAAAAAACGCAACCGTCGCGAACTCACAAGAAGTATCGTTCTAATTTAGAATTTTCAAAAATTATATAATATTATAAGAAAATAAACAACCTAAAAAAATGTGAACGATAAAAAATATAGATATAAATTATTGTAAATATATTTGCACACATATATTTATTTACATATATATATATATATATATATATATATATATATATATATATATATATTTGTTTATAAACATATATACAAATTATAAAAAAAGTACTCTTTTCATATTCATATACGAGTACATATAAGAAATAAATATTGCATTTCAAACCAAATTGATTATAATACACATTTCCTATGCAATTTTATCATCTTGAAACGTACAGACAGAATCAATTTCTACTATCAAATTTATAAAGATGACTGATATTACTATGGAAATACATATTAACAAAATGGAAATTATAATAAAATAGTTTTCTTCGGAAAACTCTCATATTTATAACAGTAAATATATGTGTACTAATGTATTTTATTTAAAAATAAAAAAAATACTTACACATACACACATTCACATATATATATATATATATATATATATATATATATATATATATATATACACGAGGGTCGTTTGATAAGTATGGTAAATTTATTTATTTTTTAATTTAATTAATTAATTATTTTAATTTAATTTTCAATTTAGGTTTTCTTACTTTTCACCATATTTATCAAACGATCCTCGTATATATATATATATATATATATATATATATATATATATATATATATATATATATAAGGAATATGTGAAATAAAGATTTATTTATTAAATTATTTATTAATTTCCAACAAATTTGAAACGTAAAATAAATGAAATGTTTTCTTTAATTTCTACATCATTTGAATAAAAAATGGATTAAACGTTAAAAGAATTATTTGGATTTTAATATAAATAAATGATATATTTTCATATTTATTCGAAATTTCAGAAGAGTGCATCAATTTGAACAGATAATAGTCGAGAGAAGAAATGTATGGAGATTACACGGAATAACGAAGGATTCCACATTCCGAATCTAACAATGTCCTTGATTATTTTACCATCATGCAATGTGATATTATCTTGAAGCACGATGACCTTTCGTCATTTTCTAGCTAGTATCGATCGTTTTTCATCCAGTCCTGTTTTAATTTATCTAATTATTGAATATTTTTATTATCTATAATTATTTTACGAGGTAGACTCGGCACATAATGAATAACTCTTTCTTATTCCTATTAAATATATTATATAATCAAAATTTCATACCGTTAATGATTCTTTTTTGTGACATAATTGACCAGTCTAGTCATCTTTTTTTAAGATTGTTAAAAAATATATATCTTTCATTGACAGTCAGATCTCGTAACAAAATTCTGTCTTTTTTGGAAGCAGAAAAATGAATATGTTGAATCGATTTGATACATTCTTTTTATGAATTCGTTAAGGACCTATTTTACTTTTTAACGCATCTTTCTAATGGAATTTAATATAATAAATTGATTAACTCCCAAAACTTCAGTAATATTATAATAAACTGAACTGATTTTTCATCTAGTAACGATTGTAAATTATCATATTACATTTTTTTCTTGCGTTCATTATTTTTTACATAAAAATCTTTTCTTCAGAATTTTCTAAATCAAAATTCACAATACTAATGGATGTATAACTATCCCTTCTGGACTACTTTTCTTTTTTGATAAAAAGTAAAATATGTCAAATATACTCTTCAGTAAACTCTATTTTATCTTTCCCAAAAATAATATTAATTTCAACAAAAATGACACATTTTTTTATAGAAAATAGCCAATGTAATAAAATAAAAAATATTCATTGAAAAAAAATAATTTTTAATGCGTACTATTTTCATGTATTTATGTGCCTTATTTTCAAATATATATATATATATATATAGGGTGGTCCAAATGAGACTGAAAGATTTGAATAATTCATAACTTTCTTGTTCGTAATATTTTTTTTAATAGATTACTAAATATAATTTAGAAATGTATAATAGCTTTTTATGGTGTGTAACAACGAATAAAAATCATTATTTTTTTGTTCTACTTAACGATCTATTATTTTAATTTAACGAAAATATCATTAGCATTTTACTGTCAAAACAGTTCTTAATAACAACATGATTAAGAACTTCGTCTCTCTGTTTCAGGAGCAAGGATCAGTCATAGAAGTTCCGGGAAGAGATGCTCATCATTCTATCTGTACTGAAGCAAGTAATGACAACTGTGATTTAAAGTGTAAATGATTATCCATCTGTCTTGACTAGTCGTCGTTCCAATCAATTAAGGATCTCCAGATCATCGTTACAACGGATTTTAAAAGAGAATCTAAAATGTTTTCATACAAAATTCAAGTACTACAATGTTTTTATCCCAGGATTCTCAATAAAGCCTACAATATGCTAATCGTTTTATGCAAATAGCAATATATATATATATATATATATATATATATATATATATATATATATATATATATATAAATGATTAGTGAAAATGACAACTTTTAAACAACGTTATATTAAACGATAAATCCCATTTTGATTTAAATGGCTATATGAATAATTAAAATTGCCGATTGTTAATATATAAGTATCCGCACGCGTCAAATTGACGTATTTTTGATCATGGCTTTAAATCACTTAGTTTATGTAAATAAAAGAATATCCTCAGGTGCTTTTTATTTGATATATTATAATAGAGTTTCGGGAAATATATTCAATTTTATCAAAATTTCATTGAAAAAAATTATTAAAAGGGATATCTTCATATTTTTTCAATTTCCGCCTTCTGGTTTTTGAAGCTACATGGTGGATATATTTGCAATATGAATTTCAATTTTACAAATACATATTATCTGTGATGTTGCCACAAAATATTCAGTGTAGGTTTAAAAATAATTAACGGGAATCCATATCTGCATTAAATGGAGAGATGTGAATAAAAAATTGTTTTCTAGAAAAATATTATAAAATACCTGTGACATTTTTTAATATGGTTACACTGTAAATCATTTGGTCATTTATATCATCAAACTTAGTCTCATTGTAAAACAATGCAGTTTCAGGAATTTATAGATAGAAGCCATTTGTATGTAAATAATTTAAACAAACGATCAAGTTAGAAAACAGCATAAATGATGTTACAAAAGAATAAATTAAATCATATCTATATATTTATATCATCACACAGTGACTTCTAAGTACAAACATTTAAGTTCTATAAATAAAACAAACTAATTCCAAAATATTGGGAAGTAAATCTACTTTGAAAACATTGTTTCTAAAATTCAACATTAAAATAGTATGTTTTTGTAAGCGAAATATTTTTAAATCCATTTTATAATTTTCATGTTTCTTGCTTATATATCGAGCATAAATTATAAAATATATATATATATATATATATATATATCTACTGTAGCTCATAGATATATATATCTATATATACCTACATAAATGCTTGCATAACCGTTTATAATAATCTACCAACACATATACTATCATACATTTATATGAACATACATATATATGTGGGGAATTTATATATATCAATTAGAAGTATTATATATTGCAACCTGAATGATCAATAAAGAATCATAATACAAAATTTATAACGGTTCCAAACGATCATTCAATAAAACATCTTCATTAGGAAAAATAATATACAAATTTTCAGGAAATGTCTGAAAGCGATATATGTGTATATGGATAAACGTATTTAAAAATTGATTGCTAATTTCGTCAATTTGACGTGTCTTGGTAGAATGAGGTATAGGTCATACTTATGGAAGTTAAAGTAGCTAAGTGGAAATTGAATATGAATATTTAACTGTTCATATATTTCATTAAAAGTCTCATAAAATTCTAGAACAATACATATATCGAAATTTTTAATGAAAATTAAAACGCGCTTGGTAGTTTGCAGATTCTAAGACACTAAGTATCCCAAGGTATTGCATTAACATCAATTTCACATCCTCAGGTGCATTTTTTGATGAGATGTTATTCATAATAGAGTTATCGGGAAATATATTCAATTTTATCAAAATTTAATTGGAAAAATAATTAAAAATATCTTCATATTTTTCAATTTACATATTTTTTAAGATAAATAAAATATTAATAAGGTGGATAATTAATAATTCGTTTCAAACTTACTAAAATATTGAAGTGTATATTTAAAAATAATTAAAACAACTTTTTAATAATCCACCTACAAACTGCATAAAATATAGATGTGAATAAATAATTTTAGTTAACAGCGAAATAAAACGAGAATATTCTTACGTCTTTGACATTTAATATATCATAATCATAATATCCTTACAATGCACTCGTATATATAAGCCACTATGTAAATGTGCTTGTTTAACAAACGACAAGTTAGCGCGCATAAATGATGTTACAAAGAATAAATTAAATCATATCTACTATACATCATCACACAGTGACTTCCATTACAAGTTCTATAAATAAAAACACACTCATTAATAGAAGTACTTTACTTTGAGGGAACATTTTTTTTAATTTCAGTCAACATTAAAATGTATGTTTTTGTATGAAATATTTTTAACGAAAAATCCATTTATAATTTCGTATATATATATATATATATATATATATATATATACATAAATATAGATAGATATATACATATATATATATATATATATGTGTGTGTGTGTGTGTATTTAACGTGATAGAACTTTAAAATAAATCCCTATCGAAAGTTCTATCTAACCTACAAAAACACTATCATACATTTATTTATACATACACATATATGTATATATAAAGAGTGTTTTTTAGGTTCGATAGAACTTTCAATAGAAATTAAATTTAAAGTTCCATCACGCTTAAAAAACATCTGGATTAAAAAAAATGTAATATACATATTTTTCATGCTAAAAAGCTTAAAAATTGTTAAATTATATTTTATGAGTAGTCTCGCCAAAACAGTAAGTTCATAAAAGTCTGTTGCCGCTCCATCAACTACAAACATCTCAAATATATTTTGTATGTCAATTTATATTTTTTTCTATACTTTCTTTTATATATTATCCACTCTTTTGTCTTGTTTGTTGATATAAACATATGTTATATTACTAATGTCATATTTGATACAAGTATGACAGAAATTTAAATACATATACTTTGTATTTGTTTTTTTGCTGCAAATAATGATTACTTATATTTTTCATCTTCTTAAAAGTATATTACATAATTCTAGCATTATATATATATATATATATATATATATATATATATATATATATATATATATATATATATATATATATATATATATATATACATATTTATATATATATATATATAATGTTTTTTAATCGTGATAGAACTTTAAATTAAATCCCTATCGAAAATTCTATCTAGCCTATAAAAATACTTTTATATATATATATATATACTTGTGCGTGTATGTATATATAAAGATATATTAAAAGTGTTTTTTAGGATAGACATAACTTTCAATAGGAATTCAACTCAAAGTTCTATAACGCTTAAAAATACCCTATATTAAGTATTAAAATTTAATTAAGAATGTTTTTATCATTCTGTAACCTTTAAAATTATTTCTCAATATTTTTATAAATTAGGAGATACTACATGTCCAAGTTATCCTTAGAATTACATCAATAAAAATATAAGCTTTTGAAAAGAACATCCAAGTTTGATAGGTCAAAAGTAATAATTCAGACTTAAAAGAATATTTTGTTCTCTCAAATTAGAGATTGGGTTTTTTATTATCAACGCAATTTCGTAAGAAATATTACCTTTACAAAACTCGAAGATTAGAGAAATTAGACTGAAAATGATATCAACTATTTGTGAATTTTTCGAGAAGCTTAGATAAAATTGAGAGATAGACTTAGAAAAAAATATTATTGAAACCTTTTTCAAATTTTGTAGTTGGAGAAACCGATTAATTTCTGCTACAAATATTTGATGCAATTTATATAATACAAGTAACTCTCCTACAACACGGTTTCGCTCTAACACGTTAAGAAAATTGAGGAAACTCTTGTATTGAATTACGGAAACCCTTCTACAACACTAGATAACACGGTTTTTATTACAGAAAATATATTAAAAAATTACAAAATATTTTGCTATTGAGAATGTTTAAGATTTATTAGTGGAAGAAGTTCGTGAAGCGGATTTAATGAAAATGACATTCGAAGTTGTAAATCAAATCGATTCTGAGGACAATAGCACTCATGAATATTGTAAAGTTGACAATAAAAAAATTACAGGAAGGCCTAAGCTTTCCCAAAAATCTTTAATCATTCTTAAATGCAAACCCTTACACTGAAAGAAGTCAAAAATTAAAAAGGGAGTTTCAAAATTGTTTACCTCCATACCAGGAAATCTACAACGACCTTGTAAGGATCAGCAAACAAACCAAAATTACAGATTTTTTAAGGAGGGCAGAAGAATTCAGAGAGTAAAAATGACATCATTTAAGTAAAAAAACGTTTACGTTTGTTTATACTGAGCAGTGATAAAGAATAAAATTATTAAATTAAGATTATTAAAATGAAAATACTTGTATTTTGTTTCCTTTCGTTTTGTGTTATACATACATATGGTAATATTTTCAATAAAAATAAAGTTGCTTATGCCAATATAACAAAAATATTTGTTTTTAATACGTTTTCGCAACCTACCCCCTTTTTGTGCTTACTATGGGTCTTATATAATACGGTTTCACACAACACGGCATTTTCTAGGAACCTATCTACCATGTTATAGGAGTTTTGCCAGTATGTAGAAATTATTGAGTATTATTCAATTAAAAATTTATTTTTAATGTAAATTATTTAAAGTCTTTTTTGAGTTACACAAACATACAAAAATACAAAATATCAAAATGTGGTGTTAATAAATAATATACAATAATTTTCGAATAATTTAATTATATTAAAATTAACGAATAAATTTGTTTGTATCACTACAAATTGAGTTTTATATTTAATTCATGATAAACTATTCATATTTTTGCACTTTATATAAAAAATTAATTATAAGAATAAAAATTAATGAATATATATATATATATATATATATATATATATACACGAGGGTCGTTTGATAAGTATGATAAATTTATTTATTGTTTAATTTAATTAAATTTTTCAATTTAGTTTTTCTTACTTTTTTTACCATATTTATCAAAAAACCCTCGTATATATACATATATATATATTATATAAGGAGTAAAAAAGACCCTACACTCATAAAATAATGTGTCAATGACCGCATAGAATAATTGATAAATATTATATGTTCAAATACTGATACCACTAGTAAAATAAATTTTACTATATCAACTATAATGAATCAACATAGATAATGAGTTATAATGACAAATGTAGTGAAAATATTGGCATAATATGAAGATTAATTTAATATAACTGTCTATTTCGTACTTTTAACATATCAAACAAACCAATCAGTATTTGCAGTCATATAGAAGTCAAAATAATCTAAATATATTCACACATCCATACATTTTGAACTAATACATACAAACCCACTTTCATACAGACACACACTTCTATCTATCTATATATATATATATATATATATATATATATATATATATATATACACATATATATGTATATTTACTTACATTAATGCATATGTATATCTTTGCATAAACTCAAATTTCATACCTACATATTTCTATCAAAACCGAATCGTATTTTAAGAATATTTGCTTTGCAAATAATATATCTCCATGTTCACAATATCAAATAATAAATAGAAAGCTTAGAGAATCAAACCTTGTGTAAGTCAACTTCAATATACTTGAATCCCTTATGTGGAGTACATACTTGACAATACCTACAAGAACCCCTTCAAAGACGTTTCGCAATATGAAAATTGGTTGATATTTCTGTCAACATAATATTTCAAATAATAATGCGTCTAAATGTTAAAGTGATAATTTTCATTTTGATATTATGGCAATATTTATTTGCCAAATAATAATGTCAATATATCTGCTTTGAGCTCATCAAATAAAATGGAAATGAAATCAAAAAAATAGAAAATATTTATAAAAAACATTGAACGATATCAATAACGTACATTTTAAGTGTATTTTATTATATATATATATATATATATATATATATATAATTGAATATAAATCACAAAAGTAATATTTTCAATATATTTTTTAAACATCAACAGTTACCACAATATAATACTATGAATTATCAACGATTATAATAGATTACTAGTGCTTGTAATAGATTATTGTATCGTTAGTAATAACAAATTTATTGTTAACGATAACATAGCCTCACAAATCTGAATTTATTCAATGATTAATCATATTTTATATTAAAAGCAAATATACGAGATATAGTAAATAATTTTCATTTATGTCAATTTATATTAAATGTAAAATTATACGTTATTTTAAAAAAATACCAAATCAATAAGTTTATTTCTAATAATTGGTAGTGTAATAAAATGCCCTTTTTTAACTATTTTTTAAGGAGTAGTCCAAAAATATATATTCTCTTAAACAAACTCACTGATGCAATAAAAACTGTTTTGACCAAAGCAATTTTTCATTAGTTATATATAAAAATATTTTTTTAAATAATTCAAATTTATGATAAATTGAAATTCATCTCAATGTTCATAATTAACAAACAGAACAAAAATGCTACATTAAAAACAATATATTAATTAATAATATTAAAAATGCTCTCCAGACGAACATATATAACTTAAGACCAAAAATGCTTTCACTAAATATAAAAATTAGTTTATTATCTCCAAATGAACAAATACGAACGTGGTTCAACTATAAACGAGAATTTAGTTGCCTTTCCTACCCTAATCAATATATCGTTGTGAATGTTGTGACTTATTTAAATATGTTTAAGTTTGTATACATACATCTTTACCACTTTATCAGTTGTTTACTGTTACATCTGAAAAGTGTTAAGCAGTGTTGCATAACGAATCATTATTAAATTTCTCATAAACAAAGAAATTCAACATTTTAGAAATTTTATTCAAACCATGCACAATTTAAGAATGAATGCTTGTTATAGCAAGAGTAAACGAATGGTCAAAATCATTTTTAGATTACATGATACTTGACTTCGATTGCTTTTTACCAGATGGAATTTTAAGAAATACAAAAATAATAAAGTATTTTAAATCGATAAATTTTAAATTGGAAGGAAATTAATTATGACAACAAAAACAACGGATGGATAGCAGCAACTGCCATATCTTGCAGCTCATTTGAACCTAAATTTACTCTCAATGTAAACACGAAATTTCAATAACATTAGTTACATGAAATTTCAATAACATTAATTTACGCAACGATCTGAGGATTAGTGAATTATTGCTATTCCATAATATAACTATGAGACAGCATCAATAGACAAACATATACAATCCAATAATTGAAACATAGTTGCAAAATGAAAATAGAATATTTATTTAAATCTATAATTTTTTTACAATTTTACTTCTCTCTCCCTCTCCCTCTCTCTCCCTCTCCCTCTCTCTCTCACACATACTCCCCCTTTCTCACTCTCTCTATATATATGTATATATATATATATATATATATACATATACATATATATATACATATATACATATATATATATATATATATATATATATATATATATATATATATATATATATATATATATATATATATATATATATACATATATATATATATATATATATATATATATATATATATATATATATATATATATACATATATATATATATATATATATATATATATACATATATATATATATATATATATATATATATATATATATATATACATATATATATATATATATATATATATATACATATATATATATATATATATATATACATATATATATATATATATATATATATATATATATATATATATATATATATATATATATATATATATATATATATATATATATATATATATATATATACATATATATATATATATATATATATATATATATATATATATATATATATATATATATATATATATATATATATATATATATATATATATATATATATATATACATATATATATATATATATATATACATATATATATATATATATATATATATATATATATATATATATATATATATATATATATATATATATATATATATATATATATATATATATATATATATATATATATATACATATATATATATATATATATATATATATATATATATATATATATATATATATATATATATATATATATATATATATATATATATTTATTAGGTTATGTATTATAAAATGTCGGATTTTTATTTTATTTGTTATATAATAATCCTACATTTAATATTACACAACCTGATATATATAAAGAGAAAAAGAGAGAGATATTAACATTAGAAACTTAAAATTTATACAAAACACACACACAAACATACATACATATATATATATATATATATATATATATATATATATATATATATATATATATAAATCATTCAATTATTTCTTATACTCAACATTTGAGAAATACAGAATAAACCTTAAAAAATATAATTCAAACATAAAACAAAGAAATATTAACTTCTAATAAATATAAAGTGAAATGTTAACAAAACATTATTTGAAAACATGATAAAAATTCAAGAAATAATAAACTATTATTTAAAAAATTAAAAAAATTATCATGAAAATATTTTTTTTATGAAAGTAATAAAAATCATGATACAGCATATAAACACCTCATAAGCACATACATTTCATATATATATATATATATATATATATATATATATATATATATATATATATATATATATATATATGTATGTATATACATTCAATTAACGTTGCGTGCCTCTTTAGATACGCAGTATAGTTTTCTTATGTAAATATCTTGTTAAACATTAATATAACTATATATGATGTTTATATTGTACGCATTCGTATATATATATATATATATAAATGTATGTTCCATAGATGATTATTACATATATATAATGAAAACAGTGTATAAAAGTATTCTTTATCCTAATTGTACGATTTTTAATTAAAGTTTGATTATAATACTCCACGAATTATTTATATTTATGTAATTTAACCTGTCAAAAACTTATAACTACTCGTTCATAGCGGAAAATTAAAATCGATCGTAGTAAATAAAAAATAAACACCTTTTTAAATAATAGTAATACAAAAAATATTCAAAAATAATTAAACATTAATTAGAAACAGACAAATACGAATATAAATTCATTAATGAACAAATATATATTTAAAAGAAATAAAACCTATACATATAATCCTTTCATGTCTAAATTATAATTATTTTTTCCATTCAGGCACACTCATAGATATTTTTAACATTTCGTTAATTCTTTACAATTTTCTCTTTATTTTTCTCTTGCGATAAAGAATTTCAATATTTATGCTATCATCAAATACAAATATAAATACTCCATTTTATCTTGTATAATTAAAGCAAAATCAGCTTTGGCAAGATATGAAAATTTTGATAATATCAATAAATATATATATATATATATATATATATATATATATATATATATATATATATGTTTGTACAAGTATATTAATTAATAACTTTAATTATAACTATTTCATTAAAAATAAAATAAGTTACATTTCTTATTGAAATAATTTTCATCCAAATATATTTTATAGAATTCAAAATATTTTATTTAATTCGACATAACCAAAAAAATTCTTTTGAAATAGTTGATTTAAAATTAGTTCAATAAAACGAAATAAATTTATTTAAAATAACTGAATAAATATTATTACATGTATATATATATATATATATATATATATACTTAAGGTCATCTAAATGTGGCACCTAGATTTGTGTTTTATTCAAAAGAAACATGTGTATAGATTGGTTCATAGGGAAATATGTGTATAGTTTTTTTTGTTTCGTTTTAATAAAATGAAAATCTAGGCGTCACATTTGGATGTCCCTATATATATTTCAGATATACGTAATCTCTTTAATTAAACGTTCTAACGTTCTCACACTGTTTGTTTTTGTTGATGATGTGTATTGTAGCTAACAATAAAACTTTTCCAGACTTAATGTGTACATAGTCAAATATTATTAAACAACGGAATCATTTTTAATTGTTCTGCTTCAATATAATTTCATAATTTATTTCATATCTAATAAATATTTTGTTGAAACGAAGGCTGGTTTAAGTTTTAGACAAAAAAATATTTTGTATATATAAATAAATAAATAAATAAACAAATGGTCCAATAGAGACTTAAGAATGTAACCTTCAGTTCTGGTTTACATCTTTCAGTCTCATTTTAAACACTCTATATATTGAGAGTATATATGTTTTTATAATTTTATCCAATTATATATTCTTAATTTTTTCGATAACTTTTAACCATTGTTTGAGTACGAGTAATTATTATATTCCATCCCTGTTTAACTATAGTGTAGTATAATCACAGTGTAATGATTTTCGTTGAAAATTATTATTGATAAATAGATAAAGTTATATATGAGATTTTTATGTTGAATCGCAATACCATGTTGGTTTGATAATCCCGAATGTTTTTCGTTGATTTTTGTTTTCAAATTATCCTATTACGGACCATATTTTTATAATGAATTGTCCAATTGTTCATAAACAGTTCATAAGAGATGGTTCTCTTCCAATTTCGCCTATTTTTATCCACGGTTTTTGTTCTTTGAATATTGTTATAAACTAACTATTTCTCGTTGTCTATCATTAATCATTTAAAAAACTTATCATTCTTACTGCGTTTTAAAAAAGACTTTCAAGCAATACTGTGATCTACTATGCTTTCTTGATTAAATTGTTATAAAACTTATTAATCTATCTTTCTAATACTTTACAATTGACATTTTATATATTTTAAGTGCAAATATTTTACATAGAATTAAAATTTTATGCCTTATACAGTAATGTCTTATGTAGTATTATAATTGCTACTTTCAATTACTATGATAATTCAGCCTCTATCAACCATGAAGTACTGTCCTGATTAATTAACTTCGAAAAAAATGTCTGAATCGAACTTAGAAAACTACGATTGGCATATTCTATCTATCACAGTGTCGTTTTCGTATACAGCATATATTTTTCTCTAAGTTTCCATTGTTTTTGCTTTTGTAAAAATAAAATTAGATGATAAAAATGCAATTTTTGATTTTACATTTTTAAATTAAACAGCAGGAATTTTATTTATCAATCTGGATATATATTTTTTAAAAAAATACATTATGAAACTGTCATTTGATGGCATTGTACATTATTTATAGATTAGAAGTTACATATTCCAATACAAATTTAATTATTGAGAAAATTGAAACTTTTTTTTAATTAAATTCATTATATTACATTTAGTTATTCAGTTTTGTGAAATCAAAACGTACTCAAAATACATAAACCTTGAAAATGTCTTAACTTTGCTTTAATTGTTTAAAGAATCTTTCAGAAATCTTTCATATTAATATCCCGAAAAGAAGTTTATATTACTAAAGAATCGGTTCTTTATTTTAAAATAATGAAAAAATGATATTTTGTTTATTTCAATGAAAAGAAAAAAAATTGGATTCAACTATTTTACGATTTTTTATGTATGTAGAAAAATATTATTAATTTATGGGTTGTGTAGTGGACAAAAGCAATTATATTTAAGAATGGATGTCTTTACACAAGAGTGTTTTTACACCAATGCAACAAAATGGAACCATAAAGTTACGTAAATATACAACTGAATTAATTTTTAATTATAATTTTTAATGTTTATAGATAAAGATAACTGCTAGACAAATTATAGTTAAATCTAATATTATATTCCAATATAAAATATATTAAAAAACAGTCATCGGACTGAAATCGTAACAAAGATGATTGTAATCGTAACATGGAAAATTCTAATAAAAAATACTTTCAGAAACTAAAATATCGATTGTCAAATAGCTAAACGAAAATAAAACATTAAAATAAATTTTGAGAATAATTGAAAAATTACAATCGTCAATTTAGCGTATTTTAGACAATTTTAAGTTAATAAGAATAGTTCTTTATAAAATCATTCTAGACACTCGAAAATACCCATGATTTGTAAAGAACATTCAATTTTAAAGATAATTAAAAATAAGAATAAAGTAAGAGTACATAAATAGCAACGAAAATTAAAAACTCATTTGATAAAACTTTTCTTTTGAACTATCATAAATCGTTTAATACAAATAAAACCGTTCGTATCAAGCATCAATAAAAAAAAGTTTGGAGTTCGATAAGGTATATGTTGATATATCATGATATCTGTAATAAGGTTTTTTACGGATAAAAGAAAGTTTTGCACTTTCGGTCTAAATAGCAAGAGAATAATGTGGAGAAAAACGGATGAAAAATGAAATAAAAACAACTTACTTCTAGTTATTAAGCACGGTGATGAAAGTGTTACGGTCTGGAGGATATGGCAGCTATAAAGAATTGAACATTGCAGTTCATTAGGTCCACAATGAAAAAAAATTATTAGGTATATATTTCAAAAAGCACTTTACCTAAAAATGTCAACAAATATAGTCTTTAAAATGATTAAATTTTCCAGCAAGGTAACAACCTTAAAATTGCGCATTGACTATAAAGATTATATTGCTGTAACTCGGTACATATTCCTAGTTGCCTGAGCCTAATATTATTTAACATCTATAAGAATTGTTCGAATGAGGAATTAAAAAGCACAGTATTACAATTTAAAGAGAAAATAAATGAAATAAAATTATCCTCAATTATACTCTAAAATTGATAATATAGATTCAAAATCATTTAAATAACATGTCTATCAAAAAAAATGTCAAAAAAAATATAAATATTTTTTTACAATTTCCTAAGTTTTTAGTTACTGTACACAGATTTTTTTAATTTAAGTTTTGATATTGCATTCTATTATTGCTTCTACCAAAGCTATTAAAATATTAGATAACTAAGAAAATTCTATCACTTTTAAAATTTAAATAAAAACGTTTGTATTTTTTATTTCAAATAACCTTATTTATCTAAATATTCACATTCAATGTTCATTTCCTTTCTTAAGGAGTATATAAATTTTTAAAATCTATTTTTTAAACATTTAGAATTTTTATTTTCATTGAGAATTTTTTTCTTTTAACGCTATATCACTACTAATTTTTTTATCACACATATAGTTATATAGAAGAAAAAAAAGCATAAATCAAATGGTGATATGTCTGGTGAATATGGAAGGTAAAGAATAATTTCCCATCCTAAAATCACTATCTTCTCTCTTGTCACTTCCACAATATGTAACCAAGCGATATCTTGCAAAAGTAAAACTCTCTGACAATTTGCCAGCGCTGGTTGTTTTTGTTGTAATGCATTATGCACTTTTTGTTTACTCTAAATGTTCACTATGAAAGTTTAGTCAGCTTATAAATACTAATAATTAGTAATTCCTCTTAAAATCCAACAAACACAGATAAGAATTTTGCTTTAGGTGTTTGTATCAAAGGATAATTTGATGATAGTCAGTGATAACATGTTTCCAAATTAAATAAATAATCCATTTTTCATCAAGTCAAAATTTTATCCCAAAAGTGTTATGACTTTAGCTATGAAATAAGATATGCACAAATGTTGGGACAGTCTAATTGTACTGTTGTTGGAAGTTTAAAGTGTGGTACCCATTTACTTAATATCTGCCTCTTCTTTATTTTATGAAAATGGTTATGTGTTATTTTCATTAGTTACTTTGAACTCTTCATCAAGCTATACGTTAAATTTAAATTTATTTGAATCATTGTAATTTATTGATATTTACGTTTGATGATCTGCCTGTTCTGACTTTGACTTCTAATGATTAATCCCCTTAAGCAAACTTTTAAAGCTACCCCTAAACCGTTTTCGATTTAACTACCCTTTTTACAAATACAGTATAATTTTTTTTGCAATTTGACTACAATTAAAAACAAGTTTAAGTTGATAAATATCACAATATTTAACAGAGAAATTTTGAACAGTTGAATTTTTTTCAATTAAAGTGAACACATCTAGATTCAATGAATGAATGAAAATAGATATATAATTTGTTATACAATTAATGTGCCCGACATAAATAATGCATATTTTTTAAAAAAATTATGATAGTGCAAAAACGACAGAAGTTTCTTGGGTTTTTTGGTTACCTTATAAAGGATAATCCAAAAAAAGCGCTTACATATTTCTTTTTAATAAAACAAACTATTTAGAATATTTTCAAGCTGTTTTTTTAAAAAAAATATATAATTCATTACAAATATACGTGGAACAGAATATTGTTTAAATGTCTACTATGACTGCGTCTGCAGAAATTAATTCAAATATGTAAATTTTTAATGACTTTTCTACATGTTGCTGAATTTATTTCACGAATTGCAACACGAATGTTGTTCTTCAGGTCATTAATTGTTTGTAGCTTGTTAGTATAGACTTGACTTTTCAAAATAACTACAACAAAATCTAATGGTGTTAAATTGCATGATCTTGGATGCTAATTAAAATCTGTATTTCGTGAAATTAAACGTTGATGAAATTTCGATCGCAAAAACTGAATATGTCTTCGAGTTGTGTAACATGTAGCACCTTTTTGCTAGAAATAGACATCAGACGAACCAATATCATTTAATTCTGGCCATTAAAGATCACTCAACATTGATTGGTATTGGTTAACATTCACAATAACAACATTTCCAGCACTATCTTCGAAGAAAAATGGTCCAATGATTTAATTTTCCCAAAATGCACACCAAACAGTGACTTTTTGTGGGTGTCGAGATTTTTCATGAATAACACGAGTATTTTCATTACCTCAAGATACGACAATTTTGCTTATTAACGAATTCATTCATTGTGAACCAAGCTTCATTACTAAACAAATTTTTTTTGAAAACAATGGATTTATTTATTAGTTGTTTTGGAACTGTGGCTGATTCACTTTACACAAATGAATTTTCACCCCAACACCACAATAATTTAAAGTGTTCAATAATCACTTATGAGAAAGGCTTTGACAATGATGGCATCGCCATCGAAATGCATCAGCCGATATAACTATATAATTTTAAATTATATAATTATAAAAAACAAGTGAACAATAAGTGATTATTGAACACTTTAAATTATTGTGGTATTGGGGTGAAAATTAATTTGTGTAAAATGGATTTATTGTTCATTGTTCAATAATATAACTGGCGAAATTACAGCGTTGTAAGTAATCTCTTTTTTCTTAAAATTTCTTTTTTCAATTCCTAGATTAATTGAATTTTGTAAACGTGTAAATGCAAATCTTTATGCAAAATCCTCCATGACAAACTTAAGAAATATGTCCAATTTTTGCGAATGACGTAAAATTGAAGTTATCTGTTCATTTTCAACACTTTCATTTACAGCAGCAATATTTTCATTCGTGTGTATACTTTTTGGTCTTCCACTTTTGGTTAATCAATAACATAACCAATTTCTTCGAATTTTTTCACTAATTTTTGAATTGAATCTCTAATTCGGCTGATTATTTACACCAAAATAATCACGAATTCTGTGACGGGTATTTTTCAAAAAACGACCATTTTCATAATAAATTTGAATTATGTAAATGCGTTACTGTAAAGTATACCCATTCATAGTTAAAATTGTAACTTTCTAATAAAACGAAAAGGATTATTAAGTCATTTGAAAAGACGTGACGTGTAAACATTATATAGTGCTGACATCTATGCATCACATTTAAATGATCCTGTATTAAAATCTCAGTTATGTGAAAACAATTTCATTTGAGTAGTTAAGAAAAATTAAACATTTGTAAGTATTGGATAATTAAAAATAAATATGAATTTTCAATTAATTTTTTCTTCGCCAAATAATATCGACACGGATGTATGCTGACTTTCTTAACAGACTTCATAAATGAATTTAAATTATTTTTAAAATGAAACTTCTTTAGCAGCATTGGGGTAATTTTTTTACATACAACGGAAGTTACGTACAGAACTACGCAGCGGAAATCTAGTATACATAGAGCATAGTGTAGAGGGGTAGTGAGGCCCAATACGCATGCGCACCCTTTTAACATATGATTGTAAAGTAATAGGCATGTGGATATTGTAAACCAATAAGCAGCACGTTGTATTTTATTATTTGCAATTAGTCTGTGATTTGTGATTAAATAAGAGTGTTATTCAGTGTGATAACATTGATATTTTTGGTAAGTATATTAATTTAAATAATCTCATATTATAATATTAAGCTAAATAATCATATAAATAAGACTACATTAAATCCACGTGGTATTTAAAAATTAATCAAATTAACACGAAATTAAGGTTATGGGCATGAATACCGATATATAGATATAGTATTTTATAACATTATGTATATACATTTAATCTATTTATCAAATAATAGAAATACTATTGAAAACACGTGGTATTTAAAAATTATCGAAACCTATACAATTTTGAGGTTATCTGTTGTTTTATTTGCAACAATTTCTCATAATTTTATTTATAATTATGATCAAATTATTCTACACTTTTATCACAAAAATTTATATTAAAATTATTATAAATTCTTTGTTCTTAGTTGTCATTTTGAAGATTTATTGAATTTTACGTGGTGTTGGAAAATTATAAATTATCAATAAATAATATCCAAATAGAGGCTATTTATTGCACTGATATATTATTTGTATTTCTTTTAATTGTCTTATTTTCAAAACTTTGAATTAATTGTGTATTATGCATAATACAATAGTAATTAAAAAAAAAAGTTTTTTACAGGCTTTAGATAGCAAAGTCTATTGCCCAACAATTTTACTTATCATAATCAAACTGTATCGTTTATACCTACTCAATCACTACTGGAGGAAGCAATATAAATAGAAGAAATTCCAAACAATGACGAATAAATTTTAATAATTTTATAATAGTTTTAATTTTAAAATAAATATTAATTTTACTTAATATGAAATAATTATTCATTTTCTACTTAAAATTTTATCCCGTGTATTTACCGCCTCTCTCCCTACTACATTTCTTCATTTTGTTACTTGCTTTATTCTGACGAATTTGTTTATTTACGAGTTTTAGGCATGCGCTTTACCATTTACCTTTTTATTACTTTACGGAAAAGAAGTTTCACTTCTGGTGTGCGTACATAAGTACACAATTTTTTTTTAATATGAATTACAAATTTTGAATTTCAATTATTTTTTTCTATACGAAACGCACAAATTTTGAATCAGCTGAATATATTCTCGTATCGTTGCTTAAATACAATCTAGCTCAAATTTTGAGTATGTACGATTACGTGTGTGTGAGTGTATGTGTGTGTATATGTATATATATATATATATATATATATATATATATATATATATATATATTTAACGGGGGTAATGTTCTCTAGTTTACAATGAAACAGTAAATTGCTTTTGATCTACATGTGTATAAGTACACATGTCAACCAAAATCAGAATTTGCGCTGACGCCGCAGAAACAGCAATATGTGCTTACTCAGGTGTTCGTGCTGCAAATCGTTACTGACAACACGCGTTACGCTATCTATCCGATGTATGTGTGCTGGATGCGTATATATCTATGTATATGCGACATCCCCAGCTGTTGGCTGGCTGGCTGGTTGACGTTATACGAGAGAAGTTACATCTGCCTCTAATGCATGTAACGGTTTCGTCAAATTCGAAACGTCGCACATACATATATAAAAAACACACAAGGAAGTAATGTTGCGAACGGCATGATGTCTCTAATTTTTATATGCACGTACGAAAGGTTGTTGAATTATTCAGTAGGTTACCATCCTGCCTCGTATGAATTATTAGAATGTCGTGAAATTATCTGTTGTTTTTTCTTTTAAGAAAACCGAACAAATAAACGTACACAATTTTATTGGAAACCGATAGTTAACTTTATATTATGGTTTCGATGTTTTGTTTGAAACTTTACCATCTCATTATTATTTTATATTTATAAATTAGTAATGATATGATAGTAATGATTTTCATCTATTTATAGTACTTAAGGTATATATAACATATTACAATTTCAATTACTTTATTTTTAAATAATGATTTCCAAAACTTTTCTCTATTATTATAACTGTACTGTAGAACAGCATTTCTAAAAATACTGTTTAAATCGATTTTGTTGATTAGATTCAGATTATAATATTCACAGGAAGTATTGTAAATTCAATAAAAATTATGAAATATGCAATATCAAAAAAGGTATATTAATTTTTTTACTATTAGTTATTAAGCAGCACAACTCAATAGTAAACAACGATAAAAATTTTTTTTTAAATATTTTAATGAAAATATGTATATCATCCTTATTTAAAGACATGTACAATATATATTAAATAAAATACATTTTATATGGAATTAATAAGGAATATTTTTAAATAATCGTTCAAGGCTATTATATAATAAACTATAAGTAGATAAATCACGTTTTCTATTTATTTTACATTATAAACACGTATTAAAATTTAATAACGTTTATTTAATGTATCTACATACATAAAAATATGTTTATACTGCCAAAACTCAAACACACCTACTAATCAATTAAAATTATTGTTCACCTAATTGCAAGATTTATATTTGTAAAATTAAATACATACAATATTACAATGAATTTTATAGTTTAATTTAACCCAAAAATTCCCTTTCTCTCTCTCTCTCTCTCTCTCTCTCTCTCTATATATATATATATACATATATATATATATATATATATATATAATATATTATATATATATATTTATATATATATATATATATATATATATCTATATATATATATATATATATATATATATATATATATATATATATACAAATATATATATATATATATATATATATATATATATATATATATAGAGAGAGAGAGAGTAGAAGGTGGTGTAAATGTGTATAGTTAATTTTGTTTTTATTAGATAAAACAAAATTTTTAGGGTGGTGTGGATAACCTTATATATTAGGAAGAGATGTGTAAAGTAATATCGTTTTTCTTCTTTTCAATAAAAACAATAAATTTTTGTTTTACCTTATATATAATGTAATCATGTATTTAACAGGCTTTTTCTTTATCTACAATGCTGGATTATAAACCTCAAGATGTGTATAGTTTCTTTGTTTCTTGTTCAATATTAAACATAAATATAGGCTTCAGTAATTTTTTTTGTTTATTGATTCTTCTGTTATTGCTATATAATTTATTCTGTTGACAATTGCTGGACACTTTTTTAAAGATTCTATCCAACGAAACACAGTAAAATCTACCTAACCAAAAATCAGCAAACAACAATAATATCACAAAGATATCAACATTCCACCAAACCACAGAAAAAGCAGTTTTTGGGATGTAAACCTGGCTTAGCTTTACAATATCAAGAAATTTAGTTAGGGCTTTTGAAATTTTGCGTTTTGGATAAAATAAGAAGGACCCATTTTTTATCTCAGTGATTAACAAAGAAAAAACGATTCCAAGAAACTTCGAAAACAATCAAGAAACTAATATCCTGTAATCCTACCAATCTTTCTAAATGGATCGACCAGAGAGAGAGAGAGTCTCATCATCTCTATTGCCATTGTTTAATGAAACTCATCTTTTTGATTACCGGATTTGAAACTCAAAAGTGTTACAATGCTGATATGAACTCTCTCTCTCTATTTGGCTATATATATATATAAATTGTAAAAAAATTTATAGATATTTATTATTTACGATAAACAAATCACTCTAACCTTAAAATATATTTACGACTTTGATATACACAATGAGCTGATAAATACTAATAAATATCGACATATATATATATAGTCCCCCTAATATAAACATATATATATATATATATACTATGGATATATATACAAAATATATATATAAATATTTCTATTTCATATATATGCATGTTAAAAACCTGTTTCAGTAATTACTAACGAAACAATATTCATAATTTAAATACATTTAACTATTCTACTACAAAACAAATTCAAAAGAAACATTACAATAACATCACAAGATGTGAACATTAGAAAACCACAGAAAAAACAGTTAAGAGTGGCTGGAAGTAGAGGGTTTACCACAATAAGCAAGAAATTTAGTTAGGTTTTTGAAATTTTGCTTAAGATCACCCAAAATAAGAAGGAAAAAGAGACAAGTAGAATAACAAAGAGGTAATATACCAAGAAACGATAACAATAAATGAAAAACAATCAAGAAACTAATATCAACTGTAATAGTATAAATTGACCTAAAAAAGAGAGAGAGAGATAATCTCATCAGAAAGGTATAACTTAATTTTTTAATAAAACTCATCTTTTTTGAGTAAGCGATGATAAGTGTTCACTCCTGATGGAACTCTCTCTCTCTCTCTCTCTCTCTCTCTATATATATATATATATATATATATATATATATATATATATATATATATATATATATATATATATATATAAACATATGTACTTATTTATATGCATACACTTTTGATAAAATTGTAAATTTAAGTTTCTCTGTTCAATTATAAAGAATTATTAACTACTATATTATTATTTAAATACATTTACCTATATTACACAAAATTTTAAAAATATTTTTGACATAAAAAACTAATATTATAATTTTAATACATCGTTATTGGAAAAAAGATATAAAATTAATAATATAGAAATTATATTACAATATAAATATAATATATTACACTATAAAACCATTATGATTTATTACACTTTTATACATACGAGGGTCGTTTGATAAGTATAGTAAATTCATTTATTGTTTAATGTAATTATTAAATTAATTTAATTAAATTTTTTAATTTAGTTTTTCTTACTTTTTTGCCATACTTATCAATCGACCCACGTTTGTGTGTGTATATATATATATATATATATATATATATATATATATATATATATGAGATTATGATTATTTATATCATCAATGAATATTGAGAACTAAAAATTATATCTGATACAATGTTGAAAAATTTAAGACACAATTTTAAAAATATTTTTATAATTTGTTTCCATTTTAAATAAATGAAAACTGTAATATTTGTTAAATAAAATAGATTAAATATTTTTTTAATTTCCCGGTAACAAATAAAATAAAAAAAAACTGTATAATAAATTAAATGTACTAGAAAGTTTGCGAAAATTGTAAACTTATTCTTTTTTATTTCACATTCTTATAAATATAAATAAACATCTATTCATTCACAGTTTTTACACTTTATAACTCTATAAATAACTTTATTGGATAGTATAAATAAACAAAGTTTAAAAAATTACACACACTTTTATTTTTTGAACTTGAAAGTATTTTTCAAATCAAATCTATAGTTAAATCAGTCAGGAAACCATTTATTTCGATTTTTATGAAACCAATATTTATCAAAAACTTATATTACATTTTTTTTATTTGTTAATACAATATATTTTTAAGTGCATTGTTTGCCTTAAATTTGGTAAATAAAACAATTAGAACAAAATAAAGTAAACAGTATAAAATTTAATTGCATATTTTTTAAAGAATACTCAATGTATTAAAGAAGTATAGAATAATAAATATTAACTCACACGCATTTCACACATGATTTATACATCGAGAACAGAGAAATGATATAATTAAAAATATCTGCACATGTGCTACTTCCGTCAGTTATGTCATATGAAGTAAAAAGTAAACTTGACTTTAAAATAAATGTCGCAGAGGAATAAAATATAACCAAAAATGTTTTCAATGACAAGAGAATTTCGTGAAGATAAATGTACAGAAAGAAAAATGATATTTTTAGAAAAAAATATACACACGTATTCACATACTATTCGTCGTATAAAAATATAAATATTCAAAAATATCATATTGATTATTTTAATTCATTTTAAAATAAACAATTACAATCAATTAATTAACTTTTATACAATCATTTCATGGAATAAATTTACATTGCCTGTAATAATAAAACTAACGTAGAAAATAATTTAAACTTAACATTACAAATGTTAACACGAATCGTTTTATCACTTTTGTTAAATCGTGTAAATGTATACTGTTATAAATATTTCTTTTTGATTCATACTTTTTGAAAAACTAACTTTTTGTTATGTTTTACTTTGAAGTATCAATCATTTTTTCATCATTTTATCTCGTTTGAATAAATAATCTTTCGGTAATCAATTGTTTAAAACTTAAAATACTTTTCATTGTAAAAGTACGTAATATTTATTTACCTTAATAAATTCAAATTCTTGTTTATACTTTTTTCAAACATATATTATATACTACTTATATCAAAAATATTTATATTTTACCTTAATAGTAAACAATAAAAAAATAATAATTAATGTACAATATAGAAAATAGTAAATAAACAATGTAATGAAAAAATATAAAAAATATATCAAATTATAAAATACCACAATGTACGTACAAATATTTTTATTTAAAAATCATTTCTATGAAAGTGTTGTAATTAATATAAGAATCAGAACAAGAAAAGAATATAAAAAGAATACACAATGATAAATTTGGAAATGAATCAAACAGAACTACAGATATCTTTGATTTATTTGTCAATTAAAAAAATCCGAGATTCTCGGAACTCACTTGAGCGTAATTTGTTTTGACAAGTCTCACTGCTTGCGTTTGAATTGAAACGAAACAATTTTAAGAAAATCTGGCTGAAATAAATATTCATCTATTGACGTAAAAACAAACCAGATGAAGAATCGATTTCCTTTGTTAATATTAACTTGAAAGTAAAAAAAGAAACTTTTTTCATTTGAGTTTTTAATGAAATTTTTCAAGTCTTTCATCGTTACTCATGTGTAACTAGCCGCGAGATAAAAATCAGTTTCATTATAACAAATCAATAATACAGAGTTTTGCTTGTCTTAATATTACAACGATTTCTTACACGATTTGTGAAATGACATTTAAAAAGTTTTTTTTTCGTACGACAGTATCAAATTCCTCTACAAACTCTCTTCCAATCATATATATATATATATATATATATATATATATATATATATATATATATATATATATATACATACACATACATACATACACACACGAGGGTCATTTGATAAGTATGGTAAAAATGTAAGATAAACTAAATTGAAAAATTTAATTAAATTAATTAATTAAATTAAACAAAATAAATTTACCATACTTATCAAACGATTCTCGTATATATATATATATATATATATATATATATATATATATATATATATATATATATATACGGTGACTACTAAATTTCATTTTTTTCCTTTCACTCTTAAAATTGAATTTTGTGTTTTTTTGTTATAAAATATAAATTTCAATTTTTATTAAAACTAAAAAAATAATGGTAAAAAAGCGAGCATATCATTAAGAAAATATGTTAAAAAGGCATTGAAAAACAGAAAAGCAATAATAAATATTACAATAAAATTTTCTATCTCTGTTGGTCTTATTTATAAAATCAAAAATAAGTATGAAATTATTCACAAAAGAAGAACATTCAAAATTATTATTACAAGAAAATAAAAAAATCATCTGAAACAAAACCGTTACTAATGTTACCAAAAATACCAAAGAGATCTACAAATTAATCGAAAATTACCTAAACAAGAAAGTTTATCACAATATTACGTACTACTGATTAAAGAGCTGTGAGATGAAGATAAAAACAATGATTATTAAATGACCGCCAATGGAACATGCGACTTAAGTTAGTCAAAGTTCTTAAACACTATAACGTAGATAATTAAAAATAAATTATGTGAAATAACAAAACGAAAATAAACAAATTAATGTCAAATAACCATCAATGGACATAGAAAGAAAAAAATAAACTTCTTTAAGACTGACATACAGCTCAAACATTAAATTAGACCGGTTTAAAGAATTCATTCAGGAAGAATACGAAAATGGATGGAATCATACAAAAAGCAAACTATATTAAAGTTTTTATTTTAAAAACTTCTTTGAAATAAAATAAGAACAAGAAGCAAAAATAACAACGATGGAACAAGTTCACTGTTATTAAAAGAAACTAATTAAAAAAATGTCATGTAAAACATTTCCATTATGTTTTAAATAGAATTTATAAAAACAAATTATTCTTAATATTTGAACCTCCTTATATATATATATATATATATATATATATATATATATATATATATATATATATATATATATATATATGAATGAATCTAAGTAAACAATTACTAAAACATGTATACAACATGATCAATTCAATTTTGGAATCAATCAATACCAAACCAAATATATATTACAAACAGAACATCACAGAGTCTGAACATACCATTAGGAGATAAGTAGATATATTTAAAGGTCAAATACTCTCTCGATAGCACTCTATATAAATGTATACTTGTTTTATATGTGTATATATATATATATATATATATATACATACACACACACACATTTACATATACATGCTTTTGATAACAGGATATATTTCGGTTTAAAGCATATGTATTTTCAGTTCAAAACAAATACTTTATCTGGTTATTTCGAAATATTCTAAACATATATACATATATATAAGATGGTCAAATGAGGCTGAAAACAAGTAAAGAATGCTAAATGATTGCAAGTAAGTAAATGTACCTTAACCCGTCAATCTCATGAGTGCCAACAAATATTGTGTATATATATTTGGAGATTCGGTATCTCCGATTGAAATAAAATACACCGTTACATACGACTAGTACATTTATTCGTAATTAACGTGATTGAACAGTAATGGTTACAGAGTTGACTATTGTAGCGACGGTGGCGAGACTCGAGTCTCTAGTGTTGTATGATTGATTATGAGACCAGCATCTTGTCGGTTGACGAAAATACTGACTGAAGATGATGGTGAGACCAGCGTCTTGTCTTGCAACTAAGACACTGACTGGTGATGATGGCGAGACCAGCGTCTTGTCTTGCAACTAAGACACTGACTGAAGATGGACGGTTTTGCAGTCTTTTTATACCGGTCAGTTTGTAGCTTTTACATTCCTGACCGGTATGGGGTCTTCGGGGTTGCAGATCCAGATGTTACTCGAGCGGCCCGGCCGATTGTTCTCTTAGTGGTTCTAACGGGATCGGCCGGCACTGTCTTTGTAACATCTGGCTTGGTTTCTCCTTTGCAGGTCAACACTTTCTAATTCTCGTCCTTGGTGACGTTTTCTAATCGCCACGGGCGGTTGACCGATTTTGCCATCGGTGCGATGGGATAACCGCCACACACATATATATATATATATATATATATATATATGACCTTATAGATATACCTTATATATATATATATATATATATATATATATATATATATATATATACATATAAGGTGTTTTTATGCATTACTAAATGAAGGCCATTTCCAAAACTTTCAGCTTCAACCAAACCAATTTCTGTCATTTTCAGGCCATTCCAATAAATTTTCTGATATCTTTTTCCCGTCTATCCATGAGCCTCTTCTAAGACGTTTTTATATATAATAAGTACCCAATCATTGATTTTTCTTATCTAGCAGCAATCTTCTCTTCTTCCTATATGGCCTGCCCATTTCTACTTCATATTCTTCACTTTTGGTATAACATCAGTTACTACAATTTCCTTTCTGATCCAATCAACTCTCTACCTCTATATATTATTTCTAACATTCATCTTCCTCTACTTTTTTGAATTGTCTAGAGTTACTGAATTATTCTGACGTTTAGACTTCTGTTTCTCTGACAAAATTGAGAACAGGTATACAAAAAACTATTCTTTTTAACTTAAAATTATGATTTTTTTTTCGTTTATTATGAAGTCGAATTAGCAACATTCAGTTTTTGCGATCGAAATTTCATCAATGTGTAATTTCACGAAATGTAGATTTCAATTGGCCTCAAAAATCATGCGATTTAACACCATTCGATTTTTTGTGTTGTTTTTAAGCAAACAATTAATAACCTAAAGAACAACATTCAAACTGCAATTCGTGAATTAAATCCAGCAACATGTCGAAAAGTCATTGCAAATTCAAATATTCGAATTGATGCCTGCAGACGCAGTCGAAGTGAACATTTGAACGATATTTTGTTCCACATATAATTGTAATGAGTCATACTTTTAATAAAAAAACAGCTTGGAAAAATTCAAATAGTTTGTGTTTCATTAAAAAGAAACATTTTTAATAAAACACAGTTGTATTTTTTTGGATGACCTTATACGAGTATATATAGCAGCAGTTATTAAAAAGTTCAGTTGTCTTCTTTCTGATAAACCCAATAAATATATATATATATATATATATATATATATACTCGTTACTCAATTTACGCGGAGTATCTGTTCCACGTGGATTTGTTTTACGCGAATGAAAATCGCGTAATTTGAAACTGTCAGTACAATAGAAAAAAATTTGGAAATAAAAGCTAGTAAAGTTGTAGAAACACATATTTATTTCACATAGCTTAACAAAAAAATAATAACGTTTTCGAAAACAAAAGTAGATAAATTTTATTCGGTGTCACTATCGCTACTGTAATTCAAAACAATCAACCTTTTATATATTTATATCGTGCTTTTATACGTTCAAATAAGAATTGGCGTTACTCTGATATATTATAAACTCCATAAAAAATTATAAAAAATGAAATCTATCTGACCGCGTATAAAAAGTGCTGCGTAAATCAATACCGCGTAAAAAAGTCCCGCGTAAATTGAGGGACGGGTGTATATGTATGTATGTATGTATGTATGTATGTATGTATGTATGTATGTATGTATGTATGTATGTATGTATGTATATATATATGTATGTATTTCTGTATGTTTATATGTATGTGTATACTTTTATGCAGTTTCCATTAATAAAAACAATAATTATTTACATTTATTTTCGACTAATAATAAATTTAAGATTAAACTCGAACATAATTTTAAATTCAATCATATATTTTGTTAAATGAAATAACGATGCAACTTTCAAATATGCATATCAAATTACAAAATTTAAATTCAAAATAAACGTGCGCAATTCATGTTAAAATGGGAACGTATATTGCATTTTATATGAAAATGTGGTGAAAATAATCAAATATATAGAATTTATTTGACGACAGTAAATAGATTACTTTTATCTGTATACAATTTTCCATAGATTTTTATTTGGCTATTACATTGACCGCGCACGCTCTAAATCGAGGTTGTAAATCATGTTTTAAAAAAGTTCGTTCAATGCACTTTCATCACTTTGTAGTTGTACAAAAAAACGTATTAAAAAGATTACATCAGATTAATGGACATGAAAAATAACAGACTGGCTTTGCACAAAGGTGAAATGATGTTTCAAATTTATTATTTCTTTTAAAATAGTATATATTAGAAAATATTTTTCTTGTATTGTATATTTTTCAAAGCAGAATTTTTAAATAATATTATATATCAATCATTATCTATGTCGAACAGCTGATGTTATTAAATAAAATAGACATTTTTTAAACAAACTGTATTTAAACATTTCCAAATTAATTATATGTAATTTTAGTTGAATTAATTAATTAAAGAAATTCTTTGAAATCACATGAAAAATAAATTAATCTCGTACAAATGTGTGAAAAGCTACAACAAGCAGTCGAAGATTTGTCACCGTCTAGAGACATGAATTCTTTTTGACCCTGTGCTTCGTGCACCAATTATCTTTTACAATATCTATGCGTTGCGCACAAGAGATCACACGCTAGTCTTCGCATGCATATTTATGACGAAAGGGAATTTGTGACGAGATGAAAAACTTTTAACTTTACTCCATTAACGTGTCACAGCTTTGTAGTTTTGTCATTGAATCATCACAAGTTTTCACTAGTCGCACGTATAATTAAAAAATCCACGAAAAGGGTATTTAAAACGTATGTAAAAAAAATATTTTTATGTATAGCTGCTCTTGTAATCGTACTTTCTAAAACAATATTTCTTTTGCAAGCAAAGTTAACACGCTTTATTTTTTACTTTTTAAATTTAATTATGCATTTATACAATGCGTGCAATTTCAAATAATCAGAATATACAACACCAAATAATTATTCTGTACAAGTAGGTATGTTTTATAAGTAAATAATGTTTTGTTTTGCATTTCTACGCACGTAATAAAGAATTACCTGAAAGAGAAAATTTTTTTACAGAATAACGATGAAGGTTTTATCGGATTATGTTTTTTTGTTTCGAGTTAAGCCCATTGCATTTGTGATTTTTAAATGATACTCTCTACAATGCAAGTTTTTTATCTAAACATGTAATTTTAATTTCTTTTTATTATTATTACATTTTATTTAATTTATAAAAATATTTTCTTCAGAAAATTATTTCAGCCAAAGAGTGAGAGAATATAATTTAATAAGTAAAAAACATTTCGTTTAATTTTACATAAAACTCCATTTTCACTTTATCGATAATAAACATAATATTAACAAATTCAATTAATTATAAAGTAATATTTAGTTGAAATATTGTCAAATTACATTATAATTTTAAAATAAATTGTTTGACGTTTTATCATTTATTATGGATATTAAAAGGTTGTTAATTATCTATTTGAAAAGTTTATTTAAATAATAGCTCTGTTAGTTTTATATACGATACGGTGTGATACTGACAATTTAAATCCGAGTTTCACAGTTTAATGAATGAGTAAATTCAAAATTTTATCTAATAGTTATATTTTACTAACAATAAAAAACATATTACTAAATATGTTTTTTTTATTTTGTCTGTTGTATATTCAAAAACATACATACATATAAATCACACACACACACATATACATATATATATACATATATATATATATATATATGTGTATATATATATATATATATACATATATATATATAATTACACAATCATGTTCTGGAAAATAGCAGTACGGTAATGTGTAGTTCAAAAGAAGGTTTTTATTTAACTTAACTAATTACTATTATAATTACATATCTTGTATTCTTACTTCGAATAATTATGAAAAAAAAACAGTAGTAGAATTGTATATTTCCTAATTGTTTTGGGTAATTCCCCTATTAATTCATTTTATTCATTTGTCAACTGTAAGCGAAAATAGCAATGCAAAATATGTAGGCAAAAATTAAAGTACTTGTGAGTTTTTTCTCTTAATTTGAATTTAAAAGGTAAATTAATAAGGTGTTGATTAATTAAATCTATTCTGTTATCATTAATATATTATAAAAAACATGGGCAAAGCAAAACATTGTAGTGCAGAAAAAAGAGCACTGATTTTAAAATTATGTAAGTTTGGAAAAACTTATGAAAAATTCCAAAAATAATCGAATGTTCCGCAAAAATTATTAGCAATGCTAAAAAATGGTTTTGAAAAGTCACAAAAAAGAATCATTGAAAAGATATTGAAAGAGAAATCTATTTAAAAGCTCTAAACAAATCAAACAGCATTTGAATTTGCCGGTAAATACTTCAACAATAATAAAACAGCTTATTAAAGAAGACTTAAATGCAAGACGTCCGAGAAAAGTATTATTACTAAAATAAGAGGCAACTAAAAACATGATAAACTTCATCAAAACGCATGGAGAATGGCTACCTGAAAAATGGAGTAATATCTTCTGGAGTGATGAGCCCAAAATAGTTTTATTTAATGCTAGTAGTAAACAACAATACGTTCGAAGACATCAGCGTACTGAATTTTAACCAAGGTACACAACAAAAACGATAAGACATATTGGATACAGTATTATAGTGTGAGTTGTTTTTCTTGATTTGGTGTAGGTCTAATTTATTGAATTAAAGAAAAAATTTATGCTGAATTATATGTACATATTAGGTTGTCACTTAAGTCTACGTTTTTTGCAAATAGTTTTAGAAAATAAATAAAATAAAACACACAACATTTTTCATCAATTATATATTCTCCTTCATTTTCTACAACCTTTCTCCATCTGTCAATTAATTTTTTAATGCCCATTTCGAAAAATATTGTATTTTTAGAACCAATAAATTCTTCAATATCATTTTTTTGTCTTTTTTCGTGCGGTAAATTTTTCCATTTAAAATTCTGTAGAGATCTAAATAAATGATAATCGTTTGGTGCTATGTCCGAAAAATATGATGGGCGAGGTAGAAGTTCCCAAGTAAATTTAATTATTTTTTCAATTGTCTTCTTTGAAACATAAAATCTAGCATTATTTTGGTGTAAAATTACCCTTTTTTGATTTAAGCCAAAGCCTCTTTCAAACGATCTAACTGTGTACAATATACATCTGTCGTGATTGTCTGCCCATAATCCAATAATTCAAAATGAATTACGCCTCTCGTATCCCACCAAATGCACAGCAGGATCTTCTTGGGGTGTAGTCCAGCTCTTGGTGGGGAAAAATTTGTGGTTGATATGCATTCAACCACTACCTCTTGCGTTGTGTATTGACGTAGAAAATCCATTTCTCATCCCCAGTAAGAATACGATTCAAAAATGACTCGCATTGTTCCCGAATCAACAATGACTCTCATATTGATACACACTGCGCGAGATTCTGTTCGGATAATTTATTAGGTATCCATTTGCTCCAAGTTGACGCCTTTCCCATTTTTTTAAGTATTTATAAACAACTCCAGGATGTGTTTATGTGCTAGCTCCCGTACCGTTAACCTTGGATCTATTTCGATGACAGTCTTATTCCCCTCACTATCAATCACTTTTGGTCTACCTAACCTTAGTAAATCTTTAATGTCTAAATTCCCGAACGAAATTGTTTGAATAATATTTGGTACTTTCTAATTTTTATTGCATCCGTTCCCTTTGCTTCACTGATGTTTTCAACTGCCATTGTTGCATTATGTCCAAGTTGGAACTCATAAAGCACAATGTAACGTACATGAGTTTCTTTTATCTCCACTTCCATTGTTTATTTAGAGTTGAAAATGTTAAACATATATATAATGGGTTTCGAACGAGCACCACCGAAACAAGCACTGCTAGTGAACACTGAAAGAATACTGAAAATATCTCTAGTTTACAAAAAGGTATGCTTTTTAACTTATGTTTAAAAAAACGCAGCCTAAGGTGACAACCTAATATATTAAACAACATAATGCTTCCATTTTCCGAGGAATAAATTCGTTGCACTGAGTACTTATTCAATACAATGACCCAAATCACACCTCAAATAAAGCAAAAAAATGGTTACTAACCATAAGGTGAATTATCTTTCCTAGCCTGCTCAATATCCAGATCTCAACCCAATTGAAAACTTATGAGTTGATATTAAGTAAGTAGTACAAGAAACCAGTCCTTAAAAGAGACATGAATTGTAGTTAAAGATAAAGTTGAATGAAAGGCAATTACTACAAATATATGCAAATAATTAGTTGAGTCCGTGCCACGAAAATATCAAGCTGTTTTAAAAACAAAAATCACGGAACAAAATACTTAATACTCAGAATTATCAACAAAGTGAAAAACATTAACATGAGAGAATAACTCTATATTGAATTAAATATCTTAAATGATGCTAATTTAACGAACAGCACAATATATATATATATATACATATATATATATATATATATATATATATATATATATATATATATATATATATATATATATATATATATATATATATATATATATATATATATATACACTTTTTTAATTATTGTGTTTTTATTTTTTTATGATTTAGGATAATTATTATATTTTGTTTTTGGATGGCAAATGAAGGGAATATTATAATTATATTATAATTAACTTTTAATGCATAGCTAAAATATTATTTTACTTTTACTTAAGTTATATAAAATTGCTAATATAAAAAAGTAAAATCATACTGCTATTTTCATGGACTATATATATATATATATATATATATATAAATCTGATTAACTCACTCACTACCTATGTGTATATATAAATATTTTATATAATGAATATATAATTCTTTGATCATAATAATTGTAACTAACGTTAAATTAATTAACAATATTAATTAATTAATAATGAATTAATAAATATATATATATTGCTTTTCCATTTAATAATTTAGCTATTCATTGATCAATATATTTCAAAATGTTTATATATTTTGAAAAAAAACATATTTTTATAATTTTCTTTAAAATGAACAAGACTGATATTAATTGAATTACTAAGGCTAAAATTATCATTATACGTTTGTTTCATTTCTCAACCTGTTAAAAATTGTGTCAGAAAATAAATTATTCAAAATGTTAGTTTAAACCTCATTCCACAACATTATCAGCAAATATGAGAGAAAAAAACAAATTAAATCTGACAAAAGAATGAAAAAAAGTTTATTCATGAATAATATATATGTAATCTAATCTTTTCGTGCTTTAAACATTTCATCGTTTATTTAATCCTTAAAAAATGTCATTTTCATAACAAAAGCCGTTTTAAATTTAATTTATCTCGTGTTTATGATATTTCTTTAAATGAATTTTATTCGAGATGTACAAGAAAAATCAACGCTGCTTTTATAAAGCATTTCTTGTTTTAATTGCTCGACATTAATGCAGTACAGTATAATCAACTCCACTAATATCTCGTCGCGAATCGTAAATATTTTCGAGTCTCAAAACATTAAAAACAGGAACGTAATTATATGAGACAGAGACGAAGTTTTACAACGAATAAAAACTATTAAAAAGTTTATATTACATTTACGCGTACTTACATGAATACATTCATATATATATATATATATATATATATATATATATATATATATATATATATATATATATATATATATATATATATATATATATATATATATATACAAATTAAAGCATTTTAATGACAATCTACCTTTTGACTTGATGAAGAAATAACTCGTTAAAAAATAAAAATAGAGATACAATTCAATTTTTCTACTTTGTTCGTTAAAATTATTATAATCTTTTCAACCATTTTAAAATTTTAATATAAATAAATTCATTTTAAAAACTTTGTCTGATAAATCAAATATCAAAAAAATAAATATTTTTGTGAATTTTGTATAATATTTTTAGATAGTACATAATATCTTTATGACGTAATTTATAAAAAGTAAATAAAATAGATTTTTCTCATTTTTAACTTTTATAAGATCTAATGTACAAGAATTAACATTAAGTGAAATAAATGCAAAAATAAAAAAGAAGTTAGAAAAATATACTATAGAGTAGCCCAAATAAAAATGAAGGAGGAGTAAATGATAAAAAAATGTATGTTTAAATCCGTTAGTCTCATTTGGACTACTAACCTATATTTATCACCATACCTATTCAATTAATTCACTTAAATATATATATATATATATATATATATATATATATATATATATATATTTAAACAAGAGTTAATAGGAATAAATATCAATGGGAAACAAATATTTTTAAGGTATACAGATGACATGGAAATTCTAATAATTTCCCAGAGAAGACGAGAATTTAATTTCTACATATTAGAAAATGTTATACAAAGATTTTACATTAAAATCAGAGCTAAAAAATTAAAGTCATGATTCCAGTACAGGGAAATAAATAAACTGACAAAGATGGAACTTAAAATCAAGCAGTAAAACAAATATAAAAGTTCTATTGTTTGGAATATATGCTTATGTGTGACAATAAAAGCATAATGGAAATTTGACGACGCATTTCTGTGGCGAAAATTAGTTTAAAAATTTACTGGCAAACGAAAATTTAGATATTAATTTGAGGAAGAAATTTACGAAAACCTATATATAGATTATACGTACTACATTATGAAAATGAAATCGGAACATCCTTAAATAAAACAAAAAAAGGACTGGAAGTTTCCTAAATGTGGATATGGTAAAAATGGTCAAGAGTTTCTCAAAAGATAAAATAAGTTATATAAAAATATTGAAACAAATGAAATAAGTAAAAAGATCTCATAAAATCAATTTGAACAAGAAATACAATCTTTTTTGGCCACACATTTAGACAAGACAAATTTTTAATAAATATATTTAAAAGAAAACTTAAAAGGAAAAGGGGAGAGGAGACTAAGAAGAAAAGTTTAATATTAGATTCAGCAAGTAAAAGAATTCAAGAATCGAAATAAACGAAGAGAGAAGCAGAGGAAAGATATAACTGGCTACTAAGACAAAGAAATTGTCTTTAAAAATATATAAATAAATATTTTTAACAATATAATTTTTTGTAATTTTAATGTTTTGAAAAAATTTTAAACAATTATTTTTTATTAATAAAAGCTATATAAGTTCAATTGATTTTTTTTAAATGTGTAACAAATTTAATTCATTGAAAATATCTGAAAAATTGGTAAAATTAAATAAGAAAATTTTATATGTTTTTATTAAAAATATTCTAACGAAATAGTTTATTTTTATTTTTTAACTAAATTATAAATATTTATATAATATAATTATTTCTAATAATTATAAAGTAATACTATTTCATATAACAATTGAAAATAAATATAAATCAAATCAAATTTGAATAGAATATTTATAAAATACATATTTAAATAAATTATATTAAATAATAAGAATTTCATTGAAAATATTATTTCTAACTGTATAATACTTAAGAGGAACACATAATTAACACACAATAATTTATGTGTTCCTCTTAAGTATTGTTTTAAATTTCACAATTTTATTAAAGAATTTTCCAATTAAGCATTTAAATTATTAAAATAAATAATGTTTAATTAAATATTTAAATACTAATAAAATAATATTCTTGAAAAATTCACTCATTTCAAAATTATTAATTCTATAAGCAATTTAAATATATAAATTTCAATTAAAATGGAGTGTGTAAAAGATATATTTAATTTTTTTTACTTTTGAATTAAAAATAATTGTACTAAAATATTGTAAAAAATGTAAAATATGCACACATAAATACAACATTCATTTAAAATCATATAAAAACATTCAAAAATAAATCACAATCATTTTATGTAATCATTCATTTTAATTAAATATAACTACCATTTTAGGAAAATCAGTATGTAAATGATAAAAATATAACTTCTATATTTACAAGGTCTGTACTAAAAGTATCCGAAATTTGATTAAACAGGATAGTATTAGTATCAATTTCTCTTCAAATAAAATATTTTTATTAACATTTCGATTATAACAACGTTCACTTTAGTTTAAACTCAATGAATGTGTCATAAGTTATAATTCTAAACGTGACAGTAACTTTTTAACACTTGTCAAAAAGTCAGTATAGAACAAAAAGAAAAATTAAAGAAATATTTACGGAAATACTTATAATTTTGAATGAAACTTATGGAGAAAAAGCTTTATCACATTTTTTAAGAGTGATACACAAAGTTTTCAAAAAAAAAAACGTAGTCATTAAAACATTCAAAAGAAAGAAATTGTAAAAAAGTATATGAATTAAAAGAAAATGATCATTTCATGTCTGTAAGATTATTAAAGGTTATCACTAATGTAAAGATTACATATTTATCTCATTTTGATCAAATATTTGCAACGAAAAAAATCTGCGCGATTTGTTCTACAAAAATCAATCATTGTACGAAACTTTATAGTTTCAAAAGGTATCATAGTACTTATTTATCTACTTTATTCGCCTAATTTAACATTTTACGATTATTTGCCGTTTCCACAACTTAACATAAAACTAAAAGGAAAACAGCATTTCAGAGATTTAAAGGTTTTCGATCGATGCAAATGCAGTCAATTCGAAAGAAAAGTACCAGACATTTTCAAAAATTGTATAGTGTCTACGTATTTCTTCATTGTACGAGTTTTTCTTTAGAAAGAATGTATTTTAAATAGTCAAGAATGAAAATTATAAACACAAATATTTAAACAAAATTCAAATATTTCTGAGAAATAAAGTGTATATCTATTTGTAAATTTAAAATTTTATACACTTTTTTAAAAAAGTTACAAAAATAGAAGTTAATTTAAAATTAATACTGTTTCAATTTTAAATAATTTATTCAAACGAGAAGAAATTCAGATATTATTGTATTAAGAAAATATATTAAAATATGCAGTTTTTAAGTACAATTTTAAATAATTGCATTTATTTATATAAATAATTATAATTTCATTTAATTTTTAGAGTTTATATAACACACGACTTTTTATTTTTTGTTTTCCATTTATATAATAATTTCTAGACGCATTAAATATGTAAATCGAGAAAAACTTTATATGATATCATAATTATTTTTATTTTAAATTTTATACAAATAAATCACTCACTTTAATCTCGCAAAATTTAATAAGTGTTGAAGAGTTAGTCATTTTTCACACACTAAATATATTTCTGATATAAAATGTAATAAATTTGATAAAATCTACCTTCATTTTATAACACAGTGCTCTGGCGATTATGTAATTACCATAGAAATGTATATTAACTAATAAAATGAACTATAGATGACCGTTAAACAATTGCAATGTTAAAAGAGGGGTTCATTTAAATTAAGATAAATTTATCACATTATCAAAATAAATAGTGTGTTATTGATATTTTCAAAGAACTATTTTTTAAGTTTCTTCATTACCAACACTTCAAATCAATATATATTTGTAGTTATTTGCTCATATATGTTTACAGCATTTTTTCATTTTATAGCTACGTTCACATAATGAATCTATCATTTATATACACTCACTCACACACATATATAGACATATAAATATATTAGGTTGGCAAATATCTCCCTTCCGCCTTCTGGTCTTTTGAATTTCGCATATGTAAATGCCAATATATACACCGGTAACCACCGTATAACACACACTTCTATAACATGATTTCGCTTTAACACGGTTTGAAAATTGGGGAAAACCCTTATACAACACGGTAACCTAGAATACGGTTTCACTCGAATACGGCTTGAGAATTAAATAAATCTCCCGTACAACAATTATAGTTTTTAGGAACAAAATTCAAGAACAGGGAAATCCCCGTACAACACGGAATGAAATAAGAGCTTTTAAGTATACAAAATATCTCATTGAAAATTTTTCATTTGAGCGTGTATGTCGTATTAAATTTATTTACAGAACTTTTGAAATTTATTAGAATTTCAATCCATTTTGTTCGTGGAGTATAAAGTATATTTTAAAACTTTGTATTTTTCTTTTTAGTATATTATACATATATTAAAAATTTTCAGGTGAGTATTATTCAACCCTTTTTAAAAATGGTAATTGTTTTTCATTTTTGTGAATTAATTTGTAGCCCAGAACTATGTCTAGCGGAAATAAAAAAATACCTTTACAAAGACATTTCATCTCGGTAGAACAAAAATTACAGATTTTATGTTTAACTAAAAGCAAGCAATCTAAAATAACAGATTTTTTTGGAAAAATAGGGCATAGAACTCAAGATAATGCTAAAGAAAGTTCAGAGATGAGGATAAAAGAAAACACCTTGTCAAAAAGAAAACACCCTCAGTTAATGGTGCTCGTTAATGTTGACGAAGAAAACATTATTTAATACATATTAATATGTAATACTTTTGATGAAAATTGTTCTAATAAATATATTTCTCCAAATTATAAAAACGTAATAGTATGTTGTTCTAATTTTTAACCGTGTTATACGGGGGTTACTATATATATATATATATATATATATATATATATATATATATATATATATATATATATATATATATATATAAATATTATTATAATTTAAACGAACACATATAAACTGAAGATTATAAATAACATTAATAAACAACTGCTTCATAATAAACAACATATGAGGGTCGTCTGATAAATATGGTAAAAAAGTTAGAAAAAATTGAAAAATTTAATAAAATTAATTAATTAATTAAATTAAACAATAAACAAATTTACCATACTTATCAAACGATCCTCGTAATTTGTACAAAAAAATATTTTAGTCTACTATCAAGAAGATTAAAGCTCATGAAACAGGAAATCATTTATATATCACATTAATAAAAAACATATCGTGCTTACAAATCATTTGAAATCACATTTGTGTACTACTAGGTGTGTCAGTTTTTCTATTATGAATTTAAAAATTACATTTATAGAAAAATACACGATTTTCAAAAGAGATATTGAAATATATTACTTATGCACACAAAAAACATACTCACGAGCACACACACACACACATGGAGAAAGAAAGGGAGAAGAAGACACACTTTACACAAATGAATTATTATATCTACAAAAGAAGATATTGTAAAAATTTTCAATAATTATTTATTGCTCATTTTATTTGTTTATAAACTTATAAGCATTTTACTAGTTCTGTAATCAATATCAAAATGCTGTATTGTAAAATTCAGACATATAGTCTAGATTTTTAAATATAGCGCTTTGATAATAATATCGTGCCCATCAAAATTCATATCATCTTACAAACAAAATCAAATAATAAATGATTATTAAAAACTTTTACAATATTTTGTAGTGTTGAAATGACAATTTATTTGTGATTTTATATATATATATATATATATATATACCCGTCCCTCAATTTACGCGGGACTTTTTTTACGCGGTACTGATTTACGCGGCACTTTTTATACGCGGCCAGATAGATTTCATTTTATATTATTTTCCATGTAATTATATATCAGAGTGACGCAAATTCTTACTTGAACGTATAGAAGCACGATATAAATATATAAAAAGTTGATTGTTTTGAATTACAGTAGCGATAGTGACACCGAATAAAATTTATCTACTTTTGTTTTCTAAAACATCATTATTTTTTTGTTAAGCTATGTGAAATAAATATGTGTTTCTACAACTTCACTAGCTTTTATTTCTAAAATTTTTTCTATTGTACTGATAGACTCAATTTACGTGATTTTCATTCACGTAAAACAAAACTACGTGGAACGGATACTCCGCGTAAATTGAGGGACGGGTGTGTGTGTGTGTGTGTGTATATATATATATATATATATATATATATATAAGATAAACATCCCAAATGAATTATCATAACCTATAAATTAATAACACAGCAAACAGAAGTAAGTGATATAACAGAATAAATAAAATTGATGAAATGGGCGAGGGCAGGACAATTAGCAAAAAGAGAAGACAATAGATAAACAAATATCATTATGGAATAGTAATCAAAACACAAAAATAAATCAAGACAGAAAGTGCTATAAAAGATAAAAAGATGAAATATTGAAATATAGTGAAAGAACCAATTGGATGAGATTAACTATAAACAAGAAATAATGGAATAAATTTGACAAAACATTTGAGAAAAATTCATGACATTCGATGAGGCTTTCGCTCAGTAATAGACTCATATATGCGTTTATCATTATATATATATATATATATATATATATATATATATATATATATCATGATAAATATATATATACACATATATACACACACACAAACGTATCATGATAAAATATCATTTATTTTTGCAAATATTTTATTGAAATGTTTTTTACCTTTTTTAATTTTTTACTAATTAAAATAAGTTTTTAACATAATTCTTCTGTGTTCATTAATTTTCATATCATGATTTTCTAATTCAAATTTGTTATCCGACTTATTAATGATTCAAAATTGTGTAAAATAATTATTTTATTTATTATAATTTAATTTAAATACATTTTAATATTCATATTTACTTGTTTATTTACATAAAATCAATAGTATGTATATATATTATTAAATTTATAAATAAATATATACGTACATAATTTTTTTTTCTTTTTTGTATTCATTTTATTAAATCTTATAAAAAAACATCAATAACATGTACGTAAGATGTACTGCCATTTCCATTATTAAATATTAGGTAACGCCCTGACTAAAAGCGACATTAAAAATGTAAAAGTAGTTTTTGCAATTGAAGATCACTTATGTTGTAAACATATATATATATATATATATATATATATATATATATTTATATATAATATATTAAATAAAAATGTATACCTACACATAACAAAGTTGATATATAGATACGAATTTAATCAATAAAAATGTAATAAAATCCTAATACTTCTCTGTTCAGGAGACATCCGTTTTAATAGGAACAGGATAAAATTGTGGTCAGTGAAACGCCGCTCCAAATGACTCTCCCGACTGTAATTTACATGAGAGCCAGACCCCAATTCGTCCTGTTATGATTATGAGGGTATTTCGAATAAACATTTATATTTAAAACTCAGACACGGTTTGCTGATTCCGCATTTCGTTTATATACGTACAAATATACAATCCTGTGTATGTATGTAGATTATATATATATATATATATATATATATATATATATATATCTATATATATATATAAGGCCAAGACATTTCGAGTATCGCAATATTTCATGTGATATAGGTATTCTGCCTAAGTCTCGTGACCCGCATTGCTCATAAACAAGTTTTTCACGCTCGTTTATACTCTTTCTATGGACAATATCTGAGGTAATATTTCAGTTTAATTTTTGATTTCAATGTTTTTTTTTCAAGCGATTAACACCATTGTACAGAATGTTATTTGTGATATATTATTTCTTACACGTATACATTTTTGAACACACATATTTTTTTGTGTAGTTAATGTTTATCATATATTTAAATGTATTGAATCTTTCGTAGTTGCTTATTTTGTTCAATATAATTTACAGTTTTTTTTACTATTAACTAAAATTGAGGATGGTATATAATATTTTAAAAAGTATTCAAAATATTAATTTTACTTATAATATTCGTACATATTTATTTACATCCATACATAATACATATATATGTGTATATATATATATATATATATATATATATATATATATATATATATATATATATGCAATATATAGGGTGAACCAAATGAGATTGAATAATAGTAAATAATAGTAACAACAGAAAGTAAGTAAAATAGTGAAGAATATTAAATAATAATAAGCAATAAATTTATGTTTCAACCCTTCTATTTCATTGGGGTTTCCTTATATGTATTATATGTATTATATATATATATATATATATATATATATATATATGTGTGTGTGTGTGTGTGTGTGTATGTGTATGTGTGTGCGTGTAAGAGAAAAAGTAGAGTGATTTGTATAAGTGATGTTATTTTATCATATATTTTGTTCAGATTAAAAATATCTGATATTAATGTTTTTTTGTTAAAAGTTATAAGTATTTCATAAATATTTCCACGAATATATATTTATAAATATACATGATTTTAATAATTATGTTCATCAAATAAATTTAAAATTTTTAATACCCATTAAATCTTGTATGAACTAGACATAAACTAATCAAAAATTCTAAATCTGTTTACTTGAAAACAGACTCGATGCTTCATTTATATGTAAATTCTAACGATCTGTTAAATGTGGATAATTTAAATCTATGTTTTCATATCCCGTTAAACACAAAACATAATAAAAAGGCATTTGGTACTCATAAAAGTTTTTCAAATGAGTTTTTTTACAAACAAGATACTTTTAACAGAAATAATAACTTATATTTTAAATTCCTTAGAGGTAATAATTTTTTAAAAAGGACTGAAATTATTTTTTATATTAAAAAAAGGCATAGCTGTTTAAAACAATGAGAATATGACTATTGTTTATGATCATGATATAAAACAAAACTTCAAATAATAATAACTTCAAATTATTACTCTATAATTTTAACTAATTAATTTTTATTTTATTGTTTGTATAAATACTTATTTATACATATTATTAACTATCTTTAACAAATCTATTGGCAAAAAGTGAACTAATGCTTTGCTTTTTTGCTAAAATTACTCCCTTAAAATTATATATACTATTAAAGTTTTCAATAATTACTTTTTTATTTTTTATTATTTAATATTCTGTAAAATATTATTAGAAAATAAATTTTATGTATAATCGTAACCTTGAACTCCGAATGTAAATAATTTTAAAACTTTTTTGACAATATATCGTTTAATAAAACCGACAAAAAAAGTCTAGAAATTAAATCTGTATTATTTTAATTATTTATTTCAATTTCAATACTTACAGTATTTCATGATTACAATAAATAGATTATTACGGTACTCATGTTCTAAGAAATTAATACTGACCACTCTTAAATTATTAACAAAAAAATAAAATATCAATTCATTATTACATCTTTATTTATGAAATATTATGAACGTAGTTAATATTAAATATTGTATAAATTAAGTTAATTACATAGAAAATATTAAGTAACCTAATACATTTGTGCGATTTTAATAATGTTTTTTAAAGAATTATTTTATTGCGTAGTAATTTGCAATGAACGAGTTCTAACTTACATTATAACTAATGCTACGGAAATAAGTAAAAAAATATATACGAGGGTAGTCCCATAAGTACCCGGCCTGACCTAGAGATGGCGGTAGTTGTTTGAAAAATATCACTGTATTAGAAAGTACTCAATCTATAAGCATATGTTTCAAGTTTGAGGACACCACGTTGTTTAGTATTTGTTTGGCAGCCATCAATAGTGAACATTTTTAGTGAATTTGTGAAAATGGAGAAAATTAGTCATCGTTACGTGATACAATATTTTTATTTGAAAGGCCTCAGCCCAACCAATATAAAAGCTGAACTGTATTCTACTCTGGGTGAGTCTGCTCCTTCATTTACAACAGTGAAATATTGGTAGCAGAGTTTAAACGAGGCCGTACGAGCTGCCAAGACGAGAATTGCAGTGGTCGACCAAATGAGGTGACGACTCCAGAAATGGTGAAGAAAATCCGTAAAGCGGTACTGGATGATCGTCGAATGAAAGTGCGCGAGCTAGCAGACATAGTAGGTATTTCAAAAAGTGCGGTACATCGCATATTATCTGAAAATTTGGACATGAGAAAGCTGTGTGCAAGATGGGTGCCGCGTTTGCTCACACTCGAGCAAAAACAGTATCGTGAAGATGTTTCAATTGAGTGTTTAGCGAAGTTTCACACCAATAAAGCAGAATTTTTGCGCAGTTTCATAACCATGGATGAAACATGGGTCCATCACATCACACCCGAGACAAAAGAACAATCAAAACAATGGACTGAAAAGGGAGAACCTGCTCCAAAGAAGGCGAATACCGTTTTATCTGCAGGCAAGGTGGTCATGGAGTCGGTTTTTTGGGATGCGCGTGGGATAATTTTTATTGACTATCTTGAAAAATGAAAAACTATCAAACGGCGAGTATTATCCAAACTTATTGGAACGTTTGAGCGAAGAAATCAAGCAAAAACTGCCGCATTTGGCTAAGAAGAAAGTGTTGTTTCATCAAGACAATGCACCAGCTCACAAATCCGTTATTGCAATGGCCAAAATTAATGAATTAAAGTTTTAATTGCTACCTCATGCACCCTATTCACCAGATTTAGCCCCGTCGGATTATTTTCTGTTCCCAAACTTGAAAAAATGGCTCAATGGCCAAAGATTTCCCAACGATGAAGAAGTGATGTCGGCAGTTAATGGGTATTTTGAGGAGCAAGACAGTTCTTATTATAAAAAGGGTATCGAACTTATTGAACATCGCTGGGAAAAGTGTATAGAGCTGAAAGGAGATTATGTTGAAAAATAAATATATTTTTTCCAAAATTTTTGTTTTTTCTTTTTTGGGTTGGGTACTTCTGGGATCACCCTCGTAGTTTGTATGGTGAAGGAATCATAACTGATCGACAAGTACAGAACTGGTTTGCAAAATTTCGTTCCAGAGATACATCACTAAAATATGAACCTATACTAGAGCGCTCTTTGAACTTTAATGACGAAGCTCTAAAATCATTGATGGAATACAATCTGTGCCAAAGCACTCAAGAATTACCAGACATGTTAAAAACGTCACAGTCTACCATATATCGCTACTTGGAAAAGATAAAAAAGTCAACCAGCTGGGTGTTTGGGTTCAACAAGACCTTAGTGAAAACAAAGCAAATCGTTTATTAATAGCGACAAGTCTTCTTTCAAGACAGAGAGACGGCTAATTTCTGGATAAAAATATTTCTGAAGATGAAAAATGAATTACATACGACAACGTTCTACAAAAAAATTAGTGAGTTGATAAGAATAAGACCCCAAAAACAAACCTAAAGACTAAGCTTTAAGGAAGAAAAATAATGTTGTTTATGTGGTGGGATTTCTGTGGGATTATAATTTTGAGCTTTTAAACCAGAATGAAATAAATAAATGCAGAATTGTACGTCCAACAGCTGCAGCGTGTTCACCAAAGTTTGATCAAAAACGTTCCACACTTGTCAATAAGAAAAACGTTGTTTTCTTCCACGACAGCAAAAGACCTTCATACTGCAAGAGCAACACAGAAAAAAATTTTAAAGCTTGGATGGTCAATTCTCTCTCGCCCATGATTTTCACCAGACTTAGTACCATCCGATTATCATTTTTTAAAACACTGCAGAACGCTTTGATGGGCACAAATTTCTTGAATGAGAATCAGATTCGAAAGATCATCGAAAATTTATTCAAATCAAAACTCTATATAGCAAATAGAAACAAGCCATTGCAAACAATGGCCAATATATAGGGTCATCCAAATGTGATGCATAGATTTGAATTTTATTAAAAATAAACCTGTGTATATGATAGAGTATAGGGAAACATGTGTATAGTTTCTTTTGTTTATTTTTAATAAAACACAAATCTAGATGTCCTATTTGTATAAGTCTTTATGAAAATTGATTAAAGTACAACTGCTGTTTTTTATTAAAAATTAAAATTGACATGCAAGAATGTAAATGATGAATCAATGCAATATATATATGATAGCCAAAGTGAGACTAAAATTTATAAAAATTAGTAAATAATAGTAAAATATTAAATGTATGTCCATCCTGTAAGTCCTATTTGGCCCAGCTATATATACATATAATGTGTATATAAATTAATACTCGTATTCCAATTAAAAGGTACCTGAAACTTCTCATTACTATCATATTGAGTACTGTTAATAAATGATCAAACATTTGCATTATCTATACATAGTGATAGCTATTAAATTTCAATTAATGCACATAACATGTGAAATAGATAAAACGCATACAAATACCAGTGTTAATTAAGATCACATTATATGAGCTATTGACAAAATCATTAAATAAAAATACTAATTTATCAAAAGGTGATGAAAAATATATTAAATCTTCTAATGTTTCTATTGAAACATTCGTTGTAATGAAAAATTAAATAACTCATATCTTTTTTACTATTACAAGCATAAAACTGTAATTAATTTAGTAATTAAGGTAATAAATTAAAATAAGTTGTTTAATAATCTATTTTATTTTTTTATAGAAACTATAATTATTTCTGCATCGATATTTAACAAAATCATTTTTAAGGCATCATTATAAAAATTATTACTAGGAATTTATTTAAGAAATACCTTCTAAAATAAAATTTTTTGATCAATTTTTAAAATTATTTCATTACTGTTATTTATAAATTAATTTTTTTCATTATTATTTAAACTGAAAATTTCATATCTTGTAATTATCACATTATTTTCAATAATTGAAATTTTATTTAAATAGTTAAATCTTTTATGTAATATCTAATAAATTTTAAATTAGCATATTAAATTATTATTAATGAAAATAACATTATATACATTTATGACAATGATAATAAACAGTCTGCATAGAAAAAAGTGTTAATATCATCTCATATGTACAGTATTAGTTCTTAAGCACAGTTCATATACAATTCACCGCCTCCGGACTGTAACTATGTTCAACTACTAACAAAATATTCCACAGTATATTCATAATAGTATTTTCCCTTAGCCGACATCAGATATAATGAAATGTATACAGTACAACGTAACAAAAAATATTTTTGTAATATTGTACTTATCTTCGGGTATAGATACTGAACAGTACAATTTTTATACGTGAATCTTTTTTATATTAAATAATAATACATATAACAAAAAATTTATCCTTAAACATTTTTGAATGAAAAATCATCACCTCCGTCGCCATTACAGTGTATGCCTTCTGATTTATTCTGGTTCAATATACCATCATTTTCGAGGTATCTACATCTCTGATTCCCTTCGGTTTATATTATTAACTAAATTTGAGTGCAGTTTTGCGTTAACCTTCATGAGATCCAAAACAAAATGAAAATTGAGGGTCCCATTTCACAAATAAGCGAAAAAATAATTAATAAATTTAATTATTAGTTATTTTTCAATTCAGTCTGTGTAAAAATTTAATACAAAATTTTTTTTCTGTACTTGTAGTTTAACTATGTAGAAAATTTATTTTCATTTTCATAAAAACATTCTTACTACATTTGAATTACATTATAATATTTCATAACCTAATAAATGATTAAAATCTTTTTTATACGCTCATACATTTTACGTGAAAATATTTATATACTATAAATAGAATCAACCAAAACATTAGTATTTCCACCTAAATTGAATATAGTCTTTTAAGCAAAAAATATTTGAATAATCTGAATTTCAATTATTTTTGGATATTAACATTTTCAATTTTTATTTTCGTATTTTCTCTATCGATTATATATATATATATATATATATATATATATATATGCATATATGAGTATGTGTGTGTATGTGTATGTAAAAATGGTATAGGTGTATATAAATATAAAAAGTGGCAACGTAGCAATGAAAATTCAATTAAAAATCGCTATCCGCTGATTCTTTAGCTAAATTATTGTTTCAAAAGCTGCTTACGCCAATAACTATTACATCTTGATGCTTTAAGTAAACTTTCTCTTTCTTAATATTAAAATCAACGCTAACATTACCATAGCGCTACTGTTATTGTGCGACATGTCTTTTATGCAGTGTCAATGTTTCGGTCCCGAGATAACTGCAAGAGTTAATCGAGTCGAGACCGTGCTGACGACTCAATTAGTCGCGGTAATGGGTACCATCGCCACACGTCAGATGTAATTATTAACAGGTCCAAGAGATTTCTTCAGTGATCCCTTCCACACAAATGGGTATTTTCTCTCTGGGCTATTATAATCACGTTTGTCATTAATTATATGCATTTCGAGGAAATTGTTCTGAAACTGGCTCGTTTTTGTTGACATTAGATAGTAGGAATCTCGTCAGCATGGTATAATATTGAATTAATCATCATTATTTTCGAACGAAACTGAATTTAACGATGAAAATAAACGTTTTTGTGACGTTTTATGATTCAATTTTCGACAAAACTTTGAATATTGTTTTCATATTGAAATTAATACGACACATGTGAATGTTAGTATAATTTTTTTAAATAGATAATTGAAAATATTGAAATGAATATAAATATTGAAATGTTTTTCATGTCATATTGATTTTTTATCTATTCTTTATAATAACTTTAAAATAATAACTTTAGAGAAAAAACATAATATACGCTCAAAAACCAAAAAAAAAATATTAATTATATTCATATTATATATATATATATATATATATATATATATATATATATATATATATATATATAAATATATATATATATGGTTTTTATTATTGATTATTCAAAATAAGTCCTTTCTGACGAAATTCATTCTTCAAAATGAGTATTCAATTTCTAAAAACATTTGGTACTCTTTTTTCAGTCTTCTCTTCAGTTGAGATCCTCTGAATCTCCTATTTACATTGAATTATTTTTCTTTTAGCTTAACTTTAAGTTTTAGAAACATAAAATAATTGACGATTACAAAATGTAGCAAAAAAGTTGTATGACTAAGAACTATCGTAACTTTTGATACTAAAAATTTGAGTTAATGAGATCTATGAACAAGTGCATTATCGTGAAGAAAAGACTAATTTCCTGTTTTTCGATATTGAGCACGAATCCGAGCAATTATAGTCAACAAACGTTTAATAACACTTAAATAGCATTTTCCATTAATCGTTTGACATTCTAGAACCAATTCTTTGTAGATATAGCAGTCGAAGCAAAAACTTAATCAATAATATTTTAATTTTTGATTTGTATATAGGATTTTTAAGTTTATTCGTCTCAATTTTTTCAAACTGTACTTTGGAACTTTGTAAATGACTTATATTGAAGGCGTTATGTTTTATCACAAGTATATTTTTTAAAAAATTCAATTATTATTAACAGTTAATATAATTTCTTGAGCATGAAGTATTATTTATTGTTTTTGATCGAAATTCAAAGAATGTGAATCAAAAAGAAAATAGAAATCACGGATGTTATACCAGAAGTGTGAAATTTGAAATGAAAATTACCTTATCATATAGCAAAAAAGAGAAAGTCATCAATGAATAATAGAAGTTATTGATTAGAAAACCAGAGATGTAAAAAGACACAGAAAAGAACTGATGGATAAATAGAATCGAGACATAAGAAAATTTGTCGTGATAAAATGAAAGAGAAAGCCATTTTATAAAAGAAATAAAAAGTTTTAAGAGAGGCCTTCGTCTATCAGTAGATAAAAAGAGACCGATAATGAAATTATTTATATATATATATATATATATATATATATATATATATATAAATGTGTGTGTGTGTTTCCTATGTAATTAATTCTAGTCTAATTTTTTTGTAGTCTAATCAAGAATTTTATTATAATTAGAGTATCTATATTAGCTATTTCCACAGTATAAAGCAGAATTTATATTAATCTTCGCATTTAAATTTCACTTCACACTATTATACAACAAATTTATTTTTTGTTTATTTCTCATGAAATCGAACTAAAAATAAAAACATTTATACTTTATATAAATTTTTAGTTACTTAATAAATATCATGGGACAAAAGTCATTGAAATTCAGTATCTCAATGAACAAAAATAGTAACAAATTTAAAAGAAAAAAAAATACATCAAAAATATGTATGTAAATATAGAGTCATTCAAATATGACACTTAGATTTGTGTTTTATTAAAAAGAAACATGTATATAGGATAGAGTATAGAAAAACATGTGTATAGTTTCTTTTAATAAAACACAAACCTAGGCGTCGCATTTGGATGACCATATATTTTATTTCTAGCATAATTACGAAGGTGGTTTGATAAGTATGGTAAAAAAGTTAGAAAAACTAAATTGAAAAATTTAATTAAATTAAACAATAAATAAATTTACTATACTTATCAAACGACCTTCCTATAAGGGTCTCTAAATAAGAACAATTTTATATTTTATCACAATTTTGTTTTATAAAATTTTTATCAACAGACTAAATCAAGAAATATATTTATATTGTCCTTTACAAACATATTAATTATTCCAAAATATATATTATTAGAATTTCATTAGAAGCAACTTAATATTAAAATAACATACTTTATATTATACTATAATACTTTACCAACATACTTTATACTATAATACTACAATGTATTTAATAACAACACAAACACTAAAATTAAATAACGAATACCAATATATTTATTATTATGATTACATAACATAATATATTTATTATCTATACATGAGAATCACGCACATTGTGAGCAGAAACTCATTATACTATAAAATATTCTTATTAACAGTTATTATAAGAAAACAATTTCATAGTTGTATATATACTGTAAAACCTACGTACATATGGCGTCTGATTTTATTTTATAACTATAAAAATCAATAAAATAAATATCAGTTATCTTCTGTAATAATTATTATATATTATAAAGTAGTTTATTTCTAATAAAGTAACTAAAAAATAAAGTAAATTTATTGTACTTACATATAATTTTTTCAATCGTTTATTATACCACTTACATATCACTTTTTCCCTAACTCATAGCAAAAAAAAAGTTACAAAAATTCCACAAAATATATACCACAAAATTTTTTAACGTAATTAAAAAAAATATATTACTTATACGAATATAAAACTATAAAAAGAATAAAATATTCACTGATTAGTTAAATATTCACTGATTTAGTTACAAATTGTACTAAATTAATTATCCACTTTTGTTTGCAATGCGCGACAAAAAATAATTTAAATACGCTAATAATCCACATACACCAAATAATTCTACTCGACTGAATCTAACAAGTCGAAGCATGCGTATTTTTATTAGTTACTTTGTTACATACAGGTTATGCACACATAGTATTTATGTGCATTATATAATAAAAATATTTAGGTCTGTCTCTTAGTGTATTTAATACTGGTAAAGAATAAATTATTACGCATAATTAATATAGACAATGTTTATATATATATATATATATATATATATATATATATATATACGAGGTCGTTTGATAAGTATGGTAAATTTATTTATTGTTTAATTTAATTAATTAATTTATTTAAATTTTTCAATTTATTTTTTCTTACGTTTTTACCATACTTATCAAACGACCCTCGTATATATATATATATATATTATATATATATATATATATATATATACGAGGGTTGTTTGATAAGTCCTGTAAAAATATTAAAAACTGCTTCATTTTTTGAATAAATCGTTTTTATTTTTCAACATAGTCTCCTTTTAGGCTTATACACTTCATCCAACGCTGCTCTAGTTTGTTGATCCCTTCCGAATAATAGGATTTGTCCAAGTCTGTAAAATAGTCATTCGTTCCTGCAATCACCTCCTCGTTCGAATAAAATCTTTTTCCCGCGAGCTATTTCTTCATATTAGGGAACAGATAATAGTCCGATGGAGCCAAGTCTGGAGAATAGGGGGGATGTGAAACGATTTGGAACCCTATTTCCATTAGTTTTGCGGCCACAACTGCTGAGGTGTGAGCTAATGCGTTGTCGTGATGAAAGAGGACTTTTTTGTGGGCTAATCGGGGACGTTTTTCTTGCAACTCGGTTTTCAAACGATCCAATAACAATGAATAATATGCACCTGTAATGGTTTTACCCTTTTCCAAATAGTCGATAAAGATTGTTCCTTGCGAATCCCAAAAGACAGTCGCCATAACCTTCCCGGCCGAAGGAATTGTCTTCGCCTTTTTCGGAGCAGATTCCCCCTTGATAACCCATTGTTTAGACTGCTCTTTGGTCTCAGGAGTGTAGTGATGTATCCATGTTTCATCTACAGTGATGAAACGACGCTTAAAGTCCTGCGGATTTCGCTGAAACAGCTGCAAACCGTTCTTGCAACACTTCACACGACCTCGTTTTTGGTCGATCGTAAGCAATCGCGGCACACACCTGGCGGATAGCTTTTTCATGTCCAAATGTTGGTGCAAAATATTATGTACCCGTTCACACGAGATGCCTACAGCATTAGTAATCTCACGCACTTTCACTCTTCTGTCATCCATCACCATATCATGGATTTTATCAATGATTTCTGGAGTGGTGACCTCAACAGGGCGTCCAGAACGTTCAGCGTCTATTGTGCTCATATGGCCACTTCGAAAATTTTGAAACCACTTATAAACCGCACTAATCGAAGGTGCAGAGTCACCATAATGTTTATCAAGCTTCTGTTTAGTCTCCTGAGGCGTTTTGCCTTTAATGAAGTAGTGTTTAATCAACACTCGAAATTCTTTTTCGTCCATTATTTGACAATCACTCGATGTCCTTGATTCCAACGATTGTCAAACAGAAAGGAATAGACCGATATGGCTGAAACTTGATGTGTGTTCTTCCAAGAGGTGCTACTAATTAAAAATAACCTCGATATGCACCAGTGGTGCCATCTTTCGGAATTTACACAGACTTATCAAACGACCCTTGTATAATATATATATATATATATATATATATATATATATATATAAATATATATATATATAAATATATATATATATATTATACATATATTTTTTTCTTTGTTCCAACTTCTCTTTAAATAACTATCCGAATGAAGAGCTATTTTACCTCCGAAATGGAGCAATATTACCTCGAAAATAAAACCCTGTCTACCCTGTTTGGAGTACTTTATTATCTAATCCCTATTCTTTGCCTTTAGAATTGGACACCCTACAAGTACTAAACTACCCCTAGCATAGCTCTTAGAGTTCTAAAAATATACAAATTTCAACAATAAAAACAAGGTGTTGTACTCTTCAAACATATATATATATATATATATATATATATATATATATATATATATATATATATATATATACAAATAAATAAATTATATTTTACTTCACAAAGTGCAAAGCTATAAACATGCATACACACTTAAATATACAAACACACACACATACACACATATATTAATAAAGTCATACTAATATAACGCCTTAATCTGTGTTTTATTATATTAAGAAGAAGCATGTGTGTAGGGTGGTGTATAGGGAAACATGTGTATAGTTTCTTATTAATAAAACACAAATCTAGACGTCACATTTGGATGACCATATATTAAAATTTAAAAAAAAAAATAAGAAACAATATTATTGTTTTAATTTAAATGCCAATCTAATTTAATAAAATTATTATTATAAAATATATAACAGAACTAGTAATGATATTAAATTTTAATGACATTAATGGAAAATCAATATATCTTTCTAACAAATAAGTTATTGTACACACATCTGCTTTCATATTAACAAACATATATTTCTACTCTTTCATAGATATTTGTCAAACATATAAGTCTTCATCCACATATTTATCTGTCTATGTATATATGAGTATATATATATATATATATATATATATATAACATTAATGAAATATATCAAATATCTTTAATTGATCTCCAAACAAAAACAATCATTCTTACTGAAAGGTCAACCATCAATCATTATTATAAAATGATGGAGTCATATTTCCATTGTCATGAAATGTAACTGATATATCGAAACGATTTATGTTTAAATAATTTATTATGAAACCCTTCATGAAGAAAATTCAATTCAATGTAAAAATAAATGAACCTTTCATATTAAATGGAAAAAATCTAACAAAAGAAATATTTATTTGAAATTTTTGTAGGAATTAATTAACTAACTTTTTTTAAATTAAAGTAATTGTCCTCAGAAATGATTAATAATATTTACTTTTATTACATTTGATGATATGATAATTACAATATTATATATATATATATATATATATATATATATATAATAAAATTGTTACAAAAAGAACGAAAAAAATCATTTAATAAATATTTTAATAAATTTTATTTAGTTTATGTTATTAATGTTTATTTTTAAAATGATTAATAATATTTACTGTTATTATTCAGATTTAAAATATCAGTTTTTGAATTTTGTACACTTTTAATATTTGTATGTTGATGAATAAGTGTAGTTTTTAAATCTCTCTCTCTTTATATATATATATATATATATATATATATATATATATATATATATATATATAGAGAGAGAGAGAGAGAGAGAATATATTCAAATTTTATGTTGTTATTCAAGTAATTTTCTTTACTAGAATTTAAAAAATGTAATTATATTTTTATTCTAAATATTTTCCAGCATTGTTTACTCTATTTTTCATTTTTTCAAGCAAAAATAGATACCAGGTACAAGAAGTTCTTTTACTTTAAACAAATGAGGCCATCGATCTATTTTTGATTCTCCTCGGAATTACTGCATTATAGTGGAGGAAATGACCTTGTTTCATTTTTTTCATAGAATTTGTCCGTTTTTGAATCAATGCATTCAGTCGCCTCAACTGTTAACTGTAGCGGTTTGCGGTAACTGTCTGACCCTATTTCAACAATTCATAATAAACAATTCCATACATATTCCACCAGATATACACACGAGAACTTTGTGCTCATGGATATTTTGTTATAGTGTTAAAGTAACAGTTTTATTAAAACTTACCTCAACTTTCAACGTTTGCGATTATAGTAGTAAATAAAAAGAGATATATTATAGTATGAAATCATTTTATGTAAAAAAAAAATTCTCGAAAATAAATAATTGTGAGAAGTAAATATTTATCTAGTTAACATTGTCACTTTTTAGCAGTTCATGTAAAACCCATTTCTATTCTTAAATATTTCTCATTTTATAAAAATATTCCTTTTTGGTCTTTTAATAATACATATATTTCATCCACAAAATCTACACACATTTTACATTAATTTTCTTGCATCAATGTTTTTAATTTATTCTATTTTATTTTCTACATCCACCTAAAACGGTGTTCATCTTTCAGATAAAAGTTATATTTTTAAACTTCCAAATCCATTCACAATAGCTACTACATCATCTTTGTTAATTTGTCAAATAATTTTATTTGCTTTTGTATTAATTTTACACTGATTCAATAAAAACAGCGAATAGTGACGATTATGCAGCATATTTGTTTTCATTTTTAAATACACTAAGAAAATATGAGTACTTTTACTTAGAAAAGATAAATCATTTGATGAAAGCAGTGCAAAAGAAAAGGAATAAGTAAATTTTTAGAAAAATCCAAAATAATCCATATTTATTAACCACTACACTATCAAAATTTTACTTTAGCGGATTTTTTTGTTTTCAAAATTGAAATCCACATTGAAAAGTTGTCGATTTCAGGCATAAAGCAGATAAAAAAATTCGCTACAAGACCCTTGTGTTATCTCACAGAACACGTACTAGAGAATTGCTTTAAAGGAAACGAGGCTGAATAAATTTTAAATATTATAAATTAATGTTCCTATGAAAAGTTATTTTCGGACAGATTTCATAATTAAGACTACAATTTACTTCATTGTATTATTTAAGAAATAATTACTTTAATATATTTTATATATTTTTTAATAATATTTCTAAAAACTAACTTTTAGTATGCTAATTACTTGTTAAATGTTCTATTTTTTAAAATAATCTAATTATATATTTTTTAAAATAAACAAAATAAAAATTACCAATGAAAATAAATAGAAGCTTAAAGATTTTAAGAATTTTTACATTAAAAATAAGACGTGTATTATTTATTTCAGAAATATAACAAATGAATTATCTCCCCAAAAACATCACAGTATATTAGAAAGTTTTCAATACTTATTTATTGTTCACATTGTTTGATTGTAACAACAATAAGCTAATACGCATTTCGATGGTGACCTCATCATCATCAGAGTGTTGTATTATACTGTCTGATTGTGAATAATTATAAAACACTTCTTCAATATCTTGTGATATTGGAGGTAATAATTCATTTCTGTAAAGATGTGTAATATTTTCATATCAAAAGATTTTTAGAAAAACATTACTCAATAAAAAATAAAGGTTGTCATTTTATTTTTTATAGTTTGATATATTTTATTTACTACATTTAATTTTTATATTCTTTTTTTTAATTTATCCTTATAAAAATTGTTTTAATTATGATATTAAGATTCAACTTGATAAATGAAGAATTAAATTTCAATATTATAACTAAAAACAACTCAATCAATATTATAGCATCTGAAAAAGAATAAAGAGTGTTAAAAAACAAGCAAATGGTTACTAACTAGAAAGAAAAAGAGAAATATAGTCAACAACTTTTTAAAGATAGTGAAAGCATTAAAAATTATTATAAAATGTGAAAACACATATATCAATATACACAAATATCATACAAATTATATATATAAACAATATACTGGAGAAGAAACGAAATTTGATTACAATACATTTTTTATTTCAACGTATGTTTAAATTGAAATTTTTGCTGCTATTTTTATAGAATCATTATTAATCATATAAACTCACTCTTCTTTTGTAAATAATTATATACTCATAAAATAGATGAATGTACTTTTGCATAAATGTATGCATATAAAATGCTAACACCATATAGTTTAACGCGACCCTTTTTATTTTCAATTTATTAATCAAAATGAATGCATAAAAATGAAAACAATTTTAACCAATATTCTAATGTAAATTTATTATTGTAATATCCAAATTCGGTTAGTCGAAAATCAAACATATCAAATCGTCCAACAAACATTTATTGAACAATTGTAACCATATATAGAGGAATAATAGATAGCTTTTAACAATGTATACAAACTAATAACAAAATTGTGTTAAATGAAAAATTGAGATAACAACAATTTCAAATAATCTATACATAATTAATTATTCTAAAAAATGTTTTTTTAACCTTAAAACATTAACATTTATCAATATTTCACATATATTTATTCTATTAAAATTAACTAAAATATTTTTAAATAATATAACATTTAAAAAAAATAAATTATGTAAAATTTATTTAAAAATATGTTTTCTTTTGTTAACAATGAATGATGATTTCTCCAATTTTTACTATGAGGGCAATTCAAATGTAAACGAGAATTTAGTTCATATGTCGCCATGCACATTATGATGCATTCAGACATGTTTAAGCGTACAAATTGTCGCGATTTGTGCCTTCACCAACGCATCAATTAGTCAGTGTTACAATGTATGAGCAATAATTTACAAATCGTGTTACATAACGAATCATTAACAAATTTATTACACACGAAGGGATCAAATCTTCGGAAATTTCAAGTACAGTTCAACAGTTTCAAACTTCAAGTACAATTTGAAAATGAATATTTGTCACAGACAAGAGTAAACGATTGCGTAAAATCATTTTGAAAAGACAGGCACCCTATGGAAAATGAGCCTTATGTTCGTTGATTAGGAACTTTTATTTACCCTGAAACATTTTGAAAATTGAAAAGATTGTTCCGGCCAATTATCGAATAACTGTTGCTCAATTATCACAGGAGTTAAGAATTAGTGTCGTGAGTATCGAGTAAATCTGTACATAAAAAATATATGTAAAATGAACTACACATCGAATCACAAAAATTACACTTAATGGTCATTGCTCAACTTCTTCGGCGTTTTTAAAAAATTAGATACATTTTTAGACTCTTTTGTAACCTTTGATGAGACCACGGCCCATAATTTTACTCCTAAATTTAAAAAAGTATTATACAGTTAAAATATGACGAGTCTCCTCCTTCAAGTAAAGCCAAAACAATTTCTTCGACAGACAAAATTATGATTATCGAGTTTTAAATTCAAAGAGTCTCATTTATGTGAACTTTCTCACAAAGTGAAAAATATCAATGTGCAATATTATTCAAATCTGATCAATGAAAAGGTGAAACCATTAGTCTGCTCCATATGAAAAAAAAAATTGAGTTTGTTTCCTTTAAGACAATTATCTTCCTCACACTACCGCTTTAATAATAACAACTCACCATAAACTCAAGTGGATGTTCTACGTCATCCATTATAGAGTCCTGACTTGGCTTCTTCCGATTAATAATTATTTGAACTACTAAAAGAAATTTCAGAAGCCAAAATATTCCAAAATAATTATGAGGTCACTGAAGCTGTTAATAATTGATTTAATAAGCAAAAAAATAAAAACACCATTGAAATAGTGTTGGAGAATTAAGCAACCAGCATTCTTCCAGCCCCGCATATCCCCTCCCATGCACTAATGCATCTACTTTGTGAAGATCTCGAACACAGCAAGTATTCGGTGTCTAAACTTATGCACTGGGCAGACGATCTAAGCAACGCTTCTTTAAAGTGACGAATCATACTAGATGATTGCTCGCAAAGACTTGCGCGCTTACTTGTGCACAGGCTGAAAAGGATCTCGAACTCAGCGGTGTCTAAGCGCATAGCATAGATATAAAAGCAAGCAGATGCGCTGAGGATCAAACCCTCCCCCCAGCTGAAAGCGAAAACATTATTCTTACCCGAGCGTTTGATCGAAACACATTCGCCTGCTAACCGTTCCGTTACGTCGATTACCTGGCAGACCTTTGCAGCAGCAGTACAATAGTAACCAGTACGCTTGTACTCAACAACAGCATCTACAAGTTATCGTGTAGTGACGCGTGCGTTAAGACCATTATCTTGTGTACCGCCAAGTACACTGTGCTCGCGTTAAGCCGTCAGTGCAATAAGAGTTCTTGTGAAAATCTGAATTTCACCACTTTGTCATCGCTGAGGAATCGGGTTCGTCGTGTAACTTCTACAAAACACAACACAGGTTAGTGATGTCCTCGTTTATCATTTCTGCAACTGTTGATGCGGCGTTGAACCCAGTCGCCGGACCATCCGGTGTTGCCGGGTTATCCGTGGTCATCGATTCTGTCGGCGTCCCTGGGCCGTCTGGTATCGCTGGGCCCGCCGAGGGCAGGGCAAAGCGTGATCGGGAAAGCTGCTCGAGCGACGGCAGCCTTAGGGACAAAATGGCGCCTCCCCACCCGGAAATGGGAGTACGATGTGCCATCTACGGCCGTCGTAAACAACGATGACGGTAGTTAACCGTCGTAATAGATGTGCACCACCGGTGTACATATACGATAGCTCCTATCTCACGTTGGCGAAAGCGCTAGACCGCGTCGGCATCGATACAAGGCTTATTGACGTGGTCACAACTGACTCGGCACAGCGGATTAAGTTCCGCTCCGACGAAGAATTTCGTCGTGCCCAGGCGATCATGGATGAGCTGGGCGTGGAGTAGACCACTTTCCCTCTACAGAGAGAAATGGACTCCAAGTTCGTCATCTGTGGCATGACTGTGCATGATGCTCCCCACGACGTATGTGAGTCTGTGCGAGACGCCGGGTTCAATCCCCGGCATGCCGTGTAGCTCCGGATGCGTGGGAAATTAGCGCCACTATTTTTGGTTTATCTACCACCTGGGGGTAACGAGGTGAAGCATTTCTTCTCCCTGACTCGCCTCCAGGCAGTGCAAATCAAGGTGGAGAAAATCGTGGTCGTTGGGGGACAAGACATTGTTTCCGCTATCAATGTTGGGGACACCTGTCGACGTCCTGCAGGTCAACGCCTCGCTGCATGACATGCGCCGGTGACCATGACGTTAAGTCATGCTCCAGGCCGCGGGCCAAGGCGGCGACGTGCTACAACTGCGAGGGAGAGTATCACGTGAACTATCGTGGATGCTCTACCTACAAGGACTTCGTACACCAGGGGCAGCGCAACACTCCACGCGCGAAGCATAACCCGCCTCCGGCGGCAAATGCTCTCGCGGAATCTGGCAAGAAGAAGGCGAAGATGCCTACAAAGGTGCACAAACCTTCCGACGTCCCGGGCGCTGTTGGCTACTCGTGCGTTGCTTATGGGCATGGTCGCGAGTCGGACAAGTCCGACACCGCGACCGCGCTCACTGCTGTTGCGGTAGAAGCGTCGACCAGCCGTGGTGATCCTGCATCACGGTCGGTCGGCGCCAAAAGCGCGACAGCGAAAAAGGCACCCACCAAACCTGTCTCTCAATATGAGTGCGGCATACGAGTGCGGTCTCAATACGAGATTCTTCCTCGGATTCCAGTCGATCCAGGCAAAGATGGTCATGACTCGACTCATGAAACAGACCAAGGAGGAGATCGCACGAATGGACTACTCATCAGAGAGCAATCTTACAAAATTGCCTAACATATCTCTACCCACATTCAATGATGATTACTTAAAGTGACCGGCATTCAAAGAGCTGTTTAAGAGCATGGTGATGTCATCAAGACAACTCAGTGACGTGGAAAAATTCTATTACTTGAAATCGTCACTCACCGACCAGGCCGCTCAACTGCTCACCAGTTATCCACTCGTCGCCAGCTCATTGACGTCTGCATGGGCAGCGTTGCATCAACGCTTCGAGAATAAACGTCTGCTCATCCACGCCCACCTAGACAAGCTCTGTAATATAAGAATGCCCGCTCACAAGGACCACTTAACCAGTTCCTGGCAACGGCGGTCGAGACAAACCAGGCGCTGTTGTCGTTAGTGGAACATGAAAATTTATGGGCCCCACATATCCCCTCGCATGCACTAGTGCAACTACTTTGTGAAGATCTCGAACACAGCGAGAGTTCAGTGTGTAAACTTATGCACTGGGCAGACGATCTAAGCAACGCTTCTTTAAAGTGACAAATCATACTAGATGTTGCTTGCAAAGACTCGCGCGCTTACTTATGCGCAGGCTGAAAAGGATCTCGAACTCAGCGATGTCTTAGCGCATAAATATAAAAGCAAGCAGACGCGCTGAGGATCCACCCCAATCAGAAAATTATACGCCCGTGCACACACTGAGACAATACATGTCTTTATAGCCAGAATTACCACAAACTATCTTACCATCGCGAAGAAACATCGAAATTCTCTAGTCCGAAATCTTGAAACCCTTCCGACAAGTAAATCCAAAAACATCATCTTCCCGTCCATGACAAACTACTACCAACCTCTCTCTTACCCATCTGGCCGATCAAGCCGGACACCATCCTGAAACAATACAGACATTAAAAATCTAAAAATGCCTATCGGCGAAACTAGTGACAAAAGTGAAAAGTGATCGAAAGTGTTTTAAGTGTTTTGTGCCGTCTCGTGTCTAATCTAGTTTAGTTAAGTGTGTGTTAATTAAGTTTAGATTAAGTTAGTATTAAGTATAAACAATAAACATTAATTTTTACTAGGGTTTTGAAAGTTTCCCCACAAAACATGAACACATAAACATTAAAAACTATTACCGAACATTAATTGTCATCCATTTATATAGCGTAATATGTATATAATAGGCTAAGTTTATTTATAACATTGTGTCAAAAATTTGTATAAACTAAGATCGCACTAATAAATGTCACTGTTTACTGTTTACTGAGGATCCCCTCTTCTTGTTCGACTGCTGACTGGAACTCACACTCGCGCGAAGACTTTTCTTGGAATCTTCATTCATCAACTGACTAGAATCGTTCAAATTAGTTTTTGTATGTTAAATACAATAACCAAAAGTACATTAGATTAACTCATTGCTTCATTTTGTCTTCAATCGTATCATCAGTATTGTTTCTTGACTCATCACCACGTGTGTGATACTAGTGCTATTGTTCAACACACTCACCACGTGTTTAATCTTTTTGGCGCTCATTTTGGGCTGATAACAATTAATTCAATTGTTATCTGATCTACTCATCTACTGTAGACTATAAGGTGAATATACAATAATTGACTACTTATGTTTGTACATCTATCGTGTGTTCTCAACTATTAATACAATTGTTGTGATATAAGCTCAATCATATATAAATACTCATCTGTACATGTATATATTGTAAATATATTAGTGATTTGTTTACTCGTAAACTTGTCCAATTTATTACCTGCCCCAGTCACCATTTGGCTACGATAATCTGAGTTATCGTGCACGAGTTAACAACATTTCCGCACAAATAGGAATAAAGAAACTTCCACTACGATGTAACAAGTATATTTAAGTCGAGGAGGACTATATTGCAAAATAGTATGTGAAATATTTTAAATATGCTGTCAATAACATTTGCACAAATAAATTCCCGTAAATATTTTAACCATCCTCCTATCTAATGTACTACGTTTAAAAAGTATATATCATCTTTGAAAACCAGAAACTCTTCAACTGCTATACGGAAGCATTTATGAGTAATAATTTAATTACTATTTATTCTCGTTTTTTAAAAAATTCAACAATTTGAATAGATGGTAACTTAATGATTTTATATCTAGAGGTTACAGAAGAACTTCTTACCCCGATTAATTTAATTTTTAATTATTTTCTATGCCAAATGTAGTCCTCTCATTTTCCTAATGAAATATTAAATCTCTTTTGTTGAGAAATATAAATGTTCACATTTGATTTATTTATTAAATATCAATATTAATAGTTCCAAAAGAATTTAAAACTATAACGCGGTATTTTGCAATTCCACTAATCACAAATTATTTAATTTTTATACACATCTTGAAACAACATTTTCAACCCTGTTAAAAAATATTTTTGAAAAAACTCATTTTTACACATATTAAACGTATGTTAATAGACATGCAAAACTATACATAATCTATCACTTAATTAGTTTATAGACTACTCTCTAATTCTTCTAGTTTGAAAGACCTTACCAATAGCTAAGCTACTGCTGGCATAACTCTTAAAGTTATGAAGATGCCCAATTATAAAGATATATATATATATATATATATATATATATATATATATATATATATATTTGCGGTATTCAAAAATGTCAATCGTGGAAGTCCAGATGATCTTAGAAGTTATATTATTAAATATTTATATTTTTATTTTTTAGTTTTGTCAATGTTAGTAAATCTAAATAAAAAATAACACAAAGAAAATTATCATTATTGGCATAAATACATTTTTAGTTTCTTTAAAAATGAAAATAAATAACAACACACATATTCACCATTGTGTTTTATTACATAATCAACGTAAAATCTTTAGAGAAGCTACCAGATAATTTGTGACACTTTTGATAATGACAGTGTCATTAAAAATCTAAATGATAAATTATTTAAGAGATTTTAAAAAAATATCTCTACCTAAAAGATAAAAAGCATTTTGAACGACTGTCAAAAATAATATCTAATGATTTTAAAAATTTTCTAAAGGAATATTCGACATAATCATGTGTGCAATTTCCAAAAGCTAATTTTTTATCAAATAATGGTAATTAGACATTTAGTTGAAATATGATAGATTTAAAATGAAGGGATAAATGTTTCATATACCCTGTTAACTAAATTAAAGGTAGTCTTTCACTGCTCAGTTAGTTAAACATTTTTTTTATACCGAATAGTTCTAGAGATAAAAAGGGATACACTATAACAATTCTAAATACAAAAATTCACAAGTAAGTTCTGATGAAGCCTTTACTACAGACCAAAACTGATGGATTATGGATATAAAATACTGTATATCTAGAAAAAGATGAAGTTGTTATTATTAACTGTGCAATTGGATCAAACAGTTGCCGTAAACCGATACAAGCAACAGATGAAGCGACTGAACGAAGTATTGATTCAAAAAAGGACGCATATTACGAAAAATAAAACAGTCATTCTTCTCTCGATAATTCCAGGCCGCTTGTTGCATCTCTGATTCAGAAAACTCTAACAGAGCTGCAATTGGAAGTCCTGGTTCACCCTATATACCCTCTAGACATTGTTTTATCTGACTTCCACTTACTTTATTCAACGCAGCAATGTTTTTCTAAAATACGATTTAATAATACTGAAGTAAGAAAATAGACGGAAAATTACATTTGTTAAAAGAATAAATACGTCTTTTACTACAGAATCTTTTTTTCCTTAAAAATAGCAAAAATTAATATAAAATAATAATAATAATATGAAAATATTTTATTGAAAAATATTGTTTCATTTTAAAAATATTTATTAAAAAAATGCTTAAAAACGACAAAAACATATGTATTTCTTAATAAATATTACCTATATATGGAAATTATTTATTAGTATTCATTAAAATATATATATATATATATATATATATATATATATATATATATATATATATATATATATAGCTAAAAAAGTAATTACATAAAATTTAAATATCGAAATTTAAAATTTATAAATATATTCCAATAACAATTTAATTAGTTATCAAATATATAATATAATTTTTTTTATATACAAAAAAATATCAAAATAAAATAAATACTACTACACAAAATAATTAAGGGTAAAATTGAAATGATTTATAATTATTCATTTCAATTTTAAACAATAATTAAAATTATAAAATAATAATGTAAATTTTCCAGTTTGAAGCAAACAATAAATTGATAAGAATATTCATTTACCAAAAATAATGCATTAGAAAAATAAATCTTAATTTTTAATTATTTCTTTTGAAATTTTTTTGCAAACTTTCACTAATAAAATCAGTAGTTTTGAATATGTAAAATAAACACTATTTAAAGCTATTTTCCAAAGATTGTTGCTAAATATTCCTTGATAGAGGATGTAATCTTAAGCAGACTATCCAAAGAAAAAAAAGCAATGCTGTATAAGACAGTAATAAGACCTGTAGGTGATATACAACGCCTCTATATAAAGAAACACATAAACAATTATATAAAGAAACTCCAATGAACACAAAATAAATATCAAAGATAACCCTAAATAGAAATATATATTAAATGTCGACAATACTATATAAATAAAGAAATGACATCAGTTGCAAAATTTATGAATAAAAATTCATGAACATTTTATACAAGAAATATTCATAACAATTACCTCATAAATGATCTTAGGAAACTTAGAGTTTTACATACTTTTAACCGAGTATGAAATCTAAGAAGAATAAATATTTGCCAGCAACCATACTATTTTCAAAAAAACAAATTTTGTAAAAAGTAGTCAGATATAGAAATGACAAATCATCAACGATGAAGCATCCGACGAGTTAATACCGGCTAAAGGGGTAAAGAGTAGGGATTAATAATTAATATATAAAAATATATATTTTTTAATTTTTTTCCAGATCGCGGAAAAAGTACGAAAAACACATGAAACAAAAAAAATGATATGAAGATGTGTGGCAGTAATATGAATTTCCACATTCCCCTAGGAACGTCAATGATAAAAAGACTTTAAGAGTACAATATGATAAAAAACATTCAAATGAAAAAAAAACAGATGTAACCTTCAAGACTAATTACTACCTTAGACATCCTACTTAAATTGGAAAGTAAAATAAAAAAAGAAAACTGACAAAGTAAAAATCAATTATAAAATAAAATAAAAGTGAATAGTAAAAAAATATTCTAATATCATTTTTAATATAAAATAATATAGTTTCATCTAATGTTAACACTTGATTGGGAAACAGCTCAATGGTTTTTCGACAACACCTTGGGAGATCAAAAGTGAAAGTCGCTATTGAACTCATTTAAAATAATTCCAAACAAATCAATTCCTAATTAAACAAATAGAATAAATTTTCCCACGCTACTGTGGCCACTGATGACAACACTAAAATAAATACACCACGTACTACAATATAATTTAATTTAATCATATTACGCAACATTTTATCATTACGCGCTTATGATAACAAAAGTTTTACTGTGCCATACATGATAAGAGACGTAAATGCATTGGGAATCAACGTGTAAAAATCGACATATGTGCATACATATATTAATACACACATACATATATATATATATATATATATATATATATATATAATGCATGTTTTTTAAGCGTAATCGAACTTTAAATAGAAATAAAATACATGCTAACTGACTAGATGACCATTTATTTTATTTTATTTAAAAGATCATTTTATAGCATTAATATTTAAAAATTATTTCGAGCATATGTATACCACATGTATATCTGATATACTGCATTCTGTTAGTCCAATTTCTGGTCAATTTTTCAAGCAATTGGAGCCTCATGTCCGCAATAACACGAATTATATTAGCTTCTACGAGGTCGTTTGATAAGTCCGTGTAAATTCCGAAAGATGGCACCACTGGTGCATATCGAGGTTATTTTTAATTAGTAGCACCTCTTGGAAGAACACACATCAAGTTTCAGCCATATCGGTCTATTCCTTTGTGTTTGACAATCGTTGGAATCAAGGAAATCGAGTGATTGTCAAATAATGGACGAAAAAGAATTTCGCGTGTTGATTAAACACTACTTCATTAAAGGCAAAACGCCTCAGGAGACTAAACAGAAGCTTGATAAACATTATGGTGACTCTGCACCTTCGATTAGTGCGGTTTATAAGTGGTTTCAAAATTTTCGGAGTGGCCATATGAGCACAAGAGACGCTGAACATTCTGGACGCCCTGTTGAGGTCACCACTCCAGAAATCATTGATAAAATCCATGATATGGTGATGGATGACAGAAGAGTGAAAGTGCGTGAGATTACTAGTGCTGTAGGCATCTCGTGTGAACGGGTACATAATATTTTGCACCAACATTTGGACATGAAAAAGCTATCCGCCAGGTGGGTGCCGCGATTGCTCACGATCGACCAAAAACGAGGTCGTGTGAAGTGTTGCAAGAACGGTTTGCAGCTGTTTCAGCGAAATCCGCAGGACTTTAAGCGTCGTTTCATCACTGTAGATGAAACATGGATACATCACTACACTCCTGAGACCAAAGAGCAGTCTAAACAATGGGTTATCAAGGGGGAATCTGCTCCGAAAAAGGCGAAGACAATTCCTTCGGCCGGGAAGGTTATGGCGACTGTCTTTTGGGATTCGCAAGGAATAATCTTTATCGACTATTTGGAAAAGGGTAAAACCATTACAGGTGCATATTATTCATTGTTATTGGATCGTTTGAAAACCGAGTTGCAAGAAAAACGTCCCCGATTAGCCCACAAAAAAGTCCTCTTTCATCACGACAACGCATTAGCTCACACCTCAGCAGTTGTGGCCGCAAAACTAATGGAAATAGGGTTCCAAATCGTTTCACATCCCCCCTATTCTCCAGACTTGGCTCCATCGGACTATTATTTGTTCCCTAATATGAAGAAATGGCTCGCGGGAAAAAGATTTTATTCGAACGAGGAGGTGATTGCAGGAACGAATGACTATTTTACAGACTTGGACAAATCCTATTATTCGGAAGGGATCAACAAACTAGAGCAGCGTTGGATGAAGTGTATAAGCCTAAAAGGAGACTATGTTGAAAAATAAAAACGATTTATTCAAAAAAATGAAGCAGTTTTATTTTTACACGGACTTATCAAACAACCTCGTAATTCCTCAATCGTTGCTAGTTTATCAGAATAAATCAAAAACTTCATATATCCCCAAAGATAATAATCCAGAGACGTCAAATCACACGATTGTGGAGACCAATTAACTGGTCAATTTCTGGAAATAACGTTATCGCCTAATTTTTGTTTCAATAACTTCATTGTTTCGGTCGAATGATAATAATAATGATAATAATGATACCTGACACCATCTTAATAAAACCACATCTATTCCAGATCAATGTCATGCAAATTTGGTAACAAATAATCATTGATCATCGTTCTGAAACGTACACCATTGATGGTAACCCGCTCTCCGGTTTCATTTCGAAAGAAACAAGGTCCGATGATGCCACCAGCGTGTAATCCGTACCATATAATGCATTTTTTTGGATGTAACGGGCTCTTATGAATTACTTTAGGATTTATCTTACTCTAAATGTGGTAATTTTACTTATTAATGAACCCGTTAAACCAAAAATAAGCATCATCACAAAACAAAATTTTGTTGTCTATAAGTTTTGTACACAGAAAACTGATATTTGAAATAAATTTTCACAATTTGCTAAAGTATACTGAATCCAAATGCCACTTATAGCATCCAAACTGACAAATGACTTGACAGATATCCTAACAACTATAGTCAATAATAATGATATAAAAAACTGTAAATTCGTATTTTGTTAAGAAGATTAATTTTGAAAACAAAAATAACAAATTTTATTCAAAAAATGTAATAAAAGCAGTTTGTCAATAAATCTTACTTTTTATTTTCCTTATATACAATTTTAATATCAAAACTAAATATCGATTATTTTTTTTTTAATTATGAATATTTTTATATAAAATACATATCAAAATAATAATATAATTAAACAGAATTACGCATATACAATATACTATTTGAAAAGTTATTACAATTGTTAATGTGAAGTATACTAAAAATATCAAAGTTCTATAATATAAATGACATTTAATAAAATTTATTTCCTTTTCCAAAGTATTCAAAATAATCATTTCATAGTTAAAAATGTATATCGTTAAAATTCTATTTCATATAGATATATTCATAATATATTTTGTTAACCATTTGGCAAGGAATAGAACTACTCTAATTCAAGAATAAATAAATACAAATAATACGGAAATTCAATTCATCTTGAGTATATAAATCTTTAAAAACAACTTTTGACGATCTGAAAATAATATTTATTTTCTGAATTTTCTATTTATTTTCCTATATATGTATATATATATATATATATATATATATATATATATATATATATATACATTTTTCTGTTATATAAATAAGTTTGTCTTTATATGCTATTATAAATATGTAAAAACTACATACGTGATTATAAAATCAATTAGATATATTTTTTTAATAATTATCAATAACAAGTATTGAGTATTTATTCAACAAAAAATAATATATATATATATATATATATATATATATATATATATATATATTTACGTATATCCTAATATAAGATATAATTTTTTTGGGTATACAAGAAATATGAACAATAAAAAAATAAAAAAAGAACAAATATAACTTTAAGACTAAATTTCTTGTGATTTCTTTCTTAAATCTAAATAAATAGAACATATAAATTAAACCACTCTTGATTAAAGTAACACTGTTATGAATAATTTATTCTTTTTATTTTTTTAAAAAAATATAGAATATCTAATGAGTAAACAAATTATATTTATCAAATGTTTGTGAAAACTATTTTGTTCAACCATTTTTTTCTAGATTTTGTTATAAAAATTCGCAGTTTTAAAAAACTAATTTCCGTTACTATATCAACATTTAAAATAATAATATGTATATGTCGTTTCATTTAAAACTAAAAATGACATTTTGTAAAGACAATATTGTCTTCTTTAATAATATCATTTTAAATATGAAAATGTATTAAAATTGTAACTGAATAAAAAAAATTATTGATATTCGAAAGCATCAATTAGATGTAAAAAAAGTGAAGAAAATCGATATAGTTTATTTTTAAACTCTTCCATATATATATATATATATATATATATATATATATATATATATATATATATATATATACATACATAAATACCAGTATACACTTTTATTAATATATTCGATGTATTTATACTTGAATTTTTGTTTATTACAAAAGAATATTTCCAATTGACCAATTTTGGCTATTTTCATATTTATTACTTCATGCATATTCATCTTTTCATTTACATTAAAATTTATAAGCACAACAATATTAATTAACAAATAAGCAGAAATGAGCATAAAAGCGAACAATTTTCACCACAAAATTTTACGTTCGAGTGTACTAAAAAATACAGTAGATACACATTTTCAAATATTTCTACACGCCTTCAATAAAGAAACCTTGGGAGTTGTCGTAACTGACATCCTCTAGTGTATCTTATTTTTGTGTTATCACACATACACACGCAGTTCGTTGTATATATGACTATGTCTAAGAGGATTTCGTCTCTTTTTTTATTAAATATGTTTAACATATTTTATTTTGTACGTTTAAATGGAACAAGGTATGTGATATATGAATTTTTATATTTCTATGGCTCGTTTTCAACTTTAAAATATTATAATACATCATAATAGAAAAAAATAATGTCTAAAAAACAGTATTAAAACATACCGTGTTTTTGTGGATTTTTTTTGCAATAAAAATTGTCAGTAGTAATCAGGTATATATTTATTACATTTGAAATAAATATTTTAACTAAATATAATAGAACGATTAAAAATATTTTATCATTTAGTACACTTATATAACTTTAATTAAAGAGAGTATTTTGAATAGAGTACTTTTTAAAAATAACATGATTATTTACTTTATATATGTATATACATATATATATATATATATATATATATATATATATATATATATATATATATATATATATATATATATATGTATATACATATATATATATATATATGTGTGTGTGTGTATTAGTATTAACACATGTTATATGTTCTATAAGTATATAGATTTTGCCATATTGGGCTTTTTTATCAAATTACGTCTTTCATGGGGTTTTTTATTTTGTAAATATATACCAGAATTTTTTATGCACATATATGCAATATATTTTTGTATATGTTTATATATAAACATGAACCTAACTGAAAATATACTTATTAAATAACGTGCATATAAGGATATTAAAATTTCGAATTCTAGACACTTTTATAAAATTCAAAACCGAAATAAAATCAGTATTTGTTTTGATAATATTTATTAATTATTAATAGTACAGAGTGTGCTTATGTGAATTTTGAATGTGTTTAAATAAAGTACATATTTAATATAATTACATTGATATTTTCTATAATTATATATAATTTATATAATCTCATATTATAATATAAGCTATATATATAAATACATCCACATGGTATTTAAAAATTTATCAAATCGACGTGAAAATGAGGTTATGTACATTTATACAAACACATAGATATAGTATTTTATAACATTATTTATATACATTTGATCTATTTATCAAATAAAGAAATACTATTAAAGCACATGTATTTAATAATTATCGAAACCTATTACAGTTTTGATGTTATCTATTGTTTTATTTGTAACAATTCTCACAATAACTATGAATTCTTTGTTTCAGGTGTCATTTTGAAATTTATTGAATTTTATATGGTGTTATAAAATTATCAATTATCTATAAATAGTAAATCTAAATAAGATGCTATGAGGTTGCAATTAAATATTAATTCATTAATATTGGCCATTTAATTGTTTAATTTGTGAAACATTGATCTAATGATATACAATATATATTATACAACAGCCGTTTATAATAGTAATTCAAAAAAATGTTTTTACAGGCTTTAAGATGGTGAAAGTCTATTCAAAAATTTTTTATCAAAAACTAATTGTATCGTTTATACCTACTCAGTCACCATCGGAGGGAGCAGATGAAATCGATGAAATTCCTTCTTTGAAAACGAATTCTTTTCATAATTCATAATTTTATAAAAGTTTTAATTCGAAAATAAACATTAATCTTATTAACACATCTTTCAATCATTACTTAACAGATTGTATGCGGATAACGTCTCGACGACTATTACTATTACTAGAGCGCTAAACATTATTGAGATGCGTTGTCACATACGATGTGTTAATATGAGCAATAATTGCAAAAATTTAATTTATTTAAAACATTGATCATTTTCTACTTAAATTTTTATCGCTTTATTTACCGCTATGTCTCCCTACTGTATTTCTTCATTTTGTTACTTGCTTTATCCTTGAAGAATTTGTTCATCTACGAGTTTTAGGAATACGTTTATCCGTGTATTTACTGAAAGAAGCGATGCTCTTCTGGCAGCTGTACATAAGTACACATATCCTGCTATTTTATTTTGTAAATATATACCAGAATTTTTTGTGCACATAAATACAATATATTTTTGAATATATATATATATATATATATATTTATATATATAAACTTGAACTTAACTAAAAATATACTTATTAAATAACGTACATATAAGGATATTAAAATTTCGAATTCTAGACACTTTTATAAAATTCAAAACTGAAATCGAATCATTATTTGTTTTGATAATATTTATTAATTATTAATAATACATAATACTATATAATTTATTGTTAAAAATAAATAACCCATTTTCGATTGTCTATAATAAAATGTTTATATATATATATATATATATATATATATGTGTGTGTGTGTGTGTGTGTGTGTGTGTATGTATATATTTAAAAGGATGGTCCAAATGTGATGCAATCTATAAATTTGAGTCTAAACTATCAGTCTCACCTTGGCCTCTCTATATACATATATAAGTATTTTTTTTTGTTTTTGTATTAAAGAGATACTTATTAATTAAGCAGTAAAAAAGTGTTTAAATTAATAAACTGTTTTATTGTAAAAAAATTACCATTTAATTTTTGTCACTTTTTCAACATTTTTCTTTCCTTCTCAAAAAAATTAAAATAACTTTGTTACTTAAATGAAATATAAAATTTACATAAATATCACAGTGTTTATGAATTGAGTTTCAAAAAAGAATTATTATATGTTTAAAAGTTAACTAATAATACAAAAAAAATATTTGAGAATTTCACATTTTGCAAGTACGTTAAGAAGAATGATTTTGAACTTTATACGTAAGTATAAGTAGTCGTAAATTTGACCTTGATCGGAAATTGATACCTCTACCTTGACAACACATGCGATGTTCCTACTTTTATAACATATATTAAAAGTATTTCTCTTTTATTTTTTAAATACTCCATTTTTCTTTCTGTTGCTTTAATATTTCAAAAAGTTATTTTTTTGAATTGAATTAGACTTTTAGAAAATAATTAACAATATCACCATAGTTATTCAAATGAATAAGGTAGATATTCAAATTCAATTAATTATTTAATTCTCAACAATTTTCATTACAACATTGTATAAAATAAGAAATTAATATTTTTAAATATTTTTTGAATTCTATATAATATTTCGCTTAATTTAATATATAGGGTCAACCAAATGTAACGCCTAAATTTGTGTTTTATTAAAAAGAAACATATGCAGAGGGTGATATATAGAGAAACATGTGTATAGTTTCTTTTAATTAAAATACAAATCTAGATGTTAAATTTACATGACTACTTAAAATACCTAATATATATTATATTATATTATCAGAACAATACTAATAAATAATTTTTTGGTTGTAATATATAATGCCAAATATAGAAAATTATTTTTGTATTATCCATCACATCATATTTAAATTAACATTCGCAGAAGATTATAAAGCTTAACCAATTTTCATTGACTTACCTTTTCTTCAGTAGTATTTAATGGATTAAAATTCACAAAGCTTCTAGATAATGAAATGAAAAGCATTATTCAATTCACAAAAGTTATTGAATGCAAGATTATTTCTGTGTAAAACGAATTTAAGTGGAAAATGAAGTGGAACATACACAGTTATGTAGATTTTTAAAACAATATATACATACATACATATATATATATATATATATATATATATATATATAGAGAGAGAGAGAGAGAGAGAGAGAGAGTCTTGTTATTTGTGATTACCAAACATTTTTAATTTTATTCGAAGAATTAAATATAATTTAATAACATTCAAGTTTAATAATGAAAATTCTTTACAATCAACTAAGACGATTATAATGAATATAAATAATCTTTCCAATGTACATACATTTATATATATATATATATATATATATATATATATATATATATATACTTTTAATTGTGAATCCTATTAAAAATATTCTTATATATTTAATTTCATTATATTAAATACATTATATTTTCAATGCTTAAATATACAAAAATAGATATTTATACACATACATATATATATATATATATATATATATATATATATATATATATATATACATATATGTATAAATCCATACAACAATCATAAATAAATTACACTGTCTTGATTTTGATAATATTATTCAATGAATTGAATAATACATACACAATAAAAATCAGAGTTAAAATTAAAATGCGCTCTCAGATGAGATATCAAAAAAAATATGAATAAAATAAAAAAAATAAATTAAAATAACTTATTTTATAATAAAAAAATGACTTTTTAGCTATTACTAAATTATAATTTCATAACAATAATACAATCGTAAAAAATGTATGTATGTAATAATTTTCTAGTCATTTATGTATTTTTTTCTTAAAAATAACTGGCTGTATAATAAACTTTGATTAATAAAATTCAATATGCTTTATGAAATTCTCATCATCCCATTTATTTAAGTGAAAATGAAAATAACTTTCTTATAAATTTATACAGAAGAACGTACTAGATACCTTTTATATTAAATCCAATATTATTTCGTTGAATATATAAAATCGTTACTGAAACCTTATCATAATAATTGATTTAATATATATTACGAAATTAAAATTCAGACAATATCATACAAATCACAATTATAAATTCCTTTTTAAAATATTCCAGTAAATATAAAATATCCACAAGTTTCAACATGTTTTCCTAATCAGTTCTTTGGAAAATTTAATATACTCATTTAAATAAAATGTATAAATGAATTATTTTTAATGATTGTTTTAATAAATACTGGAAGGTGGTGGAAAACTATAACAAAATCCATTTACGTAAATGAATTACATGATATTTACATTTTACATATTTTTACATTTTATATATTTTTTACACTTTATATATTTTTATTACATTTTATATATTTTTTACATTTTATTTTTTACATTATATTTTTTAATTACTAAAATATTCAGTAAATTATCTTATTTATTTTAATCACATTCCTATAATACTTCAATAATCGTTGAAATAAATGCAAAATTGTTTACCTGTAAATATTCCAAACTTTAATTTATCAAACTAGATGAATATCACTTACTGAATATTTTATCAAAATACTGATATCTTGAGTTTAATTTTTTGATAAATAACTTAATGTTTCTGATTATAATATTTTCATTCATTCAAAATTATTTCACTAAATTCAAATATTTAAATATAATATATAAATTATTAAAAATGGAAAGAAAATATTTCTCTGCATAATTTATCTCTTAGTATCTAACATACAATTTAAATTGGAATTCTTAAAATTATTTATAATTTATTGCTACTGATTTTAACTTTATATGCAGCTCTAATAAATGTTTTACATATATACAAAGTATTTCAAGAAGGACTCAATTCTAAATATAAGAAGATGAAACTTACAAGTAGGTAAATTTTATGTCAAGTTATTAGTCAATTGGCACTACTGTAGTCAAGGTTACCCGATGTAGTCTGTTGAAATGACCTTAGAATATGCTAGTCTTGGTTCAAGTATCCATTGCTTTGTGTTGTTTTACTTGTCATTTTTCTAAACAAACGTTTAATTGATATTTGTTTTGGAACTATTATAAATATATTTTTCGACAAATTAATTACCCCTCCAACACCACAAGATATTAATAGTGTTCAATAATTATTTATTAATCATTTTTTCATAAGTTGATGCACATTTCGATAGCCACACCATCATCATCAAAGTGTTATAATATAAAATATGATTTACTAATACATAAATGTCTGAAATTTTACAATATAGTGCTCTTTCATTGATGGAATTACCATCGAAATAATTATCAGCTCATAAAAAATAAAGTTAATAATAAATTATTGAACATTTTTTAATATGTTCATTTCTGATTTTTTTTTGCATAAATCTTATTAACGCGTTCAAAACGAGGTTTAACTTAAATATCCTCAGCTGGCAGTCATCAACTAATTATAAATATCGAGTTTGATTGAAAAATTTTGCAAGACGAGAAGTATACAAAACAAAAGAGCCCAAGCAGGTCATCATTGTTAACTCCGTACGTTCTCAACTATATAAACAAACGTTTAACTTGTTAACCAGAAAATCTATTAGAAAGCTATTTTCTCAAATTGAATTATCATCAGACACTGTTTTTAGTGCTACAAGAAAAATAACGTTACATGACATGCTGTATTGATGTTGTTCATAAACTAAAAGAATTAAATAATAAAAGCCATATAGGGTATTGTCGTTGGTTTCGTTCTTTTGCTAGTAAAAATAGAATTGAGATGTTAGAACATATTTATCGGGTTTTATTAGACCTCCAAATATTTTTGATTCGCAAGATCCTTAGATCTTACTTCTCTAGATTTTTTAAGGTTAATTAAAATTTTTGTTTCAAAACAATCCTTACATACATGAAGAATTTAAAGCTAATATTAAAAAAATATTACAGCCATAAGTAAACAAACATTACGTAAGGTAGATACAAATATCATTAAAAAGATATCAATGTCTATTACTACGTCTAAGTTAGAAGAAACGATCACTAATACCTTTTATAAAATTAAAAAATTGTGTAAGTTGAGTCCTAATTCTCTTATTTTTTTCTAATTTGTGTCATTTATAAAACAAAACAATTCAATTGCATGTTGTAAAAAATAAAGTATCAGTCTTTTTTGAAACACATTTATTATAATGATCAGATGTTATAACAACACTTTATATAGTAGTTTCCGATAAGAATGTCAAAACTTTGACAGCTGGTGGCAGCCATGTTTGAATTTTATTAAGCTCATTTTTACATTTCAACTCAGTATAATTTGGCAAATTATCATGGAACGTTTAACACTTCAATAACACTTAAAAATTGTAAAAAATTATTATGAAAATCAATGATCAGTTCATAAAACTTATCATGCACATCGTAAAACTTAACACAATCGTCCAAGAAAATGTGCCATTTATCGAATTGTTGAAAAATTTTAAAATAATTTTACTTTACATGATACAGCAATGCCTGTAAAACTAATAAATGCAAAAAATGTGCCCAATATGGCTTCTGTTAGTAAAAATTTCAAAATAAAGCTATAGATCACATTACAGTAAATGGAGTGCGTTACCGAACCATAATTAATGATTTTTTTCCAAAAATTATTTGCACGACATGTGGTTTAAACAAAACAGTACTACGTAAAATTCATCTACAGAAACAATACACTTGTTGAAACAAAAGTTAAATGAGTCTATTATTTCATGAAATGAACCCATTAATTTGCCACCAAGATCATGTGATCTAACTCCATTAAATTATTTTTGTGGGGTTATGTAAAACCATTGATTTATGCTGATAAACCACAAATAACAAAAGCAGTAAAATAAACATTAAACGTGTAATTCATGAAATTGAACCACAATTATGTGAAAGAGCGACTAAAAATTGGACTAAACGAATGCACTATGTCAAGCGAAATCGTGACAGTCATATAAATGAAATTGTATTTCATCATCAATGCCATAGAATATAATTAAAAATAAATAACTAATTAATTGAATACTTTTTCTTTATTTCCATTTAAACTTCTGAAGTGTTTATTGTAAAACCCTATATTTCAAAAATAAGTAAAATACAAAGCAGCTTCTTTTTAAGTTTTTAGTATATATCAATTTACAAAAAAGCACATAATAGAATTAACAATTTTCAGTCAATTTCAAATAAACATGCCAAGCCAATAAACAAATGTACATGTATAAAAACTTAAACAGTAAAATATATTCTTTTCATAAGTCTTCATTTATAGTTTTCATAAATTTTATTAGTATAATAAAAATTCCTATTGTTAATTTTAATTTCTATACTTTTTTAACTTTTTGTTTATTCTGTATACATAACAAAGCTTTTTTTAAAAAAATGTTACGTATTATTTTTTATTATATCAACATACTTTCATATATTTTTTTCAAAATTCGAAATGAAAACTATAAAAGAAGATTTAACACTTTCTTCTATTTACACACGTGCATACACACACACACGCACATATATATATATATATATATATATATATATATATAGAAATGTGGTAGAATATGAAAATGCTTTCAAGTTGTACTTGTTGAAACCCGGCTGCACTTTACTGCCTCACGTACGTGACCCACGCGCGCTACACTTAGTGTAGTGCGAGATGATATCAAGCACAGAGGTCCAAACAACATCAACACCCCGCCTGGTCAGAATTTTAAAAGCTAGAAGTATTAAATAGCATACAAGAGAGAGCTGATCGTAATATATCAGACAGTAATGAAACTGATTACGAGTCTTTTACGATTAAAACAAATTTCGAAAAACACGCAATTCAATCAAATAATTATAAAAAACAATACTTTTTTTCAAGAAATTCAATCACTTAATAAAAGAAATATTTTAAGAAATGATGGTATTATGTTTCATAATGGCACATCAAGTATCTTAGAACATATTATTTTGATAATTCAATAACAGTATATTAAATCATTACAACATAAAACAAAAAACACTTCTTTATTCATTTAACATTTCAAATACTTGTAATCATATTTTGTATTTATTCTAATTAATGTTTAACCAAACACTTATTTTACCTTTAAGAACGTCTTAATTACTTTTATCCTTTTCTGAGAATGTAACAAATAAGAGGCAAATATTAATTTTATAAATGAAACAATACCGTCTTGAAATATCAAATTCTTGGTATTACACAATACAACTTCAGTTTATTTTGACTTCAGTATTAAAATTTAATTGCTACATATATTATTATAATGTTTAAATAAAATTTGTATTAAATCTTTTTAAGCATTATTTCAATTATTTGTCTCCCAAATAAGACTAAAGAATGGTTAAGAATAGTGAATGATAATAAGCAAGTAAATGTATATCTAAACTTTTTAGTTTCATCTGTGCCACCCAATATATGATTGATATGATGATATGATTGTCTAATAATTAATAATTTCATCCATATCCCACTAAACCAACAGCATAATCTTCGTTAGCTGGATTTCATCTTTCGATTGTGGAGACGGTGTCTAATTGTGGTCAACTCATTATCTTCAACGTTTAATATTGTTATCAACAAAATATTTTTCGTCGCCAGTAACAATTCGATTCAAAAATGACTTATTTAAAATCTACAGAGATAAAATATGCAGATGTCCATTCTTTGCTTCAAATCAAGTTCCAATAATTATTAAGAACTGTACTGACCAGCTTAAAAAAATAACCAATCGTTTTCAGATACCATTAGATCTTTTAAATGATTGACTGGAGCTGCTTGGCTAATTCTTTCGCCATTAATCTAAGATTTTACTCTATTAGTGTATGTACTGCAGTACAAAATTCTCTATTACTTAGGGAATAATCTAACATATTATATATATATATATATATATATATATATATATATAATTATTAAATACTTTTACAATACAATACTTGTAATATTTAGTTGATAGTTCATTCGTATAAAAGATCTACAATATATTTATCTACAATTATCCACAATAATTCCTACTAAATTTCATTTATTTTTCGGACATTATTTCATCTAATTTCTACTTATTTCATAATACAGTATGGATTTAATACACAATTTGTTCATTTTCAAGAAATACAAAAATGAACTGATAATTTCATTCAAATGAAGAATAAGAACTTATTTTACCGAAAAGTTTGCCAAAGGTAACATAATAGCACATGTGGAATAATACTTTTATTAAAGATATTATTTCATTTTAATAAATATATATAATCACATCATAAAGCCCATATCAATCCTCTACAGGAAGAAAGCCTCAATGAATACTACCATTCACTGGTATTTGGTCATATTCACCACGCTGACCAGGCAGATTGGTGAAGATTTTTTTTATTCGGGATTTACTCCCTTCTCGACAGTTATTTTTTACAAGATGAGGTTGTCGGCCTTTATGCTCAACCCTCGAAAATGAGGGACTCTCCGACTGGGACTGGAATGCAATCTCCCGCATGACACGCGGTGATGCAAACCACTGTGCTACCAAGTATATATATATATATATATATATATATATATATATAGAGAGAGAGAGAGAGAGAGAGAGAGAATGATATAGAATCGAGAGAAACTTTTGCATACCGATAATGAATTAATTTTTAAATTGAATATTCAAGTATGTTTTTGATAAAATACACATTTATAGAAATAATCATTATGTATTATTATTACAAAAATAAAAATGTATTCAAACGTTTACAGAAGTTTTGTTCATTTCAATTAATACTAACCTACAATTTTTATTTCCTTAATATATTTTATAATTATTATTATTATTATATATATATATATATATATATATATATATATATTAATGACAAACTCAGGTACATAAAATAACTATTTAACAATATTACTATTTTCTCGATACGTCTAGATGAAAATAAAGTAAGTCAAAAAATTGTCTGGAGAGGAACTACATCAGAACGAAAATAATATACAATGAATTTGTAGATCAGAGAAAAATCGATTTAAATAGAGTAAAAGGAGAAGAGAAAGTTAAAACTATAAATATTTGGAACACATTAACACTAAAAATAAAGTTAACAGAAAAATAAAAACGGAATGACACCAATTCCTAAAATTCTCATATTATGAAGTATAATATTTCTCAATGCTTAAAGAAAAAAATGTATTAATATATTCTACCTATTCATACTTATGGCAGTCAACCTTAATATTAAATTCTAGAATAACGAATTTAAGCTAAAAATACTGTATCGTGAAATATATAAAAATACTAATTTAAAATATTTTTTTAATTAAACTGAAAAAATTGAAATTAATTTGAAACTCAAAATGATATACAAATAATAATATTGATTTTAATACAATTAATAAACTATTTTTTAACGTAAATAAAATATATATAGATAAAAATGTTCAAGCTAAATTAAGTCATCTATATTCTAAATGAAATAAAAGTATCAATTTTTAACAATTGTATAACCAAAAAATCCTTTTCAAATAAAATTCTCTTACTGTATATAACATATATATTTCGATGGTGAGATATAGGCACTGTTTCAGCCTGATAACCAACTTTTAATTGCTTCAAAATAAGCCCAATATTTTGTTTAACTAAGCGACCCGTCGTTCATTTAACATAGTGAATAATTTATGTAAAATTTTCAAATGTTTTACGAATTCCACATATTCTCATTAAAGAGGCGTATTATACTTTCTGCATGAGTTTTTTTTGAAAATGATTCGACGTCATAGCAATTTCTAAATATAAAACCCTCACTGCAGGCTATATATTAAAACGACAATAATTACATAATAGCCAACAGAGCGGAGCTATAGCGAATTTAGTATACTATGTTTTTATCTTTAGCAGAAATGCAAGTGTAATATAAAGATTTAGAGGAATGTAACAGCACAGACGAATGGGCACAAATATCATTAAAACAGTAGAGAACATTTAATCAACCGTTTATTTCTTTTATCGTCACTTGGAATGTAGTATTTTAGTATTTGAATTTTTTTCGCCGATTTGTTCAAGCCCAATGATTTTGTAAGCCCATTAACACTTTTATACATGTCAATCGATATGAGATTGAATAATATTTTATCTCGTAACCAATATACAATATAAAAAGTTGATGATAACGTTGTATTCTCTTATATTACTGAAATGTTTTTTTTATTATTTTTTCATGTTCTTTACCTCAAAAACATTCAAAAATGTGACATAAAAATTACCTTATTTATAATTAAACACGTGTTTATTACAGGAAATAATTTGTATATAATTAAAAATTTTACTTTTAACATATACTCGATAATAAAAAACGAATTAAATGAAAAAAATAACACAAAGCTGCAAATTTTTAATATTAATGTAAAAATTCACATCAAGTTCATAACATTAATTACATACTTATAAATATTTTACATATTTAATTTGATATATAAATATAATTATCACATATATATATATATATATATATATATATTCGTATGTGTATGTATGTGTTTGCTGTTTATACAGTGACTCAAAGTGAAACTCAAACAATTACATATTAATCATTTATGTAGAATAAAAAACACGATAATTACAATTCAAACGAAAATAAATTAATTTTTATTGACATACATTTATATAAATTCATAAGAAATAAATAAAAAAGCATAATTTATTTGCGTTAAGTTAAATTAAAAAATATTAAATAAACTTAAAATATATCTCAAAATGAAACATGAACAGCTGGAAGTTCCATATATGTCCGTCAATATAATAAAATAAATTCTACATTATAAAGTTTCATTACAGTAGCAAACAAATTTTAACTTTAAATTTGTTTCTTTTTGATGAATGTGATTGATTCTAATTATTATTACTTCTCTAAATTTAGAAAATAACGTTAAATAAATAATTATTTATAGATTAGAACATTTTTGCAATATTTTAATTTTCGTGATTTTTTTAATATAGATCGATCAAGATGTGAACAAAAACATAAATTATGACTAAATTATTTTATTAGCTGTTTTAAACATCAAAATTTCGTTTAAAAATACACATTTACTGTTATTTGTAAAACACAAAAATATTTAACAAAACATACAAAAATATAAATTGTAAAAATATACATTTCCGTTACACATTAAGCTTTCTTATTGCCTGATGTTTGCACTCTACATCTTATAAATCTCATACTACAGTGCATCAATAGTTCACTAACATTTTTGAACTCCATTTACTCTGATATTTCTTTTCCATTACTAATATATCCTGATGAAATTTCTCATCATGTTAATCACTTACTACACCATAGTTTCAAGAAAAAAGTATAAATGGAATTGAATAAAATATATCTTTAGTGATATACTGAAATCAAATTTTTGATAAGGTCCTAAAAGAATTTCGAATTCTTTTTAGTTGTCTACTTTGGGGTTTCCTAGAAAGTTTGTCATGATAAATTTAAACTAATTCCAAGCAGATTTCTCATCACCGCATATGATCTCTTCAAAGTGCTCGTCTTTGATCAAGTCCCCAATCTGTGACCTAATAAATATACCTTTCTTTATTTTTGACATCAGTAAACCGTGGCAATTTAGTCTTGAGATAATTGAAAACTGATTTTTACGATTCATGGCCTTAACAATTTTTTCATAAAACGCAAGTTTATATGTAGAATAAATAACAGATTTTTCTCGGTTCAACTAAAGAACTATTTAAAAAAATCACTCCAAGAAGTGATTTGATTCTCTTATTTCCTACCAAATAAACAATATTCTCTTTCTCAAAGTTAAACTCAATTTAGATGTTGACAAAGCGGGTTCTCTAGATTTACAATGTACTCTTATTCTCATTACATTTTATATATAATCCACTTTTCATCGAACCGTTCCAAATATAGTTGATTTCTATTGTGTGAAAATAGAAATGAGCAAATGGTTACACGACCTTTTGTGTAACCAGTACTAAATTCAGTTATTACCCATTTTTTCTATCTATGATTTAGATAATAATATGTGTTCTTTTAAATTTTTACGAATAATATTATCATTGATTATAGAAGATCTTTTAGAACGTAGTTCGTCTTTAAGGTTAAAGTTTCCATTCTTACATCTGAGTTTTCTTAAAAAAATTCAATGAACCTCTATATGCTTCTTCAGCATTCTTTTCTTATTAATATTGGTAAATTCTACAGCGCCGTCATTGAACCTTATTTATAAACATCTCCTTTACTATACCTTGAATGGCTTGTTGGGTAGCATCAATTATAAAATATGACGGTAAAAGAAGTTTTATACTTATACAAATTATTATCATTTCATTAAAACATTTTTCTACTTGCTTAAAATAATTGTGAGCTAAGCAGACAGAAATTTACGGTTGACTTAATATGTATATCATCACATCATTAAGCCTATATCAATCCACTACTAGACGAAAGCCTCAATTAATCCTACCATTCACTGGTATTTGGTCATATTCACCACGCTGACCAGGCGAATTGGTGAAAATTTTTTATTCCGAGTATATTCCCTTATCTTGTCGACAGTTATTTTTTTACAAAATGAGGTTGTCGGCCTTCATGCTCAAACCTCGAAAGTGAGGGACTAATGTGTATGTATATATATATATATATATATATATATATATATATATATATATATATATAAATTTGTTTTCTTATATTTTTTATAGAAAATAGATTTTCTGGACATCGCACAAAAATTCATTTCAATAACTTAATATTGAAATATAATATATTATTTACTTATAAAAATGAATCATAGTTGTCATTAAAAAATGTTTCATTCTGAACTGTCTACAACAAATCATATATTTTTATTTTTTATATTAATACAACACATTAGTTTTAATATACATGCTTCTGAGTTAACTTTATACTTGATAAAAATAGCTATAAATCATATTCAGTTTCATGATGAAATATTTTTAAAGAAAATATTCTTTAAATTACAATTTTTGAGTGATATATTCAATTATAGATAAAAAAATATATGATTTTTTGCCTTAAATAATGACACACTATACTGTATACATAATACACAATTTTAATACAATATACGAAACTTTTTTAAGATGACATCTTATTTGGCAACTTACCAAAAACTATGTCATAATATGTAGAGTGTTTATTTAACAGTTGGATGAATATAGTTTTATCCCTCTTAAACAAATCGAATACTGTAGTGCTTTTTTATATTCCTTTTATTTTTATATTAAGCAATCGAAAGACTTAAATTGAAATATATTATTCAGAAATATAATTATTCTGTATAAATTTTAATCATTTTGAATTTTATTTAGATATTTAAATGTATATTTATATAGTGTTTTTATACAAATATATAAAAAACAACTGTTTAAATCATTTTTATATATTAATTTTAATCTATTAAATATTTTACTATAATGACAAAGTAAACAAAAAAAAATAAAGTAAATTATAAAATAAACCTGACATAATAAATGATTTAATTAATAAATATTTTTAAATTACATATATATATATATATATATATTATATATATATATATATATATATAAAGAGAAAAAGAGAAAGTAGATTAATAAATATTGTTACCTAGTTTTTTTTATAATAAAACTAAAAAAATCATTTTATTCGTTGTGCAGTTTTATTAATTAAATATCATAAAATAAAATACAAAATATTTATTCAAAATGGCCACCATTTATTTAAACTTTATTTTTGAAACGATATATTTACTTATCTATCGTAGTACGGTATTCTATTTATTGGAAATTTTGTGATCGCATCGAAAAGAAATATTCTTAAAAATTCAATATTTGTGTGACTTTACAAGACATACTTTTTGAAACATACTACAATTTGTATTCTAACGAATTGAGATCAGAACTTCTAGAGATCCAATCTTCTGATGCAATAAAATTTAAAAAATAAACTTGGTTTTAAAACCAACACAGAATCTTGTTTAAAAATCCAGGTTTGATTCTTTATTATAGTATTATTCAAAGGCATCAATATTTTCTCCAAAAACGATTTTTTAAGTGCTGACACTTTTTTCATAAAAATTAATAACTGTAATTTCGTCATAGTAGACTCACAAAAAAAACATTACGAATAAAAAATGACCTCATCTTTCTTTTAACTTTAGATGTTTCTTTAGATAACTATACATATACTTTATTATTTTATTTGGCAGAAAAGATTTTTTCTATAAACAATTTTTTCAATGTTATACATTAGTATACCAAGTTAACATTTTATCATTTTTTCTTTAAATCAGCGTTAAACTATTATTTAATTTGTTTTTTATCAACATTTAACATCAAGTCTTGTTTTTTATATAAGATATAAGTAGTTAACCTATACGAGTATATCTGCATCTTTTGAATTATATATAATATTATTTGTTTTCTGAAAGGATTTTAATTAATTTGAGCCTTGACTGCTTTAATTACTTACATTGTACGTTCGGTATGTGGTCTCTTTGATCTTTGCTTATCTCTCTCTTCATAGATTTCTTCCAATAATTTAATATTAGATTAAAATCTAATAGTTGCAAAATATTGAAAACAGAATTTCTTATCACCACATTTATAAATCATAATCGTCATTATTTGAAAATAATACTTATTGCATTAAACACACGTATTGTTACAAATAAAAAAATATAGGCTTTTTTATAAAATGTTTTTTCAACACTTGTGACATTTTAAATTTAACAACAGTATGTCATCGATACGCTATAAGATAATCCTTAATGTCCGACAGATTTTTTTAAACTGTTAGATCAACACTTTGCAACAGGTGTGTCATTTTCCAACCGTATTTTGGATAAGGTGATTTGAGTTAGAAAAACATACATTAAAAAATAATATTCCTGACTTTTTTATTTGAAACAAGATAGCAAAAATATTTTACAATGTTAAAAAATCATTAAATATGAAATATGTATACATAATTAAATATAATACAACATTTTTAATATATATATATATATATATATATATATATATAAATTTTATTATTAACTTAAAATGACTATAAAATTTAAAATTATAAGTTTTTAATAATCAATATAATAAATACAAATATGTAAATTTTTAAAATATTAGGTTAATTGGAAATTAATGTTGGATTTTATACATGCCCATACAAACATGTTTCGTATTGCATGTATGGACGGGTATTCCCTCATTTTTTAGTAAAATAAAATGTGAATTATATACTATATAAACACTTATATTTGACCTTTTAACGTTAATATTTGCAAAATTTTTGAAGCGTTGACATGGAAGTCAACAACGAATATTTGAGCATTGTATACTCTATGAGTTCCAAAAAGGCAATAACGCGAGTGTAGCTTCAAGAAATTTGTGTAAAGTTTTTTGGGCAAGATACTATATCTAAACGTACGGTGCAGAGGTGGTTTTCGAAATTTCGTGGTAGCAACTTTAGCCTTAAAGTTGAACCAGGCAGAAGAAGAAAACCGGTACTTGACGATGACACTATTCAACGGCATTAGAAGAAGATCCGTTTAAAACAACAAGAGAAGTTTCAGAGCACTTTAGAGTGACTCAATCTACCGTTGTTGAACACATAAGCAGATTAAGATTTGTCCATAAGAACTCAAGGTAGGTCCCACACGAATTAAGCAAACAGGACTTGCCATACCGGGTACGTATATTCAATTATTTACTTTCTTGTCAGAATTCAGAGCTATTTTTGAGTCTTTTAATAACAGGAAATAAAAAATGGATCTACTGCGAAAATGCGAAACGAAAAAGAACTTATTGCAAATCCGGTCAACAAATGGCTACAACAACAAAACCGCCAGTACATCAAAAGAAGCATATTCTGTGTATTTGTTGGGACAATGAAGGACTTGTACACTACGAGCTTCTTCCAGAAGGAGTATAAATTACAGCTAAGGTATACTGGGAACATTTAGATTGTTGAAACAAATATATTCATCAAAATCATCCCGTATAGGTGAATAGAAAAGAATTCGTATTCCAGCACGATAACGCGTGACGATATTCCAGTTAAAAAACGCAGCAAAAATTAATTGAATTTCAATGGGAGTTTTTAGCTCACCATATTCACTAGACTTTGCACCTTCTAACTATACTTATTTAGGTCGCTTCAACACTTCTTAAGTGGAAGAAAATTCGTCAACGAAAATCAAGTAGTGAAGCAGTTGGATCAATATTTATCATCAAAAGAGCCCAATTTGTTATAAGCGAAATTAATAAATTACCAGAAAGATGACGCACAGTTATTGAAAACCAGGGTCACTACATTGATAATTAAAAAAATAAAATAAATTTAAAATATAACTCATTTATTTTATTAATTTCCGATCAACCTAATATATATACTTTACTTTTCAAAAAACTTGTAATTTTATGACTTTTATGAAATTGGCAACAATTAAATGCAATTACGAATACTAAATATTTATAAATGTGTTCATTTAAAACAAAAAGTGATTAATTTAACCTTTTCTGTCGAAAAATCAATTTAAATATTTTTTTTATCATACACCATTTTAATATAAGAATTTATTCTTTCGCTTTTACTAACCAATTACTAAACTATTTTTTTTAGATTTTTTTTATTTACAATTTCATTTAATTTATTAAAGTAGACCATATAAATTTTGTTCAAATTGTAAAATCAACAAATCTTTTCAAAGATATAATTACGGAACTTAAAATCGCTCAAAGACTATCAATTAGCCTTTTTTTATTAAACCTTAAAAGCAATACCTGAAGTCAAAGCAAAAAAATTATAATCAGGCATTTGTCCAAAAACGAAAAACCACTACAGAATAAAATTAACAACTTCAGTTAAATGCAATAATATAGCGTAACATAACAGCTCGATGTCTTCAAAATGAATTCTTAAGCTTCATCAAAACTTCTGTTAATAACAAAACCATTCGCAATAAATTTCGCGCAGTTAGCTTAAAATATCATATGACGATAATAAATCTTGCACTTCTATTACGTGTCGTACATGTCAATTAAGATTTGTGAGAGAACATATAAATTGAATAATAGAGGAATTGGCAATGTTACTCGTCACAAATGAGTAGAAATTTAACATTAGTAATAATAATCTAAAATAAAAGTATAGAGTTGCAAAAGAGCAATTTATACAATTCCGTGTCATTTAATGGAAAGATTTGGCGAATGTTCAGTAATAGTGTGAAAAGATATAAATGTATATCTTAAAACAGAGTTGGTATGCTTTCACAGGAAGTTAATTAATGTCAAAAAAAGTAATGGATATTCTGCAGCCTCTTGTAAAGTTTTAAAAATCGAAAATTGTAAAAACCTTTTAGTAAATACACAAAAATATTCGTTTTTATACCGCAAATAGTACCAATAACTTTCTTCGCGATTAAAATTTAACAATAATAAATTAATCTACATGTAGCTCCAATCTCAATCTCATAAAGAACGTTTTGATTATGCTCATAAGATACATTAGGGATTTATCTAATGAATCACAACATAAAGAACGTCTTACAATTACCTTAAATAATCACTGGAATAGCATTAACTAAAATCGCTTATATTAAGTACAAAAAATATATAGGAAATATGCTTACGTGCAAGAGGTGGAGACACTTCGTACTAAACCCTCATTAATCTAATAAAATAAAATTGAATAAACAAATTTAAAAATTCTTAAATTACATTTTTCATTTCAATTAAGTAACAAATTAATTTAAACTATTTTTTTCGAAATACCATTATACTAGTTTCATCATTTTTTCACACATTATATAGAATAAAATATATAAATATTTATTACTAGTCATTGTATGCAATTCTCAACACAAATGTAAAAATTCAATGAAAATGTATTAAATTTTTTTTATTAAGTATATAATAAATTAAAAAATATAAAATTTTGTTTTAAAGTAATGTAATAAAATAACAAATTTAAAATCCATTTGTATTATTTGTACGTTAATATTTTTAAAACTTTTCTTATAATAAGATTAAATTAACGAAATATTCTAAAACTACACATTATAAAAGTATCATATTTTAAATATATTATATATTAAAGATATAATATCATGGTAAAATTGATTACACACATAAATATATATATATATATATATATATATATATATATATATGTATGTATGTATGTATGTACATATATAAATGAGGTGTCACTGTAAAATTCCAAGAATACTTTTTTACAAACACAATACTAACATTTTCTTACCTAATATTCTTTGTATAAATATACAGTTCATATATCACTACATGTCTACTTTGTTGTGCAGTTTCATTTTTATTGAATGTTATCTTTATACCATGTCACAGAAATGTAGGGTGACAACTTGAGCAAAGATTCGTGATTAAATTTTTAGTAAAAAGTGGTGAATTTTTGATAGACATTTTTTAAAGTTTGTAAAAGTTTACTGAAAGGCTACTACATAAAATGAAACCACGAGTTTTATTTGAATGAAATCGAGGGTAAAAACGATGTTGATCCATTCCTTTTATCAAAAAAGGAGTTATAGATAAAAAGTTTCTTTCTTCTTACCAAACAATAAATCAACACATTCGCATCAATATTTTGCAATTTTTTCCATCATCCACACAATTTTAGAATAAAAATTGATCTAATCGATGTTAAAAGAAATGATATTTTGACTTAATAATAGATTACTATACACAAATGAACACTTTATGTGTCATTCCTCTAAGTAAATAAAAGGAAGAAAATTATTTTAAAAACATTTTTAACATCCAAAAAAGATAATAATAAACAAGAGAGATACCAATATCACATGAACACTGTTTCGTCCACAATTTTGTAATATTTATGAAAGCAAACAATATGGAAAGTAGTCGGCTTGAAAAAATTATAGAATCTCAAAAATGCAGCATTCTAAATAAAAAATTAAATTTGGTATAATGTTTTAAATAAATTATTTTTATTAGACTACAACAATATAAATATATTTTCAGCAAACCATTTTCTGTATATATATATATATATATATACAGAATTTTCCAAAAAACATATCAGAACTTTGACATCTGATGAAAGTCATGTTTGATTTTTTAAAGTTCATTTCAACTCAATATGGTTTGAAAAATTATCATGGAACGTTTAACACTTTAACACCATTTAAAAATCGTAAACATTTCGATAGACTTATTGAAACAAAAATTTAATGAATCCATTATTTCACTAAATGGATCCATCAATTTATTATCAAGATAATGTCATCTAACTTAATTTTTTTTTCTGTGGGTTATGTGAAATCATTTGTTTATGCTGATAAACCACAAACAACATAAGCATTAAAAGTAATTATTAAATGTGTAATTCATGCAATTGAACCACGATTATGTGGGATAGTGACTAAAGATTGGACTAAACGAATGCACTATGTCAAGAGGAGTCATTGTAGTCATATGAAAGAAATCGTATTTCATCATCAATGCCATATAATATGCTTAAAAATAAAAAAATAAATAACTAAATTATTAAATACTTTTTGTTTTATTTCCATTTAAACTTCTGAAGTACTAATTGCAAAACTCTCTCTCTCTCTCTCTCTATATATATATATATATATATATATATATATATATATATATATATATATATATACTTAAATTATAAATTTAGAAAACAAATACACAAAAATTTCAAATTATAACTCATATTTTCGTTAAATATATAAATTTAAACTATATATAATATATATATATATATATATATATATATATATATATATATATATATATATATATATATATATATATATATATATATATATATTTGTTGTTATGTATGTTTATACTTAAAAAATGTAAATATATATTTGTGCATAAATGTAATAATTATTAAAATGAAAATTTAATTGCCTTGAAATATACTGAAATAAACGTATATTTTTAAAAACTATCTGAAATAAAATATAATATAATTATAATTAATTAATTTAAACAATAGTTAGAAATTTTCGTTTTTTAATCGTTTCACTTTGAATCGAAATTTAAATTTTTGAATTTAGATTATTAGAAAAACAAAGGATTTAAATTGTTGGAATATATATATATATATATATATATATATATATATATACATGTGGGTGTGTGTGCGTATGTATCTGTATATGTGTGTATGTATGTAACTTTATATGTATATATATATATATATATATATATATATATATATAATCACACACATATATGGTGATAACAAGTTTTTTATGATAAGCTCTCATACACATATATCTGAAACATTTTTTTACTTGTACAAATTAGTTTGCGTGCACAACACATTCTCGACGTGATATAATCTTATCTACAAACGCAACTGTTGAGCTTTTTAAACTTAATGAACAATCGCACGTTTTGTTGTAACACGCTACGTTAATTAGTTATGTTAATTTTTTATACATGTATATACACTGACCGGTTGAGAATTTTTGCTATTATCCGAACGTTAAACATTTTTAATATATGTACTCTTTTGTACTTATTCTGTTCATTTTTTCGATAAATTATTTCACAAAAATTATTCATGCATACGCAAATTACGTTTTTATTAATACGGATATGTTTTTAATTTTATTTCATATCTGTATATACTTTCATGTTCCTATAAAAACTAGATGATATCATTCAGTTTACCTATATATTTTTAATTCAAATTATAATAATGTCTTAATCTATATACACGTACAGTTTGTATACGATTTTATAAGAATTTTATCAAATTAATTAACTTTTATAATAATAATTTCTTATTGTACTGTATATAATCATTTCTTATACATTTAAATTAGTTAAATTTAATAAAAATTATATAACATTTTTTCTTATCTAGAATACAAGATATACGTCATTTACATACGCAGTTTAAAAATAGTTAATTATTTACCTTTTATTTGTTTAATACATATTAAAATTAATCATATATATCTTTAAACAAATACGTTATTTGAATTTTAAACGCATATTATTTTTAAAATTAACATATGAAAAGAAAACTTTAACTATTAGTATTTATTAATAAATATAACAGAAAACTGCTTATAGAATAATATTATTAATATTTATAATTATTTTTATATGTAAACTCTAACAAAAATACTTTGTTTTTTGGAAAAAAATATTGGTGTAAACTTAAACCAAGTGTAATATAATTTTATTATAAATAATGAGAATAATTTATAGTTACAAAAAAAATCCAATGAATATTTAAATTGTGCCTCATACAATCTTCATAATAATATCCTTTTACAGGTGGTCCAAATGAAACTGATGATAGTAAAGAATAGTAACCAAATAAATGTATATCTAAATCCTTCAGCCTTATTTGGACCGCCGTATTTAAAAAAATGATATAGATCATACCACCAAAATACTATTTTATTGTTCAAATGATTTTCCAAAAATGATTTAAAATATACACTTAATTTATAGTATTTCGAATAAAATGTCAATTTTATTTACTTCTAATTTTATGCTACCCATATTATATGACTAAAATTAAATGTAATTTTTAATTAATAATAAAAAATTGTTATAATATAAATATTCATAAAAATAATAATTAGCAATGGAAACAATATAACTAATTTTACCAAAAAGAAAAAAAATCAAATAAAAACAATATTTACAAAAAAAATAATAAATATGACATTAATGTTATAAATTTTTTTAGAAAAAATAAACAATTTGCATACCTCCCTTTAAAATAAACGTATATTTCAAAACTGTCATCCATTTGATTTATCTACATATATACATATAACATTAGTCTCTTTCTATTCACTGCTGAATAGAAGTCTCTCCCAAAATTTTCCATTTCGAACGATTATTACATTTCTCTTTCATTCTATTCTAGCAGAATTTCTTATCTTCTTATTTCTAATCTAGTTCTGATATAATCTACTTCTTACAATGCGATGATCATTATCGTTGAAATTATTCGGAATCAAACAATTACATATTTCTTATTAACATGTATTAAAACAGTTTCACTTTTAATACCTTTACGACATTTCCTAATGTTAATATTTTCCATAAAAAATACATTCATGATATTAAAACTCATAACTTCAGTAAATTCAATTAATCGATTACCTTTTTTATATCTTATTCTACAGTAAAAAATTTCTCGTAACTGTGTTGTCATTTTGCTTTCTTCACTAATTAAATTCAATATAATTATATTAAAATGGCAGTTTCTTTGACCATGAAAGGTAACAATTTGTTATTAAAATTCTTTCATTTCTTTATCTTCATGTGCTAATGTTTGTGTATATATTTGAATTATTTACAATAAATATACATATATATATATATATATATATATATATATATATATATATATGTATGTGTGTGTGTGTTTATGTGTATGTATATATGAGATTTTTATCAATATTACACTTTTATACCACTCACAAAATAATTTAGCAATATTATTCAATATAATTATTGAAATAAGATTAATTATTTATACATCTATAATAAAATTGTTTTTTTTCATACAAATAAACTATTATCCCAACACCATAAGATAGTAATAGTGTTCAATAATCATATATTGATCACTTTTTTTCTTTATAAACTCGCACGTATTTCAATGGGAATGCCATAATCATCAGAACACTGTGATATAAAATCATTTTTTTCTATTCACATATATATTAATATATATATTTATATATATATATATATATATATATATATATATATACTGATATATATTATATTTATACTTGGTTATACATTATATAATTTTTATTATTAATATTATTTTGATAAATATTTAAAATGATCCTAAATTAATTAAAATATATCTAAAATTATTTAAAAATTAACATTTCTATTAATTATTTATGATAAATAAAATTAGCGTATGTTACTAAGATGATCCTAAATTAATTTGATGAAAAATATATCTAAAATTATTTAAAATCTGTTATGTATTTTAGTAATACAAAATCAATATAAAATTTTAAAGTATTAATATCCACCTAAATTATATCCTTTTATAACTGTATCTTATCCTTTTAATAACTGATCAAATTTTCAATATTCTTATTTTACAAATATCAAAATTTACAGAATGATTTTTTTAATATTATCCAATGACTGAAAGAATGTAATTGTTTTTTCTAAATAATTAATATTTTTTTATCATTGGCAATAATTCAATTAAAATATTTATTTTAAATAATCTACTACAACAAAAAATTATATTTAGCTGAAATTTATATTAATATAAACTTTAAAATTCTTTAATATGATACCATTAAGAAAATATTATTTAAAACTTTTACGATTCAATTATACAGTTTCTGTCATCTTCAATTAAAAAGTAAATATTTCAATATTTTGTAAGTATGCGAAAGAAAAATAATAAAAATATGTTTATAACATGTTATTTTAAACCAAATCAAACTTACTATTTTAAATCAGGTTACAAATATCGAACTATTTGTTAAGTACTTAGCGATACTGTTTTATTTGATTTGATTTTTTATATTTGTCGAACAATACTTATAAATAAAACAATTTAAATCAGTGAAGTTTAATTTCAAAGAAGTATGAAGAATATAACTTTTCTATGACATTTTATCCCAGCATTCAATCAGATAAATCGAAAAATATATATACTTTTATGTAATATTTTAACACAAACTCTTATTTTTTATGTTTGTAATAATATACAACCACAGAGATATTTTTTATATTCAAATACTTTACTAAAAAAATAATAAGATCTTACTGTAAGCTTTTAAGAAATATTTCATTTTCATGCTATGGAAATACAAAAAATAATTCCAATATCTATAATGTACAAAAAAAACTATAATGTACAAAAAAAATATTTTCATTCAGCTGTATTTTAATACAGTATATAGTTTTCCACTATCAATTTAACTGAACAATAATAATAAATATCATAAAATGTAATAAATATAATGGAATATGCAATATTTATGAAAAAAAAAAACGTACAATGAAGAATTAAACCTTATAACTAAGAAACATTTTTTTTTATAAAAAAAGACAATATTTAGTTATGTTATAAATAAATTGACAACTTCGATTATTAATTTATTTCTTTAATATTATGTCATCCAAATGTGATGCCTAGATTTGTGTTTTATTAAAAAGAAACAAAATAAACTATACACGTTTCTCTATACATATATTTCTTTTAAATAAAACACAAATCTAGGCGTCACATTTGCCCGACCCTATATATAACATTAAATAAATATATATATATATATATATATATATATATATATATATATATATATATATATATTGTATAATACACAATCTATCCCAAAAGTATCCGACCTAGATTTAAAAAATATTTTTTGATATTTATCATTTGACCTTTATCTTAATTATTACAAATTCATATCTTTTAAAGACATGCAATCTTTACTTTTCCTATGTAATTTTGAAAATAGTTTTGGTACTCTTTATGGAATGACTGCGAAGATATTAATCGAAACCTTTTAGATTTCTGAAATACTGTTGAATTGCTTTCATTTTCCCTTCATGTTAAATATTAAAAACAGAACATATTCTCAAGATGTCAAATCAGGCGAATATACAATTTGGCAATTGAATTTTGAGACTTTTTGATGTCAAAAAGTTGCTTACAATGATTTATTAATTTATGCTGAACAAATCTCGTACAATTTTTTTTTATTGTAAATATATTCTCGAAATACAATTTACTTATATTAGTAATATTCTTAATTAATATCATATATATATATATATATATATATATATATACATGTGTGTGTGTTTGTATATATATATATATATATATATATACATATAATAAACATTTTTAATTAATTCGCGGACTTTTTCCAAAATTTATTTTCTTTGACTGGTTAAAGATCACTCTATTTCTATCTTTTGTATACCTCACGTGAACTGTTGTACGTGATAAAGTTTCTTCTTTATAAACTTGAAACGTTCTGAGAAATGTTTTCATCAAATTTTCTTTAATTTTTCACCATTCTGACTTTTCGACGAATATTAAAAAGGTTTTGTTACATTTATCGTCATAGCCAACAACATATGTACTAAATTTTACTAACACACACACACAAATATATATATATATATACAAACATACACACACACATATACATATATATATATATATAAATATACTCGTATATAACCTATTAATCCTAATGTATTTTGAATATATCAACTTTATTTACGAAAAAAAAAATGGTTAAAAATCTTTTTCTTAATACTTCTATCAGACGAATTACAAAACAGTTAACAGCACAAAAAAGTTAACAAAAATAATTTTAATATAAGTTTTACCGAAAAGTTTCTTCCGCTCTTTTAATTGTTTTAAGCAAGTGAAAAAATATTTTAAAGAAAGATATATGGCTAATTTTTATTACCTTTATATTTTATCATTAGTGCCATTTAATATAGACTGAAACAAATGTTTTATCATTAGTATTTATCAAAGAATAGTGAAAGATAGATGTCTATTAATAAGGATCATTTACAGCTCTGTATATACTTTACAAACATAATACTGCAAAATCATATGGAATTTTGTTAAAAGTTTTTTGGAGAAAAGGTAATATCTAAAAGGGAATACAAAAAATAATTTAAGGGATTTAAGATTGGAGACTATAACTTTAAGACGAATCACACTCTGGAGGATCTTCTGTGATCAATTATGATATACTTTGTAGCATTTTGAAAGAAAGTACATTTTTTATGTATTGTACATCAGAGACAGCAGAAATTAGTTCCACATGATTCGACTGATGAGAACAGATAGGATCGTGTAAATATTTGCTTCTCTTTACTTTCACGCAATAAAAATTAAAAAATGTTGGAATGCCTCGTAACTAACGTTAAAAAATTGATTACATATGAAAATATAATGAGGAAAAGACTATACTGCAAATCTGAGACAATCCACCCCGTCAAAATCTAATCCGAATTTAAGTATGAAATAAAAATTATAGAAATTTTTTAGATGTAAAATAGAGAAATAGATATTATTGCCTTATATAATAGGATCGAGAGGTACAATTTATAATGAATATTTAAAAGCAAAAGCAACGATTAATTTTTAAAAAAATATTAATAGTAAACAATATTTTTCATAATTAATCGTTCGATTGAACTTAAAAAAGCATCTAGTTTTTGTTAATAGGAAGCAAGTCGTCTTTTAATATGACAACGGAAAACTACGTTACTTTAGCAACTCGGAAAAAAGAGGAACTTGGCTGAGAAGTTCTAAATCACTCATCATAATTTCCATATATAGCACTTTCCGACTACCATTTATTATTTGCTTAACAATTTTTTAAAAACCGGAAAAATAACAAAGATAAAGATATGAAAAATGCATAGGATGAGTTTTTAGTTTCCAAGACAAATCATTTTATCCAAGAGAAATTCAAAATCGTTTATCAAGATGGGAATTTTTTTTTTATAATAATAGAAATTACATTGTTAATTCAATGGTAATGAATAGTATAAACATCTATTATTTTCTTTTACATGAAACAGAAACTTTTCGGGAACCTAATATATATATATATATATATATATATATATATATATATATATATATATATATATATATATATATATATATATATATATGTACATACATACGAGTACATACCTAAATATGTAACTACAAAATGTAGTAAATGATTAATTACACGTAACAAAAAATAACAAGAAAAACAATTAATTTATAATCAAAATAATATACGGTATTTCGTGCTTTTGAAAATCTTCATATAAATTAAATCAAAATAAACAAAACACGCTAACATTTCCAAGTCGTGCAAACAATAAATTCCAAAATATAAATTAAATTATATTTAATTGAAAAACAAACTTCTGTGCAACTTCAATCTTAAGATTTCAATCAATGCCATTTAATTCGAATGCATAGCGATTAGATAGAGCGAAATACGAAAGCACAGGTGTAGAGTGGTATAAATATAGACATTAAAGTTGCGTTAGTATGCGTGTGAAAGGAATACAGAGATTTGAACCCTCCTCCATCCAACCTGTCACGGCTGAGATTGATGTTGACATTGAAGCGATTTAAGTAATCTACACTTCTCAAAATGTTCCGGTTCTCAGATTGAACGTTTCTTGTTTAACGAAATTAACTTTAACAAAAAAAGTGTGTTTAGGAAATGAACACTAATTGTTTCAGATTTATAAACTATCCAGATAATCACGAATAGAATAAATAGCATACTATTATTTTTGAATAAATATACATTCTTTCTGTGAGGTTTTAGTTCTTTTATCAAGATTTATATACATTTTTGTTTATTTTTACAAAACTTATGTATTTTAGTTGGATTTAATTATTTCAATACATTTACAATAACGATTAAAAATAGATATAAAAAATTTGATAATTACATTTTACTTTTTTAAAAAAAAGTTTTAAACGCTTTAATATGTTTAAGTTATTCGTAAAATTTATATTTTTACTTTTTTTGATTAACTCTGTTTACAGATTTACTAAACAAAAAAAACAAATTTTTATAATAATTTATATTACACAAAAATAATTTATCAGGGATTTTTTATTTAATATTTTTTTTGTAACGATTATCTATCATTTTATCATTTTTCTGCTATTACAAAATTCAATTAACCAATAAAAATTATACAAGAAGACAAATTTAAAATACATATATAGGAAAAAAATTACACTCAATTCTCTTTTTATGCAGTAAATACCTCCATTCTATAGAAATACGCATAGAAAATATATAGTTTTTTTAATGCGTGACATTAATTATGCCCTAAAAATATTGTTCTTGTTCAATCAATTTTTTAAAAAAATGCAAAAAAAGAAAATTTTGTGTACAAGAATATTTTTTTCATAAATTTTCTTCTGAATAGCAAAATACAGATAATTAAAATAAAATATATATGACTAAATAAATTAATAATTTATTCTTAATTAAAAAATTAAATACTAAATTTTTTTATACTTTTAAATAATATATATATATATATATATATATATATATATATATATGTCATGGATTAATACAATATTTCTTTAATGATTTTAAAATCTATGCAAAAAATATACTAACTTAAACTTGTATTTTAATTTTTTAAATAATTTCACACAACAAAACCCAAAAACAATATTTAATAATGGTAGGAAATTATCAATAAAAACACACGAGATATGAAGTGAACTAAATTAATTAAAATTGGCAAAGTTTCCAGGATTAAAATATAATTTTATAAGCATGTAAATTATATATAAATGCAATGTATTAAAATTATTACATTTATTAATATATATGTAGGAATTTTAGTTAAGTGAACATCCTAAAATACAAGTGACGAAGCAATTCTATTTCAAACGATATGTTAATTTTGAATGATGCTTCCGACATTAAACATATGATATATAAATATATATATATATATATATATATATATATAAATATATATATATATGATCATTCAGAATTGTTAGTAAAAAATATTTGAAATATGAAAACAATTAAAGAACGTAAATTATCCACAAAATTATTTTATGTGTCTTTCCATACAGATAATTACATTATATATTTTTATTTTTTCCAATAATTTTGCAACACAAAATTCAGAATTAAACTTTTGTTGTTACTTATACGTTATATTATTGAACAGAGTTATGTTTCTATCTCTTAACACTAAAATATATTACCTTATTTTATATATAATGGGAAAAATTGAGCAAAACTTTTAACAAATTATATTTTAATTTTTTTTATTTGAATTATTCAGTGCCAATAATTATGTAACTGTGTGTGTTTGTATGTATATATATATATATATATATATATATATATATATATATATATATATATATATATATATAATATGAGTACCAAATAATACCCTATCTCTGATTTATAAATTATGATGAAGCCTTAGAATCAGTCAATATGTTAGTGAAATTAAATTCATCTAAAATTCGAGGAATTAAAGAAGCATACATTAAACTTCTATCAAATATTAATAGAAATACTATATTTTTCATATAAGTACACAAATAAATAGAAAATTTCAATATTATGGAAAAATGAGATAGGAAAATGCGATATTACAACAATTATACAACTGCATCTAAGGAAGTATTTAAGAAAAATTAAATGGGAATATGAACGAATAAAAGTTAATAGTATTATACTTAAAATTTATATTTAATATTTGCTGACTTATTCTTTTCTCGCTGAGCTCAGATGAACTTAAAAAAATAAAATAATTAGACAAAGTAAATAAAAATTTTAGTTATCAATTAACTTTGATAAAATAAAAGTAATATGTAAGAAATTTGTATATAGAAGTGGAAGAATTTGAAAAATATATGTATCTAGGTCCACTTACGAACACTAAATGAATAGTTGTAGGTGAACTAGACAGGAAAATAAAAATTAGACGTTGTTAACTAAAAAAAATTTTCAAATTAAAATATCAAATATTTCACTATGTTTACAATTTTTTTTTTGATCAATACACCCTACGTATTATCAGTTATGGGAGTGTAATATGAATAATTTTCTAAATATTTCAGCGATTACAAACAACACAAAGTAACATGAAAATATGTATATTAGGAACAACACATAGAGGCATAGATAGAAATGAATGAATAAAAAAAGTTACTGACAAAATAAGAATGAGAAATTTAAAATAGAAATGATCTGGTCATATAGTAAGAAGAGAAAACTATCGACAAACAAGAGAAATTATTAGAGATATAAAAAGATTCAGAAAAAGACCCATTAACAGATGAAACAAAGACATAAAAAAATTCGTCGGAATAGAATGAAAAAGAAACTGGATCACAGAAAATGAGAAATTTTGAGAAGACCTTTATTCAGGAATTGATAGAATGACGCGGGTATATATATATATATATATATATATATATATATACATTGATACGATAAATATGTCAGAAAATGAACATATTTAGAATGATATATACTTTTTCTGTACATTATACATATTTACATTTTTCTTGTACCGTACGAACGAAACAAAAAACTTTAAAACAAACTTGACACTTGTGAACTTAAATTTGAATAATATTACATATCTGTTTGCTAACGTACACTTGTTTTATTTTCCTTTAAGAAATGAGATTTGTAAATATTTATCCTTATATATGTATATCTTTATATTAAATGTTATCAGATGAGACATTCATCTACAAATTCTAAGATTTAATATGAATCCACTGTTTGCAGGCAACTTACTATACAAATATGCTTTAGAATTGTATACAAAAATTATTAAATATTTTGATTTCAAAATGATTCTTATTTAATAATGATGAATTTATTTAATTAATTTCATTTGACAATTACGAAAATGTTAATAATTTAATTAAAATGTTTGAAAATTACGATATTGTTACTTTTCAATTTTATTCAACTATAAAAAAAATATTTGATATAATATTTTTAACTCTATATGTACACTTTTATAAAATTATAGTTCTGAATAGTGACAACTATACACCCTCAAGTTAGCAATAAATCAGGTTACAAATTGCATTTTGCACTAGTGACATCTTAATTTAAACTAGCTAACGTTATCTTATTCCATTCACTTGGTTTCTCATTACACCAATATTAAATGCAACCAGCATATACCACCCGGAAATCCTAAGATTACCACATACAAATTTGACGATGCTCGGTACTCTTAATCGTGGCTTTTAGAATTAAACACCATTAAGTACATTCACAATGCTGTTACAATATTATATGAAATAAAATAGATTCTTTGACATTCACAACAAGTCATCAAACACTATTCTCCTCATTTAAATAGCAAATCTTTTTTTAATCAAAGAATATTTTCATTCTACTACTCAAAAATAGTAAAAAACTTTTTTAACCTTAATACATAATTAATCTTAATGATCTTTTAATATTTCTCCTTAATATTTTATTTTTATTAAATGATCACAAACACTTTCGATCGAATAATAAAAATATATAAATAAATACTAAATAATTAGAAAAAACTATTTGGTACAAAATAGGACTATTATAAATATATAGCAAATATAAACACAATAAATAATTTTAAATACAGGTTACTCTTGTATAACATGGAGGTTACATTTAATAAAAATCCAAATTAAGCAAATAACGTTATGCAAGATTCATATTTTATAAAATATGAAGGGTTGAGTTTCAAACAGTTTTTACGGATAAAACACCAAATATATTTTAAGGTAGAATTAAAAAGATAACTTTATCAGAAAATAAAATTATCAAAATTGAAATATTTTATTTTATCATGTAATTAAATAAATGAACTTATTAAATTAATTTCAATCCAGTATTAATCTTTTCTAAAAACATATTCCCAGTTCACAACGTTTCTTTGTTTTTTACGTTACGAGGGTCGTTTGATGAGTCCGTGTAAATTCCGAAAGATGGCACCACTGGTGCATATCGAGGTTATTTTTAATTAGTAGCACCTTTTGGAAGAACACACATCAAGTTTCAGCCATATCGGTCTATTCCTTTGTGTTTGACAATCGTTGGAATCAAGAAAATCGAGTGATTGTCAAATAATGGACGAAAAAGAATTTCGCGTGTTGATTGTAGTGTTTAATCATTAAAGGCAAAACGCCTCAGGAGACTAAACAGAAGCTTGATAAACATTATGGTGACTCTGCACCTTCGATTAGTGCGGTTTATAAGTGGTTTCAAAATTTTCGGAGTGGCCATATGAGCACAAGAGACGCTGAACATTCTGGACGCCCTGTTGAGGTCACCACTCCAGAAATCATTGATAAAATCCATGATATGGTGATGGATGACAGAAGAGTGAAAGTGCGTGAGATTACTAGTCCTGTAGGAATCTCGTGTGAACGAGTACATCATATTTTGCACCAACATTTGGACATGAAAAAGCTATCCGCCAGGTGGGTGGCGCGATTGCTCACGATCGACCAAAAACGAGGTCGTGTGAAGTGTTGCAAGAACGGTTTGCAGCTGTTTCAGCGAAATCCGCAGGACTTTAAGCGTCGTTTCATCACTGTAGATGAAACATGGATACATCACTACACTCCTGAGACCAAAGAGCAGTCTAAACAATGGGTTATCAAGGGGGAATCTGCTCCGAAAAAGGCGAAGACAATTCCTTCGGCCGGGAAGGTTATGGCGACTGTCTTTGGGATTCGCAAGAAATAATCTTTATCGACTATTTGAAAAAGCGTAAAACCATTACAGGTGCATATTATTCATTGTTATTGGATCGTTTGAAAACCGAGTTGCAAGAAAAACGTCCCCGATTAGCCCACAAAAAAGTTCTCTTTCATCACGACAACGCACCAGCTCACACCTCAGCAGTTGTGGCCGCAAAACTAATGGAAATAGGATTCCAAATCGTTTCATATCCCCCCTATTCTCCAGACTTGGCTCCATCGGACTATTATTTGTTCCCTAATATGAAGAAATTCGCATTTTATTCGAACGAGGAGGTGATTGCAGGAACGAATGACTATTTTACAGACTTGGACAAATCCTATTATTCGGAAGGGATCAACAAACTAGAGCAGCGTTGGATGAAGTGTATAAGTCTAAAAGGAGACTATGTTGAAAAATAAAAACGATTTATTCAAAAAAATGAAGCAGTTTTTATTTTTACACGGACTTATCAAACAATCCTCGTATACAAGGCTTATAAAAAGTAAATTTGTAAGTTATTCAAAATCATGTTATAGAAAAACCGCGTTAACCAAGGGATACCTCAATTTGTAAAGGTTGTTTATACTCTATTAAATATATTTGTTTTCATACCATTTAGGTTACTCGATCTTTTTTCCATTTCTCTCCATTGGGTTATTTCCAACTATATATATATATATATATATATATATATATATATATATATATATATATATATATATATATATATAACATGACCAGGTTCAATATGTGCATCATTTTCAAATATCTGCAACTAAATTAAAATCAATTTAGATATTTTATCTTAATTTAAAAATAACTTATGAAGAAAATATATCACATTTTTGAATAGTACATTTGTAATATTTATACAAATGGTCTAAATTCAATTATCATTTGCTTGATGAGATAAATTTCTCATGAAAAACAATTTAATAAACTTGATAAATAAACTAAAATATTACACTGATCGAAACACACACGCGCACACCCACATACGCATATATATATATATATATATATATATATATATATATATATATATATATATATATATATATATACGTAATGAGAGGGAGAAAAATAGGAGAGAAAAATAAAAATAAAAACGGACAATACACATTACATAAACTATATGAGATATTTTTTATACACAAAACGTCGACAGCTCTGGAATAAAGGTAGAATTTTGATATTGTTTTCATATTAAGTCCGAATATCTTTTTTTCATAATCACAAATTCCAAGAAATTTACTATATTATTATCTGTTTTCGACGTAAAAATATATTTTCAATTTTACAAAAAATTAAGTAAAACTGAATATTTTTTAAAAACATAAAAAATTATTTAAAAAAATACTAATATTTTTCCAACTTATCATCTCTAAACTAGTTCCCTTTGAAATTCATTGTAATAAAATATTAAAAAAAATTGTATGGAGAAACACAATATTGAAATTTATTTTATATAAAATTTCTTCAATATTGGATTATATATATATATATATATATATATATATATATATATATATATATATATTACCGATAAAAACGATCTATTATAAACTAAAAGTATATACTTACGTTTTTAACTAATAGAATGTCTATTAATGTAAAGGAACGAAATTATTAGAATCTAAAATATATGACGTTTATTAATAAAAAATGTCTTTCTTTAAAGTAAAAATGACAAAATTTGTCAAAACATATGGACAATTTTTTTTTGGTTTATATTTTTTTAAGAATAATACTCCTATTATTTAGAAATTAAATTTATTGGTAAACAATTTGTATCAAAGTAATAGTAAAAAAATGTTTTAAGAAATCAATAAGTATTATATTATAAATCTTCGAACAAAAGTGTCACGTAAAATGTAAGCAAAATCTCGAATTAAGTATATTACCTAAATCTTATATCAAACATATTCTCTGTTATTTTCCAACATATTAATCAAATAAATGTTTTGATACAATAAGACTTAATTATTTTAGTTTAAACATTCCAACTGCTTCTATTATACTTCTATATAATTGATTTTTCCATTTACACAAATATACTTCAATTGAAATTATATTTGTATAAATAACAAATATGCTTTTCATTTCTATTAATTACTATCGATGCTAATCGTGGGAAAATAGAACTCTAAAATAAAATTTTTAATAATATAAATTCAATTAAGGACCTATTTGAATTATTAATATATGTAATATATATATATATTCACAAATCAACCACTTTTTTCAAACAACATAAAATGTTTTAAAAGTGTACAATAATCAATAATTATTCATTTTATTTGCTCAAAACCTGATGCATATTTCGATGAACGTAACCATAATCGTTAGAGGGATGATAAAGTACTAAAATAAAACATAAGTGATTATTGGACACTTTTATAAAATCTTATGATGTTTGTATTGAGTGTTTATTTGTGTTAAGGTAAATTTATTTCAATAACAAATTCTAATACAAATAATAAGCAAATATAATTTCAAAATATGTCAAGTGACAGGTATAATATATAAATATAAATATCTTAACTCAAAAATAAAATTAGATAGAATATCTTTATTACCTAAAGAATATAATAGAATCATTGATTTTCAGATCTTAATAAAAAAATTCATTACAGATACGTGTTCGCAAGAAAGAAGAAATATTAAACTATAAATTTAAAATATAATATAATTTATAAAAAAAAACTAATATGTAATAAATGTTCAGTTATAATCTATGAATAAACATACGTATATAACTAATGCCTGTCAAACATATTCAACGATCTTAATAAAGGACTAAAAAATATTTTGATTTAATTATAATAAATGTTATTTTTTGTTGTATCATATAAATCAATAAAATATTTACACTTCACAACAGAATATTAACATCATAAATCTTTATTAATAAGAAATATTACACATTGAATTAGTTCCCTTCAAATAAATCCTCTTTATTAGTTACAAATAATGCAATCCTTATAGGCACCTTTAAAAATCACTTTTTGATCAACCTTCAAATTTTCCTTTATTTCTTCAATTGTTAAAGAGAACATCATTTTAAAATCTTTCCAATTTTAGAAACAAAAAGTCACACGGGACCAAATTAGGTAAATGTAGTGAATAGAGGATGAGGATTATTTTGTTTCTTGCTAACAAATAACAACAAATTTTGTAGCAACAAGAGTTATACTAAAACATAATATTCTCTTTTATATTTCTATTCCTCCTATTTCCATGTGTACTTTTCCTACTTCCTCTGCAACTTTTCGTACACTCAGTCATCAATTAGTAAAAATAAATTCTTAGATCTGAGTAATATTTTTGTCGGGTTTGAAAAATAAAGATAAATTATTTTTGATTGAAGTTATACTTTTTTCAATCCATTCTCAACGCCCAACGTATTAGTACATCAAAATCTTACTATCCATTTTTACGAGTAGCATACTGGTTCTAGTGAGCAAAAGACTGAATAAGGTTTACTTGTTACAATCTACGTTAACATAGCAAATAATAAAAATAAAAGTAAATAACTAAATTTGCTCTTGAGTACCAATACGTTGGCCGTGCAAATTATTAGTAGAGCTTCTTTGTACTATTGTAGTACATCAGCTATTGCCAATGTATTCAAGTGCTTAAACCACTCAAATATATAACCCAACTTTGAAAATTTCATCAAATACCATTTCTAAAACTTGAAGCGTTTTTATTGCCATCCTTTCAAGTTTAAAACAAAAATTCATAGAGTCGCACTGTTCATTTCAAATCCATCTTAAAAATCGTTGCCATAAAAAAACTGAATTATACCAACCAGTATGAAATTAATATATATATATATATATATATATGTATATATATATATATATATATATATATATATATATATATATATATATATATATATATATAAAGAGTAATCCAATGCTACTTCTAGATTTATGTTTTATTAAAAAGAAACTATACACATATTTCCCTATACACCACCCTGTACTCATGTTTCTTTTTAATAAAATACAAATCTAGGGGTCACATTTCGATGACCATATATATGTATATATATCAATGTTTTTTCCCCCACTTACTCTATATGGAATTTCGAGCGCAATGCAACTATTTTTTAATCAAACGTCATATATGTATTGGACTGAATCATAAATAATTTTCGTTTTTGCATATCAACTTTAATGTTTAATAAAAAACAACAATTGTACTTTAATCAATTATATATTCGTAATTGTTTGCAATGATTTGTTACCATTTGCTAGGTAGCTCTTCTATGCCTTTTGAATAGAATTACAATGATTTTGACTTGAAAATATTTTTGACAAACTTTCGAACCTGGTTCACATTCGAGAAATTTGTGTTATCAAAGCATTTTGCAGCGATCGAAAAAGATGACAATCGAATGGTACCAAGTCTGGTGAGTATGGTGGTTGAGAGAAAACTAACCACATAAGCTGCAAAATTTTTTTCTGCATTGCTTTTGCTGTATCGGATCTTACGTTGTCATGAAAAAAAAGAACTTTTTGAAGTGAAACTTCTTTAGCGGCATTGGAGTAAAAAATTTACTTGACGCGGAAATAGAGACCTACATGACGGAACTTGCTCACAAATTTTACCGCTTGATTTGAATTTGCATAAATGCTTAGACGATAGAGTGAGAAAAAGTAGTAGATAGAGTGAGAAAAAGCCCATCACGCATGCGCACTCTTTTAACATGTGATTAGATACCAACAGCTATTCTAATGCAGGCAGCACGTATGTTTACTATTTGAATGATGTCATTATTCTGTTTAGTAATTTTTATATACAATTAGTTGTTGTTAATTGTGCTTAAATAAGAGTGTTATTTAATGTGATAAAATTGATATTTTTGATAAGTATATTAATTATTATAACCTCATCATAATATTAACGTCAATAATCATAAAAATAACAGTCAATTAAATCCACGCGGTATTTAATTTAAAAATTTAGCAAACAACACGAAATTGGGGGAATTGGCACGTATACCAATATATACAGTATATAGTATTTTATAACATTATTTTGATTAATCTATTTATCAAATAAAAGAAATACTATTAAAAACACGTGGTATTTAAAAATTATCGAAACCTATACAATTTTGAGGTTATCTGTATTTAATTTATATTAAATTTATTATGAATTCTTTCTTCTTAGGTGTCATTGTGAAGATTTATTAAATTTTACATGGTGTTGGAAAATTATGAATAAATAACATCCAAATAGAGGTAATTTATTTCAGTTATATATTATTTTTTCCTATTGACGAGCGTATGACGTTTTTCGATCAAACTTTGGTGAACACACTGCAGATATTGGACGTACATTTCTGTATTTATTGTTCCAGTTTGATTTAAAAACTCAAAATGAATAATTCCACGGTGATCCTACCGCACACACAACTTTATTTTTCTACCATAAAACATAGCCTTTGGGTCTGTTTCTGGAAACTAACACACTACCTTTTGCATAGAACGTTGTCGTATATAATCCGCTTTTCATCGCCAGTAATGTATTATATATAGATCGATCCTTTACCTTAAAAGAATACTTGTCGTTATCGATAAAAATGATCTGCTTTGTTTCTTTCACTAAAATCGTATGGAACCCGAAAAAAAGAAAAATATGTCAGCTTACTGACTTTATTCATCATTTCCAAGTGACAATATATGATGGACTGTAACATGTTTAAATTGTCCAGTAATTGCGAGTATTTTGGTATGGATTGCATTCCACCAATGATTTTAGAACTTCTTCATTAACGTCCAAAGAATGCCTTAATCTAAGTTCATCTTTCAATGACGTATCTCCGGAACAAAATTTTACAAACCAGTTCCGTACTTGCTGGTCAGTCATGATTCTTTTACTATGCACATTGCATATATTTTCACTTGTCTCCGTAACATTTTTCTCCTCCTTGAACTCCCATAACATTTCATGGCGAATGTAAACTTTTCATCCTTCTATTTTACAACCAATAATTTATTATTTGAATACGATGTATAAACAACCATTGTCATAACAAGACTAAGCATTACTAACTTAATTCAAACTAGCAAAAACTTGTCGTATATAGTGAGTCATTAGGATGAGTAATAAATCATTAAAACTTGCTCTCAATAATGGAAATTATTTATGACTCTATCTAATATATATTCAACAACCTCTCTCTTTATCCACCTCCAGATGAAGGCATCTCCTAAAACTTTCTACTCAACCAATCCAATTTCTTTCTCTTTCAGTTTATTCCAACGAATTTCTTATATCTCTGTCCTATCTATCCATCGGTGTCTTTCTATAGCTTCTTATAAATCTGAATTCTCACTTAATAACTTCTCTTGTACATCCAGTGATTCCCTCTTTTTACTATATAACTGACCCATTTCTAATTCATTTTTTTAATTTTTGCATAAATATCTGTAATTATTGTTTTCTTTCTGATTATTTCATTCCTCTTCCTATCTTTTCATGTTATTCTTTGTGCCTGAAGCCGTTAAATTATTTTGACATTAAAGATCTATGTTTCACTGCCATAGGTGAAAACAACTAAATGCATTGATCAAAAACTGTTCTTTTTAAACATAGAAGAATTCCAGACTTTATATTATGAGAATTATTCAATTTTTATTATCTTGTTCACTTCATCTCTAAATGATTTTTAGTGTTTTTGAGTTGTTCCAGATATATACGTATATATTTTTCAACTCCTTCTATTTTTCTTTCGTTTAATTTGATTCTTTTTTCAAATGAAAATTCATTAAAAATTACTTTTTTTCTTATCAAAGTTTATCATAAAATGTATCTTTTGACTTTTCTTTATCCAATTCTTATATTCTTTTTTCGAATTCATATGAGCTTGCCAAGAAAACACTATCAGCAAATTTAAAGTGACTATATATTGCTCCATTCATTTTTATTTCTTCAGATTTCCAATTTATTCTCTTAAATACTTATAAATTAAAAACCAATCAATAACCAAATAATATTTTGTCCATAAAGAAATATTAGTCCAGTTCAAATTTATAATTAAAATAGTTAAGAAATATTTAATTTTATAGTAAAATTTAAATCTTTTCCTTCTACATGTAACATTTTCGTAATTGTCAAATGAAATTAATTAAATAATTTCATTATTATTAAATAATAATCATTTCGAAATTAAAATAAATGGATAATATTTTTTTATATAACTCTAAAACACATTTGTAACGTAAGTAGATAAGATTTAAATCAAGAAATTTTGTACAAGTATATAAGAAAAATGTGTTTGAGGAAAATTATTGAATAATATCTATTTTCTAAACATATGCGTAATACATTTCACACAATCGTCTTACCGAAAATTAAAATCATTTGTGAAACTCAACTCTTCGACAAAAAATAGCAAATAACTTAATTGAATAAAAACGCATACATAAAAGAATAGATAAAAATATTAGCTTTAGAATGATACTAAATATCATTCATAAAACTGATTATAATTCAAGAATATTATAGAGAAAAAACGTTAACAAAAAAATGAATCAATACAAGAAAATTAATTTGTAAAAAATATCTGAACAAAAAGACTGACATTGAAACAAGATAATATTTTGAGATAAAAATAAACTTAATATTTTTCTTTGGGATAGTTGAATAATATACTAGCAAAAACCCAGCACTGAGTTTAGCAGAAATGATATACTACAATATATACTGTATTTACTGTATGCATGGCACTGGAGTAGTCATGATACAAGATTGTACGGCATCATTTGGTATTGTAGAGTTCGCATTTATCAAGAAATCTATTGATAAAAAGATTTATAATACAAAAATATTTTTAAAAAATAAATTCCATAAAATTTCTAAAAACGTCTTGTAAATATTTTCAGTATAAAAATCTAAAATATATCACACAAATGTTTAGGAAATGGATATTGTAAAATATCCCTCACACGTTATTTATTCTACTACAGACCTTCAATATTAATTTCATCAAGAATTCTTGACAAAATGATTATAAACAATCACATTTCTGAAATTAAACTATAAGAATTGATTGCAAATGAATTAAAAACATAACTGAAAGTAACAGAAAATTTAGTTTCATTAAATCCAAACAAAAAAAATGGCTAGAAGAAAAAGAAAGAAAATTCACTATTAAATATAATATTTCCTGAATATTTTTCTTATAATTTAAACTATATTAATACTTTTTTGGAAAAAAGAAAAAAAAATTAGTAACTTTTTTTAATTTATTGAATTATAATAGTCGACAATTTTTGTGTCAATAAATATAAATACATATGTAAAAAAATAATCTTGTAAATAATTTTCAATTAGCGAAGTGAGAAATTATTTACTTGTGAAAACTGTGCCAATATTTTAGTATATATGTATATATATATATGAATGTATGTATGTATGTATGTATACAACTTAAACTTAGTTTCATGTATAAAAGTAAATATTTCCGTAGCATAAAAAAAACAATTTATTATCACATTTCAATAAAACTGTTAGTATATACATAAAAAGCTTTATATAATTTAATGCATATAAAACTTTTATTGCCCTTTTTGTATTCATCTTCATGAATAAACAAGTATTGTTTATCAAGTGTACAAAAAAATATTCAATTACGTGCTATAAGCGAATAGACTATTTACTTTTACTGGACTTTTTTATGAATTTTATATTTAACGTTTCAACAATGTATCGGTAATAAACAAAATCCTTTTTTATAGCCAACAGTTTATTGAATTAAGTATTTACTTTTGTTTTGAACATTTCAAACTTGATTTTATGTTTTTACCAGGATAGTAATGAGTTCAAAGTTAGTTTGCAATATTTATACAAATCAATTGACTTTAATTATACCTTTACTGTTTAAAAACACGAAATTTTAAATCCTTTCGATACCTTTAAATCCTTACTATTGTTTTGTAACCAATCCAACTTTAAATTTGTATTTTATTGATAATAACAAATTTATTTTTAACACCAGCTTATCTTTAGTTCTTTTTATTATGTTTGTTTCTGTATCTAACTAAATACGAAGTGTAACTAAAATTTAACGGGAAAGAATTCATAACTATCCTACACGTATTTTTTTCCACAAAAAATATACAAAATTAATAATGGTAAATCTATAAATATAAATTTACATATATTAATTAATATTTAAAAGTTAAAATTGAAAAGTACACCCGTCCCTCAATTTACGCGGGACCTTTTTTAACGCGAGTTTTTTTTACGCGGCAAATTATATCTCTATTTACGTGGGAATTTTTTTACGCAATATTGATTTACGCGGCACTTTTTATACACGGTCAGATAGTTTTCATTTTATATCATTTTTCATGGAATTTATTATATATCAGTGACGCATAAAAGCTCAATATAAATATATAAAAGGTTGATTGTTTTGAATTAGAGTAGCGATAGTGACACCGAATAAAATTTATCTACTTTTGTTTTCTAAAATGTCATTATTTTTTTGTTAAGCTATGTGAAATAAATATGTGTTTCTATAATTTTACTAGCTTTTATTTCCAATATTTTTTCTATTGTACTGATAGACTCAATTTACGCGATTTTCATTCGCGTAAAACTAATCCACGTGGAACGGATACTCAGCGTAAATTGAGGGACGGGTGTATATGTGTTTTTTAAACGTAAATGAAAAATGTTGATAATTAAAATGTATATAAAAAATAAAATTTAAATTTTAGTAAACCACAAATACCTATCTCCTGAACATTATTGTAATAGTTATGAAAATTCCTGTATATTCTAGAGATATCTAAATGAAATAAAATTTTTAAGAAAGTAATTAATAACAAATAATATAATTTTCGTTTTTCATTAAAAATATGAACAAAATATTTAATATAGCATACTGTAACAACTATGACACTGCCATTAAAATACATATCAGAGAATAAAATAAACAATAAGTTTACACAAATGAGTTTTAACCTCAACACCACAATAATTTAAAGTGTTCAATAATCACTTATTGTTCACTTATTATTTATAACTATATAATTTATAATTATATCGGCTGATGCATTTCGATGCCGACACCATCATCGTAGCCATCGTCAGAAAGGCTCTGACGATGATGGCGTCGCCATCGAAATGCATCAGCCGATGTAATTATAAATTATATAATTATAAATAACAAGTGAACAATAAGTGATTATTGAACACTTTAAATTATTGTGGTGTTGGGGTTAAAATTCATTTGTGTAAAGTGAATCAGCCACAGTTCCAAAACAACCAACAAATAATAAGTTATTATTGAACACTTTTATAAAATCTTGTTGTTTCAGAGTAAATTATTCATTTATGTTAAAATAAATTTAAATTGATCAACTACTTATTTTGCTTCTAAAATTAAATTCAGTGCCGAAACAAATAATAATGAACAAAATTAATAAAATATAACTAATTCATATTTTAATAAAAAATTAAAAATACGTAAACATAAATTACCATAATTATTAACAAATAATCAAATCCTGTATTAAAAAAAATATTTTTCTATAAATTATAATTGGTATCACAAACTTTAATCTTAAAAAATAACTCTTCTTGAACATTCACCGAACTCATCTAGTATATAATTTTTATTTACTTCGCAAAATAAATAATTAAATTAATCAAAAGCAATTTCAAATTATAACCAATAATTTATTAAGCAAAAACAAACATATAAATATTTTAAGTGACCAGAAAAAAATATTTTTATACATATAGTTCTTCAATATTAAATACATGATAAAAATTATTTTAAATGAAATAAATATTAATTTGTAATTTCTTACAATAAAATTATTTGACAATATTGGTAACATATATATATATATATATATATATATATATATATATATATATATATATATATATATATATATATATATATATATATATATATATATATATATATATATATATATATATATATATATATATAATATATATATATATATATATATATATATATATATATATATATATATATATATATATATATATATATATATACATTATATTGTAGAATATGAAATATCCTCATTTTGACTATTCATTTTTATACAAGTGCAAGAGAATTTTTCACAGGTTTATTTATGTTATGTCATTGTTGACTTTAAAAATAACTATTTCACTCGCAGTACTGTTATATTCACTTGTTATTTTAACAAGTGATTTCTTTGTTAACCTTCAAAAGTATGTTGTCTGTGGAGCAAAAACAAACTCTTTTTATAACAATTTAAATTGGCGCATAGTGTAACCAAAGCAGAAAAAAAACATCGATTCAGCATCCAAAGAAGGAACGGTTAATCAACAAACAATACGAAGATTATTTTAAGAATTTCAAACTAATAATCTGAGTCTTAAAAACGATCCACACGAAAAATCTATAACAATTTTAAATAATGACAGCTCAAAAGAAATTATCGAAAATAATTCTGGGACTACAATACGAAATTGGTGTACACCTAAGAGTTTCACCCATGACAGTTTTCCGTCAATAAGCTGTAATAAGAAAGGTACGAGACTAAATAAATTGTTGCCACATGAATTAATGGAAGGTCGGAAACAACAGCGCTTGGAAGTTCACTTGTTATTCAGAACAATTATGGCTAATTTTTGGTTTATATCGTCACAGGTGATGAAAAATAAATACTGCACGATAACAAGATACGACTTGGACAGTGGTTAAAATAAAAAACTCCAATGAAGCACCAAAGCATTTTCCGAACCTATCGTTGCACCCCTTTAAAGTTATGGTGACTATGTAGTTGTCTGAAAATGATTTCATACATTATTCACTTTTACAGCAAGAACAATCTATTATTGCTGCATCTTATTATCAAAAAAATTGAGGTAATACATGAAAAATCGAGATTTCAACAACCTAAATTAACCAAGAGAGATGGGCCAATATTGCTTCATGAAAACGCTCAACCGTATATCTCTTTAATCACTATACAAAAATTAACAGAATTTAGTTATGAAATTTTACACCATCCTCCATACTCATTCTACTTACCACCAACTGATTTTCATCTTTTAAAACATCTTGACCTCTTTCTTCGAAATAAAACATTTATAAATCAAGAGGTCATAGTTGACACATTTACACATTTTATTTCTTCTAAAAACGCGGAATTTTATAAAAGAGGGATTTATAGTTTAGTATTAAGCTGTCAAAAAACCCTTAATGTGAATTGTGCATATTTCTATTACATTCTATTATAATATTCAATTATGATAATGAAACATAAGTTATAAATACCAAAATAATTATACGACTCAAGTAATACAGAGAAGCATCAAAAGATACATGTTAGGAATAACTTGTAAAGATAAAAAAATAACGAGTAAATTAGAAAAAACAAAACGAAAGTTACGAACCTTATCATGAAAATGAAAGGTTTAAAATGAAAATTAGTTCTTTATAACAAAAAAAGAAAATACCACTGATGAATGACAGAAATTATTGATTAGGAACCAAGAAATATAAAATAGCTAAAGAAATAACCCGTGGATCAATGGAATAGAGACATGAAGAAATTTGTCAATATGGAATAACAAAGAAAAACATAATATTACTGGAAAATGTAAGTTTTGAAAAAAAAACCATTCATCTAACAGAGAATAAAAAGAAGCTGAGGTTAATATACACATATATAATCAATAGCGTTTAATGACAATTATAATTTATAATAATAGAGTTCTCCAAATGTGACGCCTAGATTTGTATTTTATTAAAAATAAACTATACACATATTTCTTTTTAATAAAACACAAATCTATGCATCACATTTGGATGACCCTATATGTACTATGTATTATTCACATTTAAAATTTCAATGAAAATTATTCAATTTTATCATCGAATTTATTTTTTAATAATTTTAATCTACAAAAAATATTTCTACAATTTTAATTTTTTTAAGTGAAACTTCTTTAGCGGCATTAGGGTTAAATTTTTACATGCAACGGAGAGGTTGCGCACGCACAGTGATAAAAATGAGACACTTACATAGTATACATTAAGCACAGGGTAAAGGGGTAGTGAGGCCCATCATACATGTGCGCCGTGTTAAAAGCAGCAAGCTGTATTTATTATTTAACTGTTACAACGACAAGATATGGTACTACAATTGATGCCGTATTCACGAAGTATTTAGAAAACGTGACGTCAAAGGCATTCATATCTTACTTATCATAAACCAATTGTATCAATTATACCTACTCAATCATCACTGGAGGAAGCAGTGGAAAACGAATAAATTTTCATAATTTTTTATTATTTTATGGCAAAGAAGTTTCAATTCTGGCGTGCGTTCATAAGTACACACACCCTTTTTCTTTAGTATGTTTCTCTGATCCTTTTTTATAAATATAAAAAATGTTACATCAATCTTTAATAGTTATTAAAGTAGTAAACAGCATATATTTTTCATATGCAATTTAAAAAATAATTCTAGAATAATTTCTCCACTAAGATGCAAAATCATAAAAAGAATATAAAATTTTTATCATTATCTTTGTATATTTTTTCACAATCGATTTTCTCTTTTAAAATAAAACATCGTCAATAATATTCGATAGTAATCTTACATAAATCATTTTAATGTAAGAATGATTCTAATATTTTTTTTCATTTCAATGTAACATTGTTTTTAAGAAATTAATTATTTGATGCATAAACCTTGATTTTCAGAGAAAAATATTTATGCATTAGTTTATTTCAATCTAATATTTTAAATCAAACACAAAATATACTAAACGACACCAGATTTTCTAGTAAAGATATTTTTGAAAAGAACGAATACTCAATGTTTCATTCTAGTAACTATCATTTTCATACGTTTTATATAAGAAACAAACGCGTTTTTTTCTTGTGTATAGCAGAACATTGTTCTTTCATAACAAATATTCGCGTTTTGCTAAAATGATCTCGTATGCATGCACAAGTCAAGAATATAAAACGTGTGACTTTATCTCATGTCGATCTCGCATGGGAAATCTCAAAGGCACGCTTGAAATCATGCGGCAAAAAATCGAATTACAAAAATCTGCCGCGACCGAAATAAAGAACTATATGTACTTTTAGACACTGAAGTTTACTTCATACAGTAGCGTCGAAAATTTATAGAGTGTAAATAAATTTATATTTAATTCTACTGATATATTAAAAATAATGATTATTAAAATTTAATAATATTGTAATAATTAGATCAATAGAAATATATACTGTAAATATATCAACAAGTAATTGATTTTAATTACTTAACTGATAGTTTTTTTAAAAAATAGATAGAAATATAATTTATGAAAATTGACAATTATTTTTTGGAAATATATTATGAAAAAAAAACAATTTAGCAATAATAAATTTATATCGTAAAATAAATTACTTGATAATGAAAATGTTGTAATTAGTTCATAGTTAAAATAATTTTATTATATATTGATGACTAGGTTTTAAGTTTCTGGCAAACTACTAACAAGTCTTGTATTAACTAAGTATTGAAATATCAATTAAATTCCATAATTCAATCTAAAGGTTAGAATTATTTTAATATAATATTACAAGTATATATATATATATATATATATATATATATATATATATATATATTATACTTGGTGACTTCAGGTTTAAAGTTTCAATACCTTCTATTATATTCAATATACCGATTTTAATTAAATTGATCTTTAGTTGGATTTATAATAATATAATTTCAACCTAAAATAGTCTTTAATCAACATAAATTGTTGATTACTATCGTGACAAATTTACTTAAAGTATTTCTAGTGAAACTGAAACTACTCATAAAAAGCATTAAATATCAGTCTAGGAAAATTTATCAAATATATATATATATATATATATATATATATATATATATATATATATATAAGATTATCCAAATGTAACGCCGAAATTTGTATTTTATTAAAAAAAAATATGTGTATAAGGTGGTGTGTATAAAGAAATCAGTGTACAGTTTCTTTTTAATAAAATACAAATCTAGGTGTCACATTTGGATGACATATTAAGATCTGAATAATTTGAAGATTATTAAAGAACAGTAGTTTCAATATTTATGAGCTATGTTTATCTACTTTTGGTAGTATGGTTCTAATAATTATCATTTATGTACATCAAATCCGTAGAAAAACCTAATTATAATAATTTTATGTAGTTTTTGATACAATATTTTTATGTAAATTTTCTCTCATTCTCCGGAATTTTTCAATTTTTGTACCACAAAAATATCTTCATATCATAATAGAACCTCCTGTGAGTTCAGTGTCTGCTACATGTTTTGTTCTTATACCCCCTTCTTTCCCACCCATATTCAAACGCAATCATTTGATTTCAAGTATTTTATTTTTATTTCGTCTAATGAAAAATCATGTTTTTTCTAATTCAATCTGACAATAATCCAAACAAAACTTTTGATAACGCTTTTTTAGCAGCAATTATTTTACTTTCACTTTAACTTTCAAACCACTTTTATGAAGTATTCCTCAGATTATTTTGTCACTCAAATGTGCATTTAGATTATTATTTATGATTTTACATCCTTTTACTACGTTATAATAACACCAGTTTTAATTTCTCTTGTAATTAATCTTCTTGATTCCAGCGAAATTTATTTTGTCATTCTTCAACATTCATTTTAGTATTCACTTTAAACTTCTTTCTTATTTTAGTAATTACTCTAATAAAAACGCGGAATTTTTACATTTTTATAAGAAATATCGTTTTAAATGAAATTCACAATTTCAGTGATGATGACGGCATTAAACTCCTTTGCCATTTTAAAAATATTTTTTACTAAAAATTAAATTTATATTAATATTCTTTTATCCAAAATTATATTAAACACATCATTGAAATTACAATATTATCAGAGATTTGTTATGATGTTTGTTTATAAAAAGAAAAAAATATTTTTTCAAAATATGGTTAAAAACGTTCACACAGATTATTTTAATTAAATACATCTAGAGTACTGATTTTACCACAAAGAAATAATTCATTGTAATATGATGTTTTAACAATTAGTGATATAAATACATTCTTGTAGACAATATTGTATAGGTGTTTTTAAAGTGTGATAGAAATTTTAATTGATTTCAATGTTAATTTCTATCACGCTTAAAAAATACTTATACATATAGTGATTAAAAAAAAATGTGGTTTGAAACCTAAACCATTAAAAAGAGTTAAAATAATGAAAGAGTATATATTATTTTGTATTTAATTGCAAGTACATATTCTCCAGTTACATGCAATATATATATATATATATATATATATATATATATATATATATATATATATATATATATATGCATATATCTATATGTATAGGTGTATAATTTAAATTACAATATTATTCCTTAAATTTCTCACTTGATTATAAAGTAATCATTTATATTTCTGAAAAGAATTACTTATTATTAAAAAAATATAAATTACCATTATTTTAATTATCGTTTTCATTTTAACAGAAATAAATTTTCACCTCCAACACCACAGTATGTTATAAAGTGTTCAATAATCACTTATTGTTCATTTTGTTGGTTATAAAAATAGGCTAATGCGCATTTTGATGGTAATACAATCATCGACAGTGTCTTTTTGTAAAAAACAAACTAATTATTTAAATCCATTTATATACTAATTTATATTTTTCTATTTTTTTAACAAAAAAATCTATATAATAAAAAATATTAACTCTTTTTAAATTATTTTCTATTATAATTACGTTTATTTTTATATTCTTTGAATAAACAAAGATAAATTTTTTTAGATACGCTACTGACCATAACGAAACTAACATGATTTTATTTATCTTTTCAAGCAATCTTTACAGTCACCTTGTTTTAACACGTCAAATACAGAAACAGTTTTTGTTCTACTCAAAGTTTAGATTTTCAACGGATACATTTTTTGACTACCTTAACATCAGCTTCTATATTGTATAAATAACAGATTATTAAAAAAGTAGATGGAAAATTTCTTATTATTTTCACTTAAATAATATATAAGAGAAAATCTTTACATATTTATGGATGTACGTACACTTTTAGATATATCTGTACAAACAATATATGAGTGTACAAACACACACACACACACATCTATATATATATATATATATATATATATATATATATATATGTATGTATGTATGTACGCATGTGTACACACAACACACATATTATGTTATTAAACCATCCAAACAAATACAAATAGTAAGACAAATACATTCTAAGAATATTCTGCTGTTTCCTGAAAAGTCAATATATTCAAAAGAACGAAGTTGTATCTCTGTATTGTAAATATGGTTATATATATATATATATATATATATATATATCATAAAAAATATTTAGTAGGTAGAGGTTTTGTTAAATATATTATTTTTATCAAAAGACTTGGACTTTATTCTTTTTTCAAAAATATAACAGATATTTTATATAACATACCGCCATTGATTTTTAAAACTATATCCATTCTTCTATAGCTATTCTTTCCAGTGTTCATGAAATGCTTTTATATCCTATTCAAAGACTTTTGTTTGAGTACAACCAATTTTACAAAAAAATCATCACTTTGGGAATATTTTTATAGAATATTTTCGTATTAATTTGAGAATAGACTAAAACAATAAAATAAAAATTAAAAAAAATTTTAGTATAATAAAAATAAATACTATTAAATTAAATAACTGTTGCCTTATATTCCAATTTCATTAATCTTTATTTTTTCTTAAACGTATATTCTAATTTTTTAAAATGGAAATAAAACAAAAGAAACTTAATTTCAAAAACGAATAATTATGTTTTATACTTTCGACATTATTTAAAATATTACTGAACTTCATTTTTATGAAGAAAGTCATTAATTTATATTATACATCAGCACAATTTATCATTGTTATCTGCATTTTTTTGTATCCTTTTTATATTTTTTAAAAATTATTTTCATTTCCTATTCGAAAAAATAATAGTTTTCATAATCAATCCGTCGTTTTTTTCATTTTTCATTGTAAAAATACTTACATTAGTTAAAAAAAATGCAATATGAATTTGAGCTTACGAGTATTTTCTTAAATCTAAATTAATACTCTATTCGACCTAATACATTAACATTATTTTTTAAAAAACACACTTTCACTTTGTTTATATTATCTGTTTTGTTCAAAATTAATTACCAGCAATTATTTTTCAAAAAAAGTTCAAAACAACATGCATAAACTTTTATAAACAACATTTTATCTTGAACTTTGACATAAGTAAATCACTCCTCCTTCATCTCCCTCTCTCTTAACGCTTCAAATTTTATAAAAGTTTAAAGTAATTACTTATTGTTGACAATGAAGTTAACAATACATAATTATGTATGTTCACTTTATAGTGCACAATACAAAATAATTGGACATTTTTATAAAATTTTGTAGTATTTGAGGGTAAGTAATTTAATTGCGTTAAAGTGAATTTACCGCAGTCTCAAAACAAAAAGTGATTTAAACTTAATGAATACATAACTAAAATAAAATTTTCTGAAAACTATACTTCTCTAAACATTGACAAGTATAGTCACTTTTAAGCTGAAACTTACGATGAATTACACTATTCTTTTAATAAATAAAACACTATATACTAATAAAAAAATACATTTCACTATCATTCCAGTATAATTTTGTATACTCTGATAATACAAACAATCACTGCAAGTCAAAATAACAATCAAAAGATCCTAATAATTGCAATTATCAAAATAAACTGATTTCCATAACAAAAAAGATTTTTAATTTAATCTTAAATCACTTTTACAAAATATAGAAAGTCTACATTATTAAATTAATATATATATATATATATATATATATATATATATATATTTATATTCCTTAGATATTTTCAAATTAATTTTCTTTATAAATTCAAAAATTAAACCTTTTACATCGTCAAACGATAACAAAAAAATTTTAAAATATAATATTAACCTTGTAAAAACTGTATAAGCAACTCTTAAATTTCTAAAAAATATTTGTTAATGAAATAAAACCATATATTAATTTTTGAATACGAACTTTTTTTTCATTTGTAATTTGTAATATATTATTTTTTAATTCTATTTTATTCAAATAAAATAAAGTTTTATCGAAATATAAATATAAAATAGTGGTTTTGAATTTAATACTAAGTTTTATAAATCGTTTATCTAATAAAATATCATTTGAAACCAGATAAATGTTAAAAATTATCTAAATATTTAAAACAATATTTAAAATTTTCGAAATATTTATAATCTTTATAAAATGAATTATTTATTTCAATTCTTATATTGTATATATATATATATATATATATATATATATATATATATATATATATATATATATATATATATATTGAATATATATATATATAAAGATATAGAAAAAACTTCTTATATTTTTCATTTAAAATTAAGAGAATTTTTTTCTAAAGTAATGTAAATATATCTATCTATCCATATATACACTCAAATATTATATACAAAAATTTTTAAAATAGAATATAAAAAATAGTTTGTTTAAAAATATATATACTATCAATCAATTGAATCAAAAAAAAAATCAATTTATATTGATTACTAATTAATATTTGTAAAATCTCTTAGCACTCAATATATTTATTTATATATAGAGTAGTCTAAGTGATACTGAAGGATTTAGACATATATTTGGTTACTTACTATCATTTACTATCCTTCAGTTTTATTTAGACAATCACATATATATATATATATATATATATATATATATATATATAGTCATCCAAAAATTACGCCTAGACTTATGTTTTATTAAAAAGAAACATGTGTATAGGGTGTTGTATAATAAAACATGTGTATAGTTTCTTTTTAATAAAACACAAACCTAAGCGTCACATTTGGATGTCCCTTTATAATATTTGAAAAATTGAAAATTTTTAATAACTTCTAATATACCAAACATTTAATTTCCATATAAAATCAATTTCTTATAATAAGATTTATCTTTTATTTTTTATATCATTTTCACTTTTTATATTGTTTCAAGATTTGATAAGATAGCCTTTTAAAATTTATTTTTTTAAAATAATCAACCCTTCATTTTGATATGATTTTGTTTAAAATAAGTAACGTTTTGTACTTATTGTGATTTATTAAGAAACAACAATGTATATGTATTATGAATTATTGACTTAATTACCGTATTTAAAAATATATTTTAATTCATTTTTCGTCAAGTAATTTATAACATGACTTTCAAAAATTAAATAATAATTTATTATATATTTGAAACAAGGTACACATGGGACATTCTTAAAAATACACTGCCGTTAATAATCTTAGAACAATTTCTGGAGTAAAATACCCAAAACACCATCTTAATTCTATAAATTAATCTTTTAAACAAACCGTTACGTTCATAAAAGAACATAATGTTACATTTTTCTATTCAACACTACACATCACTCTCCGTTTCAAAATTTCTAGCCACTGTGAATAAATAATTTTTACTAAATTTATTGCTTGTACAATCATATTTGAAATATAAAAAAATATTACAATTATATACACTCCCGAATTAACATCCCAAACATTATCATTAAGAACAATTTGTCTTGTCAGTGACATATAGTTAATCGTCGATGTAAATAACAAAAATGATACAAACGGCATCGCCAAAAACGGTTGATTATAGACGGAAGATATTACAAAGAGAATTAAACAACTAATTAATCCCACAACTGTCGTTAAATCTAATTCCATTGCGACGATATTGTCGTATGAATCGAGTTTGAATTCAATTGCCGATATCAAAGCAGTCATTAGTGACAATACACAAAAACGAATTAAGCTTGAATAACATTTTTCATTCAATTCGGCGTTTTCTTCTGAATCCAGAGGATTTCTGACGTCTTTTTCGTATCTGACATTGTCATTCTCTGATTTCATCTAAAATATTTTGATTGAATGTGACGTCAAAACAAATTTTCGCATGCGTGTTTTGTCGTTTTGTAATTAATTGCTTCTCTGCGTTGCGGAGACAATGAAAAAGTTACCACTTTCTGTATGATGAATTGAAACAATTGGTTACTTGTCGAAATGTGTTATTTTATTCTGTGGTACACACAAATTTAATAAATCGACTGTTTTCGATAACATAAAATCAACCATATTTAATCGTAAAAATATTGACGACTATAGTGACGTAATTTGCTTACTTTTTTATAATATTTCGCTACAGTAAATGATAAAATTACGTATAAAACACAAAATAAACGGAATGTCAAAATGATTTACATATATATTTACAAAATAAACAACAGAATACATACATTTAAAATAATTCTTTTTTAAATATCACAGCTGACTTTTATATTTTAATTAGAACTTGACTGTTAGTACACTTAACCATAAATTCCAATTAAACATTTATATTCATCAGTTATTAAATTCTTGTTAATTGAAAAGAACAAATATTCCTTAATAGAAAATTAAGGTTTAATCAATATGATATATCAAATTTAACTCGTTTTTTTTTTAATAATTCAGAACTATTAGTTATTTCTCAACAATTATAATCGTTGCTACTAGTTTTTAATATAACTAAAATGAACTAAAATTTCTTGAACTATTTTATAAAAATTATCTTACATAATCTTGAATGAAAATTAAATAATAATAGTACAAATATATATATATATATATATATATATATTTCAGACGTTGTAATGAATATCAATTATAACTTCTTTATCTAGGATTTAAAGATCGAGAAAAATTTTTCGGCATAGTTTGTTTATCAATGATATTGAATACAATGAAAATAAAGAATTAAAAAGTTCGTATTCAAATTTTAAGAAACATTTTCCAAAATACTGCATCCTTCTTACATATAAACAAAAAAATTAAAATAATGAAAAAAGTAAGACAGAGCGATGCAATGTCACCTAAGTATAGAGTCATCTATTGTATAGAGTCATCCAAATAAGACGCCTAGATTTGTGTTTTATTTAAAAGAAGCATGTGTATAAGGTGATGTATGTGTATTTTAACAATTCATTATGATAAAAGGGACATTTATAGATGAAGTTAATAAAAGAACAAAAATAAGATTGTTACAATTTGGTATAAATACTTACAGTATGATATCAAATATACTTTTATGTTGGCAAAAAAATGTTTTGATCAATGCATCCTACCTGTTTTCAATTGTAACAGTAAAAATGATTCTTAAATATCAAAATAATTCAGCAATTCTAGGCAACATATTGAAACATGAATATGCATATTAGGAATAAAACATATAAACAGAAAAAGAAATGAGTGGATTCGAAAACAGTCACAAATATTTATAAAAAGAGTAAGAAAGTTGTAAAGTTTTAAATAAACCGATTATATAGCAAAAAGATTATATTACCTCCAGACAATACAGAAATAATTAATTTGTAACTCATAAATATGTACTACATGTTGAGCATGCCCAAACAACATATGGATAAATTTAATAAGTCTGTTTTTGATTGCCTCGATGACTCTTGTCACGGTTATTTATATAGCTTCGAAATCATTATATAACGTTCTTTCCACGCTATTTCCATTTTTGTGAAAAGAAAATAACTCACAGTAACAACTCTTGGATACTAAATGATGCATAATTGTTTTTTCCAAAAATCACTTTTCTTAGTTATGAATTGTAAAACAAAATTTCATCTAAATTAATATACATCTAAATAGAAATGACAAAAAATTGAAAAAAATCATTTTTAAAAACAAGAATAAAAATAATTTATAATTATATTGCTTTCTGTATATAAAGCTTACATACAGAAAGCTTTCAATACACACTCTTAATATTTGTATTCGAAAATTAATATATTACATAAATGAAAGAAATTGTGTTTGTTACATGAATATTATAAACAAAAATATTGTTAATGTACTAAATCTATGTATATTTTAAATTAATTATTAACATATATTGAGAAAATAGTAATTTATTAAATAACGTAATATTTCAGCTTTTATAAATATCTCGTTTCTAATAAAAAAATAAGACCTTGTACAAACCTACTTATATATGTATAAGCACATATATTTACACGTACACACCCACATACACACACATAAATATATATATATATATATATATATATATATATATATATGTTTGTATTTGTGAATATGTAAAAAACTTACACTAGAAATACGTTTCATAAAATATTCAACCCTCACATTTATCACGCAACCACGCTTTCAAATATACACATGACCATTATATATTTCAAATATACACATCGGGTGCTATCCCATGTCATACAGATATTTTATATTAGTCGCCAAATATTTTAATACTCAGGTGTGGGTTGTTGTGACAAACACAACATCTATGCCGAAATGGAATTTAACTTCATACCAGCACATCTCAAGTTTACAACAGCACACCTCAAGTTTTCGTCTTATATTATATACTAGACATACCTGTATCGATTTAGTACCTTCGCTTTTACGTATATCATTTCTAATAATAGAAAACTTATATGAGTGAACAAAGATTATATTTTTATAATCGCAAATCATACGCATATGTTTATATGCTTATATACATATCTATACACATTTAGTTATTTTTAAAGGTGTTACAATTTCTTTAAAATAAACTTAATTACATTCACATATGCAGTGTTAGTTTTGAAATTCAGTCATGTGACAATGCATTTATGTTTCATATTTATACATAGAAATTTCTATATTTTCTTATCTACGTCTATATCCACTGTTATGTCTACGATTAGTTTACGCAGATGCATTTATTTTTACATTCAATGTCATTTATAAATTCCTAATCCTATCATAAATTTTACTAAAACTCTTTTGAAAATATAAATAAACCAATGACATAAATTTAAAAATAATTATTTTAAACAAATATTGTAGATTCAAATTATTTTCAAGAATATATCTATACTAGTTTTTCCTCATTTATAGATTCATATTTGGAATTTTTCTTTCATTTATATATTTAATTTCAAAAATAGTTAATTGAATATAAATCTAAATATTTTATTAATAGTTATGATAGGTCAATAAAATAATTTCAATGATGCAAATTTTCCAAATGAGATATTAGTAAATATAAACGAGATAATATTTTAATGCTCTCATTATTTTTTTGTGATATCCAAAAATGTTATAAATAATATATATAATGTATATATAACTGAACATGATATTTTCAAATTCATTACGAAATATGTTTCGAATATAAAAATTTATTTAAATTTCTGTTTTCGATAAAGAAATATCTTCTCACATGTCTTATTTTTAAAATATGCACAGACAGTTCCAAAATAATTCATATAAAATTAAAAATACCAAAAATCTCTAAATACTAAAAAATGTGTATTATTGTAGAATTTACAAATGGAAATAAATTACAATTTAAAATTCTTGTTTGTTATCCTTAAGAGGTGTTTACTTTTTTTCAAGGTAAATTCAATAACACAATTTAGTTTTTTTTTATTAATGAAATAAATGAAGTGATATCTTTATAATTTAGTCATATATATAGGGTCATATAAATAAGATACCTAAATTTATGTTTTATTAAAAAGAAACATATGTATAGGATGGTGTATAGAAAAACATGTGTATAGTTTGTTTTTAATAAAACACAAATTTAAGATTCACATTTGGATAACCTAATATATATATATATATATATATATATATATATATATATATATATATATATATATATATATATATATATATAGCATCAACTTTTTTCTATCCATTTTTCTTTCTATCTTCTTACTAGATGAACGCCTTTCGTAAATTTTTCATTTTGACAGATAAAATGCCTTTCTCTTATAATACATTCCAACGAATTAAAACTTTGTCCTATCTATTCATGGCTCTCTTCACAGGCTTTCTCATATATCTAGGTTACTAATCAATAACTTTCTATTTCCATGGATCCCTCTACTTGTTATATGACCAACTTAATCTCATTTCTTAAACATCTATAACTTTTCTTTTCTTGCTGATCCATTCATTTTCATGTTATTCCCAACATACTTCTTTTCATACTTCTTTATGTAACTCGAAGCCATTGAATTATTCTGGCATTCAAGATTCATATTTCACTGCCATACATGAGAACAGGTAAGATACATTGATTAATTTTTTTTACCATAAAGAAATGCCCAACTTTATAATATAAGAATTTTATCCAAACTAAAACCGTCCCACTTATTCTCTCCTGTTTACTTTATCTATAAATATTTCTTTAATATTAATAAGTTGTTCCAAATATGCACGGTTTTCAACTTCTCTTCCTTTTAGTTCAATTTTTTTAATATGAGAATTAATTTAACATTTCTTTTATCTTGCTGAGATTTATCGTAAGACTTATTTTTCAACTTCTTTTATTCAATTCTATTTCTCCGTATTAATCTAAGTTTGTTAAGAGAATAATATCGTTAGCAAATCTTGAGCAACTTAGCATTACTTAATTTATTTTTTCCCTCAAATTCTCAATTTAGTATTTTAAATACATTTTTTAATACAAATATAAATATTTTTGGTGATTTCAAGTCATACAGTCACACTTCTTTCGTATTTTTAAACTTCCCTATTTCTTAATGCACTTGTACAAAGAATGTAATTTTTCTATAAATATTTTCTAAAAGTTTGATATTATATATGATATTATATGTATGTATGTATATATATATATATATATATATATATATGTATATATATATTATATAACCTATTTTTCTCGTATACATATAAAAAAATATTGAAAATTGTACCAACTCGGCATTTATTTAAATTTATATTATTTGAAAATTATAGAGTTATTAAATTGAACATCAATTTAAACTAATTTCTTTCGGTTTTCGTACACAATACAGTTTCTAAGCAAAGTTCTCGTAATAAATATATTTTTTCATCAATATATATACTTACACATACGTACAACCTTTTATGAAGGAATAATTCAGAATGAGTACAAAAATATTATATTAAAAATCCTCACTACAATTTTTTAAGTGTTTAAATATAATAAAAAATAAATTTAAATTTTACTAAAATTTTTTCTTTATCCTAATAATTTCTTCAAAACGTATACAAATGATTTATCTGTTTAAAATTGTCACAGATTTCAACTCTAATAACATTTAACTTGTTAGTCAGTAAAATATGAAATACTGTTTTCAACGATATAAACAAGAAGATAGAGTTTATTATCAACATTTTGACGTCAAATGAGCACAGTTTATTACATTCCAAAGAATCAAATTAACATGGAATAATGTTTTTCAAACACATTCAATAATGTTAAAAATAAAATCCTATGAGAAAAGTAATGACTATTGTATTGTAGAACACAAGGATATCTTATTTCTTTGTTTTCTCGTACGAAAGAAAAACAATGAATTCAGCTCATTATTGTCAGATACTCAAGAAAAAAGTGAGATAAGCCATTAAATCTAAAAGGCAGAATGCACCAAAAAAGATATATATTTCTTATACGATGCACACATTACATTCACACACTTTTCACTAATTACTAATTGATGTCCTTATCTGTTTAGAGAAAAATAAAAAAAATATAAAAACAGAAAATTATTCAAGTCTTCAATTTATTTAAAATATATATCTATTGTATAGACAATACAATTTGTTACTTTCTTTAAAAAAAGGTTTAAATTTATCTTGAAAAGCAAGTACATAAAAAAATAAATATTATATTATTTTCATATTGTTTATATATATATATATATATATATATATATATATATATATATAATTTATATTTTCTCAAAAATAAACTTATATTCTATCTCTATTGTGTATACAAAAAGAAAAAAATTAACAAAGATTTTCAACCTAGGCGGTATTCCTTTGAATTCGTTTTTCTCGTTTATTTTTAATTTTTTGCTCGTATAAAAATAACCGAAATCTAATTATTTCCACAATTTCTTTAGAAATATGTATTGACCGTGAACGTGAACTGAGAGTAAATAAAACTGTTAAATTAACTCATTTAGCACTGATGTTATATTTAACATGATTTCAGTAATTTCCTAAAGCAAACAAATCATTAATCTTAAGACAGCGTAGCGTTCTATGAAAAAAGCGCGTGATTTTTTTTTAATCTGTTCTATTTTTTATCGACAAAAACGAGTTGTTTTCAATCAAATATACTTCATCTCGTACGTATTATTTTTATTGTGTTCTTGAAACACGAAACAATGTTTCATAAATAGAATATGTCTCGGCTACGGCACATAAAATGATAGAATCAAATTAAGGATGATGCGGTAGTGTCCGCACAATCGTTTTTACGTTGTTATCGCTTCGAACAATCTTGGACTTAAGACGAAGAACATGCTATTGTATATACAGAAAGGTGGTAGTCGTTCGTCATTGCAGTGAAGATCTTGAAAACATCAAGACTTGTAAAGTCGATTATCTAGTTACAAAATGAGCGGATACTATTTGCACATTATCTGTATGTGTTTCTTATTTTCTGTAATCCAGTTTAATTTCAAAACATTTAATTTTCATCGTAAATTAGATATTAGATAGAGTGTATCGTATTTATTGCTATTTTATAATTTTAATTTAAATTTTAAAATTTTTAATTAACCTTTGGACAAATTATTTTTAACTTTATTAAATTTATAAAAAGGTACTATAAATTGAAATGATTACATAAAATTAATCTTTCATTAACAAGAAATTTGATTTTTTAAAAACACTCATTTTTAAAAATATTTTTTTTACAAAATTATAAATTATTAATAAACGATTCTTTTTAATATCTAACTTTTTATTTGCTGTTGTCCATTTATAAATTTAATAATTTTTTTTAATTTGTATATTTATGATCAGCTTCAATATAATATAATACTTATTCTTTTATTTATATCAAAAAAAACATAAATATTCACATAAAGTTTTAAGAAAACTATGTTTTTGAAAAAATATAATTGGTTATTTGACATAATGGTTAATAACTTTTGAGAAAGTGAAACATGCAACGAACTCTAGAACATTTCATAAACTTACTTCATAATCATTTTGAAATTAAAATTAAAGTTTCTTCGCGAATATTAATGAAATCAAAATATGAGAGCAATGTAAGTATAAAATTAGATCTAAACTTTTTTTGCGTGTTATATTCTACATCAATTATTTTTTTTAAAGAGAAACATTCATTAGCTTATTAAAATTCTATTACTTTTTTATTTATTACATTACTTTCTTGTAATTTTGATATTTTTCCTCTAACTATTTTCATATCTCTCTATATTTAATAATACACTATAATTCAAAAACACAGAACCCAAAGTTTTTCATTATTTGAAAGTCCTTCTTAAATTAATAAAACTAAAAACATCGGAGTATTCAATACGAAAATTATTTTTTAAAAAAATCAAATAAATCTTTTTATAAAATTTCCATACATAACTTACAAATGGAAAAATATATTAAAATTATTCATTAAAATGGTAGAATCGTTCTCTATCTAAACATCATTTTTATTAGATATGACTTTTTCATGACAAGTCATAAACATATGGATAAAATATTTTTTTTTATTTTCATTACTGCAAAAGAAGTTAAACGAAAAAAATTAATAATAATATTAAGATGTTGAGTATAGCGGATAAATTTTTGAATTTCAGATATTAATATTTTTTACTGAAAGGTTAAAAACACTGCATAGAAAATGGAAAAAGTGATAAATAAGATTACATCGTAGTTCATATCACATAAACTATGTTTGCAATAAAATTTTACTTTTTAATTTATTCTAAAAAAATTAAAATTTCTTTCTTCCTATTTCTTTTCTCTACATACACATATACGAGTATATATATATATATATATATATATATAGAGAGAGAGAGAGAGAGAGAGAGGATGATGATTTTAAGAGTTCTATAAATTGAATACAAATGACATTATTAAATCAGAACTTTGCAGTTTATTGAAATTCGCCATTAGTAAATATAATGTTATTTAGAAAGTGAGAAAATCGAACACAGTGTGTTGATTGAATACTGTATAAAAACATTTTATTAGTTATAAAAAAATCGTAAGGATATAAAAAATAATTTAAAAGATTCTGATCTGTTATTTTAAATTCCTTGCAGATGGACTACAGTGAAAAAATATAACATTGTTTATCAAATAAAGGTTAATATAAATTAATTTAAACAATATTTTACAGTGAAAAAATATTAATGAAAAAAAATTAACGTTATTGTTCATTATAATCATTTAAAATGATTTCTAAGCTGCAAGTTACTTAAAATTTTTGTTTGGTAATTGAATAAAGTTAGAATATTTAATATTAATTTATTTTAACAAACTTTTTTATTTAATATTTATCCTGTCAATTAATACAAAAAATAATCCACGCAAATAATATGTATTGTAATAATAACTATTTAATATGAAAAACATTTTTAAAACTAAACAAACATATGTACTAAATTATATACAAAATTATATTTTAATATCAATAAAAATATAATATCTATTTATAGCAATAAACTTTGAAACATATTTTCGATTTCAAACAATACCTTACAAAATAATTTATAAACGAAAACTATAACATAAAAAATAGACAATGCCCTAAATACTGATATATTTAAAAGTTTTCTTCTAACTACATTTTCTAGACACTTTTTTATAATTAAATCAGGTAATGTGTTCATTTAATCATGTATATTTAAAGCCACTTTACTAATAAAAAATAAATAAATGCCGTTTCTTAGCTCTCTAAACTTAGTGAACACTATTTTATTTAAATAGACAAATTGAGGTTATAACTTTTTTTATTTATTCAAAACTAGTTTCTGAGATATCTTTTAATAATTTAGTAAAAGAATAAACACTGAAATATCTGCTGAATATAACAAATGTAACACTCTCTATTTTCACTAAATATCATATTAGGTTGGCAAATATCTCCCTTCCGCCTTCTGGTCTTTTGAATTTCGCAGCTATGTACAAAAAAACAAAAAAAAAAGCGGAAGGGAGATACTTTCCAACCTAATATATTTTAAATATATATTAACATCAAAGTAAAGTCTGCTTAAATATAAAAGTAATTATATTCAATTATACAACCATAAAAGTGTATTAAATGAATTATCAGTTACTAAATCAGATTCATATTTAAAATTTATAATTAAAATATGTTATAAGAAAACTGGTAAATTTTAGTCATTATATATTTATTAAACATATTATAAAATGATTGATTAAAACATTTAATTATAATAAAAATATTAATGTAAATTATATATATATGTATATATATATAATAAGTATATAAAGTATAAGTAACACTACTTAATCACAAATCCATCTTTAAATAAATTACATGATCTTATTTTCTACATACAAACACACACACACACACACACACACACACATATATATATATATATATATATATATATATATATATATATATATATATATATATATATATATATATATATATATAATATAATCACACAAACAAATAATTTACTTCGTAGGAGCAGTAATAGTTTAGAATTGTGACGTTTATAAAGAACCTCTACCTCCATAAATCGCATTTCATGACATTCCCGGTTTCTCCAAAAGAGAAATGTCATGTTCTTACTTCAGACCAGCAATTTTACGTGGTTTCCGGCTTATAAACATACCATGTTTTCATTAATGAAAAATGTATACGACTAAATTATAGTTTAAACAAGCATAATTAGAATGGTGAATATGTAAAACACCAATCTACAACTGATTGTTATATACGTCCATATATACATATATTACACATCCTACATTTATTGCGAATATTAGTTCAGTCGTACATGGAACAGCCAATGGCACAACGCCAGTCAATAATAATGACCCCTAACTGGTTGATCGTTTAATCAAATTGGAGGAATAAATAGTATGAATTCATGTTATGACAACCGTATTTCATACAAAAATTAAATATCATTAGTTTTCAAAAGTTCACTTTAAAGCATAAGCTTTAAAAAGCATATAGAGGAACTGTATTAAAAAAAAATATTATTTCTGTCATAAAATGATTGTTAATGTTTTTGACAATTTTCACGTAATTAACTTTCATACGTGTTAAACGCATGTAACTGATTGATGAAATGATTAATCATTATGAACTACGTAATAGGGTATCCAGTAATGAATTAAAGTATATTAATTGAATAATCTGTTTTTTTACAACTTTAATTTACCATCAAATCATCATTTTCCAATTTAAATAAAGTATTTTATACTTCGTAATTTTTTTGAAATATTGAATATAGTTTTCAAAAAAATGTGATAAACTAATATATACACATACACGCATACACACATACACACACACACATACACACACACACACACACACATATATATATATATATATATATATATATATATATATTTATATATGATACACATATTAATACTTAAAATATATTAACTCACAAAACAATATTAGAAATAGAAATGTAGGGAATAAAAGCTGAATTTAACCAATAAATGACGGAATATTAGAACGTATGAAACAATGGAACGGACATGTATCCAAAATGGATGAAAACAGAAAAATAAAAATAACCAAAAATAAATCATACCATGGAAAAATGTTTGAACTGTCAACAAAACGATTTCTTTTCTTTTAATTTGCAAAAAAAGTATAATATTGTACTACCATTTACTAAATTTATGAACGTAAACTGGCATAAATAAACATTTTCAATATGGGTTATGCATTTTTTTAATCATATTGTTTTACGTTTTAGTTATGAGATATTTCACAGAAAAAAATATTAATTAGGAAAAAAATTAACGCTAAAAATATATTTTTCTAGATTATTAATATATAAAAATAGTTTAAAAAATATTATCAAAATGTAATAATTACTTTTAACTTCAATTTTTTGAAACGCTGTTTTTAAAATTATATATTTTTATGTTCGAAATTCTCAAACTTAATATTACTATTTTTTAATACCATAAAGATGTTAGCAAAATACATATAAAATATGAATCGAGTTTAAACTTATAAATAATACATGACTGATTGTACATGCTAACATATGAGAAACAGAGATTTAAATTTTCATTTTCGCGCAGATTTAGTCACATTCACATGAAAACATATACGAATAACTTTATACGCTTGTATATATATTATGTATATACATACATATACATATATATATATATATATATATATATATATATATATATATATATATGTCTGTATTTTAGAAATTTCTTTCATCAGAGCAAGACGTATTTTTCTTCAAATATTTACATATACAAATTTGTCATAATATTTTCAAAATTTAATTTATTTTTACAATATAAATTCACTTTATATGTAATTAAATTAACTGTAATATATCATATAAAATACAATAATTAAAATAATATTTAAGAAATATTGTAATTCCAAAACTTATTTTTTTTATTATTGTTAATATAGATGACCCAAATGAAACTGAAGGATATGACAACATTTATTTGTATACTATCATTTATTATTCTTTACTATCCTTCAGTTTTATTTGACCATCTATATATCAATAAAGATACTTATAATACAGACAAAACAACTTATATTAAATATTATTTCTATTCCAATCAGCATTTTAAGAAAAGTATTCTTCAACATTCTCTTAATAATAACTATTTATATGATATATAACCATATAAAATATTTGATGTACATCGATATTTTTTTTCAGTAAATAAAGGAAAATTGTTGTAAATTTATTTTAAAACATCATTTTCTCTTTTATCTATTAAAAAACTTTTTTTATTATATTATATTAAAATATAATATTATGTTTCTTAAAATGTTCAACCCCTTCACTAACATTCACATACCATATTTCAAATATCAATTTTCATTTTAAAAGTTACAACTATGTAAAAAAATTATAGTCTTACTGTAAAATATCTAAAAAATGTAATGATTTTTATACTTTGTATATGTAGGTGGCTCAAATGTAACTGATATATATATATATATATATATATGTATTTATACATTTTGGCACAATTTGACTAAAATATTGTAATGACTACAATTTTGACTAATGTTTAATCATAACTCAATTAGTTATAAGTTACAAAGAAATTTCTTATTTAATGGTATTTAATAGCTTGTTTTTAACAAACTAACTATACTCGTAACTATATATTATTCATTAGTCATGACTTATTACAAATGATTAGTCACAATAGTCATGAGTACCAATTACAAGTACAATTACAAATTACATTTAAGTACAATTGAAATAACCACTTTTAAATCATTTAATCAATATTCACACATTTTGATCGATAAAACAGTTTCTGTGATATTCGGGTAAAAATTTATCAGTTATCCTCTTAAAAAAAACCATACGTACCGAAAATAATACTTAGTATATCCTATGATTTTCTATAACAAACAATCAATATTATGACACTTTTGACATGCCGCTGTTAAACACTTCTCAAAAATGATCCAACTGTCAAATTCGCAATTTTCATCAAAACAATTTGATGTGATCCGTAGCTACGACCATCTGTTGGTCAAACCCTCAAAATTAACCAAAACACACAACCATAAGTTAATATTAGAATTAATTCAATCTTAGACTCTCTTTGAAAACCGCTGATTTGTTATTTATTATCATTTATAAAACTTCATACTTAAGAAATTCTCTCAAAAAACTTGCTAAAAATTAAAAAAAAATGATTACTCAAATTGCCTTTGAGTAATAACTAACGATTAAACATTAGTTAAGGTATAACTTAAATGGATAATTCAATCACTACATACAAATGAATGATTTAACGATTAATCATGTAATGAATTTTAGATTAATCGTTAGTCATATAAGATTTGTAGTTAAAATTAATACTTTATTCATCAGTCATTTTTATTGATTATGCTTTTGTTATAATCATTAATCATAGTTTTTTATTGAATTTTAGTCAACTCTTATATATATATATATATATATATATATATATATATATATATATATATATAATATTATATACATATATATGTGTGTGTGTATGCAAAATGGACATAACCTAGATAAAAAAAGAAAAACTTAAAAGTTTTAGTTAGCAACACTGTAATATAATACTCCAACAACTATTATTAAATATATGTATTTACTTATTTCATTTTACTGGTATCTGTTTTCAGATTTTCTATTTTAATTTTAAAATATACAAGTGTGTATATATATATATATATATATATATATATATATATATATATTCATTTTTTTAATATACGCTCTCATTGTATGTTTGTGTATGAAAATATTTGTTAATATTTAAACAAAGGTATTAATAAAACTTCTCTTACTATCTTTATAACAAATAGCAGAAACTCGGCTATAACTCTTTATCTCAATTCATTGTTTCTGCACGGTAAACAAAAATAAACGTTTCGTATATTTGCCGAGTACTACGTCATTACGGAACAAGAACTTTTGGAAAGTCGCACTTTACTGTCCAGTCTTTTGGCTACTTCACACACTAACATTTGCTACTACATCATCTTTATACACAGTTCCTTTTATCTTTCGCAAACACGTTCAAAAGTAAACAAAAGCACAAGACATACGAACGTGTTCACATCTGTTCTATTGTGTTACAGGCGCTGTTTGTTTTATGTTGGTTCATAAATGAATCTCCTTTATTAGTTCATGGTTCTTTCAGTGACCAACAATATCAAATAAAATCTATACCGATTCACCGTCTTTATCATTTTTTTTATTATTTGTTACTTTTGTATAACGGGAATTTTTTTCAATCATATAAAAGTAGAGACAAAACAATATTATACGTTCTTACTAAACGGATTCATGAATTTTTTAAATAAAATTGCTTATATTTCTATTACGTGCACAAAATAGGAAAATTATTTCTTTAAACATTTATTTTCAATCCAATTTTATTATTCTTCATTCATATTACTTTATAAGTGTTACTATAATTTTTAGTATCATTATTTCTGTCATATATTTAATAAAATAATTAACAAGCAATAACTATGTTATTTATATTTGATTAACTTAATTTTACCATATAGTTAACAAATTCCTTCTCCTAAATTGTTTATCAAAATCTATAACTTCTTTACTTAAAATTTCTGTTTAGTTTAAATTCCATAAATTATTATATTTATAAAAACGCATTTAAAATGGAAAATTATTCACAAAACAAATTATATAAAGGCATAAAAATCACGGAACAAACATAACAGTAAAATATTTGAATAACTATGAATAAACAGCGAGCAAAAATTCAAAAATTAATATTAGAAACAAAATTGTTATAAATTCTCTTCAAATTAATTTTAATATACAGTAAATATTAATAATTCATTAAATATAAGTTTTTTTCTCTGATTCAGGATTGTGTTGAATTTTCTTCTCGCTGATATAGTTAGTATAGAAGTTACTTCCGAGATAGTAATGTGTTTATCTACAATAGTAAAATTGTTTTCAGAGAATTTTTGGAAATAATTATATGTTATTTAACCTTTTTTCAAGCATACTTCAAAGATATTCAATTAAATTATGATTGGATGACTGGGACATTGTTTCAATTACATTTCAACATAATATAAAAAAGACACATAATATGAGATTTCTAGTTGAAATTATTGTCTTAGTATAATTTATATTTACATAGATATAGTACTTCTGTAGTTTGCTTTAAATCAATTTAAATACACATGCTGGTTCATTGTCTCATTAATAAAAATCAAATTTCCAGCGCCAACACTATCAACTAACATACACACTGAAGCTGTAACATCCTTACCATCATGCTTTAAAGTCGATATTAAAGTGTTTTTTTCTTAAATTATTCATGAAAATTCCATCATACATTTATACGTTCATAATTCACAAATATATCTAATTTATTTTACTTTATATGACGTGCTTCTAATATTCAGTCTACATTTTTGCAAATTTCAATCACTTTTTTGAACCTATTTAAATACATATATATATATATATAGAGAGAGAGAGAGAGAGAAAGAGAGAGAGATTGAACAGAAATATAACAAAATTTGTCGAAATGAATTGAAAAAATGCATTGGATCGATCAAAGTGGAAAGTTTTTGGAAAGATTTTCATCCAGTAGTGGACAAAAAATATTTTGACAATTAATATATATATATATATATATATATATATATATATATATATATAATGTTAATTATAGAAAATAATATTTAATTTTTAAAACTTATGCAATATTTTCTTTACATCATTTAAAATTTGTACATTTTTTATTTATATTTATGACATTCCTCTCCAATAAAAAATCTGCTTTAATTTTTAATAAGAAAATATTATTCAATTTATTGACATGTATTCATGTAATAATTATCTATATTAATCTCTATACTCTATATGTAAATCCATATATCAATTCTATATCGACATTCATAAATGAATGGACGTAATAAAGCTTTACTATCCTTATAATCCCAAATAATCTGTCACTTTTAGTGCACATAAATTTAAATTCTATTTTATTCAAAGTATAATATCAACTGAAAAATTAAAGTAAAAATATTTGAATAGTTTTTCGTACGTTATTTTTTATTTTGTATTCTATGACAGATTAAATATAAATTAAAAGCTAATTCAAGACTACACAAAATACAAGTAAAATAAAATATTGTATATAGACAACATTTCAATACATAAAAAAACGAACGAATTTCAAAACAAATTGATTGATTGATTATATTGGAATTAAAATCTGGATAATAAGGTATCATTACGGATGATTTTAAATTTTCGATTTGCTAGATATAACGAAATACATTTCCCATTATCTCTAAATACATTAATTAAACTACCGATTTGTATTCAGTGTATGTGTATAATTAACAAAGTTAATAACAAATTTGCATAATGTAGAGCAAGTATCATAAATCATTTAAGACATTTATGTATTGTTTCATATGAAATATATTTTTTCCACAAATGAATAAATACGAAATTAAATTTTATGCTACAATTTTTTTATTTTTCTCTTTTAGTAAAAATCTGTATCTAAATCATTTAATAATTTTATTTAAAAATAATTAAAATTTTAATAAGAACATTCCAAACTAAAAATATAAATTATATTATTTAAAGCCCCTTCAAATATTTATTAAGTAAATTATTTTTAAATATATATATATATATATATATATATATATATATATATATATATATTAATATATACTTATAAATTTATCCACTTATATCAGCTTACAAGGAGACAAAAGCTTCAATAAGTGTTACCATTTATTAATACTTAGTCGTATTAACCAATTTGACCAGATAGATTGGTAAAGGTTTTATTTCAAGATTTAGTCCTATAAGTAGGTTACCTTTTCCTCGCATGAAAATCCCACCTTTTCCACATAGCAGACGATGGTTCAAGCCACTATGCCACCGGTTGATATATATATATATATATATATATATATATATATATATATATATATATATATACGTATATCTATTGTACTATTCGAAGGTAAACATTCCAAAATACAAAACAACCATCAACGTATTTTGTATAAAAATACACAAAAGGTTAAAAAAACTTGACATTCTAACAATAACTGCATAAAAGAAATAAAAAAATAAGAAAAATACAGTATAAAAGATATGATAAAAATCATTACTAAAATGTGTTTAAAAATCAGTTATAATGCTCACTATTTAATATTATTTATTTATTAGGATTATGTACGAAATGTATATTATTTATAATTCAATTAATACAAATATATTGTTAATATAGTCACCAAAATATTTAATATTTTAGGTAAATTTATTATTATTTTTCTAACGAAAATATTCAAGTATAGAAGCGTTATTTATAATTAATGATATATTTATTAACCTCATTAAAAAATTAAATATTTTTATTTTAAAAGAATATTTTTTTAACCACCTACATTTTAATTAATTAATTTAATTATATAATCTGTTGTATTAAGTTTATAAAATTATTAATAAAAATAACTGTCTTTTTAAAAAAATCTTAAAAGTATATTAATTAATACTATATTGAATAAAATTGTATGTTATCCATTTTCTCGTTTTAAAACAATTTCATAGTCATAATTATCAGATTTCTTGAATCACCTATCTTATAAAATTGCATTTTGAATACTGTCATCCAGTCAAGTACAACTAACTATTTTGTAATGTGTCGTGAAATGATCAAATATAAATATTTACTTTTCAGAGCTTTGTCACGTGCTCATTATTAACAAATACAAATATTATGTAAACATCAGAAAATACTCAAACGTACAACTTCTACTTTTATTGGAATTAATTATAAATTTTCGACGAATTCAATTATTTACATTATTAATATTTCCATTACAAAAGTTATAGATATCAAAATATGTTATTTTATGTGAAAAATACATGACTCATAACACTTATTTAGAAATGTTAATAAAAAAGATGTTGAACATTAAAACAAATGTTATTAAGAACATATAAGGTAATCAAAATGTGACGCCTAAATTTTTGTTTATTAAAAATAAACAAATATTTATATATATATATATATATATATATATATATATATATATATATATATATATATATATATATATATATATATATATATATATATATATATATATATATATATATATATATATATATATATATATATATATATATATACACTATATATATTTCCCTATACACGTGTTTTTTTAATAAAAAAAATCTGAGCGTCACATTTAGATGACTTATATAATAAAGAAAATAAAATAATTTAAAAATTTTTATAACTTTAATATGATATTTTATGATGTAATTTAATATTTTTTTTAATCAAATACAATAATAGTAGATATGAAAATAATTATTAAGGATTATTTATTCACATTTTGAAATAACAAAAACATCACTGTAACAAAATTTATTTATAATAAATTGAAAATAAGAAACAAACAAAAAATGTACCTATAAATTACAGATAACCCCCTTATTATATGGTTGTTGGTTCCTAAAAAAATTCATGTTATGCGATTTCATGTTATACGATACAAAAAACTAGTACAATAAACAGGGTTAGGTTCCAGAAATTAAAAAAAAACTGTACTATTTTTTCATAACTAAGAAATATGTTTATTAAAACAATAATTGATATAAAGTATTACATATTAAGGGAACGTGGTCAGTCAGGGGGTCGAAACAAATATGACTTGGAATTTTACCAATTCCAAACCGTGTTAAGGGAATGTCGTGTTATACGGTGATTTCCCTCAATTCTCGAACCATATTACAGTGAAACCGTGTTGTACAAGTGCCATGTGATATGGGAGTTAATTGTATATATTTTTTAAATTTGTCAAATCAATCTATTGTAAGATATTTTTTTAAAAAAATACGTAATAATACTAAAACTATATAACCATTATTAAAATAAAAAATACTTTTACATACCTTTCTACATAATATACTGAAATTATATAAATATTCACAAATATATAGGGTGGTAGAAATGACACTGAAGAATTTAGACATGCATTTAGTTCCTTACTATCATTTACTATACTTTTCTATCCTAGAATTTCATTTAGGTCACTCTTTTTCTATATATATATATATATATATATATATATATATATATATATATATATATATATATATATATATATATACATAGGTTTTCTCATAAGAAAGTCAGAACTTTGACAACTGTTGGCAGCCATGTTAGAATTTTTTTAAAATCATTTTGACATTTTATCTCAGTATAGTTTGGTAAATTATCATGTAACGTTTAACACTTCAAAAACACTTAAAATTTGTAAAAACTTCAATAGCTTTATTGATACAAAAGTTTAATAAGTCTATTATTTCACGAAATGAACCTATCAATTGGCCATCAAGATCATGTAATCTAACTCCATTGAATTATTTTCTGTGAGGTTATATGAAATCATTGGTTTATGCTGATACACCACAAAGAACAGAAGCATTAAAAATAAACATTAAACATGTAATTCATAAAATTGGACCACAATTATATGAATGAGTGACTAAAAATTGGACTAAACGAATGCACTACGTCAAACGAAGTCGTAGTAATCGTATAAGTGAAATTGTATATTATCTTTAGTACTATAGAATGTGCTTCAAAATAACAAATAAATAAATTATTGAATACTGTTTGTTTTATTTCTATTCTGAAGCACGTCTTGGAAGACCTTATATATATATATATATATATATATATATATATATATATATATATATATGTATATGTATAAATATTCATATAAATACATATACATGTATATATAATATATAATACTTATTTTTTAGTATAAAATTGAATAAATACTAGTCATTATTGAAAAAATATTGTTTTATTCTTTCCATAATAAAATAACTTTGATCTTTATTAATATGTACTATTATACACATTTTCTATTTTGTCTTCAAAAATTAATTGCCTCTCGCTTAAAGAATTCTGAATTTTTTGAAAGCAAAAATGAGTCGAGTTAATTTTTGACTTCATCACCGTTTAGGAATTTTTTCTAGCAAGTAAATGCTTTAGAAACCTGAATAAGTGATAATCAAATGAAGCTATGTCCGGTGAATAGGGAGGATGCGGTAATATTTCCCACCTTAGCACATTGATTTTCTCCTCCATGATTTTTACTGCAAGTATTTTCGCGTTATCATGTTTCAAAATGGCGCTCATCATATTAATTAACGCAGGTCGTTTTTCTAAGGGCTTCTGCTGTAATCTTTCGAACTACTAACAATAGACTTCAACCGTTATCGAGTCTCAAGGTTTCAGCTAATCAAAATAAATCACCCCTTGGTAATAAAATCTCACCAAACATATAAAAAATACTTCTTCAAAATACAATTAGGCTTTAGAGTTGAAACTGGAATTAAATTTGGTGAAAACCATTGCTTAGTTTGCTTTAAATTCGTGTACAGAACCCATTTTTTATCTTCGATTACAATCCTATGGAAAAATAACTCCCTGTTATGCCTAGTTAGTAACGAGTTACAAATTATTATTTTTTATTCTTTGTTGTCCGAAAAAAGTTTGTATTTTACCCCATTTATTTTCGTTTATACCCCATTTTCCTTCTCTGCAAACCTTACTAATTTTTTCCAGATATCTGTGAACTGTTGACTATGTAAACTAAAGTTCTTGTAATAATTTCACAATGGTCAACTTTTAAACGAACTCATAGAGATGTTTTTAAACCTCACTATCAAAATCGACTGATTTTCTTTTTTGAGATGTATCAGAAAAGTCAACGCCACTTTCTGCAATTTGTTTAAATCAACGTTGATATCTGCAGATTTCTAATACATCACCATAGATATAACAGTTTTTTTAGTTATAGCTATTATATTCAATACACAGTAAAAATTAAATAGCATACAATGTTGTATGCATTCTTCTGAGGGTTGAAATTCTGTCATTTTGTCACAATGGGCACAATTTGGAAATTAACTATACAAACAGAAATTTGAATGATATACGCACACAACACAACACACTAATATGAAATATTGCGCAAGTCAGATACGGAACATTTCTAAAAATAGTTTAGTAAATGCGACATTACCTATGGGAATCTCTAAAATATAACACTCTATTTTAAAAATCTTATATCAAAATAAAAAACATTTATTTAAAAACAACGCTTATTAATTTTCTATAAAATAGTATTGTTTTTTTAAAAAAATATATTTTCTAATTAAATATATAATATTTATCTAAAATTAATAATAAGCGCATAAAAATATGTAATATTATTAAAAAAATTGTGAAAATTTAACTTGAAATAAAAATAAAAGTCAATGATGACAAAATAATATTATTAATTTTAATATTATTTATAGAGAAAACAAATTTAACTATTGCAACACAGGTTCTACTTTAAAAAAAACTATTTTATTATTCAAACATTTTACTTTATTATTATAAATAATATATGTAGATAGTGGATACAAATTGATGCTAGTGAAATATTAATGCTAGTACAATTAGATAAGCACAAAAATTTATGTGAAAAACAAATCAACTAGAAGGGGACATTGAAATGTGTATGAAAATAGTACTGAACTATTTATATATTGACAGTATGCAAGACCTCTAATAGAACATTTTCTTTCTTTTGTCATTGTATAGAAACTATGATTAGACATCGTTAATTTAAATATAATTAGTGAACTTCTAGGAAGCAAACAACAAGCGTACAGAGGAAACGCTTCTGCCAACGTATTTAATAAAAGTAGAGCTTCATACAATTTGTGTAATATAATTATAAGTGTAATTATATTTTATGCATAAAGTATATAATTAAAGCTTTGTTGTATTGAAACTCGTTAGAAATTTTCATTATATATTTTATGATTTCATTATATATTTTCTCAAATATAAACAAATAACCTGACGACACACAATTTATAAAATAATCAGTTTCTAAAATACAACAAATTAATTTTTTAATTGAGTTTTGCTTCAAAATTAAAATTATTTTATATACAGAAATGTTTATTATTCACTTGAAATACTAACTATTTTAATGAAAAATCTTTCTCTTGAAAAATTCAATTTAAATCGCAAAAAATCTATAAATATTTTCTAAAAAAATTAGCACAGTTTACTTTCATATAAAACAAAGATAAAGTCAAATATTTAAGTATAAAAAATCAACTGTACTTGTTTTTAAACAGATGTTTAATATTTATTACCTTCTGCTTTACACACGGTGTCCTATTTTTTAATGTAATCACATTGTCACTGTAAATAAATATCATTACAGCAGTACTCAACTTTTATTCTTCATAACATTTCTAAATAAATACTCATACAAAAATAATATAATCAATAAGTAATTTACTTGTAAATATATTAATTAATCTTTCAAATTCATACATGTTCATATATTCAAATTACTAAAACAAAACTATTAAATGTTCATTGAACATATTTTATAAAACCATTCACCGTGTATAACTGAATTAAATTAACGTACAGAAGAGTATTTCATGCTATAGGTGGCCCAAATGAGACTGAGGTATAGTAAAGAATAGTAAATGATAGTAAGGAAGTAAACGTATGTTTACACCCTTAAGTCTCATTTGGGCCACATATAGTGTAAATTATGTTATGAATAGTAAGGAAAAGCATTCATTGAACAAAAAGTAAATACTAATTCAAAATTCGTATATAGTAAATTTCTATACATATATATATATATATATATATATATATAGAGAGAGAGAGAGAGAGAGAGAGAGAGTAAGACTCCAAACATTATATTCACAAATATTATCAGGGATTTATCATATAATCGAATTCTAACAAGTCTGCTAGTTGAATTATATTACCTAGCATATTGTATCAATTTTAATATAAACATTTTAGTGAATAGTTGTAATAATAAATCATATAAAATGTTCGTTACAGAAATAAAACACTAAGTATTTTAATATTTCATTTATATATATATATATATATATATATATATATATATATATATATATATATATATATATATATTTGAGTAAACATTCAAATACATTTTATCTTAATTCAATAAAAACATTTAAACTGAATATATGTAACAGTGAAAATTAAACGTTGTTCTTGTGTATAAAAAGGATTTATAATTTAATTAAGAATACAAAAAAAAACATTATTCTACATGATACGAACTTTGAAGTATTTCCGATACATAGTACAGAATTCTATTCGATACTATGAAAAGTTAAAAACAACAAAATCCAAAAGTCGGAAATATCCACTATGAAAAACATTTACCAATAAAGATAGAGGGTTTGTTCGAATAAGTAACATTGATCCATTTTCAAATTCCAATCTAATTAAACATAGAATGAATAATGTAAATGATGTTAACTTATCGACGAAGACCATAAGTTAGTGCTTAAAGGAATTTTCACTAGGAAGATTACCGCTATAAAAACTACTTGTTTCATTTTTTTAATCAAGAACATTTATCTCATACAAAACTTTACACTAACAAACGCTTTAAAATATAAAAACATTTTTAATAAAGTAATAAATCTAGTTGGAAACTCTTTTTCCATAGATAAAAAAAAATTACGGACGTCATACTATCAATCATTACATACACGTTACAAATTAAACACTATAGTGATAACATTAATGTGTTGAATACAATTTTCTGACATGTCATTGATTTAACCATGAAAGTACTTTACAAAATAAAAAAAATATTACAAAAACATTCTAATAATAACGTAAAATTTTTAAAAATTAAAGTTTATTACGTGGAAATTGATGAAAAATAAACATTCGTAGTATTCTTTCCATGATTAAAAAATAGCTTCAAGTTTATGACAATGTTTCAGATTGGTTAACTGACTTTAAATCCTTTAGAAAATTTATCAAAACATATTAAGGTCACAATAGTAGACAATCACTTTTCAAAGTAAAATAAACCATAAACAATTAGAAGAGAAATTTGGCAAAACACACCCATCGATAAGCACCGTTTAATTCACACTATGCATAACAGACGTAATATAATTATAAAAACCAAAGGTTATTCTATAAAAAAATAATTATTTGTGAGATAAAATGTTTGTTTTGTAACTGTGGCGAATTTATTTACACACAAATGAACTATCATCCCAGCACAACAATATGTTGAAAAAGTGTTTAATAATTATTTATTGTTCAATTTCTTTGTTTATTAACTGATATGCATTTCGATGACAATACCATCATCATCAAAGCGCTGTGTTATAAAATATAGCACCAAAGACTCTGACGTCAGAATTCAATGACAATTGTTTTTTTATTAGATGAAGATGTCAGTCCCATACCCTAACCCAAACAAAAAAGAGATTCTCCAACTAGAAATCTAACACAACTTTCAGCATGATAAACGATGAAGCCTGATGCTACACCACTAACCGATTACATATATATATTTATATATATATATATATATATATATATATATATATATATATAAAATATATATGATTATTATATTACCAAATTACAATCAGTAATAAACTCTTTTATGTTAATTTTAGAAAAGTTTATGTATAGTATAATACATTGTTTGTTGTACTATGTCAAGTTGATAAAGTTATTTTTCATAACTATCTTTCATAATTATGTTTCTGTCGTATTTATATCTTTTTACAATCTTGTAAAAAATATTCTTCTATATTATATTTAAAAATATTACTATGTATTAACTTGAACATAAGGTCATTATGGCTAACATAAACATCAATTAACTGCAACAAAGACTACTAAAATCAGCAAACCATCTAATAATAACCACGAAATATAGATTTAAAAAAGAATATTATGAAAATTAGATTATTAAAAACATCCAAATTCACTATAAACGAAAGCAATTTTTATGATAAATAATATTTATCCATAACTAAAATTGAGTACTTCACAACAAAATTAATAATGCTTATTTTAAATATTTTGTGTTCTTTGTTCCAATATAAAAAATAAATAATAATAAATAAATTAGTACTTTACGAATAAACTAAGATATCTGGAAATTAATGAAGCCATCCACTGAATATCTAAAACATAACAAATATTTCTAGAAAAATTACTACCTACAAAGAAAAAAATTCTTTATGATTATTAAAAAAACTATTTATGAAATTATAAAGTCATAAAAAGTCTAAAACATAAATCTAAATTATTATTATATATTTAAAAATATATGGTTATTTGTATTGGTTGTAATTAATTTAAAATTAAAAAATTGTGTTAAAAAAATTGAAATTAACTTCTAATGGAAATGTTTAAAGTTAACAAATATTATAACTGTAATATAAATAATATATATATATATATATATATATATATATATATATATATATATATACACGAGGGTCGATTGACAAGTATGGTAAAAAAATAAGAATAACTAAATTGAAAAATTTAATTAAATTAAACAATAAATAAATTTACCATACTTATCAAACGACCCTCGTATATGTTTAATTTATATACATATTATATAAAAGTATATAATATATTTAAAATAACTATGATCAATATTTTCAATAATATTTTCAAAATTACAATTTTCAATAATTATACACTTAAATATATTGTAATTTGTTATTATTTTTTTCAACAAGATTTCTCTCAGAATTTTTTTTAAAAAATATTAAAACTATAAAATAATTGGTAAATATATAATAATTAAAACATAATAAACTTTTTTTTAATTTCATACATTCTATTACAAAAACTTCTTTTTAGAAATCAAACATGGAATTTAGTATATCAAAAATATTTTATCATAACAGATAATTCTTCTGTATTCTTCTCATACTTTTTAAAACTTATTATCCATTCACAACTTATATTTATTTTACTAATTATTGAAAAATTAACTATATCAGTAATAAAACTGTTAGTCTACTGAAACGAAAACTTATTATTTTTTATTTTATTAACATTAATTAAGTTAAAAGGGATAAAAAGTAAATACATTACCATGCATACTGTTATAAACAATCTTTAAATTTTTAAAAAGAAATTAATTCATAGAAATAATTACTTTTTCATTTAACATCTAATTATTCTCATTATGCTATGAAGTATTATTTAGCATAAATAAAAACTAAAACAATGAATATAAGATAAATTTAAATAAATAAATTTAAATTAGTGAAGTCGCAAATTACATAAAAGATTCTAAAAATCTCACAGAATCATGATCACAGCAGAATTTTTATTTTAAAAAGTTTCTAAATAAATTACTATACTAAAGTGCATAAAAGAAGATAACATCTCTACATAGTTTTACGCTCAATCGTTTTTTAACAACCAAACTATTGCACTAAAACGACAATTTAAAATCTGATAGTTACTTCCGTAGAGAATTTAAACTGCTCGATTTTTACATTTAAAAGGATTTTGTAGTATAGAAATTTATCGATATCTACAGTGCAATTGTAAGTATTATGTGTATTTTCATGAAAAAATGTGTTTATAAAATAAATATATTTAACGTAACTAGATTACATTCAACGTTGTATAAAATAAGATAATGAAAACATGAGATGTTTTTTTTTTGTTTTCAAAAGTAGGTTATGTTAAATATATCTTCAATTGTAAGTATAATATAAATCAATTTAAGCTCTCGTAAATATAAATTCATATTAGAGGTATGAACTAAAAATAAAACTCACATAGAGATAATAATAGTATGCGTTAAAAATTATTTTCTTTCAATTAATATCTTTATTTTTTTGATATTAGGTACCTATTTAATTAAAACAATATTTTATATCATTACCGCTGACATTAAAGTTTTGTTAATATAATGAAAAGAAAATTGTGGTTAAAAGCATATTTCACACGTTTTCTTTCCATATTTGATCAAATAAAAGTGTATCAGAAGCAAAAAAAATCAATTTGTGAAAGTTATATAGAAAATTTTGCATCGATTAACACTTATACATTTTGATTTAGCATAACTCTAAGTATTGATTTTGATATATAAGATAACATACAGAAAATGGAAAAAATCGAAAAAGATGATTTACTGGTGTTATTAGTAAAAAAAAGTTACAATTACTGTAACTATTACTAATCTTATAAAAAAATAGGTAATAATCAGTCTATTATTTTTAAATGTTACCAGTCATAGGAAAAATACACAAGGAAGTACAATGGGTTCCACTGAATTAAAAATGAAAACAAATTGAACCCTTTTAATATTTACATTTTGCTATTTTTCAAATAAAAAAATAATTTTTATATAGATTTGTGGATGACTGAAAAATAAATATGTTTTAACAATCCTAAATATAAAATAAGAACGGATAGACCCTACTAAACATTTATTTATTTCAAATTTATGTAAATATATTACAAAAAAAATATTTGGAAAATTAAATGATATGATAATAACCTATAGTAACGAAAGATTAGATGAATTAATTATATAATGAAGACTAAAATATCATTTAAACTTAAATGGAAAGTATGTAATATATGTGTACTATTTACTTGTACTTATGGATTAGAAACTTTGGCATTAAATCCAAGTATAAATCAAAAACTTTTTAAAACTCAGCGAAGCATAGAAACAATAATGTTAGAAATTTCTAAACGCGATCGAAAAACATTGAAATGGATACGAGAACATACGGGAATAACTGATATAGAACAAATAAAATTGATTGAATGGATATGGGTAAAACATATAGTAAGAAGAGAAAATAATAGAGAGGCAAAAATCATTATGGAATGGTAACCAAGAATCAAAGAGACTTAAAAATAGGCCCAATTAAAGATAAAGGAATTATATTATTAGTATAGTGGAGGTGAGGGTTAAATTAAATTAGTCACAAACAGAAAACAATGGAAAAGTATTAAGAAAATATTTAAAAAGATCTAATAACAATCGATGAAGCATTCGCCCAACAGTGAGTTGATATAAGTTTTTCTAATGATGATTACAAATATATATATATATATATATATATATATATATGTATATATATATATATATATATATATATATATTATAGTACATAACTTATAAAGTATAAAATAAACAATATTGTTACAATAAAAAAAAATTATCGAATCATTTCTGATAGCATATTTCAATAAAAAAATTACATATTAAATTTAAATACCAATTAATATTTTAAATAATAATATTTATCAATCAATATTGTATAAAAAAAAACTAGTCTCGTTATCTTCCATCCGAAATATATTAAAATATGCGTGAAAGTTGTGCTGCTTTAATAAATTATTTTTCAACACTTAAAATTTCAACTTTATACATATATTACTTTTTAATATTTTTTTTTATGAAATTTAGATAATTAGATATAGAAATTTAGATAAATTTAACTAAAAAATAGATTAAATAAAGAGATATTAATTGTTATTATAACTATTTTATTTTGGTTAATTTATTTTCGATTCTGTAGTAATAAAATTTTCAAATTGTTTTAATTCCAATAATAACGATTTTAGATAGTTCAAAATTATTAACTTAACCAGTTGCGCTGGCAATTAATTAACATGCGCGCGTGGCAAATCCGTCCAAAGCAATTCGCAGCGAGTTGGTATTTGAAATCATTTTTTTTTAAAGTTTTAGACACACGCACACATTAACATTATAGTAAAATTCCTAAATTAATTAACAAATTTATTAATAATATTGATAATTTTTGAAAAGGAGTATTTCTTGGGTTTTGGTACGTTTTCTAATTTACCGAATGGAATATAGGTATTAAAAAAATGCCATATCAATTATATAAAAGAATATTTTTCTATAACTTTTTGCAAATTTTCTTATTAAAGGAAAAAATGATAAGTAGCTATCTTGCAGGTCTATGCCACCTATACCATCATTGTAATCTAAAACTATATTAGGTTTTGTAATGTTTCCATTTTGGTCGGTATAATTTCTACATTTTTTTCTTTCTTGTTGTAATCATTTCTGATTTGGAATATTTTGAAAAAAGCAAATATATATATCCTTTTCATCCTTCCATTTTACAGCTAAGATACTATTGCAAGATCTTAACAATATCCAGATTTCAACTCACACAGCTTATAATATTTAACATAGAAACGTGCCCGTTTTAAATTGTTTGCATTTATTGTGTTTTGTAGTTACTTGATTATTATTCAATGAAAATGTGTAAAATTAATAAAGTTCTACAAAAACGCACTTACATGCCACAAAACAGAAGAGTGACACTTACTAACTGAACTACGATGTTATTTTAACTTAGCAAAAATCACACGACGTGCTATGTACGTCATATCGGCATTTGGTACAGATAGCGGTTGACGTGCATAGCACGTCATTCCAGCGCAAGTGGTTAAATATAAATTTCTTATAACAACAATATTTTTCATAATTAATCGATAAAATTCTACCAAAGAAACACAAAATACGAGCGTCGTTTTAACAAGTATGGTAAAAAAGTAATGAAAAATAAATTGAAAAATTTAATTAAATAATTAATTAATTGAATTAAACAATAAATAAATATACAATATTTATCAAAAGACCCTCGTAAAATATTACATTAATATTTTATTATTATATATAGGGACATCCAAATGTGATGAAGAGATTTGTGTTTTATTAAAAAGTGGCATGTGTATGAGGAAACACGTGTATAGTTTCTTTTTAATAAAACACAAATCTAGCCATCACATTTGGATGGCTCTATATATATGTATGTGTGTTTATATATACATACATACACAAGCATGCACACACACACATTCATACATACATATATATATATATATATATATATATATAAAGTTATTGTTTGTAAAAGATTAAGAATAAATTATTCATATTTTCATATATTATAAATTAGACGAACAATATCTAAGAAATAATTTCACAAATTCATTTAATATTTCATTTTAAAACAAGTGAAATTCAAAATATAATAATTATCTTTTTCGTGCATTTATGAATTTTTACTTGAAAATTTTGTGAAAATACGTTGAATGCTTTAAATAATTCATATTTTCAGCAAGAATCCGCCACTTAAATATTTATAGTCCCTACGATTTTCACTACTATCTGAAACGGAAGCTTTAACAAGACAATTTATTTTTAGACATCTTAATACTACAACCGACCAAATGATGTCTGTTCTCGACGAAAACCATTATATAAAATCACGAATGGCTGTATTGGCAATAATTTCAAATATTTTCATCGATATTTTCCGCGAAGATTTCTTTTTAAGAAAATATCAACTGGTATTATTTTCACATATTTGAACTTATTTACGAGAACATATGTTGAATGTCATATGTAAGTTGGTAGGATATGATGAACGTGTTAGTTTTAAAAATAAATGTTACCATTGAATTGGCGATTCTAAATTTAAGATATACGTATGTATTGTAAATATTTTAAATTTAGTTGAGTCACCTATCATTTGCGTTACTTTTGAAATTGTTACGTCAAACATAAATACATGTATTTTTACAATTAGTTCTACCATATTTTTACTTATTTCATATACATACTCGTATAGATACCTCATAACGTATTTCATGCTTATGCAGACCGACAGATTTGTTTTCTCTTACAAAACTTTTTTTTATTTATTTAATATGGTTTTTCTCTATAAATTACATTTTTCTTGTTTATTATTTTTCTTTATAATTTTTAATATATTTTTATACTTCAATCTACATTGTTTTCTCATTTTACATTTTTATATTAATTATTAGAGTTACTTTTATAAAGTACATATGAACTTTACTATAAATTCAATAATTATTTAAATTCCTATTTTAATAAAAGTAATGTTAAACATCATTTTTTAATTTTTTTTAAAAAATTTTCAGTAATTTTACTTTAGTTAAAAAAGAAAAAGTCTGTTTATTTCTGAATAATCATCATATAGTTTTATTTGATTTTGATTATGTGAATTTATTATTTAATACAAAACAATACAATAAAGAAATTCAACTGCAATATAACATTTACATATACGTTATAAAATATGAAAATATTTGCGAGACCTTTATAGACATTTCTATCCTATCTACATTAAAACACAAACACGATAACCTTTGATTTACATTTCTTTGAAGTTTTAAGGGTACAAACTCTATAAAAAAATTTTAGAATAATTCTGAAGTAGCTTCAAAAGTAAAAAATGAAGCCGTAATCTATTATGATTTCATAATTTTTTAACATAAATATTAAAATTAAAAACAAACTTCATAAAAAATAGGGTAAGTAAAAATGTTACTAATTAATATGTAGAATTTATTTTTATATATTTCACAAAAATTTAAGAATAACAAATTATTATTTAAATAAATAACTGAAAAATCGAATAGAATATAATATAAAAAAAATAAAATCCTTAAAATTAACCATTACCCAAAAATTATAAAACAAGGAAGAGTAAAATACTAGTATTGAATTTTATTAACATGAAATAATAATTTAATTTTTTATCACGAATTCATAATTATAATTAAATAATAGCAAATATAACATAATCATTATATTGATATTAGTTACATATATAAATTCACTATTTACTTGAATTGAAATTACTAAATATTTCATTAATTACTGAGGAAAGCAATCAAAATTAATAACTGGAGAGAAAGATCAGAAAAATAGAATAATTAGAAAAAAGAAATCAAAAAACGATCTTATGAGAAAACAAAACGAAAGTGATTTACAGAGTGAATGATTTTATAAATCAGAGAAAAAAACAGAATTATTATTTTTTCAGCAACTCGAGATAAACTTATGAAATAGAAGAATTCGATAAGTCAAAAAAACTAAACTCATTATAAACCTATACATGACAAAAGTAATGCATATGAATTTTTAAATTTGAAAAATCAATCTAAAAGAAGTATAAATAAATAACGTTAAAATCTATATGTATTTAAAACAGTTCCAAAAAAATATTTATTAATTAAATGAACAAGAAAATAACAATTTGAAGATTTCAATTCCAAAGAAATTCTTATATTATAAAGTCGAATATTTTTTTATATACAAAAAAATTGATTAATTAATTCTATCTTTCCTCAATGATAGTAGCGACATAATTTTTAATGCCAGAATAATTCATCGATTTCAGACAAAGCAAAAAAAGTTTGAAAATATGTAATTAAGGATAACACATAGAGAAATGACTGGATTGAAACTAAAAACTAATTTGTTGTTTTGGAACTGTGGCTGATTTACTTTACATAAATGAATTTTAACCCCATCGAAATGTATCAGCCTATATAATTATAGATTATATAATTATAAATAGCAAGTGAACAATAAGTGATTATTGAACAACTTTAAACTATTGTGGTGTTGGGGTTAAAATTCATTTGTGTAAAGAAAAACTAAGTTATGAATATAATAAGAAGAGTAAAGAATTTAAAATAAAAATAAGCAGATTACTTAGCAAAGAAAGACCACCAATAAAAAAAGACATTCTTGATTGAGAATACAAATATATAAAAAGCTTTGAAAAAATATCAATAATAGATAAGACAGAAATAAAAGAAAATTCGTTGATGTGGAATAGAGAGAATTATATTAGATCATTAAAATTGGAAAAATTTTGAAGAGGCATCATTCAGCAGTAAACATAAAAATAAAAGTGACAATGTATATATATTATATGAATAAAAAAATGGCAGTCCTGGGAAAACAATTAAGAAGAACAAATAACATTAAATGAAAATTTTACCTTACAATGAGCAGATATAAGTTTTAATGATTACAATAGAAATTTTCTCTTGGATAACGTTCATAAAGAATCTTCAACCAAATACATCATGACAATATTTTGAATTTCATATTTTATTAGAATAAACAATAACTTTATAATAAAAAAAACTCTTATGAATTCAAAACCTGACTTGATTTATTACCAATTTTTTAATTAATATTCATTTTTTTCATATGAACATTTTAAAATTATACCGTTATATGTTTTAGTAATAGATAATAAAATCAATATTTTACTAAATGTACTCAAAAAAAATTAAAATATCATTTTTAATAAAAAAAAATAAATAAATATAAAATTAGAGAACTGATTGCAAACGTGTAAACCGCTAAGCTTATTACGTTAAATTGTTAAATAATTATTCTTTACAAAAAAATCTATATCCATAACGAATTAAATTTTAATATTAAATAAATAACACTTTTTAATAAAATATGGAGTTTTTTTTATAAAAAATCTGAAATATTATTCATCGTCAGTCATTGTTTTTCTTGTTATCTCACAAATGAGTATCTCGGCAAGATTTGGCTCTTTCATAAATTAAATATTCATAGAACTTCAATCAAATACGTTTCTTTTCCTTTTTTTCTTTATTTTGTTATACAGTAACTTCATTACCACTGAAATCTTTTCATCCTTTAAATAAAATTTTCACAATCTGTTTTCCATATATTTACATATTTTTCACCCATCTTCATATTTTGTGAACAAGTTTTGATTAAGTCTTCTTTTAATACATTTTTTTTCTAATCAAACACTTTTACTTTGAAAAGTATTCAAAGTCTAAACTCTAAATATAAAAGATTTCGTTAATCTTTCACTCTTTCGTTAATCTTATTGATCTCTTCGATCTGTATCCAAAACAAACAAATGTCTTAATGTTTTCTTAATTCTTGATGGCCATCAATATATATATATATATATATATATATATATATATATATATATATATTACAATTACAGTGGATTAAAAATATAAAAAATGATTAGTAAACGTATATAACACTGATACATTATTGGAAAGTTATTTTTTTTATTTCTTGTATCTCATTGAATATTGCAAAGGTTAACTACTCATATATTTGCCAATTGTTACGCCTAGAAAAAATTGAGCTGATACCAAAAATAACAATCAAATTGTTCCAATAGTTATTTCCTTGTGTCTAGTTTGTTTTTTTAACACTTCATAATTTTAACAAGTTCTCAACATGAATTTCATTAGTTTTAAAAGTGAACGAAACATTTTATATTTATATTATAATTAAATTACATAACTTATTTTAGAATGTAAACTAATTATATATATATATATATATATATATATATATATATATATATATATCATACATATTACATTAAATAGAAAATAGTAAATATTGAAAATAATAGATTATACTGGCAAAAAGATAATTTTAAATACAGATGTGACTCATTTTTATATAACATTTAATTAATTTGTATTTCATGTATTCATATATATATATATATATATATATATATATATATATATATATATATATATATATATATATATATATATATATAGTAATTATTTAAAATTACAAGGCAGAATTAACTTTAAAACAAAACTAACAATGACTACAAAGATAAATTCTACAGCATTCCTTATCAAGATTTGGCACCATTTTATAGATGTAGTTTATGTATAAACCTAATGTTAAGAAATTTATATGAGATATTATACACGTTCTTAAAGCTTTCATGTGGAGTTACCGTAATCACAATGAAAGGTGGATCTAATTAATTATAATACAAGATATAAACATATTTTCTTAAACTTTACCTCATTCCTCTATGTTATGTTGGCATCAAGATCTATAGAGCAATGGGTTAAGATGACCGACCTTATATTTTGTATATTAAAATAACAAATTTAGGTTACGGTCAAATAAATAATTTCATATTGCATTATCATAGCGTCTCACAGAAGAAAGTTAATTTATTATTGTAAATAAAGTTGAATATTTTATAAAAAATATTTCATTATTCTTAGAGTTATTGTAGAATTTATAATAAAATAAAAAAATGTAGATAATCGTCGTAACAAACCCCAATTATGTATTATACTATATATAATATATATATATATATAGAGAGAGAGAGAGAGGATCATTCAAATGTTACGTCTAGATTTGTGTTTTATTAAAAAGAAACATGTATATAGGGTGGTGTATAAGGAAACATATGTATAGTTACTTTTGTTTATTTTTAATAAAACACAAATCTAGGTGTCACATTTAGATGACTCTATATAACCCAACCACTTTAAATTTGTATTTTAAAATCATATTATAACAACATTTTTTTGTCGACTCTTTTTTTCATCATTGGTTATCATCTTTCCCATAAAAGCATAAATAGTTCATTTTTCTAACTTTTAAATTACTTTTATTCTTTTTTTATATCCATAACTCACAACCAAAATATGAAATAGATTCAACTAGAAATAATTATTTTTTTAATGTTATAATATATATTAATATATAGGATTTTCCAATAAGAATGTCAGAACTTTGACAGCTGGTGACAGCCATGTTTTAATTTTTATTTTAGCTCATTTTGTTATTTTAACTCAGTATAGTTTGACAAATAATCGTGAAACATTTAACACTTTAACACATAAATATTGTAAAATCTTTATTAAACCTATTGAAACAAAAATTTAATGAGCCCATTATTTCACAAAATGGACCCATCAATTGGTCACCAAGATCATGTGATCTAAATCCATAGGATTATTTTCTGTGCGGTTATGTGAAATCACTGCTATATGCTAATAAACCACAAACAACAGAAGTATTAAAAATAAACATTGAACTTGTATTTCATGAAATTTCAGCACAATTATGTAAAATAGTGATGTGAATATGTCAAGCAAAATCGTGGTGGTCATATGAGCAAAATTGTGTTTTATCATTTATTCCATAGAATGTGCTCAAAAATTGAAAAAAATAACTAATTAATTAAATACTTTTAGTTAGTTTTTTGAAATAAACTACAAAAAATATTATGTTTGCCTAAGAAAATTAAGAATATAAATTAAAAATCAATATTTATATTTAATAAATCTGGAATTAAGATACTTAATAACCACTATAAAGACCAAAAAAATCGAATGGCCAAATTATATGCTAAAAAGAAAAGAGAGGAATCAAAAAATATACAGATAAAGCCTGAAAAGAAACAGCCTATGAAAAATTCAAACTAAAAATTAAAGATAGAATAAGAAATGACTTACTAGTATTAAGAGTGAAATAAAAGATGGCATATGATCGAAAATCACGGAAGAAGTTTAAGAGTGAGATAACAATGTGACTGATTCAAATTATTAACTAAATAAGTAAATAATTATTATTTAAATGATTCGAAAGATAGAAAAATAAAATTAAAAAACATTGTAAAGCATATTAAAATATTACTTATAAATCTTTTATTAAAATATAATAAGGAAAAATACAATAATAAAAAATGATAAAAATATGGTTTCATTTTAACTGAAATGTATTAAATTTATAGAAATATTTAGTGTCTGCTTTAAAAATATATAAAATTTAATGAGAAAAGATTAAAAATATTATTTTAGAAGAAGTAAATAATAACAAACATAAAAATTCTTCTGACTAGACAGTTTATTGCGCTCTGAGCATAGAAATTAGTTAACTAAAAACATCCGAAAATTTATTATACATTAATAAATCAAAAATAAATTTTCTTAGTTTCCATAAATATCTTAACTTTTTACAACGGACAAAATTCGAAGACAGATTATTCAGTCAAAACCATTAATAAAATTAAGAAATTAGAGAGAAAATTTTGATTTTTTATTAAAAAGTTATAAATCAAAAAGATTATGTCGACATATTGATCAACTTACATTCTTATATAGATAATTTCTTTATGTCATGAATACTTTAATAAAATAACAATTTAAAACATATTGAAAAATCTAAACAGTTGTATCATAAAGACTATATACTCGTAAATGTCATTTCTTAATACTATCACCAAACGTGAGCCTCGTTAAAAGTGTTTAAAGAATTATATCTAAAAAATAAAAAAATCAAACAAACTAAAGAAATAGTAATAAAAATTCTTAATTCTAGTAAGATGCATTTTTCATCGATATTATGCTGTCTTAAAAATTGAGAGTAAATTATAAATTATTAATCATTGATATGTAATTTCTTTTGTGAATTTATTATAAGATTAACATACATATACACACTGTATCGTAAAATAAACCAAACTTCTTGAATAAAAATTTGTATTTTTCCAAAAATTCAAATATTTATTCAAAATAATCATATGTTCCTTCTATATCAATACAACACTAGATACGCTGAAAAACAATGCATGGATGGATTTCAATTTATCTGTTTTTGAGATATATTCGACGACCCTCGTCACGACAACCTCTACGACTTTAACATTATCGTACAACGTTTCTTTCATTGCCATTTTTATTTCTAGGAAAAGAAAATAGTCGCACGGTGACAAATCTGACGAATCTGATAGGTGTAGGATGATGAACGGTTATTTTTTGGTCAAAGATTCGCATACTGCAACGGCCTTATGAAGTAATGCATTATCATGCAATAAATGCTAGCTTTCCGACTTTCGATATTATGACCTAATTCATACTATTCTCGGTCACAAAAATTTCACAATATCTAAATAGTGTTCGATAGTGGGAATTTTACCTTCTTAAATGAATTCGTAATAGATGATGCATTTTGAATTTTTTGCACTCATAATTTATGAAAATGCAATTTTCTCACTTTCGGTAAGCTTGATGACTTCCATGATACACTCTGGCACTTGGAATTTGGATCATACTGAAATACCATGTCTCATCTTTAATAACGATAGAATTCAAAATTTTGGGATTTGTTATGGCCGTTTTAATGATATTCTTATGGTGTTTAACATATGCTTTCTCATAGTTTTTCTTTAGGTTGTGTGACATAATTCGAATAAAAAAATATTTCTTTTATTCATTTTCCTCTTTAATATCTAATAAATTGTATCCATAAAAAATATATAATTGTAAACTTTTTGGAAAATATTCTACATGTCACATTCGAATCATCAGTAATTTCGAGCACTTTTTAAATGAGTTTGTTGGTGGTTTTAGGATGACTTGATATTAATTCGTTATTGATGTTTTCTCTCCCATCTTTAAAACGTCTATATCACAGGTAATTTTTTAGGCGCATCAAACAATCATCACCGTATACTTGACGCATTAATTCGAATATTTTTGTGAATGTTTTACCGAAATTAAAACAAAACTTATTATTTGCATATTATTCCATTGTACAATATTCTTGTGACAATGTAATCAATAGTACTACCACTTCAACTAGCATATTTTAGAAAACATTGGTTATATTTTGGTCGGATTTTGTTAATAGAGAAGGTAAGTACGCATAAATATAACTCTTTAGATTTCAACTAACACTACAAGTTTTGGCGGAAAATAAAAGTTAAATTTCTTTTTCGATACACTGTACATATTATTTATTAGGCATGTTTAAATCTGTTTTAGATACTTCAAATATTTGTAAGAAAATAATTATCTTTGTTAATTAATTTCAATAAATCAATTTATATATAAAAATAGAGAAATAAAAAGATAACTATCAAGTAAATTGATTTTGTAAGAAAAATTGTATTAAATGATTACAATTTTATTTTATTTTAATCAATTATCAATCTATGGCACGCAAATTTATTGACTACTTTAACAGCAGCAATATTTTCTTCGATACGCATATTTTTACGCCTTATTGGTGTTTTACATCATGTAGCAAATAAATTATGCAAAATTTATCGATAGTTCTACGAACAGCTTGCTCCGATGACCTATTATTTGCACCATAAAATCCACGAAGTGCTCTATAAGTTTGATGAACAAAACATTGATTGTTGAAATAAATTTTCACAATTTCAAAACGTTTCTCGAATATAAAACGTTTCACAATGATTTGACAAAGTATACTGAATCCAAATGTTACTTACAGCTCGAAAACTGATAACTTACTTGATAGCTATCTCTATCAAAAGTTATATCAAACCTAAAAAACATCTTTATTACATTTGTACTTTTTATTTTTCTTTTTTAACCAAAATATATTTTGTTATTATTTAAAGTTATTTTTTCTTGAAAAACACTTTTTCTGTTATTATAAAAGAAAACATTTATAATAAAATAATGTCATATAATAAACTAAGATAAATATGCTTATAAATTAACAGAAATATATTATGAATATATAAATAAATGAACGAATATATGTGTATTATCACAGAGAAAAGTAATTATTTTCGAATGCAAATTCGAACGCAGAAATGAAAATTATGTCATGACTTTAATCTCTTAATATAAAACATTTATTGATCTTACGACAAAGAGCTCATAAGTCATATTAAATTAAAATCAGGGTCTCATTAAGAAATATTTTAAATTTTAATTCATAAAAATAACCATGCAAAAGAAATCAATATAAAACTTAAACTAATTAATTGAGGCATTTCATTTTTAGTTTTGAATTTCGAAACAATAAATAAAAAATAAATTTAAATTCAAACCATTGAAATTCGTATGTACTTTTCATTAAAACAAAAGAGAAAAAAAGAAATTATTTATTTTTAAAAGAAAACTACTATCAAAAATACAAAATATTACAAAAAAGTTTAACAATTATTAAGAAAGTATTTTTAATAGACTTTTATAAATTAATAAGTAAATGTTTATAACTATTAATAGTTATCATTGTCAAAATGTAACTACTCAAATTTGTTAATTTTTTTACTACAAAAAAATATATTGTTTGAAGTTATTTAGTTCTTAATTATTATTGCATTAATATTAAATTTAAAATTGAAACAATTTTTTTTGATTTATTAAATATAAATTTAATGACTAGAAAATAACATTATATATATATATATATATATATATATATATATATATATATATATATATATATATACAGTGGTAAATAGTCAAATAAGTGTGAATAAAAAAAAATTGTTAAGTTTTCTTGAAATATTTCCTGTTTAATTTTTACCTTATTTATTAATTAATAGCATTATTTTAACTACCAAAATAACAGTAAAGTCATATGAAATGTTAGTTTATAGTCAATTCTTGTATAATTCCATAGATACATACATTCAAATTAACAATGAAATAGATATAAAAAAAATAATCTTATTTTTTTAAAATTTTTCAAAATTCTTTAACAATTTTTGTTCTGTGAGAAATTCTCATTTTGTATATTTAACTAAAAACATATGTAAATACATACTCTAACAGATTGAAATGTATGAAAACGTTATTATTAATTTTCTGAAAGAAACGTTATAATAAAGTGAAAAGAAGACTACAAAACTTTAGGGAAGTTCATGGAAAATGATGTTTCTCAAATAGTATAATAAATGCTTTAATATATATATATATATATATATATATACTCGTATATATATATATATATATATATATATATATATATATATATATATATATATATATATATATATAATGCTATTGAAAACCAAAGTAATAAAAGGAAAACTTCTCTCTAAACTAATAGTAGATTGTTGGAAAATGAAATATAATTTTAAGAAAAGTTTCACTCAAATTCATCACAAGAAAAAATGCAAATATTTTCACATGTACGATTCACAGAAGATTGAAAAAGTAAAATTCATAAAGAATAAGTGCTAAAAATAATCCCTTGTTTAATACAAAACAAACACTCACTCACACACACACACACACACACACACACACATATATATATATATATATATTAAAATATTACAATAGAAAAATTTCGACTGGCGTAAAGAAATAGGAATCGAGAAGTACTGAAATATTTTATGATAAGAAGAAACAATTGTAAATTTGGTAGATTCTAAAAATAAAAAGTGTATGACAAACAAAATCAACAATTTTCATTTAAGTTCAAAAAAAGATTTGATAATATATTTATAACATAAATGACAATATAATGATTGGGTGTATTATTTTTTGGTATAGAATAGAACTAATTTTTGGATTAAAGAAAAAAATGATTTCAGTTATTTACATTAACATCTTTCAACATGCCATGCTACCATACGCAAACAATAATATTCCACTGGATCTTTCAACATAATAATGACTTAAAATACACAATAAAGGCAGTTAAACAATTTTTATTACCTAACTGTTAAGTGACGACTGTTATAGTGACTTATGCAATCTTTAAATATTTTACTAATAGAAAATCAATTGAATAATAAGAAAATTTCTACCGAATCGAAATGAAAAAATAGAAATGAATTATATAAAACAATAAAAATTACATGCTATAAAATTCGAATTAAAAGATATCAGACAGTGAATTCTATGCAGTCTCGCTGTAAAGCAGTTCTAAAAAATAAACTCTATACTACAAAATATTAAAATTTTCACTTTATTTCTATTTCCTACTGACAGAATTTGAAATAGAAATAAAAAAAAATATCTTTTGTTTATTTTCGTTACATCTATTTAAGTTTTCAATCAGTTTTTGATTGAGAATCTTGATTTAGACTGATAAAAGTTTAACTGAATTAAATAATGCAATTATGTATATTTTGAAATTATTTAATAAAAAAATGGAAATAAATATTAAAGTTTATAAATTACTATTCTGGAACTGATTTTATTGAATATTTTATACACTTATTTTAATATCCACTACTATATATGCAAATAAATACTATAAGACCTCCACTAAAAACATAAAACACATCTAGATAACAAAAAAATATTTTTCATTTTCATTTGAACTAATTAAACCATTAATTAAATAATTATTATCCTAAGACATCTAACAATTACTATTGTATTGTATTTTTTACTATATTGTACTTAAAATATTACAATTTCATAACAGTAGTAATAATATTCAGTTATTATAACATAAATTATACTTATAAATTAGTATAAAATTTAATTTTAATAATTCCTTGACAAAATTACAAACACTAAGCCTATATAACCTGCCAACATTTTTTTATTTTTTAAATATCTAATATCATGCTTATTTTTTTTAAAAAAAAACCTGAATAAAGTCGTCTCTACAATGTGAAGAAAATTAACAAGAAAAAAAATTAGGAAAATAATTTCTTTAAAAAAATAATACACATACTAAAAAATAATAAAAGAAATCATTTTGGTATAAATTACAATCAAGATAAATATTTTTCAGATTTTTTAAGACTAAAAAACCTTTAGCAAGAACACAATAATATAAAATATAAATGTAATAAAATACTAAAATTCAATGAAAAAAAATATTTTATACAAAATATCCTTTTCACAAAACAATATTTATATTAAAATGAACAAAAATAATTAATAATCTTTATTTACCAATAAAATAAATGTTTAACAATTATTGTTTTTCTAATTAATAAAGAATAAAATAAGTAAATAAAATAAAATAAATATATGGCATTTTTACAATACAAATTATTGAACATCATATAAAAGTTATGAAAAAATAGTCATATTTATTAAAATGATTTTTTTAAAAAAATGACTTTTCCCCCAATGATGACCATTTAAACAATTTCATTCGCATCACTTCCTCTGAAATTTGCACATTTAATTTAAAATTTTGAATAACTATTTTTTTATTTAAATATTAATTCCGTAAATTATCTAAGTACTTAAATAAAACTACTCTAATTATGAAGTTATATAAAATCATTATATATTAAATACATTTCCAACATAAAAATTCATTTATTCTAAATAAAATTCAAGAAATATTCATTTTCTTAAATATAATATGCATACATGTAAATGTAATATATGTACGACATACATTACATAACAAATTAGAAATATTTGTTTGATAATTTGTAAAACTTCAAAGTATTTCTTATAAAAAATATTAGTTAGATTATTGAGAAAAAAAACACTAAAACCGTGTCCATGCAATTTCAAATTACTAACATATGTTTTTTTTATAATATATAATAATATCTTGTAAAACAAAATTTATGACAGTGTCAATATTTGTAAATTATTCGAAACATTACTATTTGTAATGTACTTCATATATTTCAAACGCTGGCTTTGAGTTTAGAAAGAAAATATATTTTAAACATTAGTTACGGTCAAAATGCTTATTCAGCGAATACTAACATTGGCATTGCGCCTTGTTTTTATCTTATTAAAGATTGACATACTGCCAAACAGCTACATTTGTCACTATTTTGTAAAAGAATTTGACAAAAGTAAGTGATATTTAATAGCTCGTATTAATAATACTAGCTGAAACTTGTAAACTTAATTTTACAAATTGTAAAAAATTCAAACGGCTCCAAAATACTCGTATGTTTTACTTTTTGTCGGTTTTAATAAAAATATTCAAGAACCATTCACTAATTAAAAATCATTCTACGTCAAAATTAATACTATAAAACATTTTTTACTTGTAAATAAATACTCTTATATAAAATGTATGTATGTATATACATATGTGTATATTATATATATATATATATATATATATATATATATATATATATATATATATAATGTTTATTAAGTGTGATAGAACTTTAAATTGAATCCCTATCTAAAGTTCTAATCTAATCTAAAGTATCTAATCTAAAAAAACACCTAATTATCACCATCGCCATAATAATTAAAAAATCCTACATCAATCTACTGCTAGATAAATGCCTCATAGAATGTCACTTCATTTCTTAAATATTTTTTCAAGATTCTTCCATTGTTACCTATCCGTAGCTAATTTCATTCAACCTTCACCTTTGCTACACTTCACAAATTTAATCCCTCCATCTTTAACAGGGTCTCTTTCTTGATCTGTTTTTGTCTCTTGGCCACTATTCCTTAATTATTTTAATCCAACTATTTTCTTCTCTTCTTGCTATGTGTCCGACTCATGGCCATTTCATCACTTTTATTTACTCTTTTATATCGGTCTATACTCGTACCTATCTATCCATACATACACGCATGTTTTTTAGACAAATTTAGACCTTTGTTGTTGCTGCTATCTTTCTCTTTCTTCATCAACCCTAGAGTTGTTGCCCTTAGACTGATTTTTCATCTTTTATGTCTTTTAGATTCTTCTTTTTTGATTGTTATTTTTTTGATTTTTCTATTCTCTAAAAAAATTTCAGAAAACATGAACACTCTTCTCTGTCACTAGTAACCCCCCCCCCTCTTCTCCCAGTCATACCTATTTGACCCACCTAACAGACATTCTTTGGGTTGGATAACCGATCACCACTGACTAAAGTTGGCATGAAATACATCCAATAGGGTATATATATATATATATATATATATATATATATATATATATACATATATATATATATATATATATATATATATATATATATATATATATATATATATATATATATATATATATATATATATATATATATATATATATATATATATATATATATATTAAAAATATGTTAAAAATCAAGTAAAAATAAAAATTATCCATTATAAAATACTAAACGTAACATTAATGGTGAGTCCAGTTTATAAAAACCATTAGTTTATTGTGGAGTAGCCTGTCTCTTAATATATTCAAGCCTATATAACACAGCTTCACCTTACAAAAATTATAATTCGCTCTTCTTGAAACACTTGTTTCATATGCTGTTTGTGGGTTATTATACGGTCCTCAATTTTTATCTCAAGAGATCAAAAAGGTTTTCAATGAAATTTATATCAAATATTGTTATGGAGTTTTCTTTACTTTCTCACAATTGTAAAGAAACAAAGGACACATATTATATATATATATATATAATATAAAAGAATAAAAAAAATTATATACGATCAAAATGCAAAATAATTTTACTAGTAAATTTTGATAATATCTCCTAATTTTATTTAATTTGAAAGGAAAATATTTAGTAACTTTAAATATATTTGCATTTGTTTACAAAAAAAATACAAGGTATATATATATATATATATATATTATAAACGTTTAGTATCAATGGAAAAAATGATATTGAAAATAATTTGATAAAACTTTAACGCACAAGTAATTTTGATTGCGAAATCTATCAACAGGATATTAAACTTTTATTTTTATTACTCACTACGTTTGAGTATATTAAAAACTTTTGGTTGTCGCCAAACATCGTATATATTCAGAAATAACAGCTGAACTCTGTGAAAATAAATAAAGAACTGAACTATTTCTGTTATTTTTTCAGAGCCAATATATTTCTTAAGAGTTTATATTTATAGTTCTTTTTTATGTTATTTGTAAGTTTAAATGGTATAGTATATTATTTAATTACGATATAAATCAAAAAAATTCATTAAGCAAATTTATTATTTATATATATATATATATATATATATATACATATATCGTAATAAATCTCGAAATATTTAATAACATTGATACAATATTTATTTTTTTTAATTAAACTCTAAATTAGATATATTTTTCAAAATATCAAATTATAATTCAAAATAATATACTGAATTTTTATTGTATTTGTGATTTTTCTGTATTATTTTTCTATTCAAAAACATTTAATTTTTTATGAAATTCTAAAACTACGCTAATAATTTGCAAATCAATTCTAGGAGTTAATTTTTTACAAAGCTTCTCATTAGTTTCTAAAATAGACACAAATTCAAGATGATGAATTAATGAAAAGTGAACTTTAAATTTCAATTTTTTCTGTACTGCACAAGATAAAAATTTATTTAAAAACCTACATTATTTGATATTCTTTATAAAATATTAGAATTCAAATATTAATAAAAATACATAACAATTTTACATAGAAAAATTATATTTTCTTTCATAATAAACTTTAAAATATTAAGTAATTGCAAAAATTCTATTCTGGTTTCTATAAGAAATGTTTATAATCATCAATATGTAAAATCACAGTTACAAGTTCATACATTTTACATATCGTTTGAACAGATATATTAACAAGTTTCATATATAAAAAAATGTTTTAATACTTTTTTATTAAATTAATAAATACCACAAATATGCACAGGTAATACATATTATTCAAACACAAAAATAATTTGTAAAATATACGCAGATATTACAATATATGAATGTAGTACTTAAAAACATGCTAAGTAACATAGTAACTGATAGATTTATCAGACAATAATCTTCAACACTATCAACAGTTTAATTTATCAAGTAAACCACCATATAATCATTCTAGAGAGATTAATGATAATCTTATTTGAAGTTTACTGGAAAAGATAGATGATTTATAGACAAAGTTAATAATCTTAGATATATATTTAAACACCAACGGATACCACTTATATTTACAAGAAAAATTTTAATAAATCAATTATCAATATATAATAAAAAAAAAGATCCAAAATAGTAATGTGTATTAATATTATTGTTATATATCTAATATTGGTATATTAAAAAATAAATTTAAAAGTATTAAATAAAACTATTAGAAATACTTCAAAAGCTCTCTTGTACCGTTGAATTGTAATTATTATCTCTTTTTTGGTAAAAGTTGAAAACACTAATTTTTAAATTATTTGCAAATAAAATAATATTATTTAATAAGAATTGACAATATCAAGATCTTAAAATAATTGAATAAATTTAAATCCAGATTTTCCTTTTTATTTATAAAATATTTTCATTTAATATGACTTCAATGATAAGAACATCGGTTATTCAAAAAATAGCGTATTTGAATAACCTAAAAAGTTTTTATTTTCTTTTTCAACAATAAAAATATTAGTTTTAGAAAATTAATTAGCATAAAAGCTTTGATATAGGGACTTAACATTTGTATTAATATCTTTAATATAGAAGCTTTAACAATAGACGACAAAATAATTATTTAATAAATTAAATAAATATTTTTTATAAGTAAAATAGTATTTTTGTAAAAAAAAGTAAGACCTATCTTATTGCAATTATACATTATCTGAAATTTTATTAAAAATCGTAATAACATAACGTATATACAATTAAATAATAAATACCATAATTGTAAAATGAGATAAATTTTACACTATTAATTATAATTTTTTATTAATTTTAATATTTTATTTTCACTAAAAAGTAACATTTTCATTATAAATAAACATAAATTTAAACTAAACAACCGAAAAATATTTTTAAAATAAATGTTTTTTAAAGATTTCGGCATCATTTTACATTAAAAATATTGTTGACATATTCATATTTTAAATTAGCTTCAAGTCAATAATTTAGTAAAATGTGTGGTAATACAAATACATATAAAGTAGTTAAATGACCCAAAAATTATATATGAGAAGTAATTAAAAAATACAAGTCATACCCCCAGTAAGTACTCTAAATATATATTTTATATATAAAACACTGATAAAATTTTACATACGAAAGATTATTATATTTTTAATTAGTCTTAATCGCCGCCTAAATAATTTCAAAGATCAAAATTAAATCTTAGATTTTTAAAATAGACACATATTCTCATAAATTTCTATTTTAAATCAAATTCACTTATATCTTAGTAAATAATTTCTTTGATATTTTCTAATAATTGTATCAAAATATGAAGCTAATAAATATTTAACAATATTTTGTTATTTATTCTACTCATTTTGAAAATCACTTCTAAAATCAATAATTGTTCATTTTCATAACAGTTGTAAAAACTTATATATTTTATTATAAAATTAAAAACAATACTTATCACTTATTAACTTTCAATACGTTATAATAAAATACAATACAAAACAAGCCTTACAAGGGTCTATAATATTTTCATGTACTTTTCGACAAAGTCATTGTCGTCAAAGGATTAAAAAACGATTTGTTTATCTTTCCATTTTACTACCTACGCAAAAACACGTGGATTATTTTAAACATGAATCACCTGAGTCTCGTGTAGGTTTCCGCCAACTTTTGTATGAATTATACTTATTAACTATACTAATCATCACTCCATATGAAGTGTAACTTTTGAGCTAACTTATATATTTTTTAATAAGTAAGAGGCTAAAAGTTCAATAACATAAATTATTTTAAAAATATATTTTTGAAACATTAATTTTTTCTTAGAAAAATGACAATAACATTTCTTTTTAAATTATATATTGTTTATTAAATTTTTAAATTATAATATTTCATTATAATTATACTCTTGAAATTATTCAATAAATAAAATTGGCAAAAAAAATCATTAAGGGTTTAAGAAAAATTTCTTAATGAAAATAGATATAATTTTTAAATCTAGACTGAACACGTGATCTATTGGCTATTGGCCAATAATGGTAACCTCTCAGCCACAAATACCACACTCTATCTGACTACGTATATTTGCATATATTCTCATATAAGCAACATATAGACATCTACACACGTTATATATATATATATATATATATATATATATATATATATATATATATATATAATAAAAGATATCTAATGAAAGTATTAAAGAAATCAATATAACAAATCAATTTAATGTCAACAAATTCGTCATTTTTCCCGTTAGAAAAAAAGTTTATTTATGACACCCGCACGACGTCTATTTGAGACCCATCCCACTTCATGGCAAGGTGAATTTTGCACAGAGGGGGACAAAATAACATTCCACTGAGATACAGATGAGTGCGCTATATCTTTTTTGCCAAGTGTTCTGTCATCTGCAAATCAAATCGCTGCTAAGCAAATGGAAAATTATTCACATGGTCATTGTTTTAAAATCAACAAAATGAAAATATTTGAATACTATGGCACAATAGAAGTTAACGAGGTACTTTAGTTGATTTTCAAAAACAATAATTTGTTTTTCGATGTATCAACACAAATATAATATATTAAATAACAGTTTATAGGCAATGGTGATCACATTATAATACAAAACGTATTTTTATTTCACTTTTTTGGAAAAAAAACAAATGTTTATATTTGTTCATATCTAAATATGAATATCAATAAACTCACAAAACCAAACATATTCATCATATACGGATATTTGAATATTTGTTTATGTTTATATCACATTTAGTATACGAGTATGCTATAAAAAATTGCGTACTGTAGAACTTGTTACAAAATATCAATTTCTATTATAAAAATATCAGCTTACATATTTGATAAAATCACATTTTACAACAAAAAAAATATTAATAAATTTAAATACGTAATTGTTTTAAGATTTCGATAAAATATCATATCTTTATAATTTAATTAAGAAATAACTAATGTACTTTAGTCAAAAATAAACACTAAACTCGATTTACTTAATAAATAAATAACATGAATTTACAATAAACAGTAATAAAAAATAGTGAAAAAAGGTTAAATGTCATGTGATAATATTACAATGGTGATATTTATACACGTATATCACTAATAAAAATCTTCCTTTTGATACATGAAATATTGTCGAAATAAATTACGAGCATCATTTGTAATGTTCATGACCTAATAATGGAAAACGTTTATTTTTCAATATAACATCGATGAACTTCCATAGACTTTTTTTAGTGATGCTTCAATACTCTTATTCTATTACAGAAATTCATAATTCCTCAAAATAATCAAAATAGCCATTTATCGCTGATTTCAGCTAATCATTGAAAAGAAAAAAATCCTTACCACCAAGAATTTTCCAAAATTTGAAAATATGTGCAAGTCAGATGGAGCTAAATTAAGTAAATAAGGCATATATGGTAGCAAATAGTACTTTAATTTGGTAATTTTTGCCATAGAAACGATTATCTTGATGAAAATATTTTTTATTTAATAAACCTGATCTTATTTCTAAATATGTTTGATTCAATTGATTCCAAAAATTAACATACTATTCTTCCTCTGGCCTTTCACTCTTTGAGATAATTTATTAATATTATCTCCTTAATATTCCAAAAAATAGAAACCATAACTTTTCTCCAAATAAAATGGACTTTGCACTTTTTCATAGAAAAAATCACTTTGCTTCTATTGTTTTGATTGTTGTTTTATTTTTTATATATGTAATGGTGACTCCAAATTTCACCAATGGTTACAAATCGACAAATAAAATCACTCACATTGTTCTTCACATTGTTCCAAATGCCTTAGAGAAAATCGCTTTTGTTCAACTATTAGCAAATGTAGCACCCATCTTGTTAATAACTTGCTCATACCTTTTTTTGGTTAGAATATGAATGTTTGTTCATCTGATATGCTCATAACCTTAGACATTTCAGACATATTTAATTTATGATCCTCTAACACAATATCTCATAAGTTAATGATGCATGGTGTCGTAGCACTTTTTGAACTTCGGTGGCTGGAGCTCCCCTTGACTAAACGCTGTGCAACAATTCCGGTGGAGCAACTACCGGAATTGTCACTATAAGAGCCATTTTTTAAACTTATAGCACTTTTTGAATGTCCACTATAAGAGCCATTTTTTAAACTTATACAACCACATTTAAGTTCTGTATTACAGTTTTTTGCAGTATTAAATAAAGGCACCCTATTAAATTTCTCATCTTGTCTGTTGGCATTAAACTTTTTTATCACTACACGATGTTCAATTTTAACAATTTCGAAATTAAATTGAGATAATATTATTTAAACAGCTGTTTATAACAAACTACTTCACAGATTGACTTTATGTTTGACAGCTATTTATAAAATAGGTCTGGCAATAAAACGTGATAAAAAATTTATTCATAATAATAACATCTATATGATAGTTCGCGAACTTTTCAAATCTCCATATATAAAATAACAAAACAAATACCATAGTGGATAGAAATAGAAAAAAATTTTATGGCAATATTATTTAATTTAAAAACTTAACTTTTATATTATGAGTTATTAAAAAAGATCATTAAATAAAATTTTATTTAAATAAATTTCAATAGTTATATTCAAATAACTAATTACACAATGATACATTAAATAGATAAACATTTTAAATGCGATATTATTATTCTAAAATATTATATTTATTGTCAATTAATAAGAGTAATAAAATAATTTTCTTACAAGAATACAAATTTTATAAATCCCAATACTTTTCTTTACAATTATTTTTTTGCATACAAATATTTAATAAATATTTGATAATAAAAAAATCATTATTTACTGAATTTATTTCAAATTAATTATATTTTAAAATAATAATTCACGTATATCTACTTTACTTCACCTATTAACATACTCGTATAATAATACAATATATTAAATATTTTAACACAAATAAGACACCAATCTACCACACACCGTAAGATTTTATAAAAATGTTCAATGATGACATATTGTTAACTTAATACTTTCATGTAAATTTCAATGTTATTGTATATTGTTAAAACACTACATTATAATAACTAGTACATATCCAATTAACTACTTTTCGAACATTATATTAACAAACTTTATAGTAACCAAGAAAGTTCTGTCGTTTTTTGTGTATCTAATTTCAAGAATTGTTTATGCATCGTATAAATTACACCATGCACATTAACTAAGTAACAAAATACATACTTCTTCATTTGTTCACTGCAACTCAATATGTTCACTTGAATTTAAAATATAATTTCAACTATTTAAAATTTATACAAAAAAATTTAATACGTGGATGTTTACTTTACAAATTTAAACTTTGTTTTAACGCTGATTAAATTGAAAAAAATACTATATTTGAAAAAGGAACAGTTACATCAAAAATAGCTCAGAAGTGGTATCAAAAATTTTCTACAAGGAATGAATCATCAGAAGACGAATTCAAATCAAGCAGACCATAAAATATAAATATCAATGAATTATAGACAACGATTGAAATAAATTTCAATTTAACTTGTCAACATCTTACTAAAAAGTTTAAAATAAGTGATAAAACAATACAGAATCATTTGCATAAAATAAAGAAGAGGTATGAGTACCGCACGCTTCAACTCTTGACAGCAAATTACAGCGTGTTAACATTTGTGTATTTCTTATTTCATAACTAAAATTGTAAAACTGTTTTAATCAAATTTAATCCGGAACGAAAAATGAATTCTTTATTCCAATTATAAACGTAGTTACCACTAGCTATCATCAAATGATTTTTTGCGACAAATACATAGAATAAAATTGACTCGAAGAAAAATGATTTTCTATGTTTGGTAGATTTTAAGAGGAACTATTTATTATGAATATCTATAAATTGGTCAACCCCTCATAACGAACATTTACAGTGATTAGCTACAAAGTGAATAATGCATTACGGCAAAAACAATTATCGCTGGAAAAATAATTAAAAAAAAATATATTTGCAAAATAACGCTCAGCCACATGTGTGGTAGCGACAAGTGAATTTTTGGATGAGAAATTCTCTTTCATTTTTTGTATTCTAGCAAAACATGTCGCCTTCGAATTATCACTTATTTTTGTCTTTGGATAACTACATGCGTACTAAAAATTTGATAGTGGCATGGCATTGAAATCAAAAACTATTCACTTTTTCAAAAATAAAAATTATAAATTTTATTAAAATGATATTTATAAATTACGTTCTCTTTAAAAAAAGGTAATTAAATGTGAAAGTAGATAATTTGACGAATAAAATTATTTCAATTAAAAAAATACAAAAATTCTTATTTTAATCTCATAACAGAACTTTTTTCGTTACCTAATATATTAATCCATTATTGGGAATTCTAAACAAATACTTGAAAATCAATGACAATTTTTTATTTCTATAATATATAAACATTTTTTTAAAAAAATCAAAATAAAAAATATCTTCAGAACATAACATTTAATACGAAATCTTTTTCACAAGTGTAATCTTATTTTTTAATATATAGCCAAAGTTAAAGTAAAATATTACAATCGTTATCCTACTGAGAAAAACTATAACCAAAATCGTTTTAAACTTATAACACATTGATAATCCTTTTTTAAAATAAGATTATTTTTTACGTACTAGATAAATCAATTTTCGTTCAAAATATGATATTAATAGTAAGTTAATAAAAATTAAATAATTAATAATAATTAATGTTCAATTTTTTAAAACACAAAAATTAAGAAACATATATATATATAATATATATATATATATATATATATATATATATATATATATATATATATATATATATATATAGATAGATAGATATATATATTATACTTTTAACTATATCATTTTTTAAATAATAATATAGAAATTTGATACCACAAATTTGACTTTTAACAAAATATTTCAATCATTTTCGTTTCAAGAACAAAATTATTGGAACTATTAAAATATATTACCTTATTTTTGTAACAGAAAATATAAATAATATTAATCGTTATCTTAGTTTAAAATAAAATTGAAAATAATATATATTTTCAAAATCATTTATTAATATAATATTTATATCAATAATTCAAATGTATTACCTGTTTGTAGTTAATTAATTAATAATTTTATATATATATATATATATATATATATATATAATGAAATACAAATATATAAATATAATTGAAATTCATTAATAATTTGCAAAATTTAAACCAATAAAAAATGAAATCATTTGATTTTTAAAAATATAGATCATCCAAATGTAACGCCTAGATTTGTGTTTTATTAAAAAGAAACATGTGTATAGGGAAATATGTGTAGAATTTCTTTTGCTTCCTTTTAATAAAACACAAATTCAGGCTTCACATTTGGATGACCTTATATACTACCATTAAATATAAAGAAAATAAAAATCATTAAATTTACTACATTCCTGTAATTATATTGATCGAAATTCATTTTTTGACTTTCAATCATAATTGTACATATATATATATATATATATATATATATATATATATATATATATATATATATATATATATATGATTTGAAATATAGATATTGATAAATTTAAATAGCAAACAACTTTCTTTTGTTGTTGTGAACATTAACATCATTATATTTGATCTTACAATTATCACATTAAAACTTTACTAAGGTCAATTATTATTTGAAGTAATAACCAATAAAGTAATTTAAAATACTTAAATCAGTTATATTATTTCAAATTAAACGAATAAAGTGAGATATCCACTGATTAAATTAATAATAATATGAAAATATATCCAGCTGATTCCCATTTAAAACAAATATTATACATATATATATATATATATATATATATATATATATATATTAAAGTAGTTTAAATAGCTTCTTAAGAAATCTCTTCCTGAGAATTATAAAGTATTGTACTTAACTACTGTATCTATCTAGCTATTGGCTTATACACCCCACTTCTCTTCAAAAAAGACAGTCATCGAAAAATCAGACGCCGCCTTACCTTACATCATACCTTGGATCAAATCCATTAGTCTGCCTTCGGCGATGACACCGTTCGCCGAAATAACAGTTTTTCATTGTCAAAATCATAAGAAATGTAAATTTATAATTAAACAATAAAAAAGTCAACACACCCCCGTAAATTATATATGTGTAATTGGATAATTATCTTACGGGATAAAGTAAGTTGTGCCAATTAAATCTTTCAAACTAATCTATGTTATCATTTTATATGAAGTATTTCTGTGTGAATAACCGTTTATTGAATTTCATGCCAAAAATTAACACTGACTTGTAATAAATAAGAAGTATTTAGGTGAACAGTGCTCTCGTTCCAATTTGTGATTAACAATAATTTCAATTATGAAATAAAGTGTTACTTTTTTAGACTGTTTTAATCGTATTTATGTATTCAGCAAGAATGTTTTATTTCCATTTCCATTTTTAACCAAACACTGATCTTGCACAACAATTTAAAATTTATTATTATATTAAAATATTTTTAATTACATTTTGCAATGAGTTTGAACATATGTATGTATATTATGAAGAACATTTTCAATGACGCAAGTCTAGTCATGAAGCTCTGTGAAAAAGAATAAAATAAAAAGCATCTCTTGTATAGTTGATATTATCTTTAAAATCCAAACATAAAAATCAAATTGCGGAGCTGTATATATTAAATTTGTCCCGTTAAACATATTAACAACGTAATAAACGTTCTTACTTATCACAAATATCAGCTATGAATCGATTAATAAACCATTCTTAAACGTATAGTTATGCTAACAGGTTAGATTATTATATGACTAGTCTGTGAAAACTAGAACGTTCGCTGAATAGTAACAATCCTTGCAACATAAACCTTCAGGATATAAATAGCTTAGCTTTGAATTTACAAATTTTTTTAAACATGATTTATACGGATGTGTCATGTATATTACATTTGGCATTACAACATACTTTGATTTGACAAACATGATAAATTTTCAGTTTTCTTTAATGTTCAAACAAATATGTTTTTTATGTTTATAGTGACTGTGAAAAAAATAATCCAGCATTGTGAAATAAAAAAAAGTTCAAATCTGATAATGAATTGACAATTTATTGATAGAGTAAACAATTTTATATAATAAAATTAATACAAAGTTCTATCATTATATTCATGTTCGTGATCAAACACTGATAATTGTAATATTTTAAAAAGCAAAGCGAAACAAAATTTATATCATAGTTGAAATTTAATAATAATAAACAACGAGTATAAATAATAATTACGAATTAATACATTGATCAAAATCGTAATTTTATATAACTGTAACGTACTGTTAAAATTTCCCTAATTAAAATTCACGTAACAGCAATTTTGTTATATCTGTATGACCAAGATAAGAGCTTTACTAACAGATTTTATCATTTGGACTAAAAATAAACAAAAATTAATTTTCAACAAATGTTGGTCTTAATATATATATATATATATATATATATATATATATATATATATATATATATATATATATACCAATTTAATAATATAGTTTACTTGCTTTCTTAACATTAATATTAATATTTTTTTAAATACATATTATAAAACATATTTCAAAAAATACACACACCACAAATATTAATAATTTTGTCTTGTATTCTGTTTTGAAAAATGTATACAAAATGAATGTTATTAAATTGGAAAACCTCATTCGTACAGATGAATAAATTTAATAAAAAATTCACGAAATGGCAACACTGAAGCATTTGAATAAAAGAACCATATTAACTGTATTTTTATAAAACAGTGACAAAAAATTTATATAATACAGCTTTATAAAAAGAATATTTAAATGTGTATACACGTATCATATTATATATATATATATATATATATATATATATATATATATATATATATATATATATATATATATATATATATATATATATATATATACATAAACGTAAATATGGATTAAGCAATATTTGAAGTTTTCATAAAATATCACATAGAATGTTTAATCATAACAAATTACTTTTATAAAAAGTTATAAACCACCATTAAAAATAAACATTACTAAACCGTCTTTTTATATATATATATATATATATATATATATATATATATATATATATATATATATATGAGCGTCATTTGATAAGTAGAGTAAATTTATTTATTGTTTAATTTAATTAAATTTATTAATTTAGTGTTTCTTACTTTTTTTACCATACTTATCAAACGACCCTCGCATATATATATATATATATATATATATATATATATATATATATATATATATATATATATATATATAAACAACTAAAAATACAGGTTATAGGTATTATTAATCTAATATAAAATTTTATTATTTCAAAAATCATTTCATTTTAAAAAAATAATTTGATACATTTAGATTTATAATTTTATCTTAATTTAAAATAAAAATTTAAAATCTTTTAACTATAAATATATATCATTGATAGCAATGATAATTGACAATAATTCGTATATTTTTTAAAGTATAATATTACAAATTTACAATAAAGATAAATTGTCAGCTAGATATTAGAAATGAATTTGAAAGGCATTCAATTAAAATGTAAAAAAACACCAATTACAAGATTGTTATAAAAAAATAATATAATTATTTCCATAAATAAATAAATCGTTAAAAAAATTTTATTCCAAAATTTCTAATTTTGTTCCTATGACATCTTACTTATAAAAACATACACACACACACACAACACACACACACACACACATATATATATATATATATATATATACATATATATATATAATTTTTATTTTAGAGAATTAAAAATAATGTATTTTGAAAATAATAATTAGAATTGAAACTTTACTTCAATTTTATTTGATAAATAACTTTCATTCTAAAATTATTTTTTTAATGAATGAAAATGAACTACAAATAAATAAAATATACGATAATTTCGTTAGTAATGCATAAATTGAAATCATTTATTGTATTTGACCAGTTTTTGTCTAATATTAATAAATTTTAAAAACTAACAAAACCATTAAAATATATTATTATTAATTTATGAAAACAATTAATTTGCAAAGAATAAATAATTTTTACTATTTATGTTTAATATTGTCTAAAGTAATACATAAAATCAGAAATCATTTTATAACAAATGAATATTTTTGTTTTTGTAAATGGTTAAAAAAATGCAAAATAACTATTGCTCAAAAGACCTACTTTCACATTTAAGCACACTCTTTGCTCAACTGCCAAATATTTACATTATCTTCTACAAATTTTGACAAAACAATCACACAAATAGAATGTGCAGTAAAAATAATTCTTAATACGTATTAGAAAATAAATTTCTTTATTTTTAAAACAAACAATGTGTATACATATATATATATATATATATATATATATATATATATATATATATATATATATATATATATATATATATATATATATATATAGAAAATGTGTACGTATTTGTGAATGATTTGCTTGACTACATTATTGCTTATGCAACACATTATATGGGGCCATATAATTTCTAGTAACTATTTATGCAAATATTGATACCTATTTACCTACAATTACTAACACAGCAAAACTTCAACTAACTATCAAAACTAAGTACAATTTCTATAAGATTATATATATATATATATATATATATATATATATATATATATATATATATATATATAATTAAAAATATCATTATAATATCAACCATTTTTATACTACAATAATATTGTTGCAAAATTATCCACTATTCCTCTAATTATATATATATATATATATATATATATATATATATATAAATTAGAATTTTTAAAAATCATGTAATTCCAAATCTTTATCTCTACACTAATATTTCTATTTATAATGTATGTTTAAATTGTATAATTTAAAATTTGCCTTCCATTTAATTACTCAATTATATGTGTAATTCATTACTACAAAATGTAAATATTTATTACATTTTCCAGCTAAACTCGTTATTTGAAAAAACAATTTTCAACATTAATACATCATGTGAAAATATTAATTCATTTATAAATATCATATGTATTTCATACATTTTCCTACATTATTTCGCAATTTGTCATACAATATTATGAATCATTATACATATTTAACATCAAACATTTTTATTACTTTTTATATATTTCATGTACAAATATCAACCATCATTATTTATATAGGAATTTAATAGTAGTTCTAATATAATTTTTATCAAAAAAAATATGTCATTTAATTACTTTTTGTAAATTTTATATAGAAATTTCTATTATTTATGTTTATAAATTTCAATAATTATTATTCCAATATGGTTTCAATCGAAAAAATACCATTTAACTATAACTATATTTATTTATACCATCATTTGAAATATTGCATACTTTATGAAATTGTAATTTAACTTCTTTTAAACCAACTTATCAGACATTAAGTTACATTTATCTTATATATATATATATATATATATATATATATATATATATATCACCTTTACTTAAATCTAAATCCTTAATTACTTTAAATCACTGATACAGATAAAATAAATCATTTAACAAGATAAAGAAGTAATACTCGTATGGTTTTCATAAAATAAATAACCATAAATTATAATTTATAGCACCAAACATGAAATAAAAAGGAAGAATATATATCTAGAAATATTACTTTTACAGCGCCACCCGTTGTCTACCCTTTTGTATACTGAAAAGCGTATAAATATCGGAAATCGTTCAGGAACTCAAATACACAATAAATATATATATATATATATATATATATATATATATATATATATATATATATATATATATATATATATATATATATATATATATATATGTATATTGTAAATTTTTACAAAAGCGCGTTTGATGTATAAACTTTAATAATACCAATATTTAAATGATGAACTGTAAGTTATTATCTATAAAAAAATCAATATTTTAAACAGATCAAAAATGATTACATAATTATATATTAAGTCATTTTACATGATATATAGTTGTATATCATATATATATATATATATATATATATATATATATATATGTATATATATATATATATATATATATATATATATATATATATATATATATATATATATATATATATATATATATATATTTAATATAAAATATTTGGTAAAAAAGCATCAAATTAATTTCACATTTTCAATTTTTATTAATGACAATAATATATCAAAAAAAAACTGATAAATATTCATTTGAGTAAATATTAATTAAGAAATCTGGTCGTTTTCAAAAGATTTCATTTTATAAAAATTCTATATTCAATTTCAAATACATTTAGTCATTTTAAATTTCTTATACATATACATATATATATATATATATATATATATATATATATATATGCATTGAAAATTAATAAATACATTAATTACTCATCTTCATTATTAAAAAACTACCCTATTTACAACTACAAATATCAATAATATTGTTTAAAAAAGTTTTGTTGGATAAAAAATACAATATTTAAATACATATACAAGAACATTTTTATCATTTTATATTTAAATATTCACAAACCCATATAAATATATAAGTATATATTTAAATATGCATCCGTAAAAAACAATAAGTAAATATTACCTAAATCTAGTTTCTTACTTTTCAACTTTTTCAAGAAATTCACTAATAGTCTAAAATCAATCAATCAAATATTTATAACTTTCTCATATACAATGAAATAAATTTAATTATATAGAAAATATTTAATTGAAATCCAATTCAATTTTGTTACTAATAATCGTTATTTTTTTATATTAATTTTATTATTATTAGAAATATCATTTAAAAATGAATTCAGTTTCTTATTAATTTTTTTAACTCTTTCATAAATCTGTTATATTAACAACACTAAATTAGTTATTTTTATTTAAATTGATATTAAACTTTTACTTGAATTTTAGAATAATTCATTAATAAAAAAATTTTAAACTATTGATTTGCAATACTGAATTAAAACTAATTATAAATAATAATTACACATTAACTATAGCTTAATTAAAAATTATATACTATTATTAAAATCTAATCTGTTTTACTTTAACATTATTATAACATTTCATAAAGAAATTAAAACTATTCGACATATTAATTTATATTTTTCCTCTTCTAGTACTATTAGGTCGTGTAATATTAAATGTTGGATTTTTCAATTGGACATCAAAGAAAAATCAGACATTTAATATTACACAATCGAATATTTCTCTCAATGTATATATATATATATATATATATATATATATATATATATATATATATATATATAAAGAGAAAGGGAGAGATTATAAATTAATACAATTTCATTAAAATATTCTTTTTATAGTGATTTTTCCATTTTTTATATTTTTTATTTATTTATTTCGTCATATAAAATTTATTGATGTGTTTAAATATAAATTATAAAACATTATGGAATCATAATTTAAGAAATATTTCAAACAATATAAAATTTAAATATATTTTTTGTAACTTAATATACATTAGACATGTAATAAATGTATTAATTCAAAATCTAATATTTCATCAAACAATACTCTAAGAAGTTAAAATCAAAAGAATGACATTTTCAACTACCGACCATTATATCATAAATAAAATCGTACATATATAAAATATCAACTTTCATGAAAAAACTATATATATTATTTTTCTGCTAGAAAATTAATTTTATTTTTTTTATTAAATCTGTAAAAAATTAGGTGTACTTTAAAATCAATGATTTATTTTTTATGAATAAAAGTTTAAGAAAACAAAATAGATTTTTTACGGAAAAATAACTGCTTATCTGCTACCTCATTTTATCTGTATGAGAATATCCTTATAGAAACTATCATCTAAGTTAAAAATATTACTTGTTAATTTTATTTGTAAATAAATATTTATAAAAATTAAAAATTTTCAAATAACTAATATTAATGTAAGAATAGACAATTTTTTAATTACTAAATTTATTCTTCAAAATTTAATAATAGCTAATAAAAAAAATCTTACTTATACTATTGTAAAATAAAATATTGTAAATTACTTATATTATTGTAAAATACAAATAGCTTAAGAAAAGATTGACTTAAAATGAAATTTAATATTCAACAAAAAAATCCAAAATAAATATCATATACTTTATACTCTATCAATCAATCAATATATTATTTAATTTCATGAACACATATGAAATGTTAACAGTAGAAACTTCAATAATCAGTATTATTCGAGTCTGTATCATTAATTTTAATACAAAAGTAATGAATAAAATTTAATTAAAATAAGCTCTGAGCTCATATCTTTTCGTTAACGAAAAATTGACTTGAGAAAATTAAAAGGAAAAATGTAATATTTTTTTACGTTTAAAAATTTGAAGTTTTTAAATTAATACATATTTAATATGAGCTCTATTGATTAAATTTAATTGGCAACTGTTTCCAAGTAAAAGTCTCAATATTAATACATGTACTTAAATATATTCTCATTTTATTTTTGAACAATATTGCACGCACAAATACACTAATATATATATATATATATATATATATATATATATATATATATATATATATATATTATAAATATATATGTATATATATATATATATATATATTATAAATAAATATTTATATACGCATACATGTACAAAAAAAATAACAAATGCAGAATAAATCTTATAATATCAGTCAAGTCTTCATTTAATATTGTAAAACATTCCGCCAATTAAATTTATTATTCTATTTTTTATAATATAACTAGATATATGTTTTTATACTAAATAATTAGACAAACAATTATTTTTTTTATTTCATTATAATTTTCTTCGTGTACCTAAAAAATCTCTATAAATTAATTATTTATAATTACTCTAATCAAAATTATATAAAAATTTAAAATCTTACTATTCAAGAAGTATATTAAAGATTTATAGATTTTTATGAATTTAATTTTTCGCCTTACTTTTTCGTTTCAATCAAAATTCTATGCACGTGAAAACATATTTAACTTTTTAAAATTACGAAATAGAAAGAATGTAATTGAACAAAAAATGAATTCTTTTAACTGATTATAAATCTTAAAAACGTATTATATGATTATATATATATATATATAATTTTTAATATAACATTTTATAACAAAATATGTCAAAATATTATTAATAATACATTCTACTAATATATACATAAATAATATAAAGTAAATATTTTTTATTCTTCCTTTATAATCAATATTCAAAATAATAAAATTAAAAAATCATTGCACAAAAAAAATATATTTAGCAAATACTAAAATTGTAGGTAAAATTTAATACATTAATAAAGTACTTACAAAGTTTTTTATCAAATATTTTGATAGTTTTCATAAAACACTATTTATTTTTGATTACTAAATTAATGTATTAAAAAATACATTTCTTTTCTTTATAAAAGAAAAAAATAATTATTTATACAAATTATTTCTATTATTTCAATCAGTTTCATAAATATATTATGATCTTTAAAACGCAAACACAACAAATAAAATAAAATTGAAGGATTAATAATTTTTTATCACACTATTTAATATTGAATAATCTAATTGACATAACCTTCATTCATTAACTAACTTAATACAAATGTAATATATTAAAAAGGTTATAAAATACTTTAATAATATTTCAACTATCACACTACTTATAAATAACAAAATTGAATGATTAGATAATTTCGTTAAAATTGTTTTTTGTATATAATAAACTATACATGATTCACAATTTCATAAATATTCATTACTTTCTTTACATAAAGCTTGTAAAGTTAACGTAACTATATATTGACCATATAAATTATATATATCTCATACTACTAAAATGATATTGAGACCACATGTGACCGATATGATGTTTGAATGTTTATTATCCCTGTGCTATTTCATATTAGTTAAATTTAGAATTTATCAATACCTTATTTTGTAAAAATTAATATATAACGTCGCAATTATTCATTAATATAACTTTAATTTATTTAAAACACACACACACACACACACACACATATATATATATATAATTTTGTGATTAATACAGTTTATATATACACTTATTTCATTAATCTTTGAATACAAGTATTCTTTATAAATATAACTTTATTTTCATTCCTGCAAAAAAAAGAAAGGGATAAAATAAGTATTAAAATTTCTTAAATTCAATAAATTTTAATACCTAAAAATAAACACAAAATGATTGTGAAATTTTTATGAATATCAGAACAATTTTTTAATTTTTAAAATATTGACCTAAAAAGTTGACAGTAAAATAATTATCATATATTTTATATACATAAATATTCTATGTACATATAAATGAGACTAAAAGATAGTAAATAACAATAAGCAAATAAATGTATTCTAAACCATTCGTCTCATTTAAATACATATATATTATATATATGCAAACATGCATACATAACATACATACATATTTCATGCATATATATATATATATATATATATATATGCATACATTTATCTCTAACAACAATATGACTAGTCATTAATAAAAATTAATAATAAATATAACGAAAATGCAAAAATAATTTCGTAATTTATGTAGATATAAGTAGTAACTATTTGAAAAAGTCTACTAATTTTTTTTCGATAATATAAGTTCAAACATAATGATATCATGATTACATTTTTTTAAATGGTTTATATTTGAAGTTTACTTAACTGATAATTAAAACATCATTAGAGTATCTTTTTTATTTATAACTCATGTTTAATTTAAACTAGCATATTAAAAATTAATAATAGCTAATAAAAATAATTTATTTCAAATGCAAGATTGATAAACATTGAACTGTTCTGTTCACAGAAAACCATTACGAACAAGTGGCAGACCACGTGACTAGAGCCGCCCTTTGGGGGCCTCGGATTCAACCTCGTTCCAAAATTAAACCAAAAACACTAGAGACGTTAAAGGTAAATTTAATCACAAGTATTTATTTACATTCTTAATTTAAAATTGAATACAAACAATGAACTATTCGCATTTTGTTGGTAAACATACATACACATTTATTCGAAGTAATCAAATATTTACATCTCGAGCCTCTTTTGTGTATTATAACTGTACAATATTTCTCTACATTTACTACGTTGTATATACATATATACTTATATATATATATATATATATATATATATATATATATATATATATATATATATTTACATATATGACGTGATTGTAATTAACTTTATTAAGGTTCAAAAATATTAAAATACTCTTCCTAATAAAATATTTTTATAATAATGAATTATTTTACCTTGAAAAAATAAGTAATGTACGAAATATTTTATAACATTCCAATATTAAAATTAATTTTACACTATATTTTATTTTTATAAATTCTTTTTGAACACTTTTTTTAAAATATATCATGTTGATATAATTAGATCATATTCAAATCTACTAGAAGTGAATATATTATATTTCTATCTTATGTTTATTATTGTATACTATAAAAAAATAAATAAAAAATATATATTACAGTATATAAAAATTAAGCGTAACTGTGATATAATCATATTTGTTAAGTATAAAATAATAAATAAAAAAGTACCTATACTACTCAAATATAAAAATAAGAAAAGAAATTAAATTTAAAAAAATCTTCTATCCATTACATTAATTAGGATTATAAATAGAATAAGAAAAATGCCTATGTAGAATAGAATTTATTAATAACAATAGATATCTAAAATAATACAATATTCTATTCATTAAAGTATTAATTCACTCAATGAAATATTTTTTCTTACTAGAAATATATAAATCTAAAGAAAAATATCATTTATGTCAGTAATTTCCTAAAGAAATACTCTACGTCCAATAACCTTTAATTACAAAATTTATAATTGAGAAAAGCTGTAATAAACGCACTTAATTCTTTATAATCACTACATATAAGATACAACTGATACTTAAGTTAGTAAATCATCGGTTTTTTTATCAATGTTCTTTAATATTTGTCTTATCACATAAACAATAATTACAGTTTCACACTAATTCATTATATTATACTATTATTTTATTTTTCCCGTGATCATAAAAACTCTAAAACAGATTACAAGTACCATTAATTTTTAAAAAAATGCAAATCTTCAATCTCATCGTAATCATAAATTCATTGCGTTTTATGTACATTAATATAAAACACCTGCTACTTCAATTCATCTCAAAGCTTACGTAAAAATGAATTAATTATTATTACCACGCATGTACAGGGTCATAATTTTCTCTAAAAAATTAAAATGTATCGCGATATTTAATGCTTCGTATTAATTTAAGAGATAATTACGATAATATTATATCTTTTATAATTTATAGTGCAATTATTTTTATCATTTCATTTCATAATTTCATTTAAAATATTTTCAATTTATTTCAAATTAAAAATTTGAAAAATGTTCTCTACCTCCTAGTGCAATCAGAAAATTAAATTAAATATCCACATACACACGCACACGCACACCATGCACACCATACAAACATAAACATGTGATATTATATATACGAGAGTCGTTTGATAACTATGGTAAATTTATTTATTGTTTAATTTAATTAATTAAATAACTTAATTCACTTTTTTCAATTTAGTTTTTCTTATTTTTTTACCATACTTATCAAACGACCCTCGTATATATATATATATATATATATATATATATATATATATATATATATATATATATATATATATATATATATATATATTCTGGAAAAAAATTGAAAAATGAAAGAAAGATTAAAATTATCTATATACTTGTTTATAGTTCTATAATATACAGAAAAGATATGTGTAAAAACATAGATTGATAGATTCAATATATCGAAATAACAATGTTTATTAAAAAAAGCAAATAATAAGCACAACTTATCTTCATTTGGTACTAAAAAGAACCTTAATATTGATAAATACTTTAAATATCTCTATTTCTAAAGCTTACATTTCAGTTTTGACTTTCATTCAATTTATATTAACTTTTAAATTTACTATAAAATGATAAAAATTAAATTATTAGAATTTTTGAAAATAGAAATTTATTGTAATAAACTTCGAAACAACACGGAATAAAATAAAAATTGATCTTTTAATAAGTTTTTAAATAAACAATAATAAAATAATTATTATTTACAAACTAATTTAGTTATAAAATAATAATAAATTTAAAAATATTTAAATACAAATTTATTCCTATTATTCTTTAGAAACAGTAAATATAGTTAACATTATATTTCAAAATTGTATTATCTTTATGTATATATGTATATGTATATATATATATATATATATATATAATTTTATTTAAATATATTTATCTATGATAAAATTGATATACTCTTTTTCTTCTAATATGAACCTCTAAAATAAATATCTTCATTATTTAAATAAAACATCAATATAAACGTACCCACATTTTTTAATAAAAACGCCATAAAAAAAATTCTTTTTAAATATATTTTATTTTAAATATTATTAAAGGCAAAAATAATCATTGAGAATAGTCATTTGTAAAGTTATTTTCTCAAAAAAAAAATAACAGATGTTCATTCACATATTTATTTTAAAAAACTATCTTACTCCGAAGTATTATTTAATTTAAAATGTGTTTAAATAAATTCAATTTTCTTTCATTTTAATATATTTCTCAGTCATTTAACACTGTTAATCTCTAGAATTCATTTCATAACTATAAAAATATCTAATAATGATCATTAAAAAGAAATAGTTCAAAATTAATAAAAATATTTTAACAATTCTAATAAAATGAGTGTCATCAAAATATTTATCTTAGTAGTAAGATACAAATTGCATAAAAATAAATCAAGTAATACCGTAATTCGAATAACAATAATTACTTGGCACTTATATTAAAATTACATGTTTTTTAAAAGTATATTTCTTAAATCACTCCTAAAAATTATTGTATTTAAATAATCACTCTTTTTTCCACATACATATATACATATACATATATACATACATATATATATATATATATATATATATATATATATATATATATATATATATATATATATATATATATATATATATATATATATATATATATATATATATATATATATATATATATATATATATATATATATATATATATATATATATATATATATATATATATATATATATATATATATATATATATATATATATATATATATATATATATATATATATATATATATATATATATATGTTTGATAAGAAGTGAAGAAGTTACGTATATTAATTTCAATTCTTTATTTTATAAATATAAAATCTTTGCTCTACAATTAATTTTAAAGTAAACATATTACTTTTGACGTTTTATTTATTCTATAGAAAACGCAACTAATAACAATGTTTGTGTTTGTATATGTGAATTAATATACACACATACATAAGTTTGTGTGTGTGTGTATGTATGTATATATATATATATATATATATATATATATATATATATATATATATATATATTTATATATATATATATATATATATATATATACATACATACATACTCAATAAAGAAATGTTACATTCCTTGTGTAAATATTTTATTTACACAACAAAAGTAATTTTATTTATCATTTGCACTAAAACACAAACATGTATATACAATAGTTATATATTATGTTATTGCTGCTTGTATACTCAATAATTATTAATCTTGTTTCAGAAAATTAACGAGAGCAATATATTAAAAAAATAATTTCTGAATATATGAATTTATTGAATTCACATCAATTTGCTTTTCTCATACTACAATTCAAATCTAGGTCGTAAACGAAAAATTAATTAATTAATTTTTACTGGTATATTATTGGAGCAGTAAACATAGTCCTATCGTAATTTACATATTACTCTTCAATTTATTATTATTTAATAATATTATGTATTTATATATATATATATAATTCATTGTTATTGAGACCTTTATTTCGTTTAAAATAACCACATAGATATGTATATAAACATCAGCATCGATATAATTACTGTTTGGTAACAAACAACTGTTTTAATAAATGTTGGAAGCAATCCGGATAGTAAAAATTTCAATAATAATCAATTCTCTGTCACAGTAGATTCTATGCCAACTCTCTAATATTAAATCAGGATTAAATGTTTGGTATTTTTTATGTAAACCTTCGTCAAAAATTCTTTCGTAAAATACGTCAACTGTCTCTCGTAGCAATATCGAAAATTTAATCGACCTTTGAAGGAGCCACGTAAAGATGTAAGGACGGTTTTTCCGTTCAACTTTTTTGCTAAAATTAGAATATCAAAACCCTCGTATGGTGTATAGTCCGCTTGCAACCATTACGGACAATAAATTATTCTATCTGACAATAAAGAATTGCTGTCACGAAAAATTTAAAATACATTTTTAAATTTGCTAGTTGTAATAAATAAATTATCATAAACAGATTATTATAAAATCAACTTAAAAAATATTTAATAGTTTTATTTGAGAGTTTTATGTACCTATATATTACACTCATTTGTATATGTTGAAATATATATATATATATATATATATATATATATATATATATATATATATATTTATTTATTTCAATATATACAAATGAGTGTAATATATAGATACGTAAAACTCTCAAATAAAACTATTAAATATTTTTAAAGTTGATTGTATAATAATCTGTTTATGATAATTATATGTGTGTGTATTAGTTATTAATTTCGAAACAAGTTTTGTTACTTTTATTTAATTTACTTTTTATTAAAATAAATTTACATTTTTGAAGCAATTTGAGGCAATTCTAATATTTTAAAACTGATGTTTTTAATAAAATGAACACACATTTACTTACAGTATTTAATTACAAAATTAATTATTTGTTGTAATAAAATAAAAATTTGCTAAAGATATTATTATCGCAATACAAAAATAAATTAATCTACATAAACCGAAAAATAATACAAATGTTTATTATAAAAATGTAATTTTTAACATTTCAATTTACAATGCGGTAATAAAAAAAATCTTTATCTAAATCAATATGACAAATCTATGAACAGGTTTTTTTATTATTCTAATATAATTTTATAAAATTAGTATTTAACAAATACTGATTATGTATTTTCTAATATTATATAAGTATATAATAATAGTTTACATTATTTATTAATTTTGTTTCTTAATTTAATCAAAAATATCTTACAAACACATAATACTTAATAAAAAATCATAGATATTACTTTAAATAAAATCATACTTATTTATTATCAAAAACATAATAAAAATCTTAAGTCATTTTATGTCAGAATGAATGATAAAAAAAATATAAATGATGTAATAGTTATTAGTGCATGTACGTGTATATATATATATATATATATATATATATATATATATATATATATATATATATATATATATATATATATAGGTACAAAATATGAGTTTGCATTTGTAAGTATGAATAAATAGATTTATATAATATACATTTACGTACGAACAAACCCGTTTATAAATTAATGATTGATAATTTAATTAAAATGCCAGATACAATAGTACGAACTATAGACTTAAAAATGTAGCCATGAATAATGAGTGATGTATGATTTAATTTCAGTTAAAATAGAATTAATTTTGACAATCAATTGTTCTTGATGTACAAATTACATCTAACAAATTTATTATAAATACATTTATTTTCATAACACACAATTCTGTAATTATTAAATGTACTCATGTATTTGTATATAGTGTGTGTGTGTGTGTATATATATATATATATATATATATATATATATATATATATATATATATAATTATTAATATGAATAAATAATTATACATATATACAAAATTATATGACTAAGAAATATATAATTTATTTTGTATTTTACAAAGTAATATATAATATTAAAAAATTGCATATTTAAAATTTTCAACATATTCGATTTTTTTAAATAGAAATAAAGTTTATTATTGCTTTAAATCATATTTTTTTGATAACTGAATTCAATGTATTAAATTAATGTTTATAAAAAATATACTTTTTTACCAAAATTTATACCACTTTTGTTAATAAATTAAATAATTTAATTAAAACGTTTTATTTGCTTTTACTTATTTAATAATTGTATCAATATTATTTATTAGAATAAATTTTAGCAATTCAAAGCAAATAATATTGAAACATTCAATATTCTTTCAATGTTTTAATGAAATATATTAAACCATATTCTCTACGTATATTCCAAATATTTGAATACAAATAAATATTCTATAAATTAAATGCAAATACTAAATATATTTTGGTAAAATAAATTTATGAAAAATTAAAAAAAAATATTATTTTTGTAGTCATATTTTTTTGAAAAAAAGTAATATATCTATATTTACTTCTATTACAGATTAATTATAATAATTTTAATTTAAAAAAATGCTTTCTATTTGATATAACACAATTTATAAATATGAGAACAATTTATTAAAAGAAAATAGTACATTATTTTAAATAAGTGAAAAAAAAAGTAACATTTACATACATATATATATATATATATATATATATATATATATATAGAGAGAGAGAGAGAGAGAGAGAGAGAGAAATATAAGTGAAATATGCAGTTATGCATAATAAAAAAATATTTATTTTTAATCTGTTCCAAAAATATACAATAATCATTTTTAAATTTATTTTCGTTGATTGTTTGTTTAAATATAACTCAACATACGAAGTTAAAATTCTCATTCTAAATTTAGCATTAATCCTGTCTATAATGATAAACATGTGACTGAAATAGAAATAGCGGATGCATTTGCAATTAGCAATTGCGTATTTTAATCCACAGTTATTACTGCCAAAGATGTTTTATAAATTAATCAGTCAATTTACTACCTGCAAGTTCTTGACACTAAATTCTAAGTTCACTGACAAACTTTCATAAACACAACTAAATAACAAATGCCATTTTCATTTCTCAACTGAATGAATCATTCGGTTAGTAAACTAAGAAACAATAAATCAATATGTTTCGATAAATACATCAATTTATATAACATAGTACATACACTTATTAATTACATCTTCAATTGTAAGACCATCATTTTTACTTGTAACTTGTTTTACTTGTATCATTTACTGTCAGTTTCATTCGAGATGTCGTAACATACACTTTTATTTTACATTTCTATAAGATAAATATTATACAATGACATACATAAAATGTATTCTTATTTTCTAACTTGATTAGCTAAATTTATATGTTATTAAATAACGCATTTTTCGTTGTTAAATGATAAAATAAAATCAGTTATTATCTTTTTTATATTAATTATTGTTATATATATATATATATATATATATATATATATATATATATATATATATATATATATGCACATACCTATACTACCACCCTCCCACCCGAGTCAGAGCTATGAGTATGGTCAAATACCAATGAATGATAACATTCCTTAAGGCTTTCGTTCAGTAGTGAGCTAGTATAGGTGATATGATAATGATTATATATATATATATATATATATATATATATATATATATATATATATATATACATACATTGTATATATGGTAAATTACTTTAATTTATTATATAAAGTTTTCAAATTATTAAAATTCCAGAAACAGTAATATCTCATAAACTTTAAAAAAATATTCCTGTACTTTAACGATAAAAGTGTTCAATAAATAGTTATAAATATTTATAATAATATAATTTAAAAAAGTTTTCAATTATAGGTAATAAAGTATTTTTATAAGAACTGAAAAAATGCCTATATATTGGGTTGTCCAAATGAAACTGATAACTATTAAAGAATAGCAAGCATATAAATATAAGTCTAAACACGCTTTAGTTTTATTTGAGTCACCTATATAATTAAAAATTTGTATTAAACATCATAAAATAAAATTTAATAAAACTAATAAATTGTATTAAGATATATGAAAAAAATAAATTAGTTATCTAAATAAAAATCAATCTCACTGTATTTATTTATATCTTATCTGGTTACTATTTTCGAAATCACTTCAATTGAAATTTGTTCAAAGATTATTATTTATCTCAACAAATCTAGATAAATAACCTTTGTAGGCGTTTGCTGTCATTCAAAAGAATTTGCTGAAAACAGTACATAAATCAATCAAGCTAACAAAAAATAATTAATCTTCTTTTTCGTTCTATCTTATTTTTTCAAATATAAATAATATACATAAAAACAAACAAGCATACATACATACATACATACATACATACATACATACATATATATATATATATATATATATATACATATATATATATATATATATATATATATATATATATATATATATATATATATATATATATATATAAGCATATATTTATACTTAATATTTCCATAGTGCATTCTGTTCATTTATTTACTTTATATGTACATTTCTGATATATTCCATTGAATAAATTATTTCAAATTTCTATGTAAAATTAAAATATATAATATTATTACGGTAAAAATTAATCACTTCAAAACTTTTATAAGATCTTATAAAATGTTTTTATATATACTTATTACATTTTTCTTATTTCCATTTATATGACCATATTATCAACGTTGCAAAGCATATTTTTTATAATTGTAATTACTAATGATAATTGTATAAAAAAAAAACATAAAATTATTAAAATTTGTCTACGAGCAATTATTGAATTCATAAGAGTTGTCAAGTGAAAAATCTTATAATATTAAAGAATAATTCAAAAACTTAATGTATTTTTTTTTCATTTGTCATTCGATTATCTTGTGAAAAACATTAACCGTACTATTTAGTTTTAATTTGAATAAATTATATTATTCGTTTTTTCTCTATTTTTAATAGTTTATAAGATCATATAAAAATGAATATCTAAAAAATAATTAATATGTTCTTAAAAGAAATCTTTTGAACTTGTAATTACATAAAATAAATTTATGTATTTTCACACAAATGAATTATCACCCCAACACTGCAAGATAATCTATCTTGTGGTGTTGAAGTAATAATTCATTTGTGTGAAAGTGAATTCGCCTCAGCTTTGAAACAATTAGTTAACTTATGTAATCATAAAAGTATTCAAATCTAAATGACACATATTTTTTATTAAAACACTTTGATTAATATATATATATATAAACTATATTTTTGTATATTTCGTCCAAAATTAGTGAACATGTAAAGTCTATATTTAAACTTTCATTTTAAAAAACGTAATGCTTTAGTTTTAAGTAACAAAATAAACAAATAAAGAAATATTGGTTTATTGAACGCCATAAAATAAAATACAATTTTATAGTATTTGAAATAAAATGAACAAAAAAAATATGAAGTATTTATTTAATTTAATTCCATTTTTCTCTCAAACACATTTATGGAAATTTTAAAATGCAGTATGTTTTAAAAATATTATAAAGATCAATGAAACTTTATTCACGGAAATAAAATTACTCAATCTTTTTTTTATTTTTATTTTAATTTTGCGTTTAAATAAATTGTCATAACTGAAGTTTTGATTTTTCTTTTATTTGTGATCTGTTCACAAATATTACAATTGAATCAGTAACAATTTCAAACATTTTCATCAATAATAATTTAAACACATTCAAGACATTTAAAAATAATGTGTAAAATTATTAAAAATCTCATTTATTTAATTTTGTAATAAATTTAAGATATTAGAACATTTTTCTCCTGCTTATTTAAAAAAAATCAATAAAAAAAACATCTTTTAGATAGTTGGTTATTTTTAAAAATATACACTGTATGTTATGAACAAAATGAAATCTAAAGAAACTATAATTACACAAATTCATTTAATTGAGTAAAATATGATGGCATGTGATATCTAATTAAGGGTCATCCAAATGTGATGCCTAGATTTGTGTTTTATTAAAAAGAAACTATTCATGTTTCCTTATACACATGTTTCTTTTTAATAAAACACAAACCTAGGTGTCACATTTGGATGATTCTATATATTAACCCTTTGAACTCGATTTTTTTCAATGTTGTTACATGACTACTTATATTTATTTTTAGGTAAGTTAGATTAGATTATATACATCAGTAAAATTTATTGTTTTTGTTTTAGTTATTATTATATAATTTATTTCTTAAATTTTTTTAAAGTATGATAATTATTAAAGCCATCCCCAACATGCAAAAAAGGATATCTTTCGCACGTTTCACAAAAATAAATTGTTGTTTTCCTTCCTCCCGGATTGTCACCTCAGAGGTGACATAAATTTTTTTTTAGCAAATTTGTGTTGTCATCTCCAGCATGACATTCGAGTTTAAAGGGTTAAATTGGAATTGATCATAAAAACATATTTTTTTAATTTTTCTTACTATTTAATTTATTAATGATTTTTTATTTTCAAAAAATTTTTTATTCTAACTTTTAATTAAAATAAATCAAATATGCAATAAAACATCTCTAATAAAAATTAATTAAATTAATATATATATATATATATATATATATATATATATATATATATATATGAAAATGATACAATTAAAAATACTTTAGTGTTCTGTAATAAACAACTGAGAAGAAATCATAATAAAAATAAATGTGACGTGTAAGGTAAAAAGTAATATACGACGCTGTGCTATTTCTTGAACAATTCATTTTTAGTAATTAAGTCGTTCGACAGAAAATAGCTCGAAATACTCACACCTGATGCATTGCACACAACTTACTAAATCGTTGACTTATCGTACGAAACGCACTTATCGATACTCTGTGTTCCTGTCATGTGGTTTACCGGCCGACCGGTTGTTACAGTAGCAACCACTAGTGCATGCATGTACTTCGTACCCGTTCCATAACATGAAGGTTTTAGCGCGTATCCTGGACACATGCCAATGTCAACGTTTAAAATTAGCCAACCGGTCCGTGGAGGCGCGCCAAACGTTCACTCAACGAGACAACCATCACGCACGACTTGTGACGCACGACCGGTCGCCGTCATTCAGTGGCGTAGGTGCGAATATCAGTTTAACGCACCATTTGTTCATATACGCATATTATTGTTTACATCAATATTTATAACGGAAACACACCATGATGAATTCATTCCAAATAAATGAATCAAATGTCCGAAATATGTGTAGATCGTACAGTCACTGTCGTTATATGAAAATGATTGACGTTTTGATATGTATTTCATTTATTTTCGATACAAAACATTGTTCTTTATAGATTAAATCAATGTTGGTAACAGTTTTTTCATCTTCTATTAAAATAACTATACACAAAAATATCAACAATAATGAACAAATTAATACTTAAAATACACATATTACGGAAATTTCCAAAATAATACAGATCTAATCTATTAATTAATTTCACATCACTCTAATCAACTATTATACATTTTTATAAGTAACTAGTTTAATTTTTACTAAACTTATTATTATAATTATATATTTGAAAAAATATAATCATAAATTTGGCATATTGTCTACAAAAATTAGTTCGGTGTAATATTTCTTTACTATTTGTTTTGGAACTGTGACAAATTAACTTTCACTCAAATGAATATATAACCCCAACATCACAAGATATTATAAAAGTGTTCAATAATTATTTATTGTTAATTTTATTTGTTTTTAAAATAATTAGAATTTTAATAACAATTCTATCATAGCCATTAGAGCGTTACATTATAAAGATGTTATAACCCAATACTCTGACGATGATAAAAGTGAACAATAAATAATAATTAAACATTTTTACAATATCTTGTGATAATAAGATAATATTTCATTTCTGTGAAAAATTTCTTTTTTTATTCTAATAAATCTTTAAATATCAGGTAACCAAGAAACTTAAATTGTTAATGAGATAAAAATAAAAACGTTTGTATTTTTTACTTAAAATAACTTTATTTGTCAGAGTATCCACTTTCATAGATAATTTATAAATGTTATTTGTAAATTATAGATAATTTACAAATAACATTTTCATAAAATTCAGATATTTATTTTCAAAAAAATTTCAAAACTTCTAATTTTACAGCTGTATCACTATTATATTATATACCACACATATGGTTACCCAAAGACAAAAATAAGTGTTAATCCGATAATGACATGTCTGATGAAGAAAAAAAGTGAGAAAGAATTTCCCAAATTCAATATATTTTCTTAAAATTCATTATCTTTTTTCTTGTCATTATATGTGACCGAGAGTTATCTCGCAAAATTAGAACTAGAGACAATTTACCAGTACTAATTGTTTTTGTTGTAATGCATTATGCAATATTTTGTTGTAATGCATTATGCAACTGTTCACTATAAACATTCACTGTAAAGGTTTGACAAACATGTATATACGTATAATGAATAATTCCTCTAAAAATCCACCAAACATAGAGAAGAATTTTTCTTAAAATGAATTTTACTTCAAGTGTCTGTGGAAAAAGTTCATTTGATAACACACAGTGGTAACTATGTTTATAGTGGGAACAAGGAATAAAAATGTGTTCTAAAAAGTTTCACGATTTTAACTATAAAATAAAAGTTGCACAAATATTAAGACACTGTAATTTATCCCAGGAAGTTAAGGCGTGCGATATCAATTTACTTAATTTCCACCTATGCAAATAATTCCATATTGTTTCATCACTCACTTTGAACTTTTCAACAAGCTGTTGTCACATAAAATTCGAATTTGTTTCAATTATTGTCTGTAATTCATTGATATTTGAATTTAATAATTTGTCTGATCTGGTTTCTTATTATAAGATTCATCCCCTAAGCAAATTTTTTAAACCACGTAATTGCCTTTTCTCCAAATACTAAACAATTTATCTACAACTTCAGCAGCATTAAAACAAAGTTTAAATTTGTAAACACGTACGTATTACACTATTTTGAAGGGTTGAAATTATATTTTAAATTAAAGTGAACACATCAAGACCTAGTAAACGAATGAAGCAAGGTATGTACTTTATTACTCAGTTAATGTGCCCGGCTTAATAAATCATGCGATGCATAAACAATTCTTAGAATTATGACACACACAAAAATAACAAAACTTTCTTGGTTACCTAATATAAAAAGATAATTAAATTTAAAGCTTTATATAAATTTTGCACCTAATATTCTATATTTTTAAAATATTGATAAAATAATTATTTTTAAATATAATGTAGAAATCTCTATACAGTCTTTCGTAGACATGTAATATATATATATATATATATATATATATATATATATATATATATATCATTATTATTATTATTATTTAAAAAATAAATAAATTTGAAAATGCAAAAAAAACGGTAAACAGATGAAATAAAGATATAAGAGACTTAGTTGAAAAAATGTGATAAAGGAAGTTAAAAGATATTTCCATTTGAAAAAAAGAAAAATCTTATCCTATAATGAACTAACAGGAGCAGAAAATTATATATATATATATATATATATATATATATATGTGTGTGTGTGTGTGTGTGTGTGTGTGTATGTATGTATGTATGTATATGTATATATAGGGCCATTCATATGTAATGCCTAGATTTGTGTTTTATTAAAAAGAAACTTGTGTATAAGGTGATGTACATGGAAATATGTATATAATTTATTTTGTTTCTTTTTAATAACACACAAATCTAGCCGTCACATTTGGATGACCAAATTTATAATGCATTAATTTTACATTTTGTAAATATACATTAATTTATTGTGTAGGGTATAAACAAATTCTAATAAATATTGTACTAACATTAAAAGTGCAAATATGTTTACTTAATTTAATATTTTTTTTAAATAAGTATTATCTATAAATATAATATCATATTTTTATCATTCTAATACATTAAAATATAAGATACAAAAACAATACAGTTACATTTTTGCAGAGATTCTAAATATGATTAAACATCAAGTATATGAATAAAAAATTAGGCAAGTATCTATTAGTTTAGTATTTATAATATTCTGTAGTTCTTTCGTAAATATCACTTACTTAGATATAATATATATATATATATATATATATATATATATATATATATAAATCACCCAATTTATTTTCAATTGCTTAGTGTCATATGCAAATATTATATTATATTCCTTCGGTCCGTAAATTAACGGAACTTTTGAAATAAAACAAATCAAAAGTTGTTTATTCACCAATATTTAATTCGTCGCCTTCAAAGTACTCCCTATTGGAAGTAATACATATATGCCAATGCTTCTTCCAGTCATCTTACCCTCCCTCTGCCTCCAATGTAAACTCGATTTGTGGTATAGCCATCAGTTCACGCAACGAATTTTCTTTTATTTAATTTTCTATTTTCTTTTAATCGACTCAAAACGATGCCTTTGGAGCGGCAACTTAAGTTTTATATATAGAAAAAAGTCGCACGGAGCCATATCAAGCGAATACAGAACATGCGGAATGGTATTGGTCAAAAACTCACAAACAGTTTAGTGTTCTGCGCACCATGCGAGAAGAGACTCATTTCATGCCCAACATTTTAGCCACAATGTCATTGTGTTTTTGAGATTTCCACCTCAACTATTAACTCTCTGGCGGACATACGACGATTTTTAAACACTAATACCTTGACTTGAGCGACGTGTTCGTAATCAGTTGATGGGCGTCCAGAATGTGGTTCATCATCGACGACTTCATGTCCGTCTTTGAATGCCTTATGCAACTCAAAAACTCTTCTTCTCGATAGACAATACTCAGAGTATGCCTTCCTTATCTTTTCCAACGTTTGCGTAAAGTTTATTTGGTCTGCAACATAAAATTTAATGAAAATCTTTGATCAACTGATTTCGACAACGTAAAAACCGCCTTGAACAACAATTACCGTTTAACCAAAACCACTGTAAATTATTGACTAATGAGATATGCGTCATGAAATTTGATACATATGTCATTGACAGATGTACCAACTTAAAAAAAATACAACATAACATTCCACAAGCGCACATAGTACAAATGAGAAAGTTCCGTTAGTTTCTTGACTGAATATATATATATATATATATATATATATATATATATATACGAGGGTCGTTTGATAAGTATGGTAAAAAACTAAGAAAAACTAAATTGAAAAATTTAATTAATTAAATTAAACAATAAATAAATTCACCATACTTATCAAACGACTCTCGTATATAAATATGTATGTATATATAATAATGTGTATATTTAATATTAAAAAAGAATTTTTTTATGACTATTTATTAGTTTACAATCATTTATTTTATGATATTATTCCTTAAATATAATTAATAATTAAAAACAAATATTAAACAATATACTTATTTCATATTTAAAATGAATAGTATATATATTAATAAAATACTGACACACATACACGCGCACACGTAACACACACGCACATATATATATATATATATATATATATATATATATATATATATATATATTTTATATATATATATATATATATATATATCATATATATATATATATATATATATATCAATATCAATATCAATATCTTTCTATCTGCTGCTGAGTGAAGTCCTCTCCCAAAATTTTCCTCTTTAATCGATCAAATGCTTTTCTCTTTCATTCCAAGTCTCTGTCTTATCTATCCATGAGTCCCTTCTGAGTATTATAATATATCTAGGTTCATTATCAATAATTTCTCTTGTCTATTGTTTCATTTATGATTCACCCATTTCTCTTTCTGTCTCCATTTGTTATTTCTAACTTGCATATTTTCATACTTCTTTGTATTGTCTAGAGCCGATTATATATATATATATATATATATTATATTTATCCAAATGTGACACCTAGATTTATGTTTCTTAAAAAGAAACGTGTATAGTTTCTTTTGTTTCTTCTTAATAAAACACAAAAATAGGATTCACATTTGTATGACCCTATATATTTATATATATATATATATATATATATATATATATATATATATATATATATATATATAATGTATATAATAAAAATGAATGAGTTAACCCAACGTACATTTAAATAAAATTATTGAATATTTGTATATAATTACATTACTTTAAATTAATAACATTTCAATATTTTCTATTTCTAAATTATAGAGGAAATAATTATTTTAATATATTTGCATCCGTTTATTATAATCAGTTCTCTATAAATGAAGTCTCTAAAACCATTGACTTATACATATTTTTTTAATTTTAGTTAAGAATGTATAAATGAAACTAATAATTATAAATTAGTTTTTAAAAACAAATTAAAATCAAAATATTTTAAATTGAATCATTCAAAAATAATTATTTAAATATACAAAATTGACTTAAGGTCTTGAATTTATAAAAAAATTAATTCGAAAATTGCACAAAAATCGTCTTTCAATTATTAGTAATATATATTACTATTTAATATTCATATTCTTTTAAACAATATCATCGAATAACATAATATAATATGACATTTTCATAATTTTTTTTAAAAATAATATCATTTATATTTTGTCTTTAGAAGTAAATGAAAATTAACTAAAATATTGGATATCTTAATATTAGACCTTTTTAAATAATTATTTAATTGTATAATATATTAATTAAATATATATATATATATATATATATATATATATATATACTCGTATATATATATTTACGAATACACTTAAATATACGTAATTGTATAATACCTAAATTTATTCATGTATGATAGTGGAGACATTCACACTTATCGAAATTTTAATCTTATGCCAACTATTTGCACTAAATATAAAATCTGTTATAAAGAGTATATATTGTATTTTCTTATATCTCTTTGTGTCGCTGACATTTATTGGGACATATATTCGTTTAAATTTTTTTTTTGTTAGTTCTTATTTTTAATTCGTTTTATAACAAGGAAATAGTTTAAGAATTTTAAATTGTGTAAACTTAAAGTTACGAAAGATACAATGAAACTAATAAACTATTGACAAAAAATAATGATAACATACACTACAGTTATAACACATTTATGATATTATATACGCTAATGATGTACTGAAATTACTACGACCACAAACCATAAAAAGTAAACATTAAAATTAACTATCATACAAATGTCGATCCTAAGAGCTACTTACCGATAATACTATATAAATGTCTTCTTGTCTCTCCCTATATATATATATATATATATATATATGTATTT